>JAESUZ010000982.1:0-663100 GCA_017311185.1 Proteles cristata cristata | reverse complement strand
AAATCTTTAAAACAGATACAACACCTATACAATTCCAAATGCCATAAATAAAAGGAATGATACGTTTAATTAGGACAGGAAGAAACCAAAACTTGGTATTATTTCAAATGCATGGAATCAAAATAGACTGCAAGAATATACTTGCAGTATATAAACAAAGCAAGGGTTATACCATTTATGCACCCTAAGTGCTTACAACTTAAGAGTAGAAAGACAAACCAAGAATAGGATAACTTATGTTGTATATCCATCAGAATATACTAGGTTATTCTAGGATAACAAATTAACCCAGAAATTCTAGAGGCTTAAGAAAACCAAGTTTATGTCTTGTTCATGCAATTTATGCTATACAGTTGGGGAAATGGGGTAGGGAAGGGGACCTCTGTTCTCCCTAGTCCCTCAGGAACACAAAGTGTAGGAAGCAGCATCAATTGTAGCTGTGCTATCTGGAAGATATGGCCTCATTATTCCTTTTGAAAGCAAACAACAGTATAATTCAATGCTTTGGCTTGAAAGTGATTATAGTCACTTATTTACAATTTAGTAGTCCCATAGCCATTCTTAACTTTAAGAGGACAGAAAAATTTAATTCCCTGTTCACCCAGAATTAGAGGAAAAGTCAATAAATTGTGACCATTAATAACGCCTTACAAAGAGCACAAAGCTGGAAAATTTCAAAGAGACTGAAATCCAGGTGGTTAATAAATTTATGACAAGATGATTAACAACCCTGTAGCTATTAAATTCAACAATACTGCATTTATAACACATCAGAATGGCAAACACCTAACAGATTAGTAGCATCCATTTTAGGTTGTAGGGAAAATCCTCATTTTTACATATCTACGAGAGTTAAATTTAAAATTAGAAAATAACTACTCAAGATGCATTATGTATGTCAATATCCATTCTATTTTCAGAATCTCTTTCCTCAGTAAAACAGAAAACATGTATGGAAACTTGTAAAATAATATTCACTTCAACATTTTAATAACATAATAAAGGTAATGACCCAAATGACTACTGATTCATGTTAAATTATGGTGTGTACATGTTGGGGGCTATTGTAGACTCATCAGATGAAGGACAATCCATACAAATGGAGTGGAAAGACAGTCATGATATGTTTACAGTCAAAAGCAGTTGGAAAGTAATATGTGCAATATCATACAAGAAATAAGGTAAAAGAAGAAAGAAGAGAGAAAACGAGGAAGGAAAAATAGAGAAAACAATAGGAAAATGAAAGAAGAAAACTGTGCTCTTACAAGCATAAAACATAAAATCTTACATGCCTGATTTGTCTATTAAGATTTTTGTTGTATGAACTATTATTTAAGATCTCATCAGAAGCTACCTACAAAATGTTGTCATTAGCCTCCTAAAACATTATTTGATAGGTTAAGAAAGAATGATACCTGCAGCATTATATATCCATTTTAAAGAAGAGAAGTTTGTTATTATTACTGTTGTTTTTATTAAATGTGAACTTCAGTTTTGGTCAAACACTTGGAAATAATTGTCTAATTTTCAAATCTTTGGTATCAATCCATCTTAACTCTGGCAAATCCCCTTATTGCTAAAAACTTGCTTTTTAGCAAATAATAGGATCTCTATTCCTCCATTCTACAATGAGAGAAAGGGATTGTCAGTTCACTTTAAACCATAAAAAATTAATGATCTTAAATATTTAAGTAAAATAATCATCTTTCATGAAAATCTCCATTTCAAAATTTTAGGTCATCCAATAAAAGCAGATGGCTTCATCAAAATTTTAAATTCTATCCATGTACTTTATTTCAGAGCTATTTTAATATTTAAGTATCTAAATACATTTAAATCCAAGCCAAAATTTGTGGGAATAATATAAGTTTCTGAAAGGCAGCAGTCAAAATAAGTCAAAATATATAATTCACAATCATATCTTGATTTTGCCAGGCACTAGGATGCAATCTTGAACAAATTACCTAACTTGCCATGTCTCAATTACTTCATCCATACAATAAGGATAGTAGTATTACCTACCTTTCAGGGTTGGGGCAGTTGATTACATGAGATAATGCATGTGCTTTAAACAGTGCATGCTATAAATCCTTGCTGTTAATGCTCTATGCTTGAGAATGCACACTGTCACACCACTGAAAATTAGTCAATTACAGTATCTGATTTTTAAGATGAGGAGATAATATCACTCTCAGAACTCTATTAAAGCTGGAGATTTGGAGCGCCTGGGTGGCTTAGTTGGTTAAGCGTCTGACTTTGGCTCAAGTTACGATCTAATGGTAACTGAGTTCAATCTCCACATCTGTCTGTCTGCTCTCAGAGCAGAGCCTGCTTCTAATACTCTGTCTCCCTCTCTCTGTCCCTCCCCTACTCATGTGCTTTGTCTTTCTCCCTTTGTCTCAAAAATAAATAAAATTTAAAAAAAGATTTTTGTTCATATGCCTCTGCCATGGACTTTAGATCTCTTATTCAATATCCCTAAAGAATATAAATTTGCCCTCTGGAAATAAAAATGTACAGATATTTGAAATCTGTATAGGCTTTTGTTGTGTGTATGTGTTTTTTTTTTTTTTTATGTGCAGTTTTATATGTAGCTGATGAGACAATGGGAGCTCAGTAATTTAACTCAATCTTGTGGTGTCCTTATACTTTTTACACTGATTAGGGTCTTCAGCTTATCTTCAGGCTTTAAACTTTCTGCTTCCCCAAAACACTTAACATCCACACAGAATGTAATATTATACTATGGAGAGCATCATGAAGTCATGAAGTTACATCTAGATTCTGCAGTAAGTTAATGACCTGATACTCATGTCCATTCATTCACACATCCACAAATACTTACTGAGTGGTTATTATATGTTAGGCATTGTGCTAGATACTGAAAATACAACAGTGAAGAACCAGACCAAAGTTACTATATCACAGTGCTTATAGCCTAGTCATTTTTCTGATCTGTAAAATTGAGTAGTAATTGATACCTCTTAAAATTTTAATTAGATTCAATGAGTTAATGCAGGCAAAGTGATTGCAAAACACAAGGTTCTTAGTAATTATTAATTATCCTTTTAATGTTGCTTAGGTCTTGTTAGCTGAAGATGAAAATATATTTTAAAAAATAGCAGTGTTAAACTAATTTGACAATAAACTATTTGTAATAAAAAAAATTAAAAAAAACAAAATTATAATAAAAAAACTAATTTGACAATAAACTATTTGTAATAAAAAAAAAATAAAAAAAATAAAATTATAAAAAAAAAAAAAATAGCAGTGTGAACGGATGCTAATAGGTCCAGCGGAGAAAACTATTTTCCTTTCTGGTTAATATGCATTTGAAGTAATGACAATATAAAACAAGAAAACAATATCTTTAAGGGTAATGGGGCAAGATAAGCAGCTAGGTTATTTTTCCTTTTTAGCAGGAACACCTAGTGTCATATCTTGAATCTTCACTTTGGCAAACTCATAAATTTCCTGCAGAGCAGGATGGCTGTGATTTGTTATGCCTAATATAGACATTACTGGTTTTAACAAGTAAGGGAATATCATTAAACTTTTCAAGAATACAGTGTTTATTTGATTCATTTCTGCTATAGCACACAGTACTCAGCACACTGTCATGTGCATAACAAATAGTAAATGCTTTTAAATGAATAAGAATAATTTGCGTTACTATTAAGGAACTATTTTCTTGACTTCGAACACCTATTGCCTTTTTATAGTTTAAGATAGTTACTGTCAAAATTCTGTAGATTAAAGCACTGATAATTCCAAAGATTAAAACTGAAGTTCTAAAGATAATGACAACTGGGGCCACTGGGTGGCTCAGTTGGTTAAGCATTCGACTCAGTTTGGCTCAGGTCATGATCTCACGCTTGGTGAGTTTGAGCCCTGCATCAGGTTCTATGCTGACAGTGCAGAGCCTGCTTGAGATTCTCTCTTTCTCTCTTTCTCTGCCCCTCCCACATCTCTGTCTCTCTCTCAAACAAATCAACTCACAATATAAAGATTAAACATTTTTAAAAATAAAGATATGACAACTTAATTAGGCAACCATGAGTCATTTTATATTCACATACATTTTTGGTCTCTACATCAATAGTATGGTCTTAGAAAAGTAATTTTCAAACTAAGTTTTTATGAGCTTTGGGGTTTCCTTGTACCCAGGGGGAATGAGGGGCAGTCTGATCAATGAGGGTGCCGATCCTTCCCACCCTTCCACCAGAGCCACGAGCTTTTAATCTTTTTTCTATCTGGGGTTTCTTAATAGGAGATTTCATTGGAATCTTATTTTCTTTTATTTTATTTATTTATTTTTTTATTTTTTTAAATTTATTCTAGGAGAGACAGAGACAGCGTGAGCAGGGGAGGGTCAGAGAGAGAGGGAGTCACAGACTGAAACAGGCTCCAGGCTCCGAGCTGGCAGTCAGCACAGAGCCCGACGCGGGGCTCAAATCCACGAACCGCAAGATCATGACCTAAGCGAAAGTCGGACGCTTAACCGACTAAGCCACCCAGGCGCCCCTGGAATCTTATTTTCTTTTAAAGCAAGTTTTAAAACTTCATTGTCACAGGCAATGAACACAACACAGTTTAAGAATTAAAATATATTATTAAAAAAACCAAGGTCTAATTTGGTAATTCAGTCACTACCTTTAAAATTAAAAAACATATATATATATATATGAGAAAAGAAAATATGCTATAAAATATATGTTTAATTTGTAGAAGAACTAAGTCAATGCTATCTCATGCAAAATCTACAGATGACAAAACGAAGACATCTTTAGATCAAATCTTGGAAGTTTTTTTAGCAGGTGTTCCATTTAGAACCAACACACTACTTAACAGAGAGCATGGTAATTATGAAAATTATTTTTAGTAGGCGAAGTTGCTGAAGCTATCTGCACATCAAAATTGGAAACTTCTCAATATGAACCCTGCTTCAACCTTGAGCTCAGGTTTTAAATTATGGAGAATGCAAAAGTATGATTTTCATAGTAGGAAAAAAAATCATGGTAAACTAAATTTTTAAGGATGTATTTTACCCTATATTGTATCACATTTACAGATTAAGTCATTTGTTCAGCTTTACTAATTGCCCCTGATGACATAGCAAAAGGTTGGTAATGGAAATATGAAGATGAATGTGACATATTTCCATCTGGTAATATAATGTATGCATGCGTGTATATATAATATGTGGCACTGGTCTTATGAAACAGAGACAGTGTTATTTTGTGATGAGAAGAGTTAAGAAAGGCCTCACAGAAGGAGAAACATTTGAATTTTATCTTGAAGGATGAGTGATAGGATGCTGTTAAAGTAAGAATAGAGATCCAGATAGAATTCTCTGCATGTGCAGAGAGGAGAGGTAAGAAACAACTTGCTGGAATGGAGAAACACAGATAATCTGATAAAATTGGATTATAGAAAGAAAGACAAAGACAGCGTGAACAAAGCTGGAAGATAAGGTCTCTAGAAGTTGTGGCCCTTCTCTCTAAGCAGTGAAAAATACGGAAACACCTACAGCTGGAGTCTCAAAGTCTACTCTTTGAGAAGAGTAAGGGCTTTGTTCACTAAGGATCTCCTGTGTTAATTTCAACTATCTCATCTCTGCAGATATCTGTGCTTGAATAGTTGGGTATGCTTTTCTTTGGCACTATGTTATGATCTTCCTGAGAGAGAATATCTGGCTTTTCTTTCTATACTCAGCAATTCATTCAACAGCCAACACACAGTAGATCCTTAAGAGATTTTTAAAAAATTATTTGTTGAAAATTGGGCAGAAAGAAAACAAAGTAATGTTTAATTGTGCTACTTTACAATGTACTTCAGCTCTTAAACTGCAGCAGAGGGGAGAGCTTTGTAAATATTGCTGGAACTTCCCTACTGCTCTCGCAAGTTCATGAGCTTTAACAGCTGTGTTCTTTGTTGAAGGATTGTCATTAATGATTTATATAGTTTCTAAGGTTTAAACAACTATAGGTTTTCTGACAGGTGACCTTCAAAGGGAGAAGAAAATAATGAAACCAAGAGGAATATAAAGATGCCAGCTTCATTTAGCCATTTAGAGTGGAAACAATTTTTTTAATGAAAACGTCAAGGCATAGATACTTTTAACAAAAGCTAACCATTCTTTAAATTTTGTGATTTTGTTTTATTTACTGAGACAGATGTGGGTTTTTAAATGGAGGAGGGATATATTTAAAATTATAATCAGGCTAACCTTTTTATTTTTTTAACTGACATTTATACAGATTTCCTGAACTATTAAAATTAATATAGTACCAAATTTAGTCACAAGTTAAAAACACTGTTGCGTGTGTTCTGTCTCCCTGACAACACCATGCATTCATTTCCATGTGTCCAGATACAGAGGCATGGCAAGCCACTGTTTGAAAAGGGAAACTGATTAAGAATTATTATTATGCAAGGAAGAGAATTTTTAACAGCTATTGTTTAAATTGATAAGAGAGAGAATAATGATTTTTTTACCACAACAGAAATAATAAAATCAGGCAACAGTATGCTCTGTTGCTTTCTTATGTATTTTCATTTTTAAGGTATAGACTTCAAGTGAATTTATTAACATTTAGATACTTCTAATGCAGAGTCCTATATCTGCATTTCTAATATACATGTTGTGTGTATATATCCACTGTCTCTATTTGCCTTTAAACAACATTCACGTGTCATGTTATTTATGATTTTACAACGTTTGCATCTATATCTTATAAATGGAACTAGAACAAAAGATTTTGTGATACCCATGTCATTTATCATCAGTCTGCATCACTACCAATACCAGGGTGGGCAGTAAAATGTAACACATTTGTGGCCTATCACTTCCATAGGAATTGATCATTTGAACACAAAGACCATACATTTGAGCTAAGAGAATACCTGATAAATCCTCCCAACCCCTCAAAATATGGTAGCCTACGTTCTTTGGGGAATTAAATCATCTACTTTGGATTTAAGTATTTAATAATCAGTATATTATGATTATCAGGCAAATTGTATAAATATATAATATTACATGGTCTATTCTGGGAAAGGCTAGGAGTCCAGAGCAACTAAAATGCAGGAATATTACAATAGTCTAGGGGAGAGATGAAGTATTCAAAATAGACACATTGTAAAGGAAAAAAAAAGAAAGCAAGTCCTACTTTTATTTAAAGAAAAGTGAAATCAATGTTTATAGTTAAAAAGAGAAACATTTTGTTAGAATATATTCTTGCTTATGTTCTGGGAAACTTTTATTTTGCAGATGCAATTAAGCTTGGATTTAAAAGTATTCTCTGGTGGTATTAAGATAAAGTATTTCCCATAGTAGCAATTCATCATTACCTTTGTAGTTAACCTTGAAGCCAACAGATCCGACACTTTCATCTGTTTGAAGGTGCAGCCACATTTGGCTACTCATGCTCACTATCAAGTCTGGCACAAAGCTTCCAGTCAGGCTAAAAAAGAGATGGACAGAGAAGAAAGAAATGTGTTATTAAAACACTCTCTGTATGCAAATTATGAGAAATAACTGTTTCTCAATATTTTCTTGGCTAGAAAAAAACAACTGTCAGATAAACTTGCATTGATATAATAGAACAAACCACACAATTTAGTGATCAAAATTTATTATCAGCAAGTGCCATTTCATGTGTTTAACTAGGTTAGGACTTTCATAACCCTGAGGCAAGACACTAAATTTTAAACTGTCAGAGAATCTTATACTTCTTTTTGAACTGAAAAAAAAGAGGATCTAAAAAAAATCTTTAATTTTTTAAAATACCAGGAATGCTCTTTATTTTAACCTTTCAAGTTTTACAGAATGTTGTTCTAAAGAAATATTGTGAAAAAACATTTAAGCACTGTGCAAAACAATAAAATGGCGCAGAATATAATATATCCCTTTGCAATGTTGATATCAGACTGCCTATGTCAGGTATTTTTGTTTTAGTGCAAATAGTTTTACCTTAAAAACATGCTGCTAATTTGATGTAGCATCACGGAATCTATGCGTTAATAATCTCATTTAGTAATGCTCAATTTTATAACCTTAAAAGGGGAAATTACCTCATGCATCCTCCATCATTAATTATGTTATGGTCACATGTTTGAACCAAAGCCAAGGGTCAAATAAAAGAGGAAAGCAAATGAATAAATAAGACCTGGGAGATTGGGGGGTGCAGTTTGTCAAAAATAGGAAGAGAAACAAACATGGATTCACTACTGAGTAAAATATCCGTATTAGTAGAGAATTCTAAAGTATATACTAGAAGTCAGGTGTTTAAAAGAAGGAATTCCTAAGTGTTTACCTACTTTATTGCTAAACCATGAGGAGAGAAGGTCAAGTTCCCCTCCATAATAAAATGGGCATCTAAGACAAAGGACGTTTGGATGGAGGCTACACTACAATTAAACCAGCAGAGGGCAGCACTGATACTCATATCCTGGAAGTGACCAGGCCGGCAAAATGCTTCGCTCATTACTCAGCCACCCAAACTGTAAAATATCAGCGGACTGCATTAAATATAGCTGTGTCACTAGTGTCCAGTGTTACAGAATTTATGGGAATCTGTCACAAGTAACTTCAGTTAAATATAATGATTTAACTATGGGATTATATGTGACACTGAAGAATACTGGTAAGATATAAATATACTTTAAAATATTTTGGAATATTAAAGTATATTAATTCTCTCCCTGCCAAATCAAATTTAAAATTATTATAAGATAAAAGATATACATATATTTTCCTTTGTGATGTATGTGTATATCTTTATACACACCTATGTACACATATATATGTATATCCACACACACATACACACACACACACACACACACACACACACACACACACACCATCCTTTGAAAAGATCTTTCATTGCTTCTGGGTCTTTTGTCTAAGATCAAGTGCTGAAAAGATCATTCAGTTAAATTTTGTGGTATGTGAACTTTCAGTTCTCAAACTGGTGAGTTCATAAGTACTACTCTTTTGAGCAATAGTAGAGAGACAGGTTTGTGGGCAAGAGGGAGGACTCAACCTCGGAGACATGACAGATGGACCCACCAACCACATTAAAGAGTAGCCAGATATCCACTCTCCACCACAACTGTGGAAGAACTAAGGGTCTGGGAGACTGACTGAAAAAGACTACACATAGCCTTCCTTCTAAAGGTGAGCAGAGAGGAACCATAACAGTGTTATGGACAGAAGACAAGTGAATCCTATATTGTTTTCCATATATAATTTTTGAGGCTTTTATATAATTTATTAGCATGATTCTAGGGGCAGATGAAAACCATCCTCTGGATCTGGTGCTGGCTCTGGTGCTGACTATCCAAGCTCAAATTAAAGAAAAATGGGGTAGAATGACAAAGACGACTATTACTCAAATCTTACCAGTAGGTACTCAGTTTGGGGACAATCAGAACAAATATGAAGAAGAAAATGAAAAGTTAAAAAGTGCTGGTTAACTGTTCAGTTAAGACTGTTTGCTGAACTGGTGAAATATACCTTACAGTAACTTGCCTTCTAGCCAACATATCCTTGTTTTTGTTTTTTTAAATTATTTTAATGTTTTATTTATTTCTGAGAGAGAGAAAGACAGAATGAGCAGGGGAGAGTCAGAGAGAGAGGGAGATACAGAAACAGGTTCCAAGCTCTGAGCTGGCTGTCAGCACAGAGCCCAACGTGGGGCTTGCACCCACAAACTGCGAGATCATGACCTGAGCTGAAGCCGGGCGTTTAACCGACTGAGCCATCCAGGCGCCCCTTGTTTTTGTTTTTGTTTTGTTACTAGTGTTACTTATTCTGAAATTTCCTCAGAAAGTCCTAGTTTTTATCTAGTGCTAGATCAATACAGGTCATTGGTCATCTGAATCAGCTTTATAAGTCTCTCTTCTCTCATATTGGTTCCCATACAAACAGATCCTATGACTGAGGAACACATTTTCTTACTTTCTCCTGATTCTCCTATAAACCTTTTGGGGAGAGATCTCTCATGCAGATTAAGACTACCATATTGTATACTCCATCTGGAGTGTCTGTGAAAAGTCCTCGAATAAAAGCATCTGGTTTGGTTACTATGTACTTTCTGTAAGAAAAGGGAGATAGCAGAAAGGGATATATTCAGGGATATATTCAATCCCACACCACTCTGAAAAAGTACCCTCACTAGAATCAAACATATTATTACTTTAGGCCCAAGAAATAATAACACTGATTTAATGTAAGATACAGAACCAATGGAAATCATGTTTCAAAAGCAAAAGTCATATGCCAAACAATACCCTTTGTTGAAGGCTCAACTAGAAGGAAAAATCAGTTATAAAAAATTTTTTAAAAAAGGATAATTATAAAAGAAAGGGCACTCACCCTATAATATTAATTTTAATACTGCCAAACTCCCAGTAGAGAAGGTAACTTTGATAAAGATGGTTAACTTTTGTACAAGATCTTAAGGAAATAAATACATTCATTGTACCATGAATTCCTGTAGTTCCTAATACCAGAACTATTATAATTTTTGCCATCCTCTGCGAAGTTTTTCTCCAATTTATCTATTTTCTGCCTTCCACCCCTCTCCCCTCCAGTTCCCCTCATGGACAAGTCTAAATTCTTGTTTCCCTTTACATAGGAAGGAGTTCAATGATTATGGCAAATGATTCCTCAGGGTTTTCAGTACCTTCTTACTATTTCTCAATTTATATACAGGAAAGATTAAAAAAATCTGTCCCACAAGAAGGATCCATAGGTATCCAATATATAGATGGTTTGCTGGTAGAATCAGAAACTAAAGTGCCAAGTCAAAATGATGCTTTTGTTTCATTACAATTCCCTTCCCTCACAAGGGCACATGGCCACACCAGATAAAGTACATCCCCGCCAAACTGGGGTAAAAATATTAAAGGTATCTGTTGATACTAAAGGTCCCCAACTGATACAATAGAGGAGCCATCACATTTTGCAAATGAAATATCTTATTACATAAAAAGAATCTAGACAATTTTGGCGACTCGCAGGCTGTTGTAGACAATGGACTCAAACCTCTGCAGAATATGCAAAGTCTCCAGCAGAACAACTGCATGGTAAGTGCTCAGTATTGTCTCAGCGTTGGGTATTCGGAATTTTGAAATACAGTTGTGTTGTCATGAAAATAAAGGTGCTACTTTTGGAATTCTAACTCAAAAGCGAGGACGAGACCACTGATCCATAATGTTATTTGTCGGTTCTCCTGGAGGCCATGGCACTTGCGGACACTGTGATGCTGTGGTAGCAGCAGACACATTTTACAAAAAGCTCAAGTCCTTACCTTGTGTCACCTGATGTCTTTCCATGTCCCATGTGTCATGACAGCTATCTCACAAGGATGTAAGATTCCGAATCTGTGGGTATGCCATCAGGCTACTTATAAACAGGCATTATTATTCAATCCTAATACTGTGTTAAGAAATGTATCTCTTAGATCCTCTTAGTTTTTTGCCAGATCCTAATCAAAGAGATGATCCCAGCTGTTCAATGGTAATAGGAGACGCTAGGCCCTGACTTGATTTGCCTGATATTCTCATCATCAGTAGCACTTTAATAATGTTTGCTGGTAGTCATGTATCTGTATAAGGTGAGGCCAACATAAGGCTTTGTATGGTCTGCTGACTTCTTACAAAATTTTGGAAGCTTCTATTTTGCCCTGACCTGAGCTTCTATTTTGCCTGCCCTGATATGAGCCACCTCTTTGAAAGCAACAAGAAACCCTCACATAGTAAGTGGGGGTTATCCGTCATGCAGCAGAACAAATTTGGAAAAGCAGAAGATTCTCTACTTTGAGGGGAAATAAAGTCTCTCATGGAAAATTGATAGTTAACATGTTAGAGGGTGTCCAACTGCCTGTTCAGATTGGTGACCCTTGTAGAGCCCACACAGGCAGAATGACAACTTCACGAGGCAGTGATTTTGCTGACTGAGCTTCAAACCCCACTGTTAAATGTGGCACATTTCAAACTTAGAAGCTTCATATTCAATACAAGAAGAATTTTTGTTAATTCCTAAAAAATGTGCTTCACACACAAAAATGTGCAAGCGCATTAGAAAAGGAGCTAAAAGGGGCTCCTGGAGTCAACAGGTTAACCATCCAACTTCAGCTCAGGTCATGATTCCATTGTCCATGAGTTTGAGCCCCGTGTCCGGCTCTGTGCTGACAGCTCAAAGCCTGGAGTCTGCTTTGGATTCTGGCTCCCTCTCTCTCCATCCCTTTCCTGCTCATGCTCTGTCTCTCTCTTCCTCAAAAATAAATAAAAATTTTAAAAAATTAAGAAAAAAGGAGCTAAAAGAAATTTGACCAAACGTATGGGAATTATCTAACAAAAATATTCCTAAGGCACAGTCCTTATTCTTGGTTAGTAATGTTATCTCATCAACATAATCATCTAAGTAAAAGATTTTAAAGGCACTAGACTCTTACTACAGATACCTAAAAGATGAAGTTGTTCAAAATATTCTGAAGACACGAAAAATTTGTCAACGGAATGCTTTACAGGCCACTATGTATAGGCAGTTATCTTTAGCCAACTTTTCTAGAATTTTGATGGCACTTGGATTTCATAGAATTAATTCCTGTGGCATATAAGAGATTTTGTGTAGTTATGATATTGTGATATCTGGATGGCCTAAAGAAGTGTTTCCCTCTTCAGATGTCAATTACTCAAGCAGTAGTAAATTATCTCTTAATACATACATTTTCCACTTGGAGGAAACTACATCCTAATAAATAGGAGAGTGGAAGTTATCTGATTTCTAACTGCCATCCGGTAATTATGCCCATATTTATAGATTCCTATATGATAAATCAACTCATTTCCTAAAATTCAGCAGTACATGAGCTTCAAATGGTCTAGAACCTTACTGCTAGCCTTATGAAAAATTAGAGCAAGCCCTGCAAGCAAGCATAATATTTTTCCCTTTGAACTTATATTTGGCAGACTTATGAATTTGGGTCAGAGATCGTGCCCTGTACCCAGTTTAACTGAATCCTCTCATAAACATGTTCAATACTTCAAACAGTTTTTTTCTTCCCTAGAAGTCCTGAAACATAAAGTTATAAGGACCTTGGAAGACCCACCAGAAGAATTCTGCCCCCACTGTTGTCCGGGAGATTCTGTCCACCTAAAATTGTTATAGAGGAAACATCAGCTGTTCTTGCGTTGGAGCGACTCCTTCAAGTGTGCTGATCACCCATATAACTATCAAAGTGAAAGAAAAACCCAGGGAGACCCAGGCTCCAGCATAGAACAAAGTACCCCAGCATAGAACAAAAGCATAGGAATAGGAAGCCACAGGATGAAAGCATCCGAAATTAGGAAAACAGGGCAGAAGTGCCCCAACATTGTCTCTTTGTGCACACCCATCCCATTTATAAGCCCTCTGATCCTACTAAAAATGGATCTAGGACCCTTATTCAGGGCTCTTGGCGTAAAAACTCCCTTGGGCCAAAAGGGGAGGAGCTTGCAAATGAGGAAATACCAACCATTGTTTGATCTCAAACTATATTCCGGTAAAAGGTCAGGGGTTGAGCAACCTAGCTCCCCCTGGCTCCAGCAAGCCCCTGAGATGTAAATCCTTAAGGAACATTGTGATTATAAGGGTCAAACATGTTCTTCAAGCAACTGGTAAGCAACCCCCACCTCTAACCGCAAAATCCTTGCTTCTGTACACCGGCATTGCCCCTCTCCCTATATAAACCCTGAGCTATGGCTCTGGAGGCTCTCTTCCGAGGACTTTTCAGGTGCTCAGGAGGGGCTATCCACAGGACTAAAATAAACCTGAATAACCAACTCCTTTTGTGTTTTATGCGCTTTGTTCTTGGTGATTCTCCTTTGGAAAGGGAGGTCTAACACGGGACATTAGTCTCTCTCACATTTAATTCTGCATCTGCTCTCTTGCTGGACAAGAGAGAACTCCAGACTCAAGTCTGTGACACTCACTCCCTAAATTTGACACAAAAACAGTTTTGTTAACTGGTTTGACTAGAAGGAAGTTGCAGAATGACAAGCATCTAATTAGAAGACAGAAATGTGCCATTTACAAATGGCTAGGTCTAATGCTACATGATCAACTTCGAGATTGAGTTCTCTCTAGTTCAAATATGGATAAGCAAAAGGGAATGTCTATTATCCATGGAGATATATTGTTATAATAATATAACTATTGACTCTGACCCATGCAGAACATGGCCAACAGGTTAGGTTTGTCCTCAAAACTTAAATATTTAGAACTATATATTATTAAACACTGGAAGTTCACTATGTACCTTTAATAGGTGCCTCATAATAATATTAGATAGTGGTTCTGGGTATCTTTGTGTTTTCATCTTGGAAAAATTATTTAGAAAGATGGAATAATTACTGAAGGGTCTGGATTATTTTATAAATCCAATTCTTCCTATGTGATTTTGGGAACTTAGGAGAAATTTACTGGGCCCCTCAAGAAAAAAAATTAGTTTCATGCTCCAAGGTGAAGCTACTCCTTAGGCTTGGATTAGTATGATTTCATAAGCTACTATAAAATAAAAAACAGTTAATCATTTGAAAGTATAAGTAATAAAGACATCACAGCAATTTGTAAAACTAATGTATAGTAAAAGAGTTTTTGATCATTGCTAATCAAGAATCTGCTTGACCCATTCACCATTGCTACAACTTATTTAAAGGTTATTCGTTTAAGGCAAATATTGTACTGAAATTTTAAATTCATCCTATTGTATTCCTGATAATTGCTTTGCTTTGTATTTTACTGTGGGCTTGCTGTATATTTAGATGAGTACAAGCTGCCCAGAGGAAACTAGAAAGAGCAATAGAGATAATTATAAAATTGTAGTTTTATTATAACGTAGTCACAAAAAGAAAAATTATAAGCACAAATACAAGTAAATTTTTTTAAATTGTCCTTGGTTCCAAAAGGGAAATAACACTTTCCTCCACTACCACTTCTTTTTATCATTTCCCTTAGAAAACTTGAAATTATAAATGCTTGCTTTCTGTTTCTTTTAGATGTGAATGTTTTAAGAGCTAAACAACCTCTTCCAGTTTTATACAGGAATGTCTTTCATGGAAGCCTTGGGGTCATCTCTTTGAAATGTGAACAGAAACAAAGATTGCACCCTCTACCTTGCTTCTATGAGCCAGAGTTAAAGCCTTGGTGCTTGGGTCCAGGATGTCACTTCCAGCTTATCATAAGGATAAGCATTTATTTTATTTTACTTTTGATAAGAATAATTAACATGTATGTAATGGATCCTACCTGCTTACACAAATGAATGACATTATTTCTTTCTTCTTACAAACTCTTTAGCAGATTTCCTATAATGTGTCACAGTCTGGCTTAATCCTTATTCGGTAATAAAACTAATTCTGTCTTTTTTACGTATAGTGAAAAGGATCCACTTTCTTGGTAGGTGAATTTTTTTTTTTTTAAACACTGAGTATCTCACTTGAAACCATGCTCTTTGCATGCTCCCTGGATGGCTACTTCCTCCAGACATCCCTGCAAGCAGTTTAGTTTAGACTCAAACGGTAGGATTCATCTACTTTGGACAACTTTCTACTCAACTACCACGCCTGACAGTAAAGGGTTCTTTTTTGCCATACTTTGATCATTTTCAAATGGGTATCCAAATGGTTTTAGTATGTTTTTAATACATCTTTACTGGGGCAACCGAGTGGCTCAATCAGTTAAGTGTCCGACTCTTGATTTTGGCTCAGGTCATGATCTTGTGTTTTGTGAGTTCAAGCCCCACATTGGGCTCCTCGCTGACAATGTGATAGTGTGGAGCCTGCTTAGGATTCTCCCTTTCTCTTTCTCTCTCTCTCTCTCTCTCTCAATCTCTCTCTCCATTTCTGTCCTTCCCCTGCTCCTGCTCTTCCCTTCCCCACCAAATAAATAAATAAACTTAAAAAAACACATCTTTATGAACCTGTTATCTTTAAACTTAAAAAAGGAAACTTCTTTAGTACATGTTGATTAACAGGCTAAATAACTCCTGAGTTCATAATACATTCTAATCTTCCTGGTTTGCCCATTCATGCTAGAATAAAAGAGCAAAAGCTGTAATTAAAGTATACTCAGAAATCTTTCTCAAGTACTCAAATACAATATGAAAAAAAATCTATTAGGCTCAATGCCTGTTTTCCTTTATAATCACTCTAGGAATATGGGTGCATCCATTAGAGATAACAGGTTTAGTCCTATATTGCAACATATTTTTTATATCATACAAATATGTAACATTTGCCTTTTATGGAAACACTTAATATTAAATCTTCTAACACAGTACTATCAAGGGTGATTTATATGTTCACTTTGTACACTTGAAACTCACTAAGCATGATGATGGCTCCAAAACATTAGATTAAACAACAACAACAACCTTGAAACTTTGAAATGTCACCATTGGGTAACATCAGAAAGTGGTGTTCCTCACATCTGTTAGGATGCTTATTATCAAAAAGATGAGAAGTAACACATGTTGATGTGGAGAAAAAGAAACCCTTGTATATCACTGGTGAGAAGGTAAACTAGTATAGTCATTATGAAACGGTATGAAGATTCTTCAAGAAATTAAAAATAGAACTACCATACCATCCAGCAATCCCTCCACCGGATATATATTCACAGGAAATGAAATCTGTATTTCAAAGAGAGCTCTGCACTCCCATATTCACTGCAGCCTTATTTGCAACAGTCAAGATGTGAAAACAACCTAAGGGTCTGCAAGCAGATGGATGGATCAAGAAAATGTTATTGTATACAATGGAATATTATATGATTTTATACAGTGGAATATTATTTAGTTTTCAAAATGGAAATCCTGTCCTTTTGTAACAATATGAATGAAACTGGAAGGGATTATGCTTAGTGAAGAAAGCCAGACAGAGAAAGACAAATACTATATAGTATCACTTACATGTGAAATCTTATTTGAAAAAAGTCAAACTCATAAAAATAGAGAGTACAAAGATGTTTGCCAAAGTTGGGGAACTAGACAGAGGTTGGTAACAGTGTATGAATTTTAGTTCCAAGTTAAATAAGATCTGAAAATCTAACATGTAACATGGTGACTATAGTTGATAGCACTGTACCGCTATCTCATATAATTGAAATCTGCTAAGAGAATAGAACTGAAATGTACTTATATGAAAGGAAAGGAGAAGACAGGAGAGGAGAGAAAAGAAAAGAGAAACAAAGAAAAGAAAAACAAAGGAAGGTAAAAAGGAAATATGTGAGGCAGTGATGAAGGATTAACTAACTCAATGAGGAAAACCCTTTCCCATGTATACATATATCAAATCATCATGGCATATACTGTAAATACTTAATATTGTGTCAGTTATATCTCAATAAATGAGAAAAATTAAAAGGAAATATATTAAATCAACATAATGGAAAGAATAAAAATAATATAGTGCTTTAAAAATTATAATGCAAAAGTACTAGGAATGACAAGACTACATAAATGTTAGCTCAATTAGGTAACTTGAGTAGTCAGTAATTGCGTTTATTTCATTTATGGATTAGGCTTCAGAAATTCTAATTATTGGCTAATTCAAAAGCACAAGGTGTATGAGCAGGTCTGTCATAGTTCTTATTATATATACAAAAAGATTTCTGTATTGACATTTGTTTTTAGGAAAGAGAATTTGAACATCAAGGCCTCAGTACATACATCTTAGGATTGAACTATGTACACAATACTTCATTTATATATGAGCAGTCTAACAAGGTATAGTGTTTATAATAGTTACTATTTGTGGAAGGAAATCTAGCTTATTTAGATACCCTTCCTATATTTTGTTCCAATGCTTTTTTCACAACTTTTTAAATGTCTACCATAGTACAAATATTCCTGATTAGAAGGAGAAAAACAATAACTAAAAGAACTTTTTTCTTTATTTTAGATAAATCAATCTATGCAAAAATAAATACACAAAGAACAAACCAAAGCAAACATTCATAAAATGACTTTTACTTTAGTAAAATCATCAGGGTTTACATAATAGAAAGTTGTAGCTATGCTCACAGTGATGAAATAATGAAGAATCATAAAAAGTAGCTATCTCTGTATTTAATAATTTGTTGCTAGAAATCAAAATGTCACAGAGGTTATTTTCATACTGTGGCCTAAGGTAATTCTAAAGTTCCAAAGGCATATATTTACTATGGCCCAACACTAAGTCATTTTAATGAATACACATCAAATCTTGACCACAGGATGAAAAATTTGATGCAGTCAGTTTGACTGCTTTCCCTGGGTGTGATATCAGTGAGTGTTGCTGAAATACCCAGTGCTGGAGACTGACTGTGCCCCATCCCCTCCCATCTCATATGTTGAAAAAGAATCCCCAGGTGTGAGGGTATTTGCAGGTAGAGACTTTGAAAGGAAATTATGTCATGAGGGATGAGCCCTCACCACTGAAATTATGCCCCTATAAGAGGCCCTAGAGAAATCTCTGCTTTCTTCTGCCATGTGCAGGCACAGTAAAATGATGGCCATCTATGAATCAGAAAGTGAATTCTCATCAGCCACTGAATCTTTTGGCACTGTTGGACTTCCAACTTTTAGAACTGTGAAAAATAAATCTCTGTTGTTGATAAACCATCCAATCCACGGCATGTTTGTGACAGCATCCTGGAAATAAGGCATCCAGATAGTCTGCACACCGCTATACAGATAGATCTGCAAAGGTATCTTTTCTGCTCACGTGTCTCAGTAAGTATCTTGGTACAGAGTACTTTTGCCTCCCTCATTATAATTCATGCAATACCTAGCTGTGCTAACACAAGGCTCTGTGCTAGGTATTATGGTAAACCTAAGATGATAGTCACTGTTCTCAAGGAACTGAAAATGATGGTGAGTAACAAACACACGTTTGAGTAAGAGTGTGTGTGTGTGTGTGTGTGTGCCCGCGTGTGTGTGGTGGAGGAGGGCCAGGAGAGGTGCAAAGCAGAGTAAAGTGCAATAAGAAGAGATTTTTTTTTTAAAATAACTCTAACATAGGGGGTGAAGTACTTTTCTGACTGGTCAATTAATTCTCTAAGCCATTTTTATTTATATTGTGGTCATGAATCTCTTAAAATATTACCTTGCTGCTCTACTTAGTATATTCCCTTCTTTCATCAGCCCATGATGTTTATTGGTATTTAGATTTTTTTTTTCATTATTAAGAGAGGAAACTATGAAAGAAAATTTGGGAAGGGACAATTCCCTGGATGAGAAGAATGCGCTCAAGGCAAATATCGTGTGTAGTCTCATACTAAGAGTGCAGCATAGATTTTAACAGACTGAAAGGCTGAGTAGTTTAAAGAAAAATTTGGACAAAGCAGCTTTTCAAAACCTATGAACCAATGGACTGAGAACAATAACAATAATCCATAAGCCTAGCAAAACAGAGCTATCTTCTCTAGAGAGCTAATATAAATATCACTTATTAAAATATTATTAAATTAATAAAATATTTATTTTAAAATTATATTAACAAAAAGTGAGGGGGGAGTGTATTCAAAAAAAGTTCCTATGGAAGAGTATTGCTAGTCTATACCAACATATATCTGAGAAAGAAATTTTACATTGTACATTGATTTTTTTTTTTAGGAGAAACCAGAATTTCAAAGAGAATTAAGCACAGTTAGATATCTAAAACAGCATTTTTCACCTTAACATATTTATTCAAATACAATGCCATGCAATCAATATCAGTGTATACTCATACAATTTCTAGGGTTTTCTCAGGGATAAGATAGAAGACTCATCTTTTATTTTGCCAGTCTTTACAGTGTCACCATGAATCCAATAATGAAATGGCAAAGCATGTGAGAGAAAAAGCAAGAAAAAGAAAGAGAATCACATGCTTGATCAAGTGCCGAACCATCTTCATGTGATGCTACACCGATGTGAAGGGTGGACAATTATCAGCATCCCTTCCTTCTTTGTGCAGATGAAATGAGAGTTGGAGGTAAACTCAATGCCAGTCATTGCCTTATCATCACTGTTAGTTCTCTTACATTAATTAAATCCATTTTTACTATCATGTGAATTTACATTAAGTGTGAAAAAGACCATGGAAAACAATCTGGGGAATGTTAAAGTTAATTTGACAGACTTTAAGACATAATACCATGATTGTTCAAGTCCATTACCTGATTTTTATCAGCCTGCTAAATTCATATTCTGTTCTCTTTTGACTCTTGTCACTATGCCACCATGAAGTTGCCTATTTCAAAATGAGGGGAAAATAATTCTCTCCAAGTAATTCCATTGGAGAGAAAATGAATAAGAGAGAGAGAGACAGGGGCGCCTGGGTGCCTTAGTCGGTTGAGCGTCCGACTTTCGCTTAGGTCATGGTCTCGCGGTTCGTGGGTTCGAGCCCCGCGTCGGGCTCTGTGCTGACTGTCAGCTCAGAGCCTGGAGCCTGTTTCAGTCTGTGTCTCCCTCTCTCTCTGACCCTCCCCTGCTCACGCTGTCTCTCTCTCTCTCTCCTAGAAATAAATAAAAAATATAAAAAAAGAGAGAGAGAGAGAGACAACTCTACAAATGGACAATAGACTATGGGGCAGAAAACAACAGAAGCAACAAATCTCTGAATTGTGAATTTGGGTTTGTGACTTAAATTGGCATTATTTTAGGAATTTTCATCTAATAAAACTATAGAGAGAACTCTATCACATATGATGTCCAATTATAATGCATTCTCCATTACTATATAATTTTATTGCTGAAAACTTAATCATGGGTATTTCTTTGGAGTCAAAGTCTCAAGGTGAAGAGATGTAGCATATTTAGATTATTTTTAAGTTACTGTACTCCAAAAACTATATGATTTGTACTTTGAAGACTGAAATTACAAGAATTATTTTTAAAAACTTTTCTCAGTTCCTTTCTTTGGAGGATTATTTTAACTATTGAACATGCTGTGACTTTATTAAATATATATATATAAACACACATATACATACACAATTGTGTGTATGTGGAATAGAATATGACTTAACTTTCTAGAACTTACATAGCAAGAAAAGGAAAAGCCAAAACACCATGTATTTCCAATGCTTAATTTAATCCTATGACCTATGCAGAATAGGTTGGAATGTTGCATATCTGGTTAAATATTTACCAGAGTGATACATCCTGTGTTTAGTAAATTAATCAGGGTTATAAAATTAATATAAGCTGAATTCATCTTCTTATAAAACACTTCCAATATTATGATAATGCATAGTTTCTGTTAGAAGCATGCATTTTCCATGGTTTTTTTTTTTTTACTATGTTGACTTTTAGCTATTGAATCTTTTAAAATAAATTTATTTAAGAAAATTATTTTAGTGTCAAAAGTTGCTTATTAGCATATGGATCAAACTTAAAAATCAAAAGGAGTTCACAGATGCATAAACAAAGTGCTAAATAGGATGTCTAGATGGAGACTAGTTTTAACTCTTTTTTTATTAAATTTTAAAAAAATGTTTATCTTTTAGAGAGAGAGAGAGCACATGAACAAAGGAGGGACAGAGAAGGACAGAAAAAGAGGGAGTCACAGAATTCAAAGCAGGCTCCAGGCTCTGAGCTGTCAGCACAGAACCTGACGCGGGGCTTGAACTCATGAACCATGAGATCATGACTGGAGCCAATGTCAGACGCTTAACTGACTGAGCCACCCAGGTGCCCCTAGTTTAAACTTTTAGAAGAGCAATATTTAAAATAAATTATTGATGCACTTGGGTTGGTTAAACATTGGATTCTTAATTTTGGCTCAAATCGCAATCTCATAGTTCGTGAATTCGAGCCCTATTTCAGCTCCACATTGTCAGGTCCTACGTTGGACTGGGCCACACATTAGACTCCTTTCTGTAGCCTGCTTGAGATTTGCTCTCTGTTCCTTCCCCACTCTCTCTTTCAAAAAGAAATAAACTTTAAAATATAAAATAAAATAATATCTTTTCAACCAGGGTCTTTAAATAAATTCTTAACAATTTACCATGCCACATAGGTAATACTGCTTTTAAACTTGAACAAGACAGCCTCTTTCCTAATCCCTTCCCCATGGAGGGGCTTCTTCTGATCGTTCCTTAACTGTCACCCAGGGATGTTCCTGCCTGTTGCCTGCATCCCCCCCAACTTCTCCTTCCAGATCCTAGACCAGTTGCCAGCCCATGGTATCATTAAAACAGAAATTGGAAGTAAGTCTTTCAAACTTCTTGAGTAATTTGAAAGAGTAATTCCGTGCGGTGAATTTTGCCGTAGAAAAATAATGGGATTGTCCTTATATGTGTTTTTATTTCATTTTTTCTAGAATTTTATTTTCTTTTACTTTACAAAAATATCGGTTCAAGAAGGATAAGAAATAAAAAACAAATCTTCTCTTTTAACAGTTTGTTTGAGAAGTACCCATTCTACAACTCACTGGTACCTGGTACCCTGGATTTCCCTGCTACCTGGACTTGCATGGGCCTTTTTTCCAGGTATGTTATTCCCAGGCCAGTTTACAGGACCCATATGTGCACAGTTTGGCCTAGTGGGCAGTGTTTTCAGGCAGGCATAGGCAGTTTGAATGCTTAGGCTGGGGGTTCACCTCCATGGTGAACAATGTAGCTGAGGATGGTAAGGGCTGGTAGCAGCTAAAGGCTGGGGCTGGGGCCACCTTTGCCATGACTCCATGTCACAGCAGGGAAAATCACACAATTCCAAAGTGTATTTATCAAGGTAGGAGGATGGAATAGATTGTACTTGAGGTACATACATATACTTTTGTATATGTGAGACATCTGATATGTGAGTTGCCATCTGCATTGTTACTCTGGGTCCTGCAAATGCCCAAATGGGTGGTTGTAAAGTTAGGAAGCTAACTTGCTTGAGAAATTTGGTTCAGGTTCACTCAAATTTGTATCAGCTTCTCTGGTGGATACAAATCCAGTAAGTTCTATTATTACAGAGTCTTAGAGTTCAAAGGAGCTTGTGATCTAATTCCAGCTCCGAAAAATCTCTGTTAGCTAGTCAGCCAACTTTTATTTGAACACCTCCAGGAGGTGGGTGTGACAGAAATCCCGTTGTACTCATCCTTACTCAAGGAAAGGAGAGCCATATTTTCAGAGAAGTGTAATTTTGTTTCTGAGGGGAAAAAGCAAGTTTCAGAAACACTTTTTGTTTACAGATAGAGCAATATAGAAGAAAAATGGGAATCACATAAATGTTTCAAAATTAATATAACTTCTCAGAGTGAGGGAAATGTAACAATAAAGTAGGACTACTACAGAAAAAAGGGACTATATGACAATAGGAATGTGAGAGGAGGAAACAGTATAACCTTTTCTTCTTTCTCCTACAAGCAACAGAAGGCAACTCAGTCTGTAACATAAAGCCTGCTTCATTGGACTATTTACTTGGATCATAAAGATACTTCCCTTTGACACATTTGTTCTCTACAGGGTCTTTTGCTGTCCAGCTAACTTTGGGATTACCTTCTTCAAAAATCCAATTGTAAGCCTATTGTTTTCTTTGTTTTTGTTTTTGTTTTTGCTTAATTATCCCATGCTTCACACCCCATTTGACATTTGATTCATTCAATACTGGACCTTTTTTTTTTTTTTTACATTTATTTTGAGAGAGAGAGACAGGGTGTGAGCAGAGGAGGGGCAAAGAGAGAGGGACACACAGAATCTGAAGCAGGATCTAGGCTCTGATCTGTCAGCACAGAGCCTGATGCGGGGCTCGAACCCGTGAGGAAGATAATGACCAGAGCTGAAGTCGGACGCTCAACCGGGAGCCCCAATACAGGACTTTTAAAATTCATTTTAAAATATCCACACCCCTGTCTTACAATATAAAAGGAAATAAGGACATCATGCACACTGACAAGGAGAATTTTGAAATGGACAGCAAAACCACTAACAGAGTTTTGGAAGGTTGGTGTTTTGGGTTTGTTTTTTGTTTTGTTTTGGTTTGGTTTGGTTTGGGTTTTTTTTTTTTTTTTTTTTTTTGAGGCCATTGAGGTCAAATCAGAGTGGGTTCAAAATTCTCTAAAAAGGAGGTTTGCAGAAAATTAAGGAGTTAAAGGGTGTGGCGAGAGGCAGTGTGGAGTGTGTGGAGGTGTAACAGCTGTGTTCACAGGTCAGCTATTATGGAAGGGTCAGGAAACAAAGCTGTAACCCTCTCCCTTCCCCACCACCTACAGCAGGGTTCTGGATTTATACAGAAGTTCTCTTTATTAAGGAGGACTTCATTCTTTTTAATCTTTTTAAATATTTATTTATTTTTGAGAGAGAGAGAGAGAGAGAGAGAGAATGAGGACAGGGGAAGGGCAGAGAGAGAGGGAGACACAGAATGTGAAGCAGGCTCCAGGCTCTGAGCTGTCAGCACAGAGACTGACATGAGGCCTGAACTCATGAACTGCAAGATCATGACATGAGCCGAAGTTGTTCGCTTAACTGACTGAGCCACGCAGGTGCCTCAAAAAGAGCTTGTTTTTCGGGGTGCCTGGGTGGCTTAGTCGGTTAAGCGTCCGACTTTCGCTTAGGTCATGATCTCGCAGTTCGTGGGTTCGGGCCCCTCGTCGGGCTCTGCGCTGACTGCCAGCTCAGATCCTGGAGCCTGTTTCAGTCTGCGACTCCCTCTCTCTCTGACCCTCCCCTGCTCACGCTGTCTCTCTCTCTCTCTCCTAGAAATAAATAAAACATTAAAAAAAAAAAAAAAGAAGAGCTTGTTTTTCTAAGTTAATGTGACTATATTTAAAATAAGAGTTGTGGTGGGGGAGGGAAGATTTCCTTTCGGGATGTAAACATATATAGTAAAGTTATTGCCCTATTTCTTCCGAGTTTTGTAAAAACACTAGATATATATCATTACAAGAAGGTCTGGATCTAAATAATGTGTGTGTGTGTGGGTGCATGTGCACACACAGACACACAGACACACACACACACTATACTCTCACAGTCTTAGGGTTATTTAAACATAGTGTATTTTTTTTGTTTTCTTTCCTAGCTTTTCTTCATTGGGGGACCAATTTAGATCTATTGATTAAACAGTCTAAAAGGTAATGCTCACAGAATGAAGCTTTAAGTTTTATTCCCACTGGAGATGAAATACTCACTGTGAACTTTGATTTGATGGTATGGAGAATTCCATTGGGTTGATAAAGAAATCAAAAGTTATGAAAGGAATTCTGAGAGAAAGTGTACCCTACACTTTTGACGTTCACAACAGAGAAAATATAGTGCCCCCCCCAAACATTTTTCATGCCACTATTAGACGAATATTATTAGAATGAATAGCCCAAGGATTGGGCAATAAGTGAGTTCCTAACACTTCCTCTTTTTCAATATATGATCACAGTTTTAGTCGAGATTGTGAACCGTATTTGGTCTATTTTACTTATTTCAACTCTGAGAGTGGTTTATTGCTAACTACTTCAAGTGTTAAATCATTATAAAACTTTAAACTTAGATCTCGATGCCTAGGTATGTTTTTACAGCTGATAAGAACAGCACACATCAGTCTTCAATACCAGTATCAGAGTCCTCTGGGATCCATTTTATGCTTATTTTTTCATTCCATCTTTAAATTCAGTAGTGGGAAGGATATTTTCCGAAATAATGTCTAAACATCTCCTTCTGCAGTTTCACTATAAGCCTCCATTTCTCACAGGTCACGGGATATGAATTCTAAAAGAATTCTGTTTATATCAAGTACCTTAAACCTCACTGAAGAAGAACTAATAAAAATAATATGTGTAGGTTGATTATAATAACCAAGTTACTATGCTTCTTCTGTTCTAGTAATGGGAAGGACCAAAAAAAGGGTAAAATTTACTAAAGACCTGACAGGCAAAGTCAAGAATGAAATGCTGAGCACTTACACTTGCAACACTGTCCTCGGGTCTCCAACTTCACCCCCATCACCAATTGTCAGGGTATCATAGCCAATCTCCAGATCGAATTCTTCAAAATTTATCTGTATAACCTAGCAATAAACAAAAACAAGCCCTTCAAATATGTTGTACTATTTAATGAAAACAAAAAGAAAGTAATGACAATAGGACATTTAAAATGCATATTAGACTTACTGTATTTATCTATAAAAATTTATTATCATGGCAGCCGATCATGTCAGACTCTTCCTAAAGTTCAATCATTACAATTTTCATGCTTTGTATTTGCTGTATTGTACCTTCTGTAATAATTTTTCAATGAAATGGCATGGCTTCTGTTTATAGAACATTCTTATTTGAAGCATGATTAATGCAAATCTACTTTGAGAAGGCTTTATAAAAAGTACATGTAGGTGGAGATTCATTTTCCATACATTTGCATATATTTTTATAAAGCTAACATGAAAAAACACAGTGTGCTATTTCCATTAAATAGTAATGCTTAAAAAGCGTTAGAACTAAATTTGAATCTAGATCACCAGATTTAAAAGTATCATATTTATTTTTGTGTATCCTTTGGTAATAGAATCCCTCAAATATATTATGATATTCTAGCAAAACTGGAAGCAAATTATACCACAACAAAAATTTAGTATTATTTCTTACTAAAATATACTCATGCATTCATACATTGGTTACAGATCATAATTTCATATTTAATAAAATTGGAATTCTTAAATTGGGAATCTAATACAGTATTAAATAATAACAATTAACAATTACTACAAGAAGAAATTACATAAATACTGTTCTATACACAATCATGCCTTGAGCAAGAAACAATTAATAATGAAATGTCATTCATTACCAGATTAAAAAATGAATGCCTGAGGTCATCAATTTTACTAAAGAATAAATGAAAAAGGCATCTCTCTAATGGTTTTCATAACTATGTTACTTTGATATCATAAAAAGAACTTATAAAAAATGAGACATTTTGTATTCTGTCTCTTTTAAGCTTTACAACACAAAAAAGTATTTTTGATCAGGCTTATCTCTTGATATTTTTAATAATTTTACCTTAGCATTGACTAGCACAATTGTTTTGGTCAAGTTTAAGTATAGAATATATAAAAACATTGAATTCTAATTTTATATGGCTGTTGCTGAAAAACATGTTTTCCTGTTGTACACTGAGTTACATATAAATACTCTCACTTAATAATTGCCTATCAATAGAGATTTAGGTTGATTTTCATTTTTTTGCTATTGTAAGCAACATGGTTATAAACACTATTAAACAATTCTGGTTCAAAATCTATCTCTAGGTAATATGCTTGAAAGTGTAATTTCTGGATAACAATAAAGCAAAAATTCAATTTCATAATACTGTACCGTAAGGTTTTTCAAAATCATTTTACCAATTTAAATGCTCACAATTCATACACATCAAGTTTCATTATTTCTATCAATCTAGAGAATGTAAAAAGTGATCTTTTGTGTTTTCTTCATTAGTAATTAAATTATATATATTTAATATATTTATCATTTATGTTTCATTTTCTGTGACATAACTCTTTGTACTTTGGCTATTTTCACTTGAACTGCTTATTATTGATTGCCGTAATTCTTTATGTCAGTGATTCCTAACACGTTTCCTTTATACCACACATAGAAAAGAATAATATTGAGACTCTGAAGTGAGCAGATGAGACTGCTTGCAATGCTTGCAGGAGGCCCTGCCCTGCCTCATAGAGAGCTAATGTCTTTGTTCTGTGACTTATTCACAACACATCATTCATAGGATGCCACTGAGTCTGACTCACTAGTTGAGAAGATCAGCTTCATATATTCTGGATACTAAACTATTGCATGCTATGTGTGTTGCAATATCTTCTTCAAGTTCATAGCTTGCTTTTACTTTCTTTGTTAACTCTTTTGATAGGAAGAAATTACTAATTTTACTAGTGTAGGGTTTTTAAAAAATATTTTATTTATTTTTGAGAGACAGATAGAGACAGCAAGAGCAGAGGAGGGTCAGAGAGAGAGATACAGAATCCGAAACAGGATCCAGGCTCTGAGCTAGCTGCCAGCACAGAGCCCTACGCGGGGCTCGAACCCATAAATCCCTGAGACCATGACCTGAGCAAAGTTAGATGCTTAACTGACTGAGCCACTGAGGTGCCTCTAAAGTAGGATTTTTAACAGATACCATATGTTTTCATTCATATGTGGATCAGGAGAGACTTAACAAAAGACCATGGGGGAGGGGAAGGGGAAAAATAGTTATGGAGAGGGAGGGAGGCAAGCTATATGAGACTCTTAATTACTGAGAACAAACTGAGGGTTAATGGAGGTGGGGGAGAGGGGGAAATGGGTGATGGGAATGGAGGGATTCCATTCCAATTGTTGGGATGAGCACTGGGTGTTATATGGAAACCAACTTGACAATAAACTATATATTTTTTAAAAAGTAGGACTTCTAATCTTCTAGTTTATAAGTAACATTTTTGTATTGCATATTATCCAAGGACATAAAGATATTTTTTTTCAAATCTTTATTTTTGGGGAATTAACCTTTATAAAAAGCATGAAATAGGTACATGTACAATAAATAGTAGAAAACTAGCACAACATTCCTTTCATTTTTTTAACTCCAATATGGAAAACAGTTGTCTCGATAATTTTAATTGAATAAATAGACCTCTTTTCCCCTGTGATCTGCATGGCAGACTCTGACATATATCAAGAGTCTATATATAAGGATGTTGGTTTGGAAGCTCTAGATTCTATTCTTTCGGTCAGTTTGTGTGTCTCTGAACCAACATAAATTGGCTAACCCTTATTGCTATAAAATAAGACTATCTAATGAGTCATATACTCCATTTTTCTATACACATTTTGAAAACATTTTTTGTTATTTTATATATAGAAATATACAAAATATTTATTTGTATACTTAAATGAAATTTATTTTTGCTTATTGAGCTCATGTTTAGGCAACCTGATAAGACTTTCTTTTTTTAAACTTATTTATTTGTTTTATTCTTTTATAGTTTATCGTCTAGTTTCCATATAACACCCAGTGCTCATCCTATAAGCCCTCCTCCATGCCTGTCACCCCCCATCCTTCTCCCCTACTCCCATCTGCCCTAAGTTTGTTTTTAGCATTCAAGAGTCTCTCACGCTTTGCCCCCTCCCTCTTCTCAACTATTTTTTCCCCTTTCCCTCCCCATTGGTCCTCTGTTAACTTTCTCCTGTTCCACTTATAAGAAGACTTTCTTCTTCTTATTCCTTATTATTTATTATTTGTAAATTATTTTTTGTTTTGTATATAATAAGCATGCCTTCTGTAAGCAACAATTTCAGTCTTGTTTATTCTTGTTTCTATTATCTTAACTGCCTTGGATCTCTGCTTCAATGTTCAATAGAATAGGTTGTAGTTGGCCTCATTAAATTGTACATCATTTGAAAAGGAATGTTTCTAATGTTTCACCATTAAGAATATTATTGAGGTAAATATACTTTATGAAGGCAAGGAAGTTTTCTTCATTGATTTTACTTGCTAGTTTAGTATCAAAATTTTATGGATATCATCAAATAAATTGACAAGTGTGCATTTTCATTTGTATTATGGAAGACCTTTTCAAGCTTGAGGATAATCGATTTTTTGAAAGTTGAGTAGAACTATCCTATAAGAAAATATAAGCCTCTTTCTAAGGAGTAGTAGTTAAGCTTTTGCTGCTGGTCTAATTATGTTTTGGTTACAGACTTATTCAGGCTTTCAGGATTTTTCTTTTTTTCCCCCTTGAGTCAATTTAAGTAAGTTTAATTTTTCCCAGAAACATTTCAATACTGAGAAAGTTTTCAAATTCAGTCATGTAGTTATTTACTTTCCTTTGGTCTATGCTAAGTCTCTACTTTGATCCTGTTCTATTTCTAATATTATTTAAATGTGTTTTCTCTATCTTTGTTTATTATTTTTATTGTGGTAAGATATATGATAGAAAATTTGTGTTTTTAGCCATTTTTGAAGAGTACAATTTGGTGGCATTATGTTCATAATATTGTGCAACCATTACCGTGGTCTGTTTTCAAGAAATTTTCATCACATCAAGCCAAATCCTGTTACTATTAAGCAATAAATCCTCATTTTCCCTTTTCCCCAGCCCCTGGTAACCTCTAACATACTTTCTGTCTCTACAAATTTGTTTAGTAGAAGTATCTTTTGTAAGTAGAATTACACAGTAGCTGTCTTTCTGTATTTGGTTTATTTCACGTAGCATAAGGTCTTTGACATTCATCCATATTGTAGCAAATTTGTTCCTTTCCTGAATAATTAATAATATTCATTGGCTGAATAATATTCCATTGTATTTATATAACTTGTTTTTTTCTTAATCATTACTCTGGTGGTTGACACTTGGGATATGTCTATCTTTTGCCTATTATGAATACTGCTACTATGAAGATTGGTACACAAGTAAATATTTGAGTCTGTTTTCAATTATTTGAGGTACCTAAGGGTGGAATTTGGGTCATATATTAATTCTATGGGGTTTTTTGTTGTTGTTGTGGTGGTGGTTGTTGTTGTTTTGAATTGCCAAACTGCTTTCCAGAGTTACCACAACATTTTAACTTTCCAGAGTTACCAGCAACACACAAGGGTTCCAATTTTTCCACATTCTTACTAGTTGTTATTTTTTGTTTTGATTATAGTCATACTAGTGGGTGTGAAGTAGAATCTACCTGTGGTTTGGTTGCATTTATATAATAATTAATGATGTTCAATATCTTTTCATGTATTTATTGGCCATTTGTATATCTTCTTTGGGGACCTGGCTATTCAAGTTATTTACTCAATTTTAATTAGGTTGTTTTATTACTGCTAAGTTGTAAAACCTGTTTATATATACTCAATATTAGTTTCTTAATAGATATGATTTACAAATAATTTCTCCCATTGTGTGGGAGAAACTCTCCCTTCTCACTCTGATAATAGTGTTCTTTGGTGACCAAAAGTTTTTATTGTAACAAAATACAATTTATCTTTTGTTGTGTTGTTGATTATGCTTTTGGTGTCATTTTTAAGAAATTATTGTCAAATCTATTTGGCAAATTTTACTGTATGCTTCCTTCTAGGAATTTTATAATTTAAGCCTTTAAACAGAGCTCTTTGATCTATTTTGAGTTAATTTTTCTATATAGTACAAGTAAAGATCCAATTTTGTTATTTTTGTATGTGGCTATCCAATGTTTCCAGCACCATTTGTTAAAGCAATAATTCTTTCCTCACTGAATAGTCTTGGTACCTATGTGAAATTAATTGATCATAGATGTGAGGAATTATTTCTGAGTTCTTTAGCTTGTATTTATCTGGGAATACCTTGATTTCACCTTCATTCTTCAAAGACAGCTTTGACAGTTATAAAATTCTTGCTTGACCTCTTTGCTCTTACACCATATAAATATGTCATGCCACTGGTTTTTGGATTACATGTCTTTTTCTTATTAAAAATCAGCTAGTAGTATATTTAGGATTTCTTGCACATGACCAGTGATTTCTTTCCTAATACTTTCAAGATTCTCTTTGTGTATACATTTCAGAAATTTGACTATGATATATCCAGGTATGGAACTCCTGGAGTTTATCTTGGAGTTTGGTGAGCTCATTGAACATGTTGATTTATGTATTTCTCAAATTTGGGAAATTTTTGACCACGATTTCTTGAAATATTCCTTGTGCCACTTTCTCTAACTTCTCCTTCTAGGACTCTTTAATACATTTGTTGGCCCACTTGTTCATATCCTACAGGTTTAATGTCCTTTCATTTTGTTTTCACTTATCTTTTTAAATTTTTTTCTTTATATTCTTGACTTGATAATTTCAATTGTCCTATCTTCAAGTTTACTAATTCTATCTTCTACCTAATCAAATCTGCTATTGAACTTCTCTAGGCTTTTATTTCAGTTAAAGTCTCAATATTTCTATTTGAATTCTTTTTATAACGTATATCTCTTAATTGATATTCTCACTTTATTCATATATCATTTCTTGGTTTCTTTTAATTCTTTGTCCATGCTCTTTGAAAATAAATAATACAGTTATTGTAAATCTTTGTTTAATATCTTCAATGATGGAACTTCTTTAGGGATGGTTTCTGTCAATTTATTTTGTTGCTTTGGATGGTCATACTTTCCTACTTGTTTGTTTGCTTTGTGATTATTTTATTGTTGATGAAAGCTGGATATTTGATTATTATAATGCAGTGGTTCTGGAAATCAGATTCTCTTCCTTCTCTAGGGTTTGTTGTTCTTGATTGTTGAAAGCTTAACTTGTATTCATAAATATTTTGCCTAGACTTTTTAAAAATACAAGTGGCTTAAAATATAATACTTTTAGTATTCTGGGCCTGTTATAACAAAATACCATATTCTGAATAGCTTATAAGCAATAAAAACTTTATTATCACAGTTCTTAATGCTGGAAGTCTGTGATCAAAATGCTGACTGATTTGGCATCTGGTTAGAGCAAGCTTCCTCATACATGAGAATTTTTTTCTCTGTAACCTGGTAAAACAGAAGGTCTTGGGAGCTGTGAGGCCTCTTTTACTATAAGAGCACCAATCCCATCATGATGGCTCCATCCTGCAGACCTAAGCACTTCCCAAAGCCCACCTCCTAATATCATCATACTGGGGATTAAGATTTCAACACATGAATTATGAGGTGACACAAACATTCAGACCATAGCAACACCTCCTCCAGTCTTTGAGGATGGGTTCAGAGCTGGGACACCACTTTAGTATTTAGCCAGACCATTTATAGTTCTACCTTAACCTTCATTTGCTGCTTAACACTGAGCTGATAGATCAGCCAGTGGTGAAAACTTCAGGTCTTTCCTGAACATGTGTTTTGTCCTGCACATGCATGTGACTTTCTAAATTCTGCCTTATACTGGAGGGCTTTCAAATGCCCTTATTTCCCCTAAAAAAACTCTGTTATTTCTAGTGACTCATTCATGGTAGCTTACCTCTCTATTTAGTTACATTTAATAGTAAAACTATATTTATTTGAGTTTAAGCTTTGAGAATCCTGAGACCCTAAGTTGGGTATAATTCTATTCATTTTATGCTAATTGGATCCAAGAGTTACTACCAGGTTGGTGCCATTTTTAAATCCTCTGAGAGTTTTAACTAAATGCTAAATTTCAAGTTTAGGTTCTTTACCTAATGATCCAAGGAGACTAGTCCCCAGTCTTGGTCTTCTCATTCCAGAGATTTATTGCCATCTGCTCCAAGGAAAACCAAACTTTCTTTCTATTTCATCTCCTATTTTTCATTCCAGCTCATGTTCTTTTCATTATGTCATTATGTGCTTATACATTTGTATGTGTTTGTATGGTATCTATGCATAGCATAGATATGCATATACATTTGCTTTCTTTTGCAAACCAGAAATGCACCGAAAACTGTGTTCTTTGTTTTTCAGTGGGAAGACCTCTCAGAGTACCTCATCTGTCATCCTATCAAAAGAAGAAATCCCATGATCCACTTTACCTCGAACCATTTCACAACATATTTCAAATTATGAAATGCCTCCTTTTTATGGCCTAAAAGCCTAATCGGCTATTGGAGACAAATTAGGTATCTAATAAATGACTGATTGTTTGATTGCTAATTATATGCCAAACCCTTGACAGTCATTATTGTATAATCATGTGCTAAAGGATTTGGACACCCATTTAATGGTAGATTTTATTTTGCCTGAATTGTAACTGAGATTCATGGATGTATATATGTAACAATGAGAATCCTACTTCATTTTAATTTAAGCGATGAACTAATTACTAACTAGTCCATATACTTTCAGATAAGCACTTAACCACTGAGCTGTCAGTTGAAATTTTAGACACTTGTAATTCTTGAATAGCTTCAATGACACTCAATCACTAAGACGCTGGAATGATCTGATTGAATTTGTAAAATGCATTCATTTTAATTTGACTCATGGTAGACTTAGTTTAAATATTATAGAATAGTTCTTTTGAAGTAAAATTTATACATTAAAAATTAATTTTGCCTCAACTAGACACATTAATATAATTAAAACACTATAGTAAAACTGAAAAATACTACATTGAAACAGTTCCAAAAGAAAAAATTGGAAGGTATAAAAATAATTTGGAAAAACAACAACAACAACAACAAAAAACCCTGTTTACACAAAGATATCCATAACATCAGGACTCTGATGTAATATTTTCTTTTTATGAATTGTCCTTTAATATGCAGTTGACCAAATAGCCATTTTTTATCCCTTTATTTTTGTTTAATGTGTAAATGAAATGAAAAGTTAAAAGTCAACAAATCCTTATCAATGCAACATGAATGTATCCTTTACATGTTTAGATGGTAAGTAGGGCTGAAACATTTAGTAGGAAAATTAAAAGAATACCATGCATATTTGTAGAGAAAGAAATTTCATACATTTGCCTCTCTTATTTGTTCCTAATTATTTGTGAGTGGGAAAAGAAAACTGTATTTTAACTCATGGAACTGTAAAAAAATAAAGGTGTGACTTAAAATATGTCCCTAAAACATAGAAATGATCTATAATTGTCTTGATTTCTTTTATCCAAATAAACCACTATATTGACTTCCATTTGTAATGATTCCAAATGGCTTGCAAAGTGCAGCTTATTGAAGTCATGTTAAAACCATTTAAGCTACTCATGTAGCTGATTAAGAAAAGTCTCATGTACTGTTTTAGATTCTGTGTCTCCCTCTCTCTTTGACCCTCCCCTGTTCACGCTCTCTCTCTCAATTTCTCTCAGAAATAAATAAAAACATTAAAAAAAGAATAGTCTCATGTATTTTAACATTGCTTTCCAGAAGTGAGAAATCTGTAAACAGCATTAAGTATTAAATACCTAGTAGATCCATTTCCTGTTAGACCTAAGATACAGGTTTTCATAAGGTACTTTGGTATATAACCTATGTGTCATAATTTTTTTCTCTGTATCATTCATAGAGGATTTAAAACCATGACTTCTATGTTATTGTATTTCATGAAGTCATGTGGAATTCCCACTAAATTATATACTTTATATCTGTTACTTGTGAAATTAAAAAAGCAACAAACATTAATATTGTGTGAGTCATTAGCTTTAGTACCACTGCTACTCAGTACCAGTAGCAACATGCATTGCTATACTTTAATCCTAAAAGTTTATGTAGTGCATATCTGCACATTAGTTTGGTCACTGACCACCTTGTGTTTGAAGAATTAGGAATCTTGGTAGGAAGCACAGCATAGTCTGCAATAGAATTAGATACTATATTCTCTATCACTACTTGCATTTAGAGTACAGGTATAAGATTAAGCTTTCCCAACTATTCTGGCAGAAGGCGGCTGAATCAATAGGAACATCCAGGTTTAGGGGCAATAGTGGTTGTAATAAAGAATGACACCGAAGTTCTAGAGCAGCAACATCAATAGAAAAAATCCTCCCAAAAGTCAGAAGCAGTTTGTCCTAATGCCACATCCATGTGCTTAAACATCACAGTATTCTTCATTTGCATAGGAAAAGTCTGCAATTTAGAAGATACTGTCTGTCTGCCAAATATCTGACATATAATAAGACAATTTGTAAATATGTCCTTTAATGTAAGGCATATGCCTCATGTCTTAAATAGTGATGGCAAGAGGGGATAATTTCTGAAATTTAAGAAGTAATAAACGGTATGTCAATTCTTTGGGGAAAGAGTATAGGAAGTGGAGATTAGTATAAGCTAGTTTATCTTCCTTAGTAAAATCTGCATTGTCTTTGCATCAAAATAAATCTGAAAGCTGGTGAAATTTCTCAATATTTCTCTAGTTGCTGACCGTTGTATAAAACATTCTGTACCAATATAATCAGCATAACATTCAAATGAATCTTTGATGCTGTTTAAATTAAAAACTTAAAGATGCTTTGATATTAATACCAAGCTATACTCATTAGCAAGACAGGATAATAGAGCTAAAGGCACAGGAAATGCCTAGAGTTTAAATATCATCTCTGTCACAGAATCCTATACTATTTGGAGAAAGTCTCTGATATCTATAAAAGAGTGTTCATAATTCATACTTCCTAAGTTGAAGTAAGCTACATTAAACAAAGTTCGTAAACACACACATACATACACACACACGCACACACACACACACAAACTGTGCTTGATACAGAGTAGACCCTCATAGATGGCAGTTATTATTAACTATCATAAGCTACTCATCGTAAAATAGATGTTCACATTTGTTCATCATAGATCTTGAAAATGAAGTTCTTGGGGCGCCTGGGTGGCTTAGTCGGTTAAGCGTCCGACTTTCACTTGGGTCATGATCTCGCGGTTCGTGGGTTCGAGCCCCGCGTCGGGCTCTGTGCTGACTGCCAGCTCAGAGCCTGGAGCCTGTTTCAGTCTGTGACTCCCTCTCTCTGACCCTCCCCTGTTCATGCTGTCTCTCTCTCTCTCCTAGAAATAAATAAAACATTTAAAAAAATTTAAAAAATAATAATAAATAAAAAATAATAAATAATAAATAAAAAAAATGAAGTTCTTTTTTAGAAAACCCCACTATAATTCGAAGAGAAGAGTGCCTTCCCCAACATTTATGCTACTAGAAATGTATCTTTCCTGGAAGTAGCTTTTTTTACATTCTTTGTTTCAGAATTATAATTACAATAATATTCTGATATTAATAAATACTTTTGCTGCCAGGTGAGGAAATGCAGAACGCACAATATATGCATATGTACAAAATATACAAAGTTAAAGTTTAAGGTATGCAATGCAAAGTTACATAATCAATTTGACATCTAATTAAAGCACCTCTTTTTTCATATACTTCCAGATATTGGCAATCATAGTCCAATGAGGACACCAAACATAAATAAGATAGATACAATACCCTATTTTATGTGTTTTGGGATATGGACACTCAGGATCACATGGGAGCAGGGGGAAGAACCACACAATCCAACTGGAAAGAAAAGTGCAAAGAGTTCCTCATAGAGGAAATCCCCAGGCAGTGCAAAGTAAAGCAAAGATGAGAGTTGGGTAAGAACTTTATAGGGGAGAGCATGAAAAATGTCACAACGGGGAAAAAATACTCTTGTTTCTGTACTATCAACTGTAAAACAGGAAGTAATGAGAAAGAAAGCTAAAGACGGAGGTAGGGATCCCATCATGTTGAACTTTATCTTCTAAATGAGGAGCAGCAAGTAATGAATTTTTAGTAAAGAGCTGACAGGATGGTAATTGCTTTTCTTATGCTCACTTTGGCAGCAGAAATAATCTGAATTTGAAGAAGAGCAGGCAGAATTAGATCATGACCTAAACTTGGATATCAAAGTAGGTGTTGAGAATAGACTCAATCTAGATTTCTTTGCCACAAATAAAAATGATTATAGTAATTTTCCCCCTTTCCTCTTTTTATACATATAAAAGCACTATTCAGTGGAGTACCTGGATGGCTAGTCAGAAGAGCATGTGACTCTTGATTTCCAGGTCATTAGTTTCAGCACCATGTTGTGTATGGAGATTCATAAAAAAAGATAATAAACTTAAAGATAATAAACTTTTTTTACCAAAAAAAATCTATTCAAAACCCCCCACAAAAATCTGTGTTTTACAGGACTATCTAATCAAATTTTATTGGGTATAAGTCTAATTTTGACAAAGTAGAATATGCAGAATATTTGTTTTAAAAACATGTACTTTAGAATAATCCTAAAATTTGGCTGTTTTTGTGACACGTATTGTATTAGATAAGTATTATGTGTATATATGGAAAATTAGTGTTCAGTAACTATTTAGTATTCATTTTAATTTGCTTATCATTGTAAAAAGGAAATATACAAAGATATATACTTGAAATTTGTGAAACAGATAAACATTGTAAGAAATAAAAGTCTTAAATATGATACATGAAAATCCAATACGTATTCATTTCAAAGCAATCTTATTTTAGAAGAAAGTATTAATCATTCATATCCTAGAAAGATTATATGTTGCAGTATTATACTTGGATATTTTATTATGGAAGATATATTCTAAGCCTCTGGACTAGACCATTCAAAAATGAGAAGTGCCAGCCTAGGGAATTCTTTAGGTTCCTCCACTTTGCTGCCAGCATCAGTTAATAGTTTCAGTTCTTACAAGGACTCATATTTTAGGGACAGGCAGGGGGGCAGTCTAGAGACACAGGAAGATATTGATGGAATGATAAAAACTTCAGCTTTGTTTTATTTTTTTATGCATTTTGTATCTCTACACTATTCTTCCCCTTTAGGGGTTTCCTGGTACGTAACATCGACAGATTAAATATGGCACTACAAATGTTTTACCGAAGGGATGAAGCTACATAAAAATGAAAAAAATGCATCAAATATTAAATCTATAACACAACAGACAAAATTGTTGGTTCTTTTTTGTCATTTATTTATGCTGAGGTACTGAAGGCTATAAATATCATAATGCATATAAATTATCAACTTCAACTTATAAATTTTGAAGAAATTAATACTGTCAAATAATATTACTTGCTTTAGGATGATATTCATTACAAATTTATGCATGTTAGGTTGTACATGCAGAACAATTTTTTGAAAATAAATATAAATGAGGCTCATTGAAATAAATTTTGCAAAACGGGCTATTTTGCTGGCTTTGTCCGTTTTTTTTTTTTAATGTTTTTTATTTTATTTATTTCTAGGAGAGAGAGAGAGACAGCGTGAGCAGGGAGGGTCAGAGAGAGAGGGAGTCACAGACTGAAACAGGCTCCAGGCTCTGAGCTGGCAGTCAGCACAGAGCCCGACGCGGGGCCCGAACCCACGAACCGCGAGATCATGACCTAAGCGAAAGTCGGACGCCTAACCGACTAAGCCACCCAGGCACCCCTGTCCATTTTTAATAATCAGGTCAACTTGATCTAGAGTGTCTATCTCTCCATTTCCCTATCTATATCTATTTTTACAGATGATACTTGACTTAAAGCTTTATTTAAAAATTACATTAGTTCAAAATTATTAAACACACAAATGGTAGTGAAAAATCAGTACACACACCCACACACCTATATATATATAATGAACCACATTGTGGGTTTTAATTCTTGCCCTCAGTTTATTCTTATTATTTTTCATATGACATCAGTTCATTCATAGTCTTTGTTGCTGCCTTTTTGTTTATTTAGTTTTATGTAGTCATTGATTAATGGAGTTTTATCAGTTAATATCTATGGAGAATTTTGTTTACCTCCCAAATTATCTTCCCAAGTAAACAATTTAGGTAGAAGTCCAAGAAATTAGGGAATAATAAAAATTATTTGACACTGAATCCATTGCTTGCCACAGCTATCCAGGGAGAAAGATTCCTGGTCCACTAATGAATATTCTTTATGGGAAGAGGTTGGGATAGAAGTGAGGAGAGGTAATTATATTATTCTTTCCTGTTTTGAAAACTGCACCTCAATTAATAAGACTTCAATTTAAATTTTCAATGTTACACTGAAACACAAACAAATCATGTAAGTCTTCTACCTAAAACCTTTTAATTTACTTAATTCATTCTATAACTATTTAGAATCCATTCTTTACCACATTCTATTCTCATGCTGGTGATATAGACAAACTTTCTTCCCTTTTTTGGGGAAATACACAACAGATAGAAAAGTCTTATACAATACAATGTCATATAATACCTTCAAATACTCATAAGTATTATAAAGTGCTATAAAGAAAAATAAAGCATGGAGAGAGAGAGTGATAGAGGTGGTCATGACAAAAAAGATGCTAGAACGTGACATTTGAGAGAAATCTGAATGAAGTAAGAGAACAACTGGTTAGGTCATTCTTCTCATTATTTTTTGGATAGATCTCAGAATGCTCTGTGTGATCTGGGCTTTATTCAGCTCTACAGTCTGTTTCTTCAATTATCCTCTTACCCACCGTGCCACAGGACCTGCCTAATTCTAGGAGACGGGAGGGTCTTCATGGGCCTTTGCAAGCAAATTTTATTTTATTATTTTCTTTATTTTTTAAATGTTTATTTATGAGACAGAGGACTCAGGAGACAGGCAGAAAGAAAGGGGGACAAAGGATCTAAATGAGCTTTGTGCTAACAGCAGAGGGCCTGATGCAGGGATTGATCTCAAGAACCATGAGTTCATGACCTGAGACGAAGTAGATACTTAACCAACTGAATCACCCATGCACCCCTGTGAGCAATCTTAACTCAGCCCTAGACACTCTCCTCTCTGCATTGCTAATCTACTGTCCTCCTTCCATATTGGCTTAACTCTCACCTGCTCTGAATGGCCTTCACTAGCCTTCACTACTGATAATTCTAAGTAGAATCCCTTTTGTTCCACTTAGAGTGTTTTCTTTCAAGTTGTGACTGTTAATTTCTGTGTTTACTGTTATATTTTCTGCTTAAATCCCTAGCTGGAAGCTTTCTAAGCAGCAAATTAGATTTTTTAAAGTCTGGTAGATCAGCTTTCTAATCAATAAAAATGTAGGCTTCCCTAGGACAAGTTTAGAATTTATAGTATTGGTGCTTAATCTGGCCACTCCAAGATATATGACATCTTCGATGGTTGCTTGTGTATGGTAGAGATCATCACAGACTGAGAGTTTATAAGGAAGATGTGGAAGAGGTCCTCAGAGGAAAAAGAAAAAGAAAAAAGAGCCACCACTTCCTCCTTTCTGCCTTTGCCTGCGGTATTGTACAATGTGGGTATTTATACAGTTAGGTCAGGAGGGGCCTGAAATTGAAGCAAGATATGTAATGCAGGGGAGAGACATTACACAGAATCCTACACTTCAATGATATGTGTATTCTATGTGACTCTAGTTGTATGAGGATAATCAAATCATCCAAGTGACTCTCCTCCACATTGGTTAAACATTCCAGAAACTAAACAACCTCTAATGCTAAGAGCAAGTATGGGATATACAGGAAAAATACTGCATTCCTTCTCTGTCCTCACTACCCAGCTGCAGCTGCTGTTGAGGTGCTGGGCAGCTGGGGCAGGAAACGATGTCTCAGAATGGTAACTGTGATTCTTATAACTCTTAGGTTGTCATTAAGATAACCTTCTACTCTGCAGTGAAATATCTCAGGAGGAGAAAGCAAAAGCTTGCAGCTCTCTCCAGTTCCTTTTTCAGTCTCTCTTGGCAGACTTCTATTCTGAATTCTTAGAAACATCTGCTGATGGCTTCTGATGACTAATATCAGCAGGGAGTCTCCGCAAGGATATTCCAAGTTCTGAAATGTGTGAGAGCATGTGTTATCTGCACAGCAGGAAGCTGAGCTCAAACACTGGTGGTGGAGACATTATGCCTCAGCACACTGGGAATACAGTGGGGTGGGGTGGGGGTGGTGTGACTACTCAGTACAGTAGTAGTAGTAGGGATATTATTATTAACATTTTATATATACTTTATTCCAGATTCTGTTCTAGGTGTATTGCATGTATTATCTCATATAATCCTTCCAAGGGCCCTATGAGAAAGGCAGTATAATTTTTATTTTACTATTCAGGAAAGTAAAATACTGAAATTCAATGAAAGTTAGTGGAAATATCAAACTCTCTTATAAACAAACAAACAATCAGTATGTTGCTTCAGTTTTCAAGATGTTAAAATGAAGCTACCCCTAACATAGTAAAAATTCAATCTTATTGGTCATATAATTATGGAATTAACTAAAAGGCATATGATAAAGAAATGAGTTATTGAAATATTATTTTAAGAATAAATGTAATGCTTCATAGAATAAATATATATCCTATCCAAAGAAGAGAGCGTTTATGTTCTGTTTCCTTTTACATCTTCATGCTTTCATTTACAAAAATGTACATCAGGAAAATGATGGTTGTAACAAGAAAAACAAATTTTAAACAGCTAAAATGTATGCAACTAAAAGGGGTCTTAAAAACTATATGTATTATTTCTTCTTTAAAAAGTTATTAAAATTCATTCATAAGCAATGAATAGACTCATGTTAAGTGTTTTTCTTTTTTAATATTTTTTATTTATTTCTAGGAGAGAGAGACAGCGTGAGCAGGGGAGGGTCAGAGAGAGAGGGAGTCACAGACTGAAACAGGCTCCAGGCTCTGAGCTGGCAGTCAGCCCAGAGCCCGACGCGGGCCCGAACCCACGAACCGCGAGATCATGACTTAAGCGAAAGTCGGACGCTTAACCGACTAAGCCACCCAGGCGCCCCACATGTTAAGTGTTTTTAAAGCCAGTACAGTGTCTTGGCTACAATAAATTATGATTAAAAATTGTTTCACTTAAATAAGGAAATATTTTTCATAATTCATTATATTATAGGTGATTTTTATAATGTGAAATTGCAAACAATATTTGCTTCTCAGGTAGTTATTTACACCAGCTATTCAACAGCAAATACTTGTTAAGTATTTTCTGTTGTCAGATACGTTACCATGCTCACTCATAACCATCCCTCCCTTTTTCATTATTATGGAAGAACACTGTTCATTCCATAACTCTAACTTGAGATGAATGATATTTAAAGGGCTGGCCTTTTAAGGAATAGATGTTACAAGTATATGGTTTAGTTTAAATATGTGTTAATGTCTCTCTTACACAAAGGTTCTTCTTAGTTTCTATTTTACTGCCTTCTCCTTTTCTGCCAATGTTTTTCACCATTAAAAACTGTGATGGTTAGATGAGTTTCAGAAGCAGTAAAGAAATACTTTACCTGAATACAATACTATGTCTCAAAAATTACCTCAGTAGCTGGATACACACCATACTTTTCTACACTAACCATTGAAGATGTACATCAATGTTTCTATTCCCTATTTCCTATAATCCTAGTATAATCCCCTGCTAGGGAAAGAGAGTAAAAGGTGTGAAATAGGAATGGCATAGAATTTTAAAACAATTGAAAGATATTTAAATCTGTCTATAGATAAAGGGATCTATCTCTCTGGGAAGAAAAAAAGACAAAGTAGGACATAATTCAAAGATTTCAAAGTTTGCCTTTATCACTTTCCTATCTCTTGAATATTAATTAGAGTAGCTTTCTTTTGCTGGATGAAAACATCATCCTTTAAAAGCCCTCTCCTCTCCAATGTCTTTTCCCTCCTTCATTCCACCTGTGGTAGACAGAATAATGGCCTCCCAATGGCATCCATGCTTTAATCCAGGAAATTTGTGACTCAATCACTTTACATATTAAAAAGGAACTTGCAGATGTGATTGAGGTTGAGGACTCTGAGATAGGAAATTTATCCTAGATTACCCAGGTGGGCCCAATCTAATCACACAAGTTCTTAAAAATAGAGGAAGAAGGCAGAAGAGTGTGCCAGAGAAATGTGATTTCAGAAGGAGTAGACCGCCTTTGCTGAATTTGGAGATGGAAGAAGGCAGCTGGAAATGTCTCTCAGCTGAGGGTCAGCCAAAAACAAAAACAAAAATGAAAAACCAACAAACAAGCAAAACACTGAGCACCTTGACCTTATAAGGAAAGGAAGTGAATTCTTACAACAACACAAATAAATAGGAAACATTCTTCCCTAGAGCATCCAGCAAGAAACATAGCTTACAGACACTTTAATTTTATTTCAGTGAGACCTGTACTGAACTTCTGACCCACAGAAGTGTAAGACAACAAATGTGTTGTCCTAAGTCACAAAGTTTATGGTAATTTGCTACACGAGCAATAGAATCATCACCATCGTATCACTTAACCATCGTAACTCTTGTAATTACTCCTCACTGTGGCCACTCATTCCCCTTCAAATTTAGACGAGTCACTTAAGTTCTCTAAACTTGTTTCTGCACATATAAAATAGACATACTAATAGCAACTACTTCATACAGTTAGTGGGAGAATTAAGTGAGATAATACATAAACAGAACTTAGAACAGTGCCTAACATACCAGTTTTGTAACAGAGTTTCCCAAACACTCTATTATCCCCCTTCCTTGGTGGTAGCATTTCTAGCTGGTACCAAGTTACCCTAAATAAAGGCTGTACTATCTATGTTTCTTGCAGCTGAGTATGATCACATTACTAAATTATAGTAAAAATATGTTCGTGTGTGTGTGTGTGTGTGTGTGTGTGTGTGTGTATGATTCTAGAAACTTAAGAAACAGCTTGCAACTGTCGTTTGCCCTCCTTCTTCTTTATAAATTGATTTCTGGAAGGTGTGAGACACCATGTTGGAGCCTGAGACACGATATTGGAACTTGAGGGCAATGGTCATACCCTTTGAATGGTGTGGCAACTAGCCTAAGTCCCTGAGGAATTTCCGGAGCAGAGCCATCAGAAATTACAGACCGCATACGTATCTTACTTAAGTCTCTCTTCTTGGAGGTTTTCTGTCTTAAAAAGCAAACCTAATCCTTCCTAAGTCTGTATATCCTGGTACTTTTAATTAAGGACCTCTTTGTCCAGTCTCCTATTTTCTTCTATGCCAACCCCAAAAGACTTTAGTCGGCTACAGTAAGTAAACTAATTGTCACCGTTTATGTGAATCACTTAATATTTAAGCTTAAATATCATGTAACACAGCTCTAATTAGGCATATCACTCAAAAACAATTATAATATTGAGGTTCAAGTGTTAGGGATGCCCAACAGTTAGCAGTGGGAGGAAGGGTGAAAAAATAATCTAAATAAAACTACTTTGCATTTTCCACAATTTGCCTCCTTTATTTTTCCCTGAAGAATCAGAGAAATTCTTAGGAAGAGCTAACAAATGCAAATAAACCAGTGAAATTTTTACCTGGAAATATTTAATCAGTTCTTTCAATAAGTATCCATTTGAGTAACTTTTATACAACAGGTATTATATTAGAAGTTAAGGATGAAAAGATTCAAAAGTGGTTTTTGTTACTACGTGTGACACTAAGGAAAACAGATAAGCAAACAGATAATTGCAATATAATATGACAACTGGTGAACCAGTACGCAGAGTAGGATCCTAAGTCAATCTAGGTGGGAGAACAGCAAAGGATTCCATGAATAGTGAAACGTAAGTTGAGGCCTAGAGAATGGCCAGGAATAAACTGTGTCAGGAGTTAAGAGAGGTTCAAACAGAGTAGGGAAGTATAGAGAACAGTATGTCTCCTAAACTAGAGGGTTCTGGTAATGCGTTGGTATAAGTAGAGTGTTGGGTCATGGGCCTTGAGATATAAGAGAAGTTCAGGTTCTTGCTGGATTCATCCATGAAGTTTTACAGATCTATTTAAATATTTTACCAAGAAAGGAGATAATATTTCATTTAAGAATGCAATTTCACAGTGGATTTGTTGACAGGCTTGAGATAGACATCAAAATGAGAGAAAGATTCAATAGTTGGGAAGTTGGTTGAGAATCCATAGGATAAATAATGAAAACTTGGATGAGAGAGAGTTAAGCAACTTTGAGGCATACTAATAAGCTATAATAAATCCATTAGACATTGTATCTAGATGTGTGTAGGAAGAGTAGAATACAAAATGAAAAAACACTTAAATTCAGAACATAGAGGAAACTGAATTTTAAGGAAATGGCAGAAAGGATGAATACCAGGAAAAGACTAAGAAGGGGAAAATTCAGGAAATCAAGGCATAAAGGAGCCAAGGGAAGAGAGTTTCAAGAAGCAGGGAGTAGTCAATAATGCCAATTATTCAAGAACTGTTCTTTCTTTTTCAGTTTACTAATTTGTTATTGTTTAAACTATATCTTTATTGTAAAATCTAACATTGAGAATTAATGGATTTTTTGTTAGTATAAAATTAAAGAAGAAAAAACTAACTGTGGTCCTCTATCCAGGGATAATAGTTTTTACATTTTAGAGTATTTGTTTTTGTTTTTTACTTAATGATATTTATTAACAGACAACTATTCATTGTGCCTGCACTGAATAGTTCATTTTTAATGGTTTATTGTCTAGTTGGTTTCCATATGATACCCAGTGCTCATCCCCACAAGTGCTCCTCCATGCCCATCACCTCCCTTTCCCTACCCCCACCCCATCTGCCCTCAGTTTGTTCTTGGCACTGAATACTTCATTTTAAATAAATATTTCAACTAAATAAACCATTTGACATGACACATTTCATTAGCAAGTGCTGTACAGGCATGATTCATTCATGAGGAGGGAAAATACAGGTCATTGCCTTTGAAAGCTTCCTTACTTCCAAGGCTAGGATACCCTACAAATGGTAAACACAGACACTTTTCCAGGCTTGAGGAATCTTCTAGTTGTTTTCCCTGGCTTCCAACCTATTGCTTTATATCAAGATCTATACTTTACCCCTGGGCTTTTTCTGAATCATGACTTGTTAGGAGTTCCAAATTGGCTTTGATTTCTCTTGAATTGCTGCCTGAGGCTGGCTCCCATTAGCTCCTCAAGTGTATCAGATATTGTCAGTGCTTCATCCAGATTTCCCACAAATGTTTGTTGTCCTTTCTGTTATCTGTTCTGTGTACTATCAACATATTCATTTGCCTCTAAATGTCTAGAGTTATGTCTTCTGGAGTCTTCCTTCAGTCTATGGGAGCTGTTATGACCACTCATGAGCCCTGAAGTACCTATGGTTATGGGATGTAGAAGAAAGATAGCCCAGCTCCCTAGCACTGAGTTGGAACAAAGTCTAAGGGACAACTTACACAGGTATGGGATCAAGCTACAGCTTGGATTGTGCCTGAAATTTCACCTTGGGTTTAACTTCTTTCCTGCCCTGTTTCCCCCACTCTCTATAGAATTTCCTGGGTTCAGTTTCTTAATATATCACTTGCATATAAATCTTTGTCTTGACTCTGCTTTTTTGCAGAAAAAGCAAAGCTTTTATGCAGCTACCGTCTGCAAGAAAGTGACACTTTCCATGTCTGGCTGAGGTCTCAGGCCTGGCACTGAAGCTTGGCATAGGTCCCAAAGCTTGGACTCTTTGGCACATAGAGCTACTGCCTGTAAGTAGGCAGGCTAAACGAAGAGGCAAGAGGCTAGCTGCAATGATGGAATAGCAACAATATGGAAAGGATTCTGGAAACAATGTTGTGGGTGGAAGTCAGGATGTATTCTGATGCCTAAAGAGTTTATGGGGAGGAATGCTGAATGGGTCTTTTATGGGTCTAAACAAAATGATGGGCTTAAATGTTGTGCCAGATATTTGAAAAAATATTTCAAAATTTAATTATATTACCACATTCTAAAATGGACCTTGACTACTTATTCTTGAAATAAACAGTAGAATGGATTGACCTTCCTGGAAAGGGATAAGATTTCCTATTAGAAGAGGTTGTCCATCTTGACCAGCATCTAAGTTTGAGACAGGTGTCCCATCTATCATGTCACTTCAACAGAAACCTGTGTCAAGATAATATAAAATGTAAAATTTTATCAGAACTATGTGAAAAGCTCAATAAGTATGCTTTCTGTTAGCACTTGAGAAAATAATATACATATATAAGTATTACTTAACAAATTCTAGGTTAACATTCATTTATAAAACAGTATAATTGCCACCAAAATATTTGGTGTTCGTAGTGCACAAATTTTAGACTATGCTTGATCAAAATGCCTAATAATTTCTCACATATTCCATATGCATTGCTTATTCTTATCCATTAGGTTTTTTAAATGTTTATTTATTTTTGGAGAGAGAGTGTATGCATGCAGATGTGAGTGGGAGATGGGCAGAGAGAGAAGGAGACAGAATCCCATTCAGGGTCCATCCTGTCAGTGCAGAGCTTTACATAGGGCTCCAACTCACAAACTCTGAGATCATGACCTGAGCTGAAATGAGCTGAAATCAAGAGTCTGATGCTTAACCAACTGAGCCACCCAGATGCCTCTACCAGCTCTTTTATTTACACAACAAATGTTAACTGGGCTCCCACTATGAGCTAGGTACTATTCTTATGCTTAAAGCTCCTTAATTATTTAACATATCTCAACATATGAACCATGATCTATTTGACGATGTCATCCCCCTAAAATTGTCTTTGGAATAAGGGGTAGCATAAATAATATATTTATATGATACTTTAAATTTAGGAAATAATGTCCAACACACAAAGTGTCATGTTGTTTACTGACTTGGATGTTCCTCCAACACTTCTGTAACATGACAGGGCAAGGATAATTTTTCGTGCTTTGAAGATGAGGAAACTGAGATTCGGAGATGCAAAACGACTTGCACAAGAATTCAAGGTTTCTGACTCCTAGACCAAAACTCTGTCCAGTATCCCTCTGTGTAGAATAATAAGGAACTTACTTATAAATAGGTCGGGAACATCCAGAATGAGTTTTTAAATATATACACTTAAAATCATGCCAGTCCTTTAACCTTCTTCATTGTCATATGTAGGTTACAGTCAGCCATATTCTTTGAATCATGAGGTACAAATGTGAGCCAAATTTAGAAACAAATTAAGAAATCATAATTTTGGAATACAAAAAAAGTGTTTTTGGCTAGTGTTATCCAACATTTTTTTAGGTCATAGTCAATTTACATCCTTTTGATGACCAATTTTATTTCTTCTGATACATTAGGCTTCTGATAAACTAGTAAGAGTTAAAATCTAAACTGAAGTCGACTTCACGTGCCTGTTTTTATTTTCTCTGAATCAAATTCTATGTTCAATTAATTTAACCTTGTTATTATTGACCTCCCAGTGGATTTTATTTTCTCAGTTGTGAGATTTGCTGACATCCTGGAGACATCACTATTATTCTTACAAACAGTCATTCAATGTGGATAAAAGCACATCCCTTTAAAGTGAGAGCATGAACTGGTCAAAAGCTATAAATAATTCTATTCCACGACATTTTTGTCTTGGTTCTACACACTGTACTGAAGAATTAGTTAATTAAAAAAAAACTGTACCTAATACTGAAGAACTGTTTAATTTAAAAAAAAAAACTATCTTGACTTTAGTGTTAATTTAAGTTTACATTTGAAAACTCACTTCTCAAAAGGTCATTAGACATCCAAGAAATCAGAGTAGAGGTAGCCAACATTACCACGTGTTTTCAAGAGCTAGAACCCTTGTATCTCAATATTGATAAAGATAGAGAAAATAGGCATATAATCAATTTGCAGGATATAGTGAAATGTATTAGAGAGCAAACTGGGGAGGTAAACATTTCAACAGATTCGTTATTGTCAAAAGACAATAAAAATTATGACCGTATCACTAGCTCCCTGCCTCAGGGTTCCTTAGTGACAATGAACAGAAACATATTTTGGCTGTCTGAAGTAAAAAATAAAAAAATAATTAAATAAAGATATGGGATAGTTTCATAGAAGTAAGGAAGAGCTAAAATCCCAGCTTGCCAATGGGACCATCCTTTCTTTTTATCATTGAAGCCCCTACAGAACTTCACATGAGGCAATTGACTTGTAATGATATGTTTATTTTCCTGAAGACCAACCACTAACTACTATCACCTTTCATATTCCCTAAAACAGAAACAAACTCCCTGTGGTGTTGTTGAATATTTTCCCTGAACAATATGGTAGCCACCAGCAACATGTGGGTATTACATACTAGAAATGTGGCTCATCTGAACTGAGATATCCTTTAAGTATTAAACACATTCTGAATTTCAAAGATTTAAAATGAAATAAAATGATGGTAAATTATTTCATTAATAATGTTTTCTGATTACATGACATTATAATATTAAGGTTAAATAACATATAACATTAAAATTAATTCCATCTTCTAAAATTCTAGCTACTAGAAAATTATATATGTGGCTCACATATTTCTTTTTTTAAATGTTTATTCACTTTTGAGATAGAGAGAGAAAGGGGTTGGATAGGGCGCACACACACACACACACACACACACACACACACACAGAATCCAAAGCAGGCTCCAGGCTCTGAGCTGTTAGCACAGAGCCAGACTCAAGGCTTGAACTCCCAAGCCATGAGATCATGACCTGAGCTGAAGTTGGATGCTTAACCGACTGAGCCACCCAGGGACCTCTCACATATTTCTATTTGACAGTGTTCTTGTAGACAGCTTTCAAAAAATTTTCAAGACATACTTAGATCAAAAAGTTTTGACAACTACTTTATTCTACAGTTAATTTTTTAAATGTTTATTTATTTTTGAGAGAGAGATAGAGACAGGGTGCAAGCAGGGGAGGGGAAGAGAGAGAGAGAGACACAGAATCTGAAGCAGGATCTAGACTCCCAGCTGTCAGCATAGAGCTGAATGCAGGGGTCAAACTCACCAACCATTAGATCATGACCTGAGACAAATCAAACAGATAATCGATTGAACCACTCAGGCACCCCTCTCTTAAAGTTTCTAATGGACATCTTTTTTTTTTTTCCTTTGTAAATGTGAGTAGCTGCAAAGTACGCAAGTTCTACTACACTATAATTTTATAAATACTTGAAGCACGGTTACCTTAAAATCTTGTAACATTAGTCCATTTAATTTCTAGAAAATGTCCACTGTATATTATAAATGCAAGGACAGTAAAATCAATCAGACAAATCAGGAATTCTATGTGTTCAATAAACCAGACTTTGTGTTTTGATTCAGATTGCTCTCCAATTCTATGTGTTGTGTATTTTCTAATTCTAGGATATACAAAGACACAGACAGATTAAAAGATGGGTGGATAAATTATACATATACACATATACAAACATACATACAGACGTACATTAAGAGATAAAAAGATGGGACTTTCTGTAAGTTTGTTTTGTAGATGAAATAAGGTATTGCCTACTTCAAATATTTCTTAGTGAACCTTTTTTTTTCTTTTTTTTTTTCTTTTTTTTTTCTTTGATATCAAAGACTCTCCCCTCAGGAACCTTATGCATGTAGAATTTTCTACTCTAGATCTCTAGAATTTTATTTACACTCATTTCAGCTGGAAGAGTAATATGTGACTTTCCTTTGAAACTGTGAAAGACAATCATGAAAAGGAAAGTGATAAAATAGAACAAACAGATAGAAGTGGGTCCTTAAGCCAGACAGTGTTAAAAAGTGGAGTACTTGAAAATGATGTTCAGCTCTGCGCCCCGACCCCCGACAACCTGGGAATTGTTTGTGTATTCCTGAATACACATACAAAAGATTGGAGACAAATGCACTAGACAACTTAAATCAAGGAAGATCATCCACATACAAATTAAGGAAAACCTTAAGACAGAGAAGCATTTACATCACACATGGAGCTAAAAACGTTAAATGCATATCGTACTGCAAGAAGAAGAACTAATTCAATAACAAGGCTAGTTTAAAGTATTTCTTCTAATATTCTGATGTGCTGTTGTGAAGAAGCCCTCAATTATGTTTATCATTGAAATTCTAAAATTAAAGGAAATATTCCCTTACAGAAGCTTGCAGAAGGGTATAATGTAACCTTAAAAACATATATGACTTTAAGATTGCAATGCTCAGTCATTATATTTTATTTTTATTAAGCTAAATGGCAAGTTTGTAAACTGAGAAGTAAAAATGACTATAATTTAATGTTTAGCAACCTATAAATTAATCAACCACACAATCAAATGTGGAAGAAAATAGTATATAGTGACATTTTTTTCTGCATCAACACATAAATTAAATCTGGCAAATAACTAAAGACAAGTATGTTTTCTGATGAGATGGCAACATTTAGCAAAATAGAAGTATTTAAAATGATCCTACTTTGAATAAGACATTTTATATTTCCTTTTTCAGTCAGCATAACAACTTTATGATATAATATTATTATCTCTAATAGATTTTAAAAAAAACTAGTTCAGAGAAATCAAAATCATGCCTGCCTACAAATGTGTAAGTACTAAGAGGGACAGTCTGTATTTGAACCCAGTTCCATTCAGTCTCATCCAGCTTCAAATCTCAAGAGATTTTTCCACCAATCATACATGTGGCTTGGACAAGTAGAACACCATGACTGCTTTTAAAACTATCAAACATAAGGAAAACACGAACAATGATATTTAAAGAAAATTATAGATATTGCGATATTAAGCATCTTGATTAATTGAGGTTTATACCAATCAGGAAAGCTGTGTGCCCACGGTTCATGTCAGCAACTGCTTTCCTGAAAGAGATCTGGTGTGAGAATCTATAGAAGCGAAACAGAATTTTTCAAATTGTGTTATAACTTGTTAGTGCATCATGAAATCCATTTATTAAGGCATGACTCTTATTTTAAAAACAAATAGGTCATCATAGATTAGAATAAAAAAATAGAGAAGTGAATTAACATAATAAGGGAAAATATTGTTTGGTGGCGCTGTGTGTACGTGAGTGAATTGGGCTACAATGTAAAAAAAAAATAATTCTAACTGTGGGTCACGGTTAAAAATTCTTGAAAACCAATTTCTATAAGGATATCTTAAAATAGAGTTAAATCAACAGATCAAAAATTAGTGTCCTCAGTAAGCTACTTGATAAAAATAGCAAAGAAGTGAAAGTAATTATGTCCTCCTTAGAAAATAAATTGGATTTTTTTAGAAGAAAAAGAAGAGATAAAAGTTTGGCAGATTGGGCAAGATAAACAAGGAGAAATGTGATGACCTCTGTGAATTTTCAGGTATCTCAGTAAATGAGAATAAATTAAACTCAGCAAAGCAGACATCTCATAGAACAGGAGATAATTATGATATTTTTATGACAATTATGGGTAATTATCATGACACAAAAAGATTTCTATCTCAATGCAAGATTAGTATAATGTGTTTGTTCCATACTTTACAATGAATTTACTTCATGTTTATCTTGGTGTAAGATACTTACACCTTAGTGTGAGATATACCCTTGTAAACAACACGTATCTTAAGAAGTACACAGTTCTGACCTTTGCCAGCTCTGTGATCTGAGACAAGTTATCCAGCCTCCATGTTAAACACAGACAATAAAAGTATCTACTTCACAGGGAAGTCTTATGAGGATTAAATAATTTATAAAAAGTGTTGTGAGTAGCATTTGGCATGTTGCTAAATGTTCAATAAATGCAAGTTTTGTTTTCGAGTACTTCATGATTTTTTAAAATATTTTCAACAATCTAAAATTCGTACAGAGAAGATAACTGGACAAATAACTATTTGTTCAGTTGAACTGATTACACAGGTTGGATGGATAAAATAATCTTTTATATAGTGGAAAGGTTGGATTTAGTGATTTTCCCAAGTTTACACAGTTTGGGGCAAGGCTTCTGATCTCGTTCTTCTGATTCATAAATTGGGCCTTGTCTATGATGCCAAGTGTAGCTGACCACTGAATTGATTTTTTAAACCATGCTGCTGCTGTAAGGATTAGGCTTCATGAACATAAAATCTAAAACATCCTGACAGGTAGTATACACTTTATCTAATAACAATGAGTTAATGTGTTTTAAGTCCTTACTGTCTTAAGCACTCTGTAGTCATTACCTCATCTATTTCTTACAGCACTGTGAAATGTGTACTCTCATTATCCACATTTTTGTAGATAAGAGACAGAATTAAAGGGCAGTTAGATAACTTGATCAAAGGTATCAGTAAATTCTAAATCAGTATTTGAACTACAATCTAAATCAGTTTTATGGGCTCTACTACCAAACTTTCCTTCATCTAACCCAGAAAAGATACCATATGATCTGAGAGGAATTTTGATTCTGCCTTTCTGTATTCTTTCAAGGAGAAGGAGAATAGAGAGAAGACAGGAAAGCTAGCTAATTTTTCATCTGCTCTTCCACTCGTTCAGCATAATAATTTTATTTGAAGTATTGTGGTGCATGCATGTTTAGATGATTCACTTATTTATAGTCAAATAGAAAGACAATTTAACCTTTTGAAATACCCATACTATGAATCTTCTATGAGTGCAGACCACATTAAAAGCTACGTTTTATAATAAGGAGTAGCTCTGTGATCTATAGTAATAAGAGAAACATTGAAAGAAAAGGAAGCTATGTACTAAAACATGATATATCTGAATGATATGTCAAGCAGAAAAGATATGAAGTGAAAAGCCATTATTCATAGCTTTAAAAAATACATTACTTACAGCTTCAAAAATATGTCTCAGAAAACATTCATCTATAATTTTAATGTGTTGTCATTTATATTAGTAACCAGGAGGAGAGCTGTGTTATTTAAAATTGATTTTTCCAATATTCTCATATGTTTATGTTTAGATAAGAGAGAAGTAGAAAGTATTGCAGAAATCATACTCTAGTTATGAATAGTCTTTACTGCACTTTCCTTGTGATCTCTTTGCCTTTGTCTTTATGATTCTGCTTTGTGCCACAGATGGCTTTCCCTTACCTTATTTGTATTCACTGCTGTGATGACCCAGACGCACTGTGCATTGCTGTCATACTGGAATGGAAAGTTGGGAGACGTAAAGGTTCCACTTGGTCCTTGAAGATTAGAGCCACACGTCTTCACTAAAAGAGAAATTGCATTTTAAAAGTGAGCCTATGCCTCATGCAAAATCTTAGCAATAAAGTGTTTTGCAAACAGACTTTAAATTCAGAATTGCACAATTATAAGTACATTGAAATACATATTAGGGCATTCTGTCACTTATCAAGAGTGAGAGTATTTTCTATACCCTAACGTTCACAAGCTCGGTATTTTCAACATTAACTGAAAACTAACCATGAATAAAAAGCATTATAAATTATCCTCTGACTATAAATAGGTTAGTTTAATTAGAGAGAGGTATATTTATGCAATATCTTGTTAATAAAAATCTGCAAAGAGAAAGAAACAAAGCCATGGATTGATTAAGCCATCCAGAAAATGTTTTCGATGCTATTTATTAAGTATCCTAGGAGTTGAGAGTAAGAGAGAAATCAATATTAAAACCACTTTTACTGTTCTTATAACTGTGAATTAGGCCATTCAGACTATAAAAACAGCTGCACTGAGGTAATTTTAATAAATTCCCACAAAAGTTAATGTAATATTTCATCAGTTTTCCAACCCTTCTTTCTTCTTCTTAAGAAGAATGAGTAGCCACACTATATCTGTGCCTTCTCTTCCTTCTTGGTCACCATGGTTTCTTGTGGGCATTAGTTGTGATTTGCATTCATTTACCTCATTCCATTAAAATCTTTCATGTGTCATCCTTTTACAACTCATAAATAATAATTCATTGTATTTTTAAATTATGTACATATATTTTCTTTTTATTGAGGTATGCAGATTTTCAATGCTCTTGACTTTACATGGTTATTATGATCACCACTTTATTTTTTAATATTTATTTATTAATTTTGAGACAGAGAGCGAGCAGGGAAGAGGGACAAAGAGAGAGGGGGAGAGAGAGAATCGCAAGCAGGCGCCATGCTCAGTGTGGAGCCCAACATGGAGTCTGATCTCATGACCATGAAATCATGACCTGAGCTGAATTACAGAGTCAGGCACTTAAATGACTGAGTCACCCATATGACCATATTCATTGCCACCTTACAGATCTGTTGAGAGGTCCCACAAGTTTGCTTGACTTCTCCAAGATCACTCAGCTAATAAATGGCGGGGAGTCAAAATTAGAGCTCAAGTTATTTCAACCCCAAGTCTTACTTTCCTCTCATCAAGGGTCTTTCTAGTATCATAAATAAAGTTTTATGAACTATTTTTCCCTTCAGCTTATATTTTAGCATAAATCTATTACAGACAACTTCAAGTTTATATCTTGTGGTTAAACCATTTAGGATTAAATCGTTACTTCTCATTTTTCTTCCTTCAATATTAGTTACCAATTTTTCCTCTTTTCCATTTACTACCTAACTTTCTGTAAGTCTTCTATACTCATTACAGCATATTCATGCCTCTCATTCCCTCTCTCTCTCTGTCTCTCTCTCTTTCAATTCCCATGGTATATGAAGTCCCATCTTGGCTGATTTTAAGCTACCAAAGATTATCAAGGCCTCACAAAATTTCTGAGTAGCCAGCAATTGACCTTTTCCCCCCACTTTATTGAGATACAATTGATATACAACAATGTGTAAGTTTAAGGTGTATAATGTGATGATTTAATACACTGTAAAATGATTTCAAGAAGGTTAGTTACCTCCATCATTTCATACAATTAATATGTGTATGTGTGTGTGTGGGGGGTAACATTTAAGATCCACTCTCTTAGCAACTTTCAAGTACATGACACAATATTGTTAAGTATAGTAACTATAATGTATATTATATCCCCAGAAATTATTCATCTTATAACTGAAAATGTATTCTTTACCCAACACCTCCCCATTTTTCCCACTACTCCTGGCCCTGACATTGTCAACTACAAATCTACTCTCTGTTTCTATGATTTAGTCTTTTTTAAAATTTTTATTATGTTTATTTATTATTGAGACAGAAACAGAACATGAGTGGGGGTGGGGCAGAGAGAGAGGGAGACACAGAATCTGAAGCAGGCTCCAGGCTCTGAGCTGTCAGTAGAGAGCCTGATGTGGGGCTGGAACCCATGAACCGTGAGATCATGACCTGAGCCTAAGTTGGACACGTAACTGACTGAGCCACCCAGGGACCCATGATTTAGTCTTTTTTTAGATTACACATAGAAGTAAGATCATTGCTCTTTAATATCTTATGAATCTTCTAAGTGCATTATTCCATTTTCTTCTCTCTTATTCACTTATGAAAGTATTACAGTTGACTTCTCTCATTTAGGTATCAAAACTGCTTTCTCCATGCCAGAAATGACCTTTGAATTGCTAAATCAAATAGTACCTCTTCATTTTTTTCCAAATACATGATGTCTTAGTGGTAATCGAAAGAATTGATAAGCTGTGCTTGAAATTATCTGCTTTCCCTTACACAGTCCTAAGCTCTCTTGATTCTTACCTAATTGTTTGACACCACAATGTCCATACTTTGTATTATTTTTTAAGTTTCTTTGTTTATTTATTTATTGAGAGAGAGAGAGAGAGAACAAACATTTGCAGGGAGGGGCAGAGAAAGAGGGAGAGAGAATACCAAGCAGGATCTGCTCTGTCAGCATGATGCCCCCAATGCAGGACTTGAATTCACAAACCTTGAGATCCTGGCCTGAGTCGAAATACAGTTGGATGCTTAACTGACTAAGCCACCCAGAAGTCCCTCCATACCTTGTGTTCTTGGTTTTGTTTTGTTGCCTTTGATCCTTAGGTAGCGTAATTATAAACTGATTAAAAGGCTTATTTTTTTTAGGGGCGCCTGGGTGGCTTAGTCGGTTAAGCGTCCGACTTTCGCTTAGGTCATGATCTCGCGGTTCGTGGGTTCGAGCCCCGCGTTGGGCTCTGTGCTGACTGCCAGCTCAGAGCCTGGAGCCTGTTTCAGAGTCTGTGACTCCCTCTCTCTCTGACCCTCCCCTGCTCATGCTGTCTCTCTCTCTCTCCTAGAAACAAATAAAACATTAAAAAAAAAAGAAAGAAAGAAAGAAAAAGGCTTATTTTTCTTTGTTCAGTGGTCTCCCTGAAAAATCTAATTTATTTCTAGGACTACAGTAGTCACTTGTGTTTTGATAGCTCTCAAATTTACACCACCAATTTTTCCATCTCCTATTTCTAAAGTAATCATCTCTCTGCCTGCTGGATGTTCTGTGAAATGTTTTACCTTTTTTTGAGTTTGTTGTTTATTTTTTATGGTATATGTTATTTATTTTTATTTATTGATTTTTAATAGTTTATTGTCAAGTTGGTTTCCATATAAAACCCAGTGCTCAACCCCACAAGTGCCCTCCTCCATGCCCATCACCCACTTCCCCTCTCCCCCACCCCCATCAGCCCTCAGTTTGTTCTCAGCATTCAAGAGTCTCTCATGGTTTGCCTCCTTCCCTCTCCCCAACTATTTTCCCTTCTTCTTCCCCATGGTCCTCCGTTAAGTTCCTCCTAATCCACCTATATGTGCAAACATATGGTATCTGTCCTTCTGTGCCTGACTTATTTCGCTCAGCATAACACCCTCAAGGTCCATCCATGTTGCTACACATGGCCAGATTTCATTGTTTCTCATTGCCATGTAGTATTCCATTGTATAAATATACCACATCTTCTTGATCCATTTGTCTGTTGATGAACACTTAGGCTCTTTCCATGTTTTGGCTGTTGTTGAGAGTGCTGCTATGAACATTGGGGTACATGTGTCCCTTTGCATCTACTTCCCTCCCATACATACAAAAGCACTCCTCAAGACCTATGTATTTCTCATCTGAAACATTCCATTTTCCTTCTTTTCTTTTCCTCCCAGTTTCTAGCACTTCATCATCATCTCCTCTTGAACTAGAAAAAGCTACTTAACTCCTTTCCTATACTCATTTTTCTTCCTGTGTTCCATCCTCTTTAGTGCTACTATATTTATCTTTCTAAAAACGGAAGTGATTAACTTACTTGATATCATTAAAAACCTTGATCTTTGTTTCCTATAGAATAAATTACAAACTGCCTAATACAAAATATAAAATTGTTTCTATGGGGATCTAGATTTCTTTTCCAGCACAATCTCCTGCCATTGTATACAGTATACACCCAATTTGTGCCAGAAAAGAATTCTTGTTCTTCTTTGTATATATCACATCCTTATAATTTTCCACTTATTTCTAAGTGGATGGTGTTTTCCAAGCCTAAGATGTTATTCCTTCTTACCACCCCTTTCAGAAATTCTTTTCATTTAAACAAATCCAAGATGATGTGTCACTTCTTTCTATGAGAAGTATTCCTAATTCCTCTGCTCAGGGTTCTGTAATGGACTCTAGTCTTCTCAGCACATTATTTGAACAAAATATCATAAAGATGTTTAAGAGCTAGTGATCTAATAGAAAAATAGTTATAAACATTTTAAGTACTTCACAGCAATAAAATATTGATAGCAATCACATGATTGAAGCTAGTAGACTCAGCTTTCTGATAGGACATACTGCTTCCTTGAGTGACACTACTTGGCAATTCTCTGGTATGCTTTGTTTTCTAATATGTATACACACTTATAAGCTTTTCTGGACAAGTTCTGTTTTTCATCTCTGTTTGTTAACTCCTGATGCAGTGGCTTTCATAATACAGAGATGTTTACTAAAGGAACAAATATCCAAGTTCTTTATCACAGTTCTTTTTTTTTTTTTAATGTTTTATTCATTTTTGAGAGAGAGATAGAGACAGCAGGGGAGGGTCAAAGAGAGAGGGAGACACAGAATCTGAAGCAGGCTCCAGGCTCTGAGCTGTCAGCACAGAGCGTGATGCGGGGCTCGAACCCATGAGCCGTGAGATCATGACCTGAGCTGAAGTCGGACGCTTAACTGACTGAGCCACCCAGGCGCCCCTCTTTATCACAGTTCTTAAGTGGAGTATCAAATGACCTCTACATGATGAAAAATCAACACTGTAAATATGTTCTAGACTAGTAAATTGTCCTTTTTTAAAATAAAGAAAAAACACTCATAAAATGACAAGTTAAAATCAACTATATATATGTTGCATTTACAAGATGCTATAGGAATCAGCTATGGAAGAAATGCTATGGAAGTGATAACAGATCAGGGAAGGTGATCCTTAGGAAGTGACACAGAAAAAAACCTTTTATTTCTAAGTTTTTCCCTCCTCTGGTAATTTAGGAGCCTTTCTCCCATGGCTCTTGGATAAACCTTATAAAGAACAAATCCATTCTGATCAAATCAAGGTGAATTTGTAGAAAATCATAAGGTGTCCATTTCCCCAGTAATACTTCATAAGACACTATCTTTTAAAAATTAACATGTGACCATTACTAAAAGGTATGGTTGAAACGAAATGTTTTAAGGACATTCGAGGAAAAAAAATTATCCCATGTGTGCAGACATATATGCTCTGAATATAAAACAAGGCTCTGATGAAAAATTGACTCAGAAAGTAAAATGGCTCCAGAAATTAAATATTTTTGAAGACGGACGGTATAGGAGGTCTAGTTTGAGCTATATTAGCTTAGACAAAATAAATATTTTCAAAGTTTTGAAAAATGCTTTTTACATTAAAATAAAATATTTTAAATATATTTTTTTAAATTTTTATTTATTTCTAGGAGAGAGAGAGAGAGAGACAGCGTGAGCAGGGGAGGGTCAGAGAGAGAGGGAGTCACAGACTGAAACAGGCTCCAGGCTCTGAGCTGGCAGTCAGCACAGAGCCCGACACGGGGCTCGAACCCACGAACCGCGAGATCATGACCTAAGCAAAAGTCGGACGCTTAACCGACCAAGCCACCCAGGCGCCCCTAAAATAAAATATTTTAAATGAAGGAATTATTCATCTAGGGAGGAAGACATGCTTAGTAAATGAAACAAGTTTTAGAATTAATTTTTAACTGACCTCATAAAAGACTGCTGTAAAAAATGGATAAATTGTGGTAGAAATCTATTATCAGAGTGGACAAAGGAAAACAGGACGAGTGAGAAGAACATCACGAGAAGCAGAGCATCTGTCCTTTTAATGGACATCACTGAGCACTGTGGAGTTTTCACAGAAAATAGAATTCCATTAAATAAGTACATATCTCTGGGTTGAATGTCAGGATTTTAGTCTTTCTGTACCATATTTCACATGTTCGGAGGACTCTGTTCAACCACACTTTATCTTTCTCTTGCACTTTCTTTTTGAGAAGGAAACTCATAACAGTTCAGAAAATCGCACACAGAATTTGTTTTATTAAGAAGTGAATTCCTACATGAAAGTTTAAGTTCATAATAATCTAAATACAAATATGTAGAATTTAAGTAGTGACTGGAAATATGGTTATAACACTTTTAGTACATCAGAATTTTACTTTGCTTTTATTTCACTTTGTTTAATACGGTATATAATATAATCTACCTTAAAAAATACTGAGTTATCTAAACATGAAAGACCTGTTGTAAAACTTCAGAAAAACAGGTAGGGAAACTACTCTCTGAATCAATCTCAATTCTCAGTCATGAAAACATGTAAATACCCCCCACACCCCACCAAACACACAAACACACACACGTCTGAGGGGTAGGTGATAAAACTTATTTAAATCAGTGTCTGGAACTATCAATAAGTAGTTCTACTTAATAATATTTAATTGGACATCCCAGTCCCTATGTCTTCATGAGAAGCTGATAAAGTGTCAGAAGTGGAGTAACAATTAGGACTAATCTTCAAATATATCTGAGCATCATCTGCATAAGAATGGGAAGTCTAATCCGTATCTTCACTGAAAGGAAGCATATAAATGTGGAATAATAATGAAATGAACCCAAAGCAGAAAACTGGAAAACAGAGAAATTGCCATGAAAAGGACAGAATTAAAATCAGCAAAAAGCAGACTGTACAGGATCAGATAAATTTGATTAAAACCCAGCAAATGCAATTCTATTAAAAGTAAGAAATACAATGTACAGATTTTTCAGGTCAAAAATAAAGTAAGAAAATACTTTATTTTTCTTTCTCCAGTTCTTGGTTGTCCAAAATTTAACCTCATCATGAAGGTCAGGTTTACATACAAAGCTGCTTCTCCTTGCTCTTTGTTTCACTGAGTCATCCTACTGGTTTAAGGATGAGAGCACAAAGAGCATGAAACCAGTAATAGAAATGATTTGTATAAATTAATGACTCAGTTTGATTTTTGAGAAAAAGAAAATATAACTTAATCTAGTTTTATCAATAAGAAAGAGATCAGTTAGGTGGTAGGCAAAGATGAGATAAATTATATGCACAATATACCTAGAAACCATAGTGCTTTAGGGCCATTGATGAGGGAAACAGATGTAGAAGTAGGAAGAAAAGAAAGAAAGAATATGATGGTGTGTAGTGACGAAGACAGGGGAAACTGGTTAGACATAGAATTTAACATATAAGAATATGTTCTATTCAGCTTCAAACTGTTGGTCTACCTCTGATGTGTACCGCCCACATCCTTTCCCAAATTACCCAGATTAATTGAGCAGGTTATCAACTGTAGATTTGAAAACCATGTTTGTTTGTTTGCTCAGAGAAAATTGGGGACAGTGTCTACTTGAATTTATGTAAAATCAACATAATCCAGAAAATCAGAAAGTAAGATTTAAAGCCAGAGTTAACTATTAGACATTAAGTTTACACTTCCTGGCCCAAGAAATTCACTGACATCTTTTTGAAAGCTTTGGACCTCCCAGAATTTAAAATAGGGGATGAGGCTATCTGCTAGACATCTAAAAAGACAAGAAACTTGAGGAGTCAAATTTGTAATTTCAAAATGCACCATGCCCTAAGTTACTTCTATAACTTTTCATATGCTGTTTCCCTCATCTGGAATATTCTTATTTAGCTCTTTTTTTTAAAGTTTATTTATTTATTTTGAGAGAGAGAGAGAGAGAAAGAAAGAATGTGTTTGTGTGGTCAGGAGGGGCAGAGAGGGTGAGATAGAAGATCCCAAGCAGGCTCCCCACAGTCAAGTGTGGAACTAGACCCACAAACATTGAAATCATGATCTGAGCTGATATCAAGAGTTGGATGCTCAATTGACTGAGCCACCCAGGCACACGGATTCTTAAACTGCTAGCCAAAATTCATTCTTCCAAAGCCTTACTTGTATTAGAGCATTCTTATTCTAATTACTTAAGTACTGAATTCCTTTATGTCAGTAATTATGCCTTTCATCTCCTAGTGAAAAAAAAATTGACTTAGTGTGTAGAACTGAGTAAATGCTCAGAAGAGTGGTTTTTAATTAATGAACGATTAAATAAAGTGAAATACACCTAAATATAAGAAATAAAATAAGACTAAAATTTGCAAGTTTACAAAATTAAAGTTTACATTTAAATGTTCTCATTAAAAAGTGAGAAAAAGAGGCATTTCTTCAAAGAAGCATCTCAGGATAATTTGGATATCACTTGAAATTCTAGACAATCTTTCCTCCTAGTGAAAGGTCAAATGACTCTTTGATGATAATTTGTTATAATTTTTTATGGAGATATTTATTCAACACCAAACATTGACTTTGGATGTTTCAATGCAAAAATGAATAAAATAGGACTCTTTCTTTAAGAGACTTGAAGTCTTAAAGACACAAACAGGTCATTTTAATAGTTGTTATAAGTGCCAAAATAAAGATAGCAGGTGTTAATGGGAACACAAAAAAAGCACATCTTTGCAGCTTGATAGTTTAGAGAAGTCATTCTTGGGCTGATGTCAGAACTGAACTTTGGAAAGTTCGGACACATGAACTCAGAAGAAATTATGACGGGCTTCTAAGCAGAGGGGAAAAGGGCAATAAGTAACATATGGTGTAAAAAAGAAAATGAATTCCTGGGGCGCCTGGGTGGCTCAGTCAGTTAAGCGGCTGACTTCCGCTCAGGTCATGATCTTGTGGTTTGTGGGTTCGCGCCCCGCGTTGGGCTCTGTGCTAACAGTTCAGAGCCTGGAGCCTGTTTCTGATTCTGTATCTCCCTCTCTCTCTGACCCTTCCCTGCTCACACTGTCTCTCTCCCTCTCTCAGAAATAAATAAAACATTAAAAAAATTTAAAAATAAATAACAAAAATGAATTCCCAGAACTGTTTGTAGCTGATGAGATTCCTCAGATAGAGCTGAAGATGTAAATAAACAACTCTTCACCAAGGGCCGTATATGATAAGCTAAGGTAGTTGTTGAATATGTGTGTGTGTGTGTGTGTTTGCCAAAACTAAGGTGATACTTTGGTGGTTTTGAAGGACACTTGACTGAACTGCAGCTGTGGTTAGCTTGATCAGTCCAGGTGTTGTATGCAGGATGCATTTAAAATTCTAAAAATGAGTGGCCTAGAGATAAGGATGAAAAAGTCAAGTCATGTACTTTTTCTCTCCCCCATCTATTTATTTTTTAAATATAATTCTATGTAGTTTTAAATGAGAGGGCACAGCTTATTTATCCACTTATTTATTTACTCATTCATACAACCAACAGTAATTATTTTTTAAAATGTTTATTATTTTAGAGAGAGAGAATGTAGGGGAGGAGGGAGGGAGGGAGGAGGAGGAGGAGGAGAAAGAGAGAGAGAGAGAGAGAGAGAGAGAGAGAATCCTAAGCAGGCTCCATGATGCCAGCACAGAGCCTGACACGGGGCTCAATCCCACGAACCATGGGATTGTGACCTGAGCCGAAATCAGGAGTTGGATGCTTAACTGAGTAAGCCACCCAGGCGCCCCAACCACAGTAATTATTAAAACAAACAAACAAAAAACTAGGATTCACTCAATAGTATGAAGATTAGTGAATGTGCAGTTGTGAGCCAGGCCCTTCCTTCATACACCCCGCATTCTAGGGAGAGAGACAGACATGAAGCAGCCCATTACAAAATTATATACTCATGAAAAGGACACATAGGAGAAGTACAGGATTCTTTGAAAGTACAGGCATATGTCATTTTAGTTTGTTTGCAGGTACCGAGCTTGTTACAAATTGAAGTTTTGTGGCAACCCTGTATCTAGCAAGTCTATCAGTGTCACTTTTTTTCCCAATAGCATTTGCTCATTTCAGGTTTCTGTGCCACATTTTGGTAATCTTCACAGTATTTCAAACTATTTTATTATTATTATATTTGGATTGCTTTTGAATTGCTGCCATCTCATGATAAAACTTGCATGAATGAGAAACTGCTTCTTAGGATGAGCAAAGAAAGTGGTTTTTTAAGATGGGGTCTACTCCTGGTGAAGCCTCTGTAAAGACTGTTGAAATGTAACAAAGAACTTAGAATATGACATCAATTTCATTAGTAAAGCAGTGGTAGGTTTCAGAGGACTGACTCCAACTTTGAAAGTTCTATTGTGAGTAAAATGCTATCAAATAGCATCTCATGTTACAGAGAAATGCAGGAAAAAAAGAGTGAATTGATGTGAAAACTTCACTCTTGCTTTTTTTTTTTTTTTTAAGATATTGCCGCAGTCACTCTCAAACTTCAGCAACCACCACCCTGATCAGGATCAGTCAGCAGCTATCAGCATCCAGGCAAGACCCTCCACCCACAAAAGCATTAGAACTCCCTGACCACTCACAGGATGGATAGCATTTTGTTTTTAGCAATAAGTTGCTTTTTTATTCATTTTTTTGTAGACATAATGTTATTGTATACCTAATACATTACAGTATAAAGATAATTTTTATATGAACTGGGGAACCAAAACACTCATTTGACTCACTTTATTGTGATATTTGCTTTATTTCTGGACATCTGGGTCCAAATCCACAATATCTCCAAGCTATGGTTGTATATATTTAGGAGACTCGTAATAGCCCGGGGAGTCAAATCATGAAGCTATTCCTCAAAAAAAAAAATTAGAGGCCATCAGCACATCATAATTTAAGGTATGGCATAGAAAGAAAACACATGTTAAAAAAAGATTATATAGTATTCTTTAAGAAAAATAAAAATGTATATTTTTCAAATATATCCAATAACCAAACCAAGTGTTAATATTTTTCTTTGAATTTTATAAATATGCTAGCATGAACTGTTAGAAATTACTGTGGCTAGACTTTAGACGTTGGTGCTGCTAATCAAATTTTAAAGGATCTCAAAACAGTTTGTTTTTAGGTAGGCATGTTATCTTTTGCTCTCTGATTTTTTTTTTAATGCCACTCGGCTTATCAAATCCTTGGTGATATGAAGGACACACACCAGCCAATCATTTCCCTAACTAATGGGGTTTCATTAGAAGTGCTTTGCTGCCTAACAATGAACAGAATATGCTTCTAAGGCAGCATCCAAGATCTTTATAAAAGGAAATAAAGAAAAGTAAACAAAAAGACTGGGAGACCACATCTGAGAACTGGGTCATCAAATCCCAGGATATGAAAACCATTGATATACAGGAGAGTCTATTTCTCTATGTAGAAGAATTATATTTCAAAAATTATTGCTCATGATTTTAAGGAACAAAATATAAGATTCTACAGAATGGCAACCACCATGATCACTTTTGAGTTTTTACTACTCAAGGATAACACTATTACATAAATCTAAGATAATGTTCTAAAAATTTCTAAATATTTGGCAAGTAGAGAGCTCTTGGCACAAAGCTACCATTCAGAACTAAACAGAACAAATAAATTGGTCCCAAATGATGTAGATATTGGGTGGAAAAGAATACTACCCCATCCTTTATCTGCCACACCAAAACAAACAGTGAAACAAGCATTTTAAGTCTCATAAACAGGTTAAAAATGTTTCTTAAGTAGGGGCATCTGGGTGGCTCAGTGAATTAAGTGCCCAACTTTGACTCAGGTCATGATCTCACGGATTTTGAGTTGCAGCCCCACATCGGGTTCTCTGTGGTCAGTGTGGAGCCTGCTTTGTCCCCCTCTTTCTCTGCTCCTCTCTCACTCATTCTCTCACTCCCTCTCTCTCAAAATAAAAAAAAAAACATTAAAAATTTTAAATATTTCATAAGTAGAACTCCAAAATATAATTTCTTACATCCTGATATGGTGACAAATAAATTAGTTTAATTAAATCTCTCAAAAATTTAAATTAATACATATGTGAAAACCCCAGATTTATTTAACATTGAGGACTGAAATAGAAATGCCCAAATCAGATGTTACTTGATCAAAAGCACACAAGTGACCCACCGGTAACTAAGCTGGGATTGGGAAATTAAAAAAGGAGTATGTGGGCATCTGGCAAGCATACACCCAGGATAAAGGAAGACATCGCTACCCAAAATGTTTAGACACCTCTGAGTGCGGGCCAAGTTTTCTAATACTTCTAATTTTTCAAAAGGTGGGACTCTGGATGTTTATTTGGAATGCTTAATATTTCAAATGTTGGAAAAATTTCTTAAAGATATAACAATCTTCAATAGCCAAAAAATGTATATAAGCCATTTTTGGACAACAGACCTCTGATCTGCAAGGTCTGATTCACATATTCACTTTGATGTGAAATTAAAACAAGCAAATTAGGATTGCAGTGAAATAAGAGAGTTTAAAAACAGAACTGCAAATATATTTCAGTTATAGAATTGCAACAAATTGCTTTAGTGCACCTAATTTACAGTTTTTTAAAAATTGCTTTCAAAATGAGAAACTCTTATGAATTAATTTATTTTATTCTTCTCCTCAGTGTCATTTGTTTTTTAGAAATAAAACTTAAAAAAATTTTTTAGCATTTCTTTATTTTTGAGAGACAGAGTGTGAACAGGGGAGGGCAAAGAGAGAGGGAGACACAGAAACCAAAGCAGGCTACAGGCTCTGAGCTGTCAGCCCAGAGCCTGATGCAAGGCTCGAACTCACGAACCGCAAGATCATGATCCGAGCCAGAGTCCACAGATTAAAAGCCTGAGTCACCCAGGTGCCCCAGGAAATAAAACTTTTATTCTAGAAAAATTTTAGATTCACAGAAAGGATGTAAAGATCATACACAAGAGTTCTCATGTGCTCTCTCCACTTAAACATCTTACACAACCACAGATATCTATCAAAACTAAAGAAATATCACTGATACATTCTTCTTAACTAAATGTCAGACTTTATTTGCATTTCATCAGGTTTTACATTTGTTTTTGCTTTGTTCCATTTTTTAAGCTAATATCCTTTTTTTTCTGCTCCAGGATCGAATCCAAGATATTTCATTGCATTTATTGTTATGTCTCTTTAGCCTGCTCCTTTAATGTCATCTTAAATTAATATTTTGCCAATCATCCACAAGTGTAGGGGGAGCACACGGGCGCATGTGCATACACCTGTGGAAAGTCGATGCTCCCATGTATAATCAACCCTAGAGTAAACATGAAGATGGGTTTCTGAGCTGGCAAACCTTGGAGCCAGAACCTGAACAGGGTGAAGTTGATAAATAATAACTTACATGCCATGGGAGCCCTTGGTTGACCCTGTCTGCATCACACCAGAAGCATCATTCTAGACAAAATTCTTAAAGAGTCGTTTCCAAGGGTGTAGTTGGAAACAAACAAAATTCTACAGGGTGGTAGCAAGAAAATAATTCAGTGCTCTGGAAGTCAGTAAGCGGAACAACTACAACGAGCTGTTCAGATGCCGCAGGATCTCCTTACCAGGGGCTCTTTTTAAACAACGTAGAAACCTTATTCTCTGAGCTACAAACAATGGTTGCAGGATGTGAAATCATCACTCTCAGCTTTACAAACAAGCAGGAGTCTCTTAGCATCAATCCATGGGAGTGATAAAGAGTAGTGGCCCTCTGATTTTTGCACTTTTTGTGCCTCTCAGGAGCCTAAAAATACTAGATAGTCACACTGTTTTGTGTTTATGCCTCATTCCCAATTATCAGCTTGGCACAGGGCTTTGCAGCCTGCACACTAGTGACATTCTCAGCTAGATGTTATTTGTTGTGCTGTCGGGGGCTGTCCTGGGCTTTGCAAATGCTTTGCAGCATCCCTGTCTCTGTCCCTTAGATGTCATTAGCAGCACCTCCAAAGTTATAACAATCAAAAATGGTCCCCAAACATTGCCAAATGTCCTTTGCATGGCAAAATTCGGCCTCCCTCCCATTAGGAACCACTGCTTTACTGTAATGTCTTTTGTTCACCTAATATCTTCGATTTTTGCTCACTCTTTGGCTTCTCTTTATCCTATACTTCATCAAGATGTTTTGGTGAAGGGAATTATGGCAATAAGGCAGAAGCTTCAGCTTCCATTACGGTGGGGACTTATCGTATTAAAAAGTGATTAATAGAGCATTTTGACACTCAAGAAGAAATTCAAATCTTATTTACTGAAACTATATTCTATACCCTTGATAGGTCCTTCCCCTATCATTTACCTAATCCCCATTCATAATTTTTTTTAATGTTTTATTTATTTCTAGGAGAAAGAGAGAGAGAGACACCCATTCATAATTTTTTTAAGGTTATTTTGAGAGAGACAGATAGAGCACTAGTTGGGGAGGGGCAGAGATAGGGAGGAAAAGAGAGAATTCCAAGCAGGCTTTGCACTGTCAGCACAGAGCCCCAAGCTGAGCTCCAGCTCACAAACTGTGAGATCATGACTTGATCTGAAATCGAGAGTCAGACACTTAACTGACTGAACCACACAGACGTCCCTCCCCATTCATGCTTTAGAATTTCAGTGGGAGCCCCTCTGAGACAGTTTCACTGGTAGCCCTCAATCCCAGTCCACCCAGAGAAGCATGCTTCTGTCTTTTGTCCCCATACTTTAGATCTTTACAAGCTAATTTATTGCAAATATTTTCTTACTCTGTTCTATTGTCTTTTTCCCCCTTAGTGAACCGTGAGTCCCTTCAGGACAATTATCACATATTATTACTGATTAGTCCTTGATTGGTCCTGCAGGAACTCAATTAGTACTTATTGAATGAATGACACCCTTAGGAAATGGAGTCTTGATTGCGACACCAAACTAAAGGATGTGGTATTGTCAAGGAGAAGGATGAGGGTTATTGGGGATTATGGAAAGCATAGACTCATGAAAGAAATTGGGCCACAATATATCTAGAGCTGGCTATGTGTGTATGTTTTTAGTATTTACTCTGAGGAGTTAATTTCAATTACAAAATGGAATATAATGAAATATTTAAGATAATGCTCTAAGACTTGCCACTGGCAAAGTTGTCAAGTGCTTGAAATGTATTTGTTTCCTCCTTGCTAAGATTTCTCCTGATTTTAGGTTGTCTCATGGGTATGAGATTCAAACCCTCTCTGAGTCCAGATTCTAAGCTCTTAAAAACTGTACAAAAAAACTGCTGTGTAACCACTATGAAAACCAATACTGTTTTTTTGTTGCACATTTTTAAAAATTGAGCTGTTTTATTTTCAATAGATGTCTTGGTCCCCATACTTATTTAGTTGTACAACTCATGTCAAGATATGTACTGACGTTCTCAATGTTCCTTCTCAATTTAATCATATTATTGAAGGAACAAATTCTTTACCTGTATGCACTCTGGTAATGTAAATCTCACTATCTATTCAACATCCTAGTTAGAAAGCATCACATTACGTTTGTGTTGTTAAGTTACCATAGGGAAAAAAGTCAATGATGAATTCTACCAACTAAGAGGATATCTGTAGGTGAATAGTTTGTGGTATTGAACTAGGTACTCTTACAGATTTGGTTTAAAAAATCTGGAGTGTCTAGGTGGCTCAATCAGTTAGGCAGCCCACTCTTGACTTTGACTCAGTTCATGATCTCATGGTTCATGGGTTCCAGACCTGCTTAGGATCCTCTCTCCTCTCTCTCTGCCCCTCCCTGGGGCACATGCTCTCTTTTTTTCTTTCAAAATAAATAAATAAAGTAAAAAATAAATAAAATAAAATGCCTCTTGCCTTAAATGGAAAGAAGAAGAAGAAGGAGGAGGAGGAGAAGGAGAAGAAAGTCTCTTGCCTTAAACTGGGGAGTTGCTTTAGCACTGGCTATAACCACATAGGAATTTTTTTTCCTAGTTCTTTTCCAACCCCATCTTCCTAAAAGAAGAATTTTAAAGTTTAAGGTTTGATCAGTTGTTGTTAGCTCAAGATATGTCCCTATTACCTGGCGTTTCAGAATCTTTGACTTTCAAACAAGTCCTATCCTGTGACATGTAAACTCTTCAATGCCATATGAATCTGTGATGTGAATCCCCATACATGATAGCAAATACTGGTAACAATAACCTTATAATGAAGGCTCATTACATAGCAGGCACTGTATAGGGAATTTTACTTATTTTACAGCATTAATCATTGAGAACAAGACAAAAAAGAACAAAACACAATACTATGAGTTACGTATTACTTTTCAGAATATAGCTCAGAGAGTGGAGACTGATTACATTGGTTCAAACCCTGGCTCTACAGTTTACTATCCATTTGCCTACACTGAATCCCTCAATCTCTCCTTGCCTCAGTTTCATTTGTAAGAAAGCAATGATACTATGGTATCTCACAGGTTTGTCAGAGGATCAAATGAATTGATATACTTAAAGCCTGTCTAGGATATAGTAAGCTCTGTGTATTCATTGTTATTTAATTTTTATTGTTGTTATTATTTAAAGTTATTATTTGAATTTTTATAAAAAGGATGACTGAAGTTAGAGAATTTAATTAGATAAATTACCCAAATTTACTTGAACTCACAACAGTTAGATGCCAGAATCTGTTTTTATCAATTTTGCTGTAAATATTTGTTATATTTTTGTCAATTTTGCTTTATTTTTAGGTAATATTAAAATAGAATATCCTTGAGAAAAATTCCAATTAGTCATAGTATCTCTTTATTTGCATACATTAATATGTTTTAATACAAATACTTGTATCATTACTTATGCCCATTACAGTATGTCAAATTATTTTCATGTTTAAGAACATGAAAATATTTCTTATTAATATATACACTATTTATATCAATACTTTGACTTTTTAGTCCCCTGATTCTTGAAGGCTAATGCTTTATAAATATATAATGCATGATTCTTTCCATATTTTCTGCATATTATTTTTATGATATGTATAGTACATTTTCTTATGTATAGTGCATTTAACAAAATTTTAAGGATCGTGTGGCCTACAAAGGATGAAGAGTTGATTACTTAATAAGCTGTTTGATAAAAATCATTATGTATTAAAGCAGTATTCATAATCCAAGAACTCAGGACTATCACAAATTTCCCACAGTATGTAGACCATCACCAAAAAGAAGACAGTAATAAAATCACATTTATTTAGTCCATAAATCAATGCAAACAGTGTTCTACCTGGTAATGGTATCCTGTTAGTCAGTGAAAAATGTGTACATAATTTACTCCTGGGTGGGAACTGTATGATACTTTCACCTCTCTAGGAAGCCACAGTACATTATTTCAGTACATCATTCTTTCTACGTGCATATACAAGCACCAAACTGGGAAGCGGGTGCGCGCGCGCACACACACACACACACACCAGAAACATAAAACTGAAACCAAACCAAATCAAACTGAAACACAACTCTAAATGTTGTTAAAAATTGACCTCAGTGTATATTCCCTAGAGATATATCAGTGATTTTTACCATTTCCTATAGATTAGCATAAACAATGCACATATGGGTTAGGGAAATAATTTGAGTTCCCTTTGGGATTATGGCCATCCACAGAGCCAGGGAAGAATGTAACAGAGGCGTTTGTTATCCTTGAGTTTCCTTTAGGATTATTCTGGAAATATAAATTTCTAAAGCATGGGTCATCTAATTAGATGACCACAAACCAAAGGTCAGGTAAGGGTTGACTGGAACCATCTGATATAGACTGAAAGCCAAAGGGAAGGCATGAAATTACATCTTAGACTGTGCTACCTATGCCGGACACAAGGGCTTCTGTGTGACAGGTTTAATTGGTAATATGGTCTCAGGGAGCAGAAATGGAAAATAGGCGGGAGTGACACAATCCTGGAATGCACGATGTGTTATCCCACAAGCCAAAGATATGTTATCCCACTGACTACTGCTACGATTGGCTGGTATTAAACACTATAGAATCTTATGGTGAAACTTGTAAAATGCCTCAAAGAATGGCAGAGGGAACTGCAGGTGAAAAGAGCAGACACATTTATTTATTTGATCCTATCTCCTCGTAGTTCAAGAGTTGACTCATAAAGAATTGGCACCTCTACAATTTCAGGTTCATGGACTTCCTGTCCCAGGTGTCAGAGAGGTCACAGGTGAGGAAAGAAGATGCCGGAGAGGTCTGATCCCTGTGCACCTGCACAAAACTTAACTGGTCACCATCGCAGTGACTGGAATAAGAGATGAAGATAGAGTGTACAAGAGGTTTTGGACACGTTGCATCCCTCATTAAAATCCTACGATTAAGACTACCAATTAACAAAAATTAATTCCACTGAATATTTTTAGAAAGTTAAATCATTTAGGAAATGAATTGTTTTAAAACTGAAAGCAAATCTCTAGTTTGCAATATTGTATTCGCTAATGGGAAAAGGGAAGGTTAAATGCACTCTGGGTTTCTCTCCAAAACTTTCCCCTCACTGCCCCTACATTTTTCACATTTTCCTTCTAATTCTTATAATTGAAATGCCAGGAAAATCCCCTGCTCTATTTCTGTCCCAAATAATAGATTTAGAGAGCAATGAGATACCATCATTACCCTGATGATATTCAGCTGTGCCATTCATTTCCTCTGGACTCAGATGGCGCTGAGCCTCTAAGCTCCCTTCAGCAGCCAAGTCCGGAGGAGAGATGAGCTGGCATTCTTCCAAATCATTAAAGACAGAGCGATCTGGCTGGTATGCTTGAGAAACACCAAGGGATTTGAAAAGAGGAAGTTTGGGCTTTCTTAAATGAGGTGACTCACACAGACCTGCCTGGTGTCAGTCTATTTCTAGATCTCAATCTGCTCAAGCATTTCCAGGCAGCACCTATGGAAATGAGTGCCTTTTGTCTTCTTGCATTTAAATTGAACCTTGAAAACCTTATTAAACGATTCAGTGTTTGCCTGGGAAATCTTCACGCTGATTTTGAGCAGGTGATCAGCACTTGAGTGTTGGTTTGTGATGTTCCTTTGAAAGAGAAGACATGGAATTCCTCAAAAGAAAAAAATATATATATCTATAGTATTAATTTTAAATATAAAGTCTCTATCAACTCCTATTTTAGAAACTAATTTAAACTAGAATATATAAATGAGATAAGACTAATACTGGCTCTACCCTCCTTTCCCATCTCCAGACTGTCTTGCAAAAGGATATTTTTAGACAGGTCCTCAGAACAGAAATCCTTCTAATTGGCCTTGAGTGTTCCTCATGTAAGACTCCTAGCTTCTGATATGCCCTGCCAAGCTGCCAGAACGTCACTGCTAAAGAAACAGAGAAGAAAGTTGCCTTCAGAATGTATTTATAAATATATAACATATGTGAAATGAGCATAGTTTAAAACACACACACAAGAAGACACTTGTCAGTTTTTAAACGCCCAATTTTTACAGTGTCATAGAATTATATGTAGTCACTTTTGTCACTAATGGTTTATTTCCCATTAAAATTCATGGGAGAAATAAAACATCAATGACATTCTTCCCATCAAAATGTGCCAAGTGACAATAGTGTTTTACCATGTGGTTAAATTGCCATTATCTAAGATAGATGACAGTTCTTTCAATGATTGCCAGCATTCCTTTTAGAGGCGATGATAATGTCTTTGCTATAAGTCTCTGGCATAGGAAGGGGAAAAAATAATATAAGGACAGCTATTTTTGAAACATGAGGAACATTACTTTTTCCCCCAGTCTATAATAGATATAGTTTCACCATAATGCCAGAAACAATGCCAGGTAAAATTCTTTTTTGTTAAATGATTTCATATCATACGGCAAAGATGTTATAAGTGGATGATGCTGAGGATAAGCCCGTGCTACTGCAAGAGGCTCCTAAATTCAAGATGGTACTTTATTTCCAAAGGTACCTGAAATTTCCACACATAACTTTTTGAAATCTAACTTCTCTTTAAACTGTAGTCATTTTCATTTTTAAAAAAAGTATATACTAAAGCATGACATATTTACTTTCACTAATATATGACCTTTATAGATACTCAGTAAATACCTGCAGAAAGGCAATACCTGATTTATAGATCTTGTTTTCCCATCTTCTTATTTTATTTTATAGGTATATTTATTTGGGAAGGAGGAGTGTGAAGAAAAGGAGGTGAAAAAGGTACACTAGTATAAAAGAAACATGGAGAACATGCATTGTTCCTCATAATTGCTAAGAGCTGCATGATATTACATTATTACTTATATTTATTATAATTTATAGTTATGCTATTTATATTATTTATAAGACGTTTATAAGAAGAATAAAAATCTTCTACACACATATAACATATATGCATATAGATATACATATATTATGGCCTTTAATATTCACAATATTCCCGAGAGGAGCAGGAGAAGTATGATTTTCCCATTCTTAGGTCCTGGTACTTAGTTCCAAAGCCACACAACAGACAACCTTGGACTTCTAACTTCTGATCCAATAGTCTTCCACTTATTCTTGCTACTCAAAGTGTGGTCTGCAGAGCAGCAGCATCAACATGGTCTGGAAGCCAGTTTGGAATGCAGAATCTAGGCTCTTTGCCAGACCTACTGAATTAGAACCTGCCCTTTTTAAGCTCTCCAAGTGACTACTCTGTAACTTCAAGCTTGAGAAGTACATCCTTCTGCCATGGAGCCTACTTCACACAGAACTGCCCATCAATTAGTTAATTAAAATTACTGACGGGAAACATTTATTACCCATACTTTATATCTAGTACCTCTAGCTTTATCACCCAAGTGAAGGAGTTCTTTAAGAAGGTGTAGTTTCTTAGTGACATTTCTGATAGTGTGACCATTATTCAAATGCTATGTAACTTATAGAAAGAAGATTCTGCTTTTATTAGGTTCATTCTGGGCTGAGCTACCCCATTTAACATGGTTCTTTCTAATGAAACAGAAACAAACAAGAATTAAGTTCATCCAGTCAAACCAAGAAAATAGTGTTTTAGGACTTCTACAATTTTGGTAGCATGCCAAACATTTGATGTATATACAACTATAAGAAATGGGTTTGATTACTTCTGTTTTAGAGATCAGGAAAATAAGGCTTATAAATAATTTATTTATGGTCATATGGACAACTGAGTTGAATGGGAAATAAAACCTATGTCTGTCTGAGCCTGAAGTCTGTTCTCCTAATCAAAAGGCTACTCTAACTCCCTAAATTAAACTGAGCCACCATTCACGTGTGTGTGTGTGTGTGTGTGTGTGTGTGTGTTTTCTGGACAGGAAATGTGGGGACATGAGGTTGTGTACACTCCAAAAGTCCTATGATCTTTATTCATCTAGAACTGTCCACATTTATTAAATATAAATTGATATCATATGTATTAATTTCTATTTCCTCTATCAATTATTAGTTAATATTTGAAATCCACTTTTCTGTATTTTCCTCATTGATTTCATACTTACTAAGAATCCCTTTTCCTTTACTGTCATTCATCTGAATATATTATCTTATCTTGGTATAACTGAGTGGATATAATCACAGGTCACAAATGTTTTCAAATATTTGCAGATGGGTGAAAATATAATTATCATTTTGAACATATTAAGAAAAAACTTGTTCCATTACCTCAAAGATCACATATTTTGATAGCTCTAGAGAAGATAAACTTAGAGCTTAGAATTTTAATTTCAACTCTGCCTCACATTACAGGATCCTAACAAGACACTGCATATTAACGACTCTCATTGTCCCTTTCTTTTTTACAATTTTTAAGTGTTTTATTTATTTCTGAGATAGAGAGAGAGAAACAGCATGAGCAGGGAAGAGTCAGAGAGAGAGAGGGAGATACTGAATCTGAAACAGGCTCCAGGCTCTGAGCTGACGGTCAGAACAGAGTCCGACGCGGGGCTCAAACCTATGAACTGTAAGATCATGACCCGAGCCAAAGTCAGTTGCTTAACTGACTGAGCCACCCAGGCACCCCTGTCCTTTTCTGTAAAATAGGGGTGAAAACACTTTGCTGAGAATGATTTTACTGTGATAACAAAAGAACAGATAACGTACACAAAAATTTCCTACCATTCAATTAAAAAAAAGAAAATACATTTTGTTTATCAAGTAGATACTGAAAATTTGATTTATATACTAAGAGAAAGTGCATTATGGAAACATTAGTAACCTAATGTTAGCACCTTTATACTTGAATGTTCTCGCTGCTCAGGCTGTTTCCTCAAATGATTTGTGTATTTTTTTCCACTCAGTTCAGGACACTGCTTCAATAGCACCTAAGAGATGACTTCTCTGACCACTGTATCCAAAATAGTGGACTGTGATTCTTGTAGTTTTTCTTCACACTATGTATCCTGCAATTCCTATAGCTGTTCATTTATTATATGTCTCCTGTCCTAAAATATGAGTTCTATTAGAATAAAATAAGAATTTGACTGCTATCTCTAACCATTCTATCTCTAAAAGCCCAGAATAGTGATTAGCAAATAGCAGATTCACAGCAAACATTTGTTGAAGAAATGAGTGAACTAAATCTGTGTATCGCCATAGGCAAAGGATTAATAAAAATGGCTTTACTACTACTACTATCAGCTAATCTTAATTATGTACCTAGAATTATATGCTAATAGCAGTAAACTCCCACAACAAGCTGTGGGAATATATACTATTATCTCCATGTTCCTCAGCTGAGGAAATTAAAGTTTAGACTATATTAGATGAAGTCACTGATTCTCAACCTTGGCTGCACACTGGAATTATCTGGAAACCTTTAAAATATTGGCGCCCAGGTTCCAACCTCAGTGATCTGATTCCAGTGCAATTCCTACTCAATTAAATGTAAGTCTGAAAAAAAACCTGAAAAAAATTATCTAGGAATAGGGACCAAAAAATCGGTATTTGTTTTAAAGTTCCCACGTGATTCTAAATTATAGCCATCATTAACAACCTTTCATAGTCTTAAATTAACTAACTTACCCCAGGTCACATGGGCAGGAAGTGGTGGAGTAGATATTTGAACCCAGTTTTTCTGACTTCTACTCAATGCCTTCTCCATATTTTATACATCTACTAAGGTAGAATGTACGATATTTTAGTACCTTGCCAACTACAATAATGCTAACTATGACTTTGAGACAACATGGTTTTATATCTAACAGCACAATTTTAAAATCTGTGATGCTCTTATATTCAGTTTACCTTTAAAGAGAGAGAGAGAAAACACTTAATCCTCCCTGCTCCTCTGTGCCATAAAGGTGGCTTTATAGAGTAAAATGCAGACAGAGAAGGTCTGTTTCCAGTTAATATAGATGAAAGACCAGGCCATTAAAACTGTTCCTTTAACCATCATAATAATGTTAAAAAGACCAGATGTGTTACAAAAGCATTGTGCTGTAGCTTGATGAAACAGCATAAGAAAGTCTTCCAATGCCAAGTACATTACATTTCAAGTCACATCTGAAAACTTGAAAAAGAAAAACAAACAAACAAAAATGACGCAGGGTCTCTATAACATAAAAGTCAGGTAAGTTTTGAAAAGAGAGGATTAAAAAAGTTTTTACTTACTATGTTAAGTTTCAAGACATTATAATATTTCTAAGCATGATAATGCCTTTTTTAAAAGTTTATTATTTATTTCTGAGAGAGTGTTCATGAGCAGGGGTGGGGGCAGAAAAAGAGAGAGAGAGAGAGAGAGAGAGAGAGAGAGAATCCCAAGCAGGCTCCACTCTGACAGCAGAGAGCCTGTTTCAGGGTTTGAACTCACGAACTGTGAAATCCTGACCTGAACCGAAATCAAGAGTCTGTTCCTTAACCATCTGAGCCACCCAGGCACACCTCTATGTGATAATGCTTTTTAGGAGGGGATCTTCAACACTGAGAGGTTTGTTTGTTTGTTACTTTTGACTAGATTTATAGCCCTAGACAGTACCAAAGTACTACATTACATAGGGGTAGATAACACAGGTTCTGAAGAGTGAAAGACAGCAATGAAACCCAGTCCTGCTACTTTTCAGCTGCCTGAGCAAGCACACTAACACCTCTGAGACTCACATTTCCCCATCAATAAAGTGGAAATAAAATTGACCATCACAACACGTTAGTATGAGGATAAAGGATATAATAGAGAGAGAAATATTAGTATAGCACCTGATTCATATTAAGTATCAAGCATGCTAGATTCTAGAATTAAAAAGGATTTATAGGCACTGGATGAATTCATGTAGAATAAATCCAAACAGGTAAAAGTCTGTCCATATTACTTCCCTCTTAAACTATGGGAAATCATCAGGAATTTAAGGAGTGTACAACTAACTGGGAAAGAAAGGACATGACATAGAATTGAAAACATCGCAAGGTAGTACATTGGGAATATTTAGCATAGATCAATAATCACCAACCCTGGAATGGACAATAAATGCTAGTAGAGTTTGAGAGAAGAAGTGATCACTTTAGTTGGAATGGAAAAGAAAAGCTTCTCAAAGGCTGGGACCACTTAAAAGACAACTTTTGACTACACTTCTATTTATTTGTGGCTTCACTTACTCAATAAAATGTATTTAATGTTTACTACTTGCCATTCCCTCTTCTTACCTGCTCTGGAGATACAACAGTAAACAAAACTCATATTGTATATGACCACATACAGCTTATATACTAATTAGAGATGTCAGCAAACAAATGTTAGATAATCTATTCACATCATAAATACATGACCACTTTAGATAATGTGTTGCATGAATATGGTTTAAAAATAATTTTTATTTTTCCACAGCTTTATTAAAGTGCAATTGAAAAATAAAAATTATATATAGTTAGGTTGTATAACTTTTTTTTAAGATACACAATACGATGATTTAATACACACATTTTGAAATAATACCTCAATCAAATTAATTACTACATCAATCAGTTTGACAGTTATCATATTTTGGTTTTGGTGCTAGACTCTTAAGATCTACTCTCTGAGCTATTGTACAATGTAATAACAGTCATTATATAACTATAATCCAATGGTTATGTAACTATATAACTATAGTTAATACAATACTATTAACTATAGTCACCCACCATCCTGTATGCTAGATCCACAGAACTTATTCATTTTATTAAAAATAATTTTAAAAAGGTAAAAGAGAATAATTAGTATGGGGTGGGTACTTCACTAACAGTGGTTAGAGTAGTTTGAACAGAGAAATTAATGATTAAAGGGGACCCGATATGCAAACGTTTTGTGGGAAATTATTCTAGAAAGAACAAACCCAAAGCAAAATCTTGAGGAGAGAAAGAGTGGACATACTCTAAGATCAGTCAAAACATCACTTGTCCAGAATATTGTAAGACAGAAAAAGATAAAAGGAAAAAGGAAAGAAAATAAGATTTGGGTAGATATATGGTAGCTGTCAAAGGTGGACCTGACCATATCTGGCAATGGATTGTGACTGGTACTGAGAGAGAAGAGTCAAGGAGAAATGTAAGTTTGAACCAGAAAGATTTCTCCATTCACTGAAAAGAAGATTTCAAGGAAAGGAGAAAATTTGAGGGGAAACACGATGTTTGATTTTAAACAACTTAAATTGGAAATCATGTTGAGACATCCTAGGGGCAACAAACAGCTGGAGTTATTACTAGTTAGATGAAGAGTCAAGGTTAGATAGGTTTTTAAAGGTCAATAGCTTAGATGTAATAGGCAAATTCTAGAAAAAGCAGAGGATGCAAAACAGATGCCTAGAGGTCAATCAGAAGCAAAAGAAAAAAATTTTGCCAAAGTTCCAAAACTTTCTAAAGTTTTCCCTCTCAATAGTGGGGCTATCTGACATCAAGTTATCTGTACTGGAATTAAACAAGCCCACAAATTCTATTACACCCTCCATCTTGAATAGAGGCTGACTGTACTGATTTGTTTCTAATGAATATAATGTGAGGGAAGTGACGCTGAATGATTTCTAAGCAGTCATAACAGGCTTAAAAGCCTCTGTTTGGCCATTTCATGGAGTTTGCCTTTGAAACATAGCCACTATGCTGCAAAGAAGTCAGACACCAGGGCACCTGGGTGACTCGGCTGGTTGTCAGACTTCTACTCAGGTCATGATCTCACAGTTCTTGAGTTGGAGTCCCACATCAGTCTCTCTGCTGTCAGCATGGAACCTGCTTTGTATCCTATATTCCCCCTTCTCTCTGCCCTTCTTCTCTCTCTTTCTCTCTCTGTCTCTCTCTGTCTCTCTCTGTCTCTCTCTCTCTCTCTCTCTCTCTCATTCTGTCTCAAAAATAAATAAACATTTAAAGAAGACAGGCACCTACATAGACAATGCACAGGTGGGTGTTCAGGCTACAACTCTTAACACATCTCAACATTAGCCAGCACCAAACCCCAGACATGGAATAAGAGAAACTTCAGATGACTCTCTCTCCCACCCTTTGAACTGCCCAGCAGATGCCAAGTGATAGAAAGATGAGCTGCCTCTGTGAAGCTCTGCCCAAATTGCAATACTTCAGCAAAATATTGTTGATGTTTAAACTACTAAGTTTGGGGATGATTTGTTACATAACCATGGATAGTTAGAAAATGGTAATAAGCCAGAAATTCAAAAGTCATTTCTAATACTGAATTTTTTTTCACTCTGTCCCATTTTATTTAATGCATCACCAAATCCTATGGATTTTTCCTCCAACATAATTTTGCATTCACTTCTCTCCATGTCCACCATGACTACCACAACTGAAGTAATAATTTCCTTCTGGGACAACCTTCCTTCCATTCTTCCCCTACAGTCAGCCATTATATTTTCAAAATGCAAATCTGATGATATATACCCTCTGCCCGTAAAGAACAGCAAAAACAAATGACTTCCCATTGCTCTTAGAATGAAAGGAAACTTAGCATAATCTATAAAATCCTATAGAGTCTGACCAAACTTGCCTTCACAGTCTCACTACAAGTATTCTTTACTCTTCCTATTTCTAGGCAATGACCCCATTTACTGTTTTGTTGTTGTTGCTGAGCCAGATGTTCCTTAGGATATCATTATTCTGACATAATTACACGTGCGTGTGTGTGTGTGTGTGTGTGTGTGTGTGTGTGATTCTCCCACTACTAGATAGCAAGTTCACTAAAGGCAGAAACCACATCCATTGTTGTGGAATGTTTTATTCTCAGTGGCTAGTCCATTGTTTGATTTACAGAATTACTTCAATCAGTAATCTCTAAATATGTGCAGAATAAGTTAAGGCTGAAAATAGACATTTAAGTCAGTAGTTTAGAAGGAAAGGATGATGCTAAGTGAAGGGAGGAGAGAAATAGACTGGATGTGTACCTATAGGGCTCCATTCTGATCCAACTGACTAGAATTTCTCAATTATCTGAGTCTCATGTGATAAAAACACTCAGAATATTGGTCATTTTGGTAAATACTTTCCCAGGTTAATTTGAACATACGCATTAATGAATTGATATGTTACTCTCCCATGAAAAGAGGCAAGAGACAACTCCTGAAGATACAACTCATGTGTGTGTGCATGCGTGTGTGTGCATGTGTGCAGGAAAGGAAGGGTGAGAAAAGATACAAGAGTGGATGAGACAGGCATAGAAGAGAGTAATAGAGGGATAGAGAACACGTTTTAGCTTTAAATACAACGTATGAGGGATAATAAGTAGATGTGGCAGGAAACTTAATTCCTATTAGTATCTAATCTCCAGGTTAAATAACTAAGGCTAACAGAGCAATCATTGAATGGTCCCTTTTCAGTGATTTATTTACAAATAGAAAGATGGAGGATTTCAAGTTTAAGACAGGTCTTACCTACGGTCCTTATATTTGCCAGACAAATCATTATCCACACAAATATTTTTATAAATATTATTTTCCTTTTTACTATGCACAAATGACATTGCAATAAAAACTTAATCCACGTTCCAAAGTTAAATAAGTTCAGAAATTTACAGTGTCTCATAAAAACCAATAGGAAAAAGGTATCAATAATACAGGTCACATTTTTTTTCTTTTTAATGCTTGAAGATTGTGATATTTTTGGGCTATTTTCAGAGAAAATGTCCTTCTTATGCTTGAATAATTCAATTTTCCTGCCAATTACATAATTATGCTGAGCTTGCTGATGGCACTGTATTTGTGCTGCTTTTGCATTAATAAAATTTATCAAATGGTATTACGGTTTTCACTTGTCATTGTAGTTCTTAAGCCCAATTTTTGTGTTACTCGTGAATGAGACTTTCTTTGTTGTAGTTAGATATCAGTGCACTAGTTATTATTTTGTTTCTAGCAAAGGGAAGTGCTACATTTAGACTTCCTTTACTTCTGAGTCTCCATAATTTGAATGATAAGGTATAAACGTAGTGGAGTAACAAAAGCGTACAAACCTAGTGGTAGCGCCTATTTTATACAGTATGCACTTTAGACATCTGATGGCATCATTAAAGAAAACTAAAATTGAGTAAGATTTAAACTGCATAACAAATATATATATATATATATATATATGACATATGGTCATTCCTTCTTACCTATGCATATATATTAAGATGCCAGTTGCATACAAATTTATAGAAAACAGAATATTTTATTGTTAAGACCACAGTATGTTTTATTTACCTTTCATCACACATGAGCTAATATGATCATTATAAAAAGACAGATTGCATTTTCAATTCTGTCAAGATAATAACATTAAATGAAGATAGACTGCATTTTCAGTTCTGTTGTAAAATATTAAATCCTTGGTTGTTGGGCAATATTGATTCTGGAAACCACAGAAGACATAAAATTAAAACTCTGTTTCTAAAGTTTTCTATTGCATAGCATCCAAAATTTCAATTATTAATTCTGTAAATAAATAGAACCTGCCCTTTAAAATGAGCAATAATCTATTAATAAATAGTATAAATGGGCTTGATTTCAACTTTATACATACAGAAATCACAATCTGGACACACATACCCATCTGACTTTAAAATGTCAAATGCAAAAGTTTGGAATCCTTAATTCTAAGGCATTGTATGGTTCAAGTCTTTTCCTACTTCAGCACTCTCATCTACTTTCTCTTGACCTGAACAGTAATGTTACAATTGTTTGAGTTTATGTGGAACCTAGGATTTTTTACCTCTTCATTTACTAGTTAGTGGAGCAGAAAGATACTATTCTCAGCTCTACTCTTGCACAAATCTGAGTAACTAGCACTAAATTATGAATTTTACATATTGTTCTATATTCTTTAAGAAAATATTGAACCTGATTAATCTAAAGCATATGCATAGAAGCTTACATTTTCACACTGATATTTTTAAAAATTATCCACCTAAGCATTTCAGTCTTTAAAATTCTAAAGAGTTCACTAAAGATTTATTAAAACATATTTTTTCTTTATCCACCACCTCGTTCATTTGTTTTGCTAGATTGTCTACTGGATTTATGTCTGTATCCATATCTATATATCTGTAGGTGAGTCTCCTGATTGGCTTCAGCACTTAAAAGAATGATTGGATGACATTCACTTCATTGGTTAGAATAAATCACATTCAACATGGAAAACTGTAGTATTTACTAAAATAAATTATACTGATTTCACATTTGTAACTATTTTTCAATGTCCTTTCATTTAGTATTGGTGGCCACATTTTTTTTTAAATCACTGCATTGATAATACTATTCTGTATCCATGGATGAAAAAGATATCAATTCCCTTTAGAGTAATCCTGGCAGTCATGGCTTATAGAGTCACACAGTCTGCTGAGGAGGAATTTAGTGCCCTCAGGATTCATTAGGTTGTTTCTAGGCTGCTGGGAGACGATTCTCCATGGGTATCTTGTGTGTTTGCATTTCTTGCATCCAGAACTATTTGTTCTGGACAATTTTTTTCCCTAGAATGTTTATATATTTAACAGCTTTAGAGGAGAGAAATAAATAAACTTTGGATTTTCTTACAATTTTGGAAGATAGGGCTATTTCTCCCTCCACATCAATTGGACAGGCATAATCATTGCCCTTTATAAAAGATTAGGGTTCCCTAAAGTCAGTGTTCCTCTTCTGCATTGCACAGCATGTGCTCTGATGTCTTGTCCTCTTTATATGGGTATGTGGAAACTGGGGCTGTAGGAGGTGACATCAAAGCTGAAACTCTAGCTATTTCCCATTGTTGTGAGCAGTAAACTTTTAACTGCTGCCAATATCCACGAAACTGTAGAAGTGTAATTTTTAACTAGCAAGGATGGCAAAATCTCAGATCCCTCAGTTTTTGACAGTTTGGGTTATGAGGATGGGATCCTGACAAAAACAAGGCTCATTAGAAGAAGAAATATGATGGTCTCCCAAGTCAATTAATGTGATTTGAGAGAAGTCCCTGGAAATCAATGGCAAGCACAATGATCACACTGAATGGTCAATCAGGCAATAAATGTTCTTGTAGTTTATTGTCTGTTGAATGACGAAGGAGGTGTTGGGAAGGGGTTGCAGTCTGAATACTGTCAAGTAAGAGCTGAGATAGCTGTCCTAACAGAATTCTGGGTATGCTAACTCTCTTCCAGATAGGAAAATATGTCAGCAGTTTGGCAGGCAGTCTCATGTACGCACTATAGTAACAACCAGTGTTAAGAATTGCATCCAGGAAAGGAGGCAAAAGTTTCTACCCACTTGCTGAGAAGCTAGAGACATGCTTACTTGCATTAAAAGTGAAATAGGGAAATATATGACCACTATGGGAAGAAACCAGGCTGATTGTTAGAACTTTGGTTCACTTCAGAGGAGAAGGCAGGAAGATGTTGATGAAGAATGAGAATGGTGAGACCATCTAATGACTGAGACCCTTCTGCAGTGTAAAATATCAACCACAGATCCATTTGGAGATAACATTAAAAGACTTCAGAACTTCTGGCAATGGGTTCTGGCTGCTGTAATGGAGCTTTGGTCCTCTTGGGGGAGATTTTACTGAGACAAACTCCCAAAGGAAATCATAAATGAAGCATTGGCTGATATTCAGGGTTTTATTGCCCCAGACTAAGTTTTCAATGTTGACAGAGTTGACTTACTAGAGTAAGAAAATGACTCAAAGATATCTAAAATATATTTTGAAGGCAGCCACTATTGCTACTAAAAACTGAAAGTAAACTCAACTTTGTTGGCATGAAGCTACTCTGTCCCTCTAGGTTTCCTGATTCCTCCATTCTTACAACAACCTATCTCAGCTGCTTTAAAAATGAGGATGATTAAGGGTGGGATTAAGGGTAAGCTCCCTGATCCCCAGTGGGGACCAAGGGCCATATTCAGCTCTCCAAATATGCTGAAGATTTTAGGAGATGGGAGGGAATCAAAATTTTATTACTTAGATAGAGGCATATAAGTCACCACTCTAGTTAGTCTCGTGGATTACTGAATGCTCAGATTAAATTGATGTGTTTTCACACCAATTCACAATGGGGAAAAGAAACTAATATGACCTTGTGAGTAGGGTGCTTTTGGCCAATTCAATGTACTATAGTCAAGGATTCTACTGTTCAATATCTACCTGGTATTGATGTGTTACCTGCTTACTATGAATGCTCACAAATTTCATAGGGGATTCTCCCAATTAAAAAGATCATCATATAGAAAAGTACTACTATTGTTCACCCCTGTAATTTTATTGACTCTTTTGAGCCATAATTGTCTTTAATTAATACTATCAGATCCCTTGAAACAAAACTTGTCATGTTTTTGGCTTTCAGGATTATTTTCAGTTTGAAAGTGGTTGAAATATTGTCACAAAACCATTCAACAAATGGGCTGATAGTAAAAGTATTTGATGAACCTTTCATGTCCTCTATCATTCATAAGCTTCTGGAATTAGAATGGACCCTAGAAATGGACTTAAAAAAATCCCTAACTCCATCCCCTTCTCCTTCCCTATAAGTCTTTGTAAGACAGTTTGGTCACTGAATGAGATCATCTCCAGAAAGGGATTATTGTTTATTATCTACTTTGTAGATAATGATCAAATGGCTATAGTACATACAGATCTATTTTGCAAATCTGAAATTACATTTTGACCATTCCTGGTATGGCATACTTTGTCTTTCTTCCCCTAACGGCAACTATATCCCTGCTTGGCTTTTATATCTCTGCTTGTTTTGGCAATCTGGGTAAAAAATGGCTTAGGGGATTCAGACTTAACTCTGCTTTAGTGATCTGGATTCTTTTATTGTACTGACACAATCCTAGATTATAAGGATAATGTCACTTGGTTAAGCACACACTGATCACTGAGCCTCTTTACAGAAGCCCACATGGACCAAATCTGGGGACATATTGGGTCTCTGTAAGTTATATAAAATGCCCTAATTCTTATTTTATACATTTGGATGAAATGTCCATATAAGACTATATGATGATTGGAGAAAAGGTGAATAAGATACATTGATTTTATGATGGTGAAGGGGAAACAACTCCTGGCAGAGGGAAATAGAGGTATGAGGTAGGGAGGGACATTAATGATCACTGTTTCTCAGAATCACTTCTGTAGCCCTGTTTTTAAGGAAAATACATTGAAATAACATTCGAAAACTGTTGTGAGTCCATAAACTTAAGTTAATGCCAGATTTGCTATCTCCTGCCCAATGTCTTTTACGATGGTTTTACCATGATTGTCCTAACTTAAAAAGAAGTCTATGGAAATAGCAGGGATTGACCCCAATTTATGCATCTCACAGTTATTACACTTGTTCATCCCTCTAGATATTTTCCCAGCACTACTGTTATAGTTTTTACTTTGTCATCCATGGGGTGGACAAATGTCAGCATTCTGGTGGCTTAGATGGATATGACAGAGTTCTTCCAACAAGAACCAAACTCAGTTGTTTGAAATTGAAGTGTGAAAGCTGTTTTATTGATATCTGGAAGCACTCTGACAGCACTATTTTCTTGGATCCCCTGACTGATATAAGTCTTCCTTGGAACTGGGGGCAGCAATTAAAAAAAAAAAAAAAAGAATAAAAATAGGTTATCTCCAAAGACATAAAGAATTCTCTGAGGATTCTTCTTAACGGGAAGGCATGTATTAGTCAACCTCACTTTCCAAACTCTGGTGATGTCTGCTTTATGGGTGTTAATAAAAGACACCAAAAGACAGTCAAGGCAGTCAAGAGTTTAAGAAATATACCACCTATAGATCATGTAACAATAAGATAACTCAATCCTGCCTTTTGAAGCTACCCTGGTTACCTGGTTACTACTGGCCTTAGTTGAAGAAAAAAATCAATGATACCACCTTGGTTCTGGAAGTCACTCACATCAGCCTCCACTTTTGGCCAGAGTTCTTAAAGGTGGTAGAATTTCCCTAGACTTTTACCATGTGGGCCAAAGCAATTGTTAATGCATCTTATAGTACTTGGATTAATGCCTTGGGACAAGTGCAAATATCAATACAGAAATGAAAGGAAAAAGCCACCTGATTTTCTAATATAGACACTGGTGGTTGATGTAATTTGTTCTGTTAGTTGGGTTTGGGTCTCTGGAGGTTGGCCTCACTCTGTAGTTTGGAATCCTGTTGATAATAATCTTAATTAAATGCTGTATGATGAAAATTGAATGGATTTGTTTCCAGCCTCTGGCATTCAGATTAATCAGCATCTGACTAATGGGAATTCTCATGGGAAAATGTACCAGAAGCCAAGATAGATATTGTGAGGAGGCAATTCTCCATGGATCTATCATAATTGCATCTTGCAAGCAAAAGCACTAACTGTCTTTGTTCTGGAGAATCTTTTTAAGGTTGTTTGTGTATTGAATGGCCTTAGAGGACAAAGTGTCTCCTTCCAGAGCAAAAGACAGGTTTATTTACAGTCTTGGAAGATAGAGATAGTGTCTCCCTCCAGAGCAAGTAAATAGGCATGCATACTGTCGATTGTAAAAAATTTAGATTCCCTAAGTTTAGGGTTCCTTACCTATATGCAACCCATTGCACAATCAGCTATTATCCGGTCTTCTTCAAGTGGCCATGTAGAAACTAGGGCTCAGGGAGTTGGCAACAATGGTAATGTTCTGCCTACTACTCATGTTGTAAGTAGTAAACTGTCCTTCGTCCCTGACCTGACAATCCTGAGGCATATACTAAGTCCATAAGGCTGACTACTTTTTATGCCACCAGGGCTCCCATCAAGCAATGCACCACAAGCTTTACCAAAGTAACAACTCAAAAATCTTCCCATGCTTTAATAAGATCAAAGCCTCTACAGTATCTGAGAACTCTAAACTTCATTAAAAGACTCTAATAATTGGAAAATGAGACAATTATCTTTTAAATTTATTATCTTTTATTCCCTAACCATTACAAGCTACTAGGATCAACTATTATTTCTTAAGATTTGGGGACAAGGTAAGGAGTTCTATGGCAGTAACAAAAAATGAAATTAAAAATTTTGTTTAGAAATAGATATTAGGTCATTCCTTTCTTACAAATACTTTCTTCATCTCATCCAAAAATGTCTCACTGGCTACCTTTCCTAAGGCTTCAGCTTCTTCCCATAATTCTTAATATGCACCAATTTTCTGGATTTTTCCTCCTCTTCTCACTCACACATTTAAATTCTTCTTCATAGAGAAATATTTTTGTTTCCCTTTATTTTTGCAGATTATGGCCTTAGGGCCTGAATATCTGTTTGTAAAATTCCCTGTTTCTTTCAAAAATAGTCAATGCATATATTAACTGTAAACTCAAACTTCCTGAGGTACATTTTTGAAGTATAACTAGGTATGCCAACATTTACCATAATGTTTGACTATGAAGGAAAAAAGTATGCAACTGTGAATATCTATCCATCAAATAGATGAAATTTGAAATTTGGGAGGACTCTTAGTTTTAAGAAGAAGGGGAATTTTTCCAAGGGACAACTCAGGGGAGATGAACCAGAAAAGAGAAAAGATAATTCATGTATTATTTGGACAAAATCCACAGACACAGTTGAGTCAGGAGTTAGGTAGTAGAGAAAGAAAACAAAAATCCTACTAAGGAGGCCTAATGTCTTATACAGGCTAGAGTTGAGAGTAAATCTTTCTCTCAAGAAACTTTGTAAGAACCAAAACTATGTCAATCTTTGCAAAGTTTAACTGATATTCATCATGCACATGATTTGTATATTCTGCACTTCATGTTTTGGGATCTTTAACTTGGTATGAAGAATGAAAACATCATGAACTTTAAAATTGTACACAGTTCAAATTGTAAATTTGAATCCTGGTTTCAGCACTTAAGAGCTATGTTTCTTCAAGCAATTTACTTGACTACTCTATATATAAAAGCAAAACTCTGCATTATAGAAAAAAACATACATAGTTAGCACAATTCCAATGAGAGACAGGAAATTAAAGAGATTGATAGATACTATCACCAGGAACACACAATGGAGGAGATGGTTCTGGAATCCAAGTATCTTCTTTTCACTAAAGGTATATATTAGAAGGTAATATAGGGTATGGTGACATTTAGCTTGCCAGAGTAGTGTTGAGACTAACAAGAAATAAAGTTAAAAGAAGTTCAGGGACAATAATTTGGAGGCTTCAAAATACCACATAAGGAAATTTTGAATTGAATAGTTAACTAATGAATTATTTACAGAATGGGATGGCATATTGAAAGTGTTTTGTTTTTATTTATTGTGATGATGATGATGAGTACTCTGCTAGTTATATGGGAGTGTATAGGGGGAAACTGGAAGCAAGTTTATATTCTTATATGTGATATAAGAATATAAGGGGAAACTGGAAGCAAGAATAGTCAAGGAAATTACTGCGGTTACACAGCCCAAATCAGCATCTTCTAAAATGTTCAGTCTGGATCAGCATTTTTTAGGAGTTTGTGTTACATCCTACATTTCTACTTTTAAAGATGAACAAAGAAACTGAGAGTTTTAGAAATTCTAACAAGTTTTATAGTGAAACTAACAGAACAGATTGTTAATTTGTCTGAACACTTTTTCTACATGTTTATTATTAATATTCAAAGATAACTTTAGGAAATACTTAAGTTTTATAATTATATGTAACTACTATAGTGTAGTATGATAATAATTATAATAATTATATATACAGTTATATGTGTAATTGTTTTCCTTATTTCATATAAATATAAAGTTTTTAATTATTATTTTTTAGCCTATTTCATATTGCTAATGCTTCTTGGCTCTAGACAGGCTGACAGTGTTCTTACAAGTATACATCATAGATTCAATATCCAATGCTGGTCATATGCTCATCCATCTACGATTTGCACTTGTCTTTTTTTATTTTTTATTTATTTCATTTTATTTATTTATTTTTTTTGTGCCTGCCTTTTTAAAATGAGAGTTCTTCTGCCAATTATCTTCTTGCTACTTCAGGGTCTTTTGATATCTTCTCCTGCATACATTCCCCTGCATATATTTTTTTTTTTACTCTAGTCCTCAGCTTCTGAAAGCATTTGAGCTGTAGTATCTTTACAAGCTTATAAGTAAGTTTCAATATCTTTCTTACAACTTGTTTGGAATTGCTGTCTTTCATTCTAAATACACTGATGGTGCCCACTATTTCCTTATTATAATTTCTAAAATAAGCTACCCCTATTCCTCCCAGGTTTTAACTTTATCAGGCGGTTAAGCTGTACCAGGGGCAGAGGGCAAGAGGACATGTTTACATCAGCCAGTTCTGTCATTACTTCTAACAGATAAAATAATTAAAAGCTCAAGAAAATAACAAGCCAAATGTGGCCTTTGGTGTTCATGGTCAAAATGAATGCTGATATATTTAAATAATAAATATTTTATGATTATGATAATGGAAAAAATTACAGTATTTTTGTGAAGACCTCACAAAACATTTTTTTAACAACATGGTCTTCTTGACTTGATATTCTTTTTAAAATACTCTAGCTAAGAAAAATACTATATGCCATCCTTGCATAAATTGGAAAGAAATTTTATGCAGAAAAGAACAAAATAGAGTAAAACCTTGGATTGCGAGTAACTTGTTCTGCGAGTGTTCTGCAAGATGAGCAAACATTTCTAATAAGTTTTAACTTGATAAACAAGCCATGTCTTGCAATACAAGTAGTATGAGATGCCAAAAGTCATGTGATCACAACTGAGCCAATGGTTCCTGAAATTTGATTTGATATACGAGTACTTTGGATTATAAGCATGTTTTTGGAATGAATTTTCCTCACAAACAAAAGGTTTTACTGTAAATGTAAACAATGGTAAATGAGAAGCTTTTCAGAAAACATTCCTTATAGTCTTGTGGAAAGCCACATTTGATCCTTAAGAAAGCCGATTCAGAAAAGCAGTAAGATGCTTCCCATTTGCTTTTTGTTTTTTATATCTAAATATTTTGTTGGCTTTTCTTTTCCCCTTAGAATTTGGTGGAAATATCTAGATGTGAGATGTGTTAACGGTTCTTAAAAGTAACAAGTCATAATACCCAAAGTATTTATTTTCAGAATAAATACATAACTGCAGATCCTGCTAAATATATTTATCCTTCCAAAGTTGAAGAAGTTTATTCAAGGCCAAGAAAATGACCATGAACTTTTATTAACTTTAAATAAGTTTAGAACATCATGAAAGCATCCAAGATGCCTTTTTTTAAAAACTCGTGCAAGAACTAAGAAGAGTTTTAGTGAAATAGCACTCAGCAAGAAAGTCACAAATACTGACCTTAACTATATAAAGGAAATGCCAAATTTGAAATAGTTGGGTTTTTTTTTTTTTACAGCTTTTTGTTTATTTTTGAGAGAGACAGAGTGTGAACAGAGGAGGGGCAGATATGGAAACACAGAATCCAAAGCAGGCTCTGAGCTGTCAGCACAGAGCCCAATGAGGGACTCATACTCAAGAATCAGTGAGTTCATGACTTGAGCCGAAGTCCAACGCTTAACTTACTGAGCCACCCAGGTGCCCCAAAAGAGATTTTTTTTTTCAATAAAATATCTAAAATAATAAGCTGCTAAAGTAAATGCTGCATGAATCAGATTATCAAAGACAACATGGAAAGGAGGTAGAAAAGTAATGCATATGTTGAAATGTTGGCACTCGTGACAAACTTTGAAAAGAATTCATGTTTCATAAAGTCATAGTTATTTAATTTTCTTCTCAATATGATTTCCATGCTACAAACCCACATTTGCCTTGTCTTGTTCCCTCGGAATAAATAAGCTGAAACTCTAGGAAATGGAAGGCAGGAGTGCAAATGAAGTGCAGCTCATTCAGTTGTGACCCCATTTCATTTCTTCCCAAGAAACACTTATCTCAAAAGTAAATCAGTGCCATTTCCAGCTGGTAATACATGATAAGTATGAAAATGAGTCCATTTTTGACATTTAACATGTAAATTTATGTTGCTCTCATATCTGGATGTGTCCAGTAAGTAAGAAGAGGGCGATGTGAGCTGTCACTATGCCTGGATGACCTGAATGCATCAGACTCCCACTTTGCCACTCTGTAGAACAGGAATACGGTATGTGTAACTAAATGTTCCAAGCAGCCTGTCAGTGAGTACATTACTCTTTGGGAATGAGGGAGAGACTCCCTATGAAAACAGAATATCATTTCAAGCTGTTTTTTGAATCCTCAATACAGTTGAACTGACCAGTTTATCTCAGAGAGGATATAGGAACTGAATTATCTATCCTCCAGAGACTATGTTTTAATTGATGGGGGTTGGGACCGAGGCATGGGTTTTTATTTCAAAACTCTCTAGGTGATTGTAATGTGCAGTTGGGGAGGAGGGCTCAACGGAACCCTCAGGATATGAGCCTGTTTCTCAGAGGTTGACTGCTTGGTGACCTCCCCCAGCTCTCTGCCTATCAATTTCATCTTTGGCTCCATCCTATTTAATCACAGAACTGCTGGATTCTTATCCTTAGATAACCTCACCTACTTTACAGGAAAGAAAAGAGGAAGAGCACCATTTGAGAATGATGCCTCCTTCTGTTTCCCACCTATAAACTTATCTACACCTTCACTGGTACCTTCCTCATACTCTCCTACCTGAGAGGAAGGTGTGTGTTACCTCCTCTCCAAGCTCAGTGCGATCCCTTCTATTCTGAATCCCAGACCCTTCATATCAGGGAACTGTATATTCCAGTTGGCTTGGCTCTCACCAGCCTCTTCAACCTCTAACATACACTGGACCATGTACTCATTATTTAAGCTTCGTATCTTCTTCTTCTTCTTCTTTTTTGTAAAATTTATTATTTATTTTGACAGAGACAGAGACAGAGAGAGAGAGACAGCAGCAAGCTTAAATGAGGGAGGGGTAGAGAGAGGGAGAGAGAGAGAATCCCAAGCAGAATCTGCACTGTCAGCATGGAGCTCAATGTGGGGTATGGAATCACAAACCACAAGATCATGATCTGAGCTGGATGCTTAGCTGACTGAGCCACCCAGCTGCCCCTAAACTTCTCCTATCTTAAAAACAACCTTTCCCAGAATACATGCTCCTCTCTATGAACCTAGCTCTTACCTTTGCCTCACATTCAAGTTGCTGCTTTTCACTTTATGCCTCAATTTTCTCACCTCATTATTCTTCAACTATAGCCGTATGTCTTCCATATCAACAATTTCAATGAAAATGGTTTTACCAAGATCACTGGTATCCTCTTGGTTGAACTCAGTGTTGTTTTCCCCCCTCAGCTACCTTGCAGCATTTAACAATGTTGACCACACTTCATTTATAAAAAATCTCTCCTCACTGTGGTATCATAACACCATTTTCTCCTGTTATCCGTCTCTGCTTCCAGATGCTTCTCTTTTAGTCTCTTTCATGGGCTCAACCTCCTCCCCCTATCCTTTATATATTGGTGTCCCCTCAAGTCTACTTCTCTTCTAACCCTTTCTCTGCATCTCTCTTATCACTGACTTAATCGAAAGTTAAACTGGACACCCTACCTTCAGTGTCACCTCTCTCCATTCAAGTTCCATTTTCAATAGCGTATTGTACCCTATGTGGTTTTATCTGGTGTACAGTTCATATCCGCTACTCTTTCATTAGCCTTGTCTACTGTATCTTCAAGTTTCAGCTCAGCTTCTTCGCCCTGTTGGAAGTCTTCTCTGTCAACTCCCAGAACACCATCTGTTTTTTTGTTTTGTTTTTGTTTTTTAATGTTTATTATTTTTGAGAGAGAGAGACAGAGACAGAGAGCAAGTAGGGGAGGGGCAGAGAGAGGGCAATGAAGAATCAGAAGCTCCAGGCTCTGAGGTGCCAGCACATAGCCTGATGTGGGGCTCAAACCCACAGACCGCAATATATTGACTGAGCTGAAGTCAGCCACTTAACTGACTGAGGCACCAGGCGCCCATGAACACCTTTTATATAACTGTAGCATCGAGTTAGTGATCAATTATTGTAATTGTACATTAACTTTGGGATCTTTGCTTGCCCCCCACTATTAAGAATAAGTTCATTGCTAGTAGTGATTTTGTTTTATCTTTTTATCTCTAGTTATCTTTTTATCTCTAGTACCTACCTCAGTGTCTGACTGGTAATTATCATGGAATAAATAACTGTTAAACACATGAAAGTAATAAACAATCCTTTTTAAAAAGAAACAGAAACAAAAACTCTCCTTCTTTATGCATCCAAGATAAAATCCGATATTTACTTTGTCATTGGCATATAAGGCCCTTTATAAGATCCTATATAGCATATAAGATCCATGTGTCTAACCAACAGATCTCAATTTTTCCTACCTTCAATAAGTTTATGCTCTTCCACCATCCATCAGTCTTTCTCTCTAATATAGGTCTCTTTCACAACCCTGAAACGTTATATATAGTTTCCTTATATATATTTGTCCATTCTTCAACACACAAATCTGTCTCTCTACCTCTCCTTCTTTAATCCCTATTCATTTTTTTAATTAAATTTTCTGGACTCTTCTAGGCAGAGTGGTTATTTTAACCTCATTGAATCGAAAGCACTGTGTCCATGTATCTGCAGTGTCTATTATTGGGATGTATGGCAATGCACACATTTCTACAGTGTTCTTCCCATTAAGGTAGAAAAATAATCTTGAGAGAAAGATAATTTCTGGTTCATATTTTTTCTCCTTTTACCTAATAAATATTTAGCAGCCAAATATCAATGTGGTTAAAAAAATGAATGATTTCCCAAAGAAACATACAGTAATATTCAACTCAAAGAGAAAGTAACTGATATATTTATAGTCTATGGAATTTTTCCCCCAAAGGTTAACATTCTAATTTTTGTCTTCTGTTCTTCCTTTGTTTTGAATTGTCTTTATGACACAAACATCATCTGTGCAACCATGCCTCTGTTGCTTTAGGGATGGTCTCAGGTTGTTTCATCCTGAATGTACTGTTTTCAATGAGATTGGAAATTCCTCAAAGGCGTGATTTGTTCAGTTCTATTCTGTGCTTCTATGTTGTATCTAGTAGAGTGGGAAACAAAATATCCATTCATTCAAGTATTTGTGAAGGTGTCTGCAGTGTGCCAAGCCTGGCTAGTTATTGGAGATGCTGTTGCTATATACCTAGACCCAGAAAAAATTTTGTCAGACTAGCTAAGCAGTAGAACATAGTTTATTCCTTAATAAAAGGAAAGGTCTGCCAAAATGGGATACATTCTGTATATTTCTATCAGGGATAAAATCCATGATTCTTTAAATATCAAATAAATTCAATTTTTTATGTTTATTTATTTTTTTGAGAGACAGAGCATGAGTGAAGGAGGAGTAGAGAGAGAAGGAAACACAGAATCCAAAGCAGGCTCCAGGCTCTGACCTGTCAGCACAGAGCCCGATGCGGGGCTCAAAGTCACAAGCCATGAGATCATGACTTGAGCTGAAGTCGGATGCCCAACTGACTGAGCCTCCCAGGTGCCCCAACTAAATTCAATTTTAACATATAAAAATGTTCCCTTCTCATCAGTCATGTGCCTATATATTTTGACGATGCTTTTTGTTTCCTGTTTGTGTCTGTGGCTTTCCCAGATCCTCATATTTTTCATTTCACCTTGTATCTTTTACTTTGCATGGTACAATTCTCTTCTTTGAGTGCATACACAATTTGTCAGACATTCTAGTGATCACACTATGATCATTTTTTCTGCGAACTCTCCTGTACAGAAGTAGGTACCCTGCCATTTTAAAGCCAAAGTGAGTTTGCACTATGGAGGATCTTAGGAAGGAAGGCCCTCACTCCACCATCTTTACTTTTCCCATCTTTAATGTAATCAGAATTATTGGAAAGGGTATTAAGGAAGCAAAAATCTTCCAGCAGTTTATGATAATGGCACATCCTGTCACCAAGGCTTTCTGCATTACAGGAGAATTTTGAGGAATCTCACAAATTTACTACAAATACAAAAAAGTAATTTCATTTTAACAATTCTTTGAAATTCCCTTTCAAATAAGTAGTTTGTCTTGCAAACTTTGAATTCCTGTGCTGATTTCATTAGTTTTCAGTTTGTTTAACCTTGCATAAAGATAATACATTTCAGGTGCTTCCTTGACTATGCAGCTAAAACATCCATTGTTTATTAGGTTATTATTTTTATTTCCTTAGTCATTTGTGCTTTGTTCATCACACAGTTCATTTCATCCCCATTAATTTTCAAATCCTCAGGCCTTTAAAATTACATGTGCGAAAAGTAAAAGAGTTGTTAACCTGTTTATTTTTTCTCCCAACTCTGAAAATTGTTACTAACTTTAATAATTAAGATATTATTTTCCACTGAAAAACTCTTGAAACAAAGGGCACCTGGGTGGCTCAGTCGGTTAAGCGTCCAACTTCAGCCAGGTCATGATCTCATGGTTTGTGGATTCATGGCCCGCGCCGGGCTTTGTGCTGACAGTTTCAGAGCCTGGAGCCTGTTTCAGATTCTGTGTCTCCCTCTCTCTCTACCCTTCCCCTACTTGTGCTCTGTCTCAAAAATAAGTAAACTATAAAAACATTTTAAAAAACTCTCAAAACTATAATCCTGAGAAGATAGCAGAATCAATAATCACATTATAATCAACTTTATGTTTCTAAAGATACATTATTTAAACTGAAGATAGTAAGGAATTGTATGAATAAAAATAATCCTTTAGGTTAATATGAAATTATACTTTTAATAATAAATGAAGCATAAAAGATTCACAGAATCTAAAGTATTTTGAAGCAGTTTGATGACCGATAACCACAATTCTGGTACTAAGTAACAATTATCTATTTTTATTTTTATTTTTATTTTTTTTTTATTTCTAGGGGAGAGAGAGAGACAGTGTGAGCAGGGGAGGGTCAGAGAGAGAGGGAGTCACAGACTGAAACAGGCTCCAGGCTCTGAGCTGGCAGTCAGCACAGAGCCCGACGCGGGGCTCGAACCCACGAACCGCGAGATCATGACCTAAGTGAAAGTCGGATGCTTAACCGACTAAGCCACCCAGGCGCCCCACATAGTGCCATAAGGAAACTGCTACCCAAAACATAGTGCCATAAGGAAAGGTACTTTTCTGTTAGCAAGAGTTATCCAACAGCATCGTTGTTGTCGTCGTAGTTGTAGTAGTAGTTGTTGTTGCTGTACTTGTTATTGCCCGCTTTCTGCCAGGAACTGAGACAGACACTAGGCCAGCACAGGTAAAGGAACATTACTATGGACTGAATATTTGTACCCCCTCCATATAATTTATATGTTGAATCCTGACCCCTAAGGTGACAATATTAGGAGGTGGAGACTTTGGAAGATGATTAAGTGGTAAGGACACAGCCTTCAGGAATGGCATTTGTGACCTTATAAAATGGATCCCAGAGAGATCCCTCCACCTTTCCATCATGTGAAGTTACAGTCTGAAGGCTACAGTAAGGAAGCTAGTATCCACCAGACATCATCCAGGACTCCACGATCTCTAAAACTGTGAAATCAATGTTTGTTGTTTATAAGCCATTAAGTTTATGGTATTTTGCTGTAGCTGCCCTAGCAGACCAAGACAAACATTTAACTAAGAATAATTTTAGCATAATCATAGGGTAGTGGAAGTTCACTGATTGTAACAGATGTGCCACTCTGGTGCAGGATGCTGCTGTAGGAGCAGAGGATATATACGAACTCTGTGATTTCCACTCAATTTTGCTCTGAACCTCAGACTGCTCTAAAAAAACAAAGTCTATTTTTAAAAATTCAAAAAACAAGAATAACCTTAACATGTTCCAAAGTAGAAAAGCAGTAAATGTACTTAAGAATTTTTAGAATTTACAAACTGGTAGACGTTCATAGTAATCACCAATAAAGCAAATGGAAGCCCAGGAAACAAGCAAGATAAGCAAGGTCATACACGCAGGAAATGGCAGGGTGGAAACAGAAAGTTCTCACTGGTAACTGTGGAGATCCCTCCCCACTACTATATACCAAAACAGGATCATTTATTTGCTAACTATTTGCATATTTTCCTAATAAATTAGTGAGGTAGGCAAGATGTGTAGAATGTATTTCTGAACAATTGTTGGAAGGGCACTATTAAAATGCAAAATTTCTAATTGTTCGGGTGGTTTTGAATTTTAAATTATATACATAAATGCATCACTATCATCTCCAGCACATAATATGTAAATAACATCTTATCATTAAAATATATTCAATGGCAGAACTCAGTAAAATTTATTTCCATATCAAAATTATATAATACATTTCCAACTATTATTTTTAGGAAAAAAAAGACCATCAAAAACCATGAATATATAAGAAATACCCATATCTAAACCATCTGTCTATCTTCTTCACCATATGTCACTCTATTAATTGCTAATATCACCCTTATTATGCATCATCTCATCTGTAACATTATTCCATGAGACTAAGAAGGCATCAATAACAGCTACAGACAAACACCTGCTATATGTGTTTCTGATTGATAAATTTCAGCAGGTTCTGGTTTGCTCTTGGGCAAAATTTTCTAATTGCTTTTGCATAACAGGAAGCCTTCTACCAGGGCAACTTTCTCTGGTTAATAGCAGCACATTGCTTTTGAAAATGCTTGTTATAATTAATTAAGTCTCTCCCCACAATATTTTTTCAAAATGCTTACTTAGCTACTATCATATCCATAAAAATATAGGCATAATGGTCACTGGGCTAACCATAGTGAAGAAGAATAAAATATAAGGATGCGCCTAAAACATATACAAAAGAATTTTGAAAACTGTAAGACCCCCAAAGGCCTTAATACATATTCATTAATTAGGGTCATAACCCTTAGTTTTGGCCAGTATTTATCTACTGAATAAACTGCAATGCCCATTTTTTACGTTGTATAGGAAGAAAGGTATTGAATCTCATTACGATCCTTTCATTTTTTTAAAGTTCATTTATTTTTAGAGAGAGTGTGTACATGAGCAGGGGAGGGGTAGACAGAGGGAGGGGAGAGAGAGAGAGAGAGAGAGAGAGAGAATTCCAAGCAGGCTCCACAATGCCAGTGCAGAGTCCAGCTTGGGACTTGAACTCACAAACAGTGAGATCATTACCTGAGTTAAGATTAAGAGCCAGACACTCAACTGACAGAGCCACCCAGGCACTCCATTATGATCCTTCCTTTTAATCAAAGGTAATATATAGATAGACCATATTAGTAACTGTCCTCTTTTTGGCAATATTCAAAGAAGATCCAATGAAAATTCAAGTACTTTAGAAGTGTTGATCATTTTGTTCTTTCTGAGGTGGTTGTGTTTGAAGGAACAAGTCTATTGCCCATAAAATGGTGAGGGACCACTGCCAAGGAGGATAGAATTCAATGCTAAATTGTGTGGTAAAGATAAAATGTGAAGTAAGGTTAAAGAAGGGTGGGTAATGGATAATTGAAACAGGAAAGATGTTTTGGAGGAGGTGAAAGTTGAGTTAAGACTTTGAAAGGTAAGCAGAGTATGGTTACAAGGTATGCTTTCATTTAGGACAAGTCACACATATTTGAAAATTAGGACACTGATTCTGTTCACTATTGAGATGCTGGGATAAATTGCTGGTGAGACTTAATGAAACAACTGGATGGAGACAAATTATGGATAATTTTGGAAATCAAATGAGTTAGCTATTAGGGGCAGCACTCCCTCAGTACCACTTCTATCCATTAGAATGCTTTAGCCCATATCCTAGCTATTTTATATGGATTACCTCATTCCATCCTCATAGAAATTCTTTTCTTTTTTAAATTTATTTATATATTTTGAGAGAGAGAGAATCCCAATCAGGCTCTGCCCCAACAGTACAGAGCCTGACTTGGAGCTCAAGTTCACAAACTGTGAGATCATGACTTGAGCCGAACTCAAAAGTCAATTAAGATACTTTACTGACTGATCCACTCAGGCGCCCCTGTCCTCATGCAAATTCTTAACTGCAGATGGAGTAGGTCCTGATGTATTGGAACTTATGATGAGAGTATAATACTTAAGTAGAAGATCAAAGAAGATTTGAACTGGCATATTCTGATAACTGAGTTTATATTCTCGATTGCCTCATTTTACTGGCTCACGGTTTGAAGTTGAGAAATAAAATGGGGCCATTGAAAAGTATTGGGACATAACAACTGTGATTTTGATGGGATTAGTGTGCCAGCACTATGTATGATAAGTTACAGTCCTAATGGAAAGATATGAGTCAGTTGCAGTACATATATACTATAGAATGGTTTAAGGGTGCTTCCAAAAACACTTAAAGGGGAAGTTATATAACCCTCTAACTTTACCTCACTTCATATTCTTTCAAATACCTAACCAAACTGGAATCCCAATCCTCCTCCATCTAGTTCCTCAGATACATCAAATCACTTTGTGATTTTGCTCATGACATATGCTCTATATTTAAAATGCTTTCCAACTTCCTATGTTGAAATTCAAAACAACTTTCAAGTTCTGCTCTTCCATCTTAATGTCTGACCATCTCCATACATGAGAATAATCTTCCTCATTTGAGTTCTGTAGAGAATTATATCTCTCTTGTAAACAAAATAGTCTACTATATATTATTTAGTTTTGTATTTATGACTTATAAATCAATATAAAATAATTAAAACCATTACATACTATCTCACATATTTAATTTGGTATCCTTACTAATGTTCATTAATATTTGTGGAATCTGAAATTAATAAGTATATTGATCACTGCATACACAAATAATTCAATAATTAATTGAATAAAGGAATTAAAAGAGGACTTTCTGATTTTACCCATTTCCAGTACTTTTCTATTTCTTTTGCCTCCTTTTCTAATCTCTCCTTAGTCACCTTTTACATTAGTCTCCTGAGTGGTTCATGCCCTTCTGCCTGGCCTGGTTATTTGGGCTATCCAAATACTGTTTGAAAATTAGTCAACATTTTTGTCTAATATATAAATATTAACTAACTTACATATTTCCTAGTTAACAAACTATCAATTTTCCAACAAATGATGTTTCTTTGAACATCATGAATATCTAAAATAAACATTCTATATATCACTGAAGCGCATAAGTCTGCTTATCTGCATAAACTCCAGCTTTTGGATATCTACTGCATATCCAACAAATAATAATTGTCTCTATAACTGTAAACCGGAGAATATCTCATACAGATATCCCATTTAGGGAATAAAAATTATTGTTTGAGTTGGTGTAAAGTCCATTAATATTAATTTCTAAACTGCTCTTTTTCTTTTAATTCATAATTTGTTACTTGTGTGAACTTTCAGTCCCTTTAAAATCACCATTTCTTGATTGTTCAACCATGCAATACGTAGACAGCAGCTATATTAATAACCCCTCAAAGGTGCAGTGCACTGATACTGCTATTTATGCTGCTGTCTGGAAAAAAGCATATTTATTCTGTCCAAGCACCCATGAGACATGAAAACTATTCTTTATTCCGACTCACTGTGGATAGTCATTTTAAAACTTCAATTACTATTTCAGCATGTTCCTTCCATTACTGTTTCTAGCACCACAGCCAGTAATTTCTAATAGCCAAATGTACTTTATAAACCGTACACACGTATGCCTGCATGCAAGGAATGAAAAAAAGCTATGTATAAATGATTAGTATCTGCAGAAAAGATGCAAAACTTAGATGAAATATTATCACTATATGAATCTTGAACAAACACATTTTGTAGCTCCTGGCTAATATATATATGGTGATATATATCATCATGCATCTTGGAATCAAAGAAAAAATCATACATTAATTTTCAACAACTATTTCCCAAGATTTGGGTCAATACAAAGCTTCTCTTTGTTTTGTGGGGTTTGTGACAACTAACAAAATGTAACATTAGTATTGCCTTTGAACAAGTTACAATTGTAATAAATATGATTCATTTTTTTATTGAAATGAGAGTCTTGAATGAAAAAAGATGGTTTATAGTCTCTGTCTTACTTTATGTAGGCACTAAAATCCATGATCTGGCTATAATTTCTCTTCTTATGTGAGATCTTGTTTCCGCATTACCATTATTCTTCCTCCCTCCCTCCCTTCCTCCCTCCCTCCCTCCCTCCCTCCTTCCTTCCTTCCTTCCTTCCTTCCTGCTGCTTTGTTGTTGTTGTTAAATCTACCCTCTATTTTTTCCATTCTTGTTTGCCATCAAAAACTTCACACATCTAATTTATTTAAAATTGAAGCAAGATACTTGGATCACGCTATTTGAAACCATGATTTTCACTACATTGTCCTTTATAACTATCATTTGTCTTGAGTGGAGGACACCATAAAAAGTCAACATTATACAGTTCACTGTTGTAGTCATTGCCAGAACATTGATGGAAGTTATTCCCGCAATATCTATTATTCAGTGCCTACTTTATAAAAACAATGCAAGGCATTTTGGACCTCAAAACAAATTTGCTTTTTCTGACTCACTGTTATACTTGTATATTATGGACAATGGATTTTGTGTAAATTGCTCATGTTTCCCTATTTGTTTGGCAGCCATCATACTTAAGTCTTCATGTAAACCATTCTAAAAAGTTGTATACCAACTTGAATGTAAACTTTTGTTTAGGATCATGTAACTATTTTGCCTTATTTTCTTATCCCCTTTTCACTTTATTTTTAATTTTATTACATTATACGTTATTTTGTAAGCCTTTGGAAATGAGATAGGTAATGAATAATCATCTACCTATAACAGAAAAAGTTTACTTGAATCTGTGAAACATCTAAACTCTCTCTCTCGTTTACTCTGGGTTGTCATTGCCAAGTGAGTGGGATATATTTGTTGCTTCCATTTTATCATTTTTTGTTCCCGCATTAAAGTTCTGAAATCTAGCTTTCTCTCCTTTCTATGAAACTTGAGGACTTTGCCATTTTCCAAGTATTTGAGCTAGGGAAAATGACTATATTTCTTTAGCTATTACCTTCATTTCTAAAATGGAGATATTAATGACTTCATTGGTTTGTTTTGAGGATTAAATAAGACAGAGTATATGAGTGGTTAGCTCTATTCCTGGCACAAAGTGACTACAAGTGGTGCCAATGATCACAGAATTGCAGTAACTGTGGATAAGTTTCCATAAAACTCCATTTTTCAGTTTCTTTATACTAATTAGCAGCATAAGGTTTTTCTGGTCTCATGGACATGAACATCATCTTTGACTCTTTCTTGTTACTTTCTCCTTCCAAATCCAGCCAGTTGTCAAATACTTTGTCTTTTTCCTTTATGTAGTAGCTTTCAAATATGCCCTTTCTCTATTAACCTGATATCACCCTTATTACAACTGAGGGGAGTCTACAGTGTGTTGAGTCAGTGAAAATAATCCCCGAGGGTGAAGAAAGCCAATGAAATTTTGAGTTCTAGGACACTGAAATATGCAGGGATGCAATTATTAAAAATAACAACAATGACAACAAAGGATTAATCAAGAATGCCGGTAGGCCAGGATGAGGTGTTCAGTTTCAAACACAGCTTAATAAATTTTAGTAAACAGAAGCATTATTTAATTTATATAGAAATCTTTAATTTGTAGCAAGTGGTAGGTGTAAATCTTATCTGTAATTACTGGTAATATGGAAAGCCAGTGAGTACACATGGATTTACCTTAGTTTAAATTAACTAACTACAGAACTGAGTTCTATCTCCCCTGACACAAATATCCCTACTTATTGGATACATATGCAATTAAAATGGTAAATCATACAAATAGAGATAAAACTATGGTTAAAAATAAGGCCCTATCAATGCCTACACAAGGTAATTTTTATTACAAAAAGCCAACAAAGTTATCAGTGTCTGGTAGTGCATATTTATCCAATTATGACATTGGGTACTCTTTGGGAACCTAACACAGTCCCCAAGTGGTTCACATATTAGAGATTTTCAATGAATATTGCTAAATGTATTGGTTAAGCACTTCCTTAAAGACTGCATTACAGCTCGAAGATTTAATTGAAATTTATCCTCAGTGGAACAAAGTTCAAACTATTAAAATGTTGTGAAGAGAGTATTTTGATTTTAAAGTGTTTTCTTTACCTTTACATACAGGGCGGTGGTCACTCCAAGCAGCAAAGACTTCAGCTATCCGCTGACAGGTGATACTCTTAGCACCCTGTAGGACATAATCTTCATCACAAGAGAATTGCACAGTTGATCCAAGGCTAAAATTGAACAGAGGATTAAAAAAAAAAACAGGATTAGAAGCATATAACATGACTAGTCTCCACTTCTACTGGTAATATCCAATAGGTCAAAAATGTTCCATAATGACAAAAAGTACCTTTCTACTGGGAAAACAAAATATGAAATATAATTTGTACAAATATATAATAATAGTTATAAACAGGTGAACCTATTATAAGTCGATAACATGAAGATACTGGTAGAAACTATAGAAAGCTGTCAACAAATTTAATTATCGTGATTAGTTATAGAGGCCAAGTTTAAGTAATTGACTAAGTTTCCTTTTTTTACTGTTTATTTATTAATTAATTAATTTATTTTTGAGAGACAGAAGGCGAGTAGAGGAGAGGCAGAGAGAGCAGGCTTCAGGCTCCGAGCTGTCAGCACAGAGCCTGAAGCAGGGCTCAAGTTCATGAATCATGAGATCATGACCTGCTCTGAAGTTGGACATTTAGCCATCTGAGCCACCCACGCACACCGATAATTCAGTAAATTTCCAATCCTAGGTGATAAACATGAAGCAAAAGTGGCCTTCCTGACTTAGTCTCAGCACTTGTATTCAGACCACATTGTAGTATTTTTCTAGCAGGTATTTATATGTGCATTTATTTGGATTGGTACTTGCATATCAAAAAAACAGACAAACAATTATTTAGACTGCAAAACAGTGTTAATTGCTTTTCATATAAACTTTACCCTTCATTTATTATTTAACCTGTTGCAGTTTGGATTTTGCTTCCCTTTCTGCTGAAAAAGAAGTTACTAAAATGATCATTTTTTAAGACCTTAATTTCTTTTTTTTTTTTTTTAAGATGGTTCAGAGGAAGGTTTTTTTTTTTTTTAATGTGGAAACTAATTTGACAATAAACTATTTGTTAAGACCTTAATTTCTAAGGGTAATGGATGTTTGCTGAAATAAAATTGAAAAACTGACCATGCATTTTCTTTGTTAAAATCCCTGAACAGCATCCCACCAGAAAAAGAAAAAAAGTCCAATTTCTTTTCTGTAGCATAAAAGGCCTTCCAGCAAGAAGTGCAGCCAACTTCACCTCGTCTCTAACCCAGCACCACATGTGAACAGTACCTCCACCGCAGCTGAGTGTCTGCTGTATTCTGCCTGCACCGTTCCCCCTTCCCCTCTGCCCAGAGGGGGCTGCCTGCACCCTCTCACCCCGCCTGTGTCTCATCAGCTCCTGTTCAGCAACCTCAGCTTTGTTGTGGCGGCAGATTACAAGATCACATTTATATCACAAGAAGATATATCTGGAACAGTGTAGAGGACAGTGTAAAAGGAACATTTATTGGAATCTAGGGGAGGATAAGAAAATAATTCAAATGGTTTAGACCAGTGATTGGTAAATTATGTCCTGCAGGCCAAATCTGGGTCGCTGCCTGTTTTTGTATATCCCAACACTTATAAAAATGGCATTTACACTTTCAAACATTTGAAAAAAATCACAAAAACAATTATTTTAAGAAATGTAAAAATTGTACCCAATTCAGATTTCAATGTGCATAAAGTTTTATTACAACACAGGTACACTTTCATTTACATATTACCTATGGCTGTTTTCATGCTACAATATGAGAGTTGAGTAGTTGCAATGGAGACCATTTGGCCTACAAACTATATTTCCTTCCTAATGCTTTATGGCAAAAGCTGTCAAACCTCTGATATAAGCTAAGAATGACAAAAACATCTGAGGTAGAGGTGGCATGATAAAGAACAGAAAGATATAGTATAAGGAAAGGTCTCTAGGCATTAGAATCTAGTCTCCTCTGGAGGAATTTTCTGTTTTTCTCTCATTGTCTCTTTTTGGAAAGGTGGGGATGTGAACTGCTACAGTAACTGTGAAAAACAGTATGGGGGTTCCTCAAAAAATTAAAAGTAGAATTACCATATGATCCAATAATTCCACTGAGTATTTACCCAAAGAAAATAAAAATACTACTTCAAAAAGATACATGCACCCCTATGATTATCACAGCATAATTTACAATAGCCCAGATATAGAAGCAACCTAAGGGTCCATCCGCAGATACATGGATAAGGAAGATGTAGTATATATACAACAGAATATTACACAGCCACAAAAAGATGAGATTGTACTATCTGCAGCAACATGGCTGGACCTAGAGGGCATTATGTAAGTGAAACATGTCAGACAGAGAAAGACAAATACCATATGATTTGGCTTATATATGGGATATTAAAAAATGAATAAACAAACAGCAGAATAAGACTTATAAATACAAAGAACAAACTGATGGATGTCAGAGGGCGGGGAGTGGGAGATACAAGATTCCAGTTATGGAATGAATAAGTCACAAGAATAAAAGGCACAGCATAAGAACGATAGTAGTGATAATTGTAGTACTATTGTGTGGTGACAGATGGGGGCTGCACTTGCCAGGAGCACAACATAACATATAGAGAAGTTGTATCACATTATGCACCTGAAACTAATGAAGCTTTGTCTGTCAACCTACACTCAAACACGTTTTTAAAAATGGTTCTGTTTAAATATAAAACATACTCAGCAAAGTGTGCAGAACAAAACACCCAGCTCAGTGAATCATCACAAATTAAACACCCATACCACCAAGAAATAAATGTTTAGGTTCTTCTCGAACTTTAATGAGCCCAAGATTTATTTAGACTACTCTATAGCCTAAGCAGCCTCACAAGTTTATCTAATAGCCAACTCTCTGCCCTTTCTTCCTTCCTCAGCTTCATTAATAAAAATTCTATCCTTTTAGTTGAAGACACAAGCCTTGGGAGTCATTATTGCCTCATCTTTTACATTTCACATCCATCTCATTGAACAAATCCTGTTATCAACAGTTTCAAAATCAAGAACCTGCTATTTCTTACCCCTACAGTGTCACCACCTTGATCTGATCCAGCATAATTTCTCATGTATATTACTGCTAATAGTCCTTCTGCTATGTTGCTGCTTTCCTATTTCTGCTCTTGACTCCCTACAATCTATCTGTAAATAGCATCCAAATTAATCTTTTTAAAAGATTGCTCAAATTATGCCTTTCCTTGTGTCAAATCTTCTAATGCTTCCCTATTTCACTGAGAGGAAAGGCAATGCCCTTAAAATGGCCTATGTGATCTGTCCATGCTAATTTTCAGAACTCATTTCCTACCACTTTCTTCCCCAATCTCTATTCCTTGGCTGTATTGGCTTCCTCGCTCTGGCTTGAAAATATTGAACACACACTTGTCTCAGGATCTTTACATTTGCTTTTATGTTAGTCTGGAAAATGTTTCCTCCAGGAATCCACAGCTGCCGAATTCTCACTTCTGGTTTTTGTATCACATATAAAATTATCCAAGAGGCTCCTTTTGACTATTATCTATAAAACAACTGTTCCTAATCCATCAACTTCTTCCCTGTGAATATCTATACACTATCTGATACACTGTGTATTTGTCTACTTATTGCATCTCTCAGCCTACTGGAAACACTCCAGGCACTTATCTATTTTGTTTTCTAACCTGTTAAATATAGCCTACTATACAGGAAGTTATTAAGAGTGTGTGTGTGTGTGTGTGTGTGTGTGTGTACCTGAGAGAGGCTAAATAAATGCTATCTTTACTATAATCTAAATAATAGTATAATAGTAAATACTATTACTATTATATATCTAAATATTAGTATATATTTAGATAATAATAATTATTCTCTAAAATGGCTTATTTCAAAGATACTATATCCCTGTAAATGGACATATTACTCTTGGGTAAAATATTTTCTGATGGGTATTTAATTGTTTATAATCCACATGTACTCACTTCCCACCATGTGACACATGTGTTATGTTCCAGAAACAGTGAGGAAAGTAATGTGACTAGAGCAAAGGAAATGAAGGAGACTGGGGTATAAAATTAATGAAGTGATTAGAGATTAGGGACAGATCATTTATGAATTTGTAAGCCACAGTAAGGATTTTTACCTTTACTCTGAAGAGAACTGGGCAGTTTTTGTAGGATTATAAGGCAAAGGAATGACATTAGGTTCCTTCATGTTTTAAAGTGGTCACAGTGGTTGTTAGGTGAAGAATAAATGTTGGGAGCCATTCTGAGCCCACTAGTCAAGAAAACTCCTGGTGAGGATAAAGCAAGTTTGCACGGTCTCTTGCCAATCAGATGATGACCAATATCATCAGTTATTTCTGCTTGAGCACTGACCCCTAGGGTACCTTGTTGATCAATATCGGGAGTGACTTGTCCCCTTATTCTGGCCCTGGTATGATGATTGCACCTTGTGAAGGAACTTATTGTGGGAACTTCTTTTGATTATGGGAACAGACATCGTGTCTCCAGAAGGTCCTGTTTCACTCCATACTTTCCCTTGAGCTATGAACAGGCTAATGACCTCTAGTCATAAAAGATTGACCTTTACATGTACAATTCTGTTTCTACTGTTGCATTAGTGCAAGATGTTCATACAGCTCAACATGCAAATCAACTAACCAAAAATGTCTTTCATGCCCTAGCTATTCAAGAAATCATAAAAGTAGACACAAAGGTAAATGGACTCGTAGAGGCTATTCTACGTATTGGGAAATAAGCTAAACTCTTTAAAGGTATGGTTGGCTCTCTGGTGCAATAAAGCATATAACTGGAAAATCAAGTCTTGCTCAGAGACAAAGAGCCTAACTTAGAGAGAAGGAACAGATAAGGGCAGAAGATAAGTTAGTACATACACCTTTGCTAACTGATGGTGTATAGCAGCCCCTTCCCTAAGTCCTACATTCCACAAACACCTTCCCTTACCCTGGAAGTTGTGATGAGGATGGATAAGAGTATCTACAAATCTACGACTTAATCTTAGTGTTATTAAAATGTGAACACCTTGTTTTTTTCTTAGTTACTCAACCTCACTATAATTGGGGCAGTTCTGTAGAAGACTTCTGTAAAATCTGCATCTGTACATTTTCCAAAAACATCTTATCACAAAGAGCTATCCATTGTAAAAATTCCATTTCCTGATGCCATATTAACATTTGACCTATAAATAAAGACACCAAAGCCGACAGGACAGAGATGCCTGCCTGGTGATCAGAAAGGATCTCGGGGCTCTCTCACTCTCTCGCCGACACCGTCCATCCTTCAGGGACCCCTGGACCCGTCGGAGCCGGCGCGGCCTTCAACAAATAAACTTTATGGGAACAAAGGTAGAAGCAGGGAATTTGGTTTACAAACTTTTGCAGTGATCCTTGCTCTTACAGAGATAATATGATGATGATTATACTAGGGAGGTTCGTTTTTAAATAGCAATGGTGTTTTTTTAAAAAAAGTCTTAGTATAGGGACTGGTCCACAGAAGTAATTTTAATTACTATTTTCTCACTTAATGATTAACAATTCTGTCAAGGTTACTGTATTTATCACTGTATTTGTATTTGATTACAACATTCTAGTTTACCAGATTCCTTTAGCTGAAAGAAAAACCTTGCATTTTGTTTAAATAGCAAGTATTTGAGCTTGTTTCTTTTGATTATAGCAAACGAATACACTTAGCTTGGCGATAGGCACTTTGTAATAACAGACGTAAGTGCTCTGCTATTACACCAAAGATGACTAGTGATTAGTCCCTGAAGTTTCTACCCACCCTGGTACACACTCAAGGATTAACAATTCCAGTGTTTTTGTTTTTGTTTTCCTCTGGTAAGTACAATGGGGGAGGTAGTTTAGGGTTGTGGTCAACAGTTTAAGCCAAAGAGTCAGAGAACTTTCAGAGGCCCCTGTGAGGGGTGGGGAGCTAAGGAGGTTGATCATCAGATTCTTTCCATTCAGGTCATCATCCCAGGGTCATGGTATAGGGGATCAAGCCCCGTGTTGGGCTCCACAGTTGAGCATGAAGCCTGCTTAAGATTCTCTCTCTCTCCCTCTGCCCTTCTTCCCTACTCCCTCTCTCTCTAATTGAAAATAAAAAGAGAGAACTTTCAAATTCAGTTCTTCTCTTTCCCAGTTTTTTCTTTAAGAAGGTGAAAATGTTTGAGAGTCTCAGCTTCCTCATCGCTTGTGATCATGTAATGAAATACCATTTATAAAATACACAGTGCCTAACACATATTGAGCACTCAATTATTCCCCTCAATCATGGAAATAACTGTGAAAGTCATTCATTACTTTCCCACTATTGAAAGAAAGCCTCTTTACTAGGCATCTGCAAATACCGCTATCTCCGATCATGGCTACACTCTAACATATTCTATACTAAAAATATAAAAGAGTGAAAGAACACAGAGAGGGCAGAAATCAATGAGATAGGCTGTTTTTTCAGAAGAACCCAGGCACAATACTATCCAAGAAATGGATATCTTGAACAAACGTACTGTGTTATCATTTAATGAACTGTTTTAATATTTAAGTCAAACAAAAATTTACAACTAGCTTTCATTAAAAATATGTATTTCTAGTAAAGTATTCAGTTATACTGTAGACAATCTGTACACACTCTACTTTCTGTCACCACTGAAGAGACATCTGTCCTGACCAGCTAAATAAAACCTTTTACTATAGTAGGATACTCAATCTGATAGAACATTCCAAAATAAATGATTCAACACATTTTTAATTTCAAGGTATGGAATCATCAAGCATATGATATGCCATCACATAGCTGGAAAAAGAAATGTTGGCCTTCATTGTGATTATACTGGCCACTATTTAAGAACTATCATCTTTTATTAAAATTTTTTACATTTTAATTTTTTTGTGAGAGAGAGAGAGCACAAGCAGGGGAGAGTGGCAGAGGGAGAAAGAGAAAATCTCAAACAGGTTCTGCCCTCAGAACAACCCAATACATGGCTCAGTGCCACGACCCTGGGATGATGACCAGAGTCCAAATCAAAAGTCAGTCAGTCAACCAACTTAGCCACCCGAGTGCCCTTGCACGGTCATCTTTTTAAAAATTATGCCTATTATTGCAAAAACACACTATAACATCAGATCATAATATCACTGGCACAGTGAAAAAAGATCTGAATTTTTCAAAATATGTACCTTTTTCCTATTCTAAGCTCTCAACAAAATGACTTCAATAATATCTTTTAATATCTTTGGAAATCAAATGATTTTCTAAATGTATTTAAATGAAGATTTTCAATTTTTTTCTTTTATTTTTTTAATTTAGTTTTTAAATTTACATCCAAGTTAGTTAGCATATAGTACAACGATTTCAGAGGTCGATTCCTTAATGTCCCTTCCCCACTTAGCCCGCAAAAATGATTAATGTACATTAGAAAATCTGAGGGGTTTTTTAGCAAAATGAATTTGGAGTAGGAAATTTTTACAATATGATTTTTTTCTCTTCTAAAATTATACAAGTGATTTATGATTGTTGTAGGATATTTCGAAAATAAAGATTATGAAAAAAAGTGAAAAAATTTCAGTTCTATGCTGTTAATGTGTTTTTAATCTAATTCCAGAACTCCTATTATTTTCCTATTCATTTTCATTCTCGTGTCCTTATTTACTGTAAAACCAGAGCAACTGCATCTTCTTATGTAAGTGCTATTTCTCCACCTGGTTTTGGATTCACTATGTCCCTCCTTTGTAGCATGGGTTATTGTATCTCTCTTGAGTATTCAACCTGTCATCTTAAGCTGGAAGCAAAAATGATGATATTAACCCACTTACTATAAAGTTAAATAAATCGTATATATGTATGTCATATATATACATGTGTATATATGTGTGTATGTGTATATATATATATATATAATCTATTCTAAGGTTATGATAAACTACCTTATTTTCAAAACATTTTATTCTAAAATATATTCATTTTTTTTTTCAAGTATAGTAAAAGATTTTTAACTCTTCCCAAAACTTTCCTTCAAAAGAAAGAAGAACACCATGGTCTTTTTATATGTATTGTTCATTTCATTGTCCCTACAAAATTAATGCTGTTCTCTTCCAAAGGTTGTATCAGCAGAACCAAATCTATGCCAAATGCCAGGAAGATTCAATTCAGCATTCATACACTGTAATATTTTAGTCTCCTGATCTAGAGCCTTTTTTGCACTATTGGTTATGATCAGTTTGGATACCATCCCTGGATACCTTGGCTTGCAGAATGGTGCAATGTTAAAAGTCACTCACTCTCTCAAATACTGAAACCAAGTACTACCCAAACTTAGACTTCTGTGCATTTAAAGAATACCTAGAAGGTGATGCTGCTACCTGACCCCACCTTCCACTACTTCATTTCACTTCAGCCTAAATTTTATCACTGGAGTAAATCTTTCTTATGGTTTTATTTCATATATGTAAATGCTTCCATGAGACAACGCAATTGCTTGAGAAACGGAGCAGTTCCAAATGGGCAATATTCTGGAAAAGTAAACAATCCTAATGGAATAGTTTTGTCAGAAAGAAACACAAGAGCACTAGGTGAGCACATTAATGTGAGTTTTCATATAAGAACAGCTCTTCATTAGTTACATAGCTAACTAAGGTAAAATAAAGCCATTAAAATGAGGTAGGAGTTTACACCTTCAGAGAAAAGAATAATGATTATTATCATGGAGCCCTTTTCTTTAACTTCCAAAATTAATTCATCATCTCTTCAGAACTCTTCAAAATTGCCTCCTCGGAAACCCTTGCTATTTACCTAATAAGATTTCAAAATTTCAAAATTCAGTGCAATTATGAAAAAAACAACAACTAAAAATACTGGTACTATTTCTTTTCTTTTCTTGTTCCTGGGGTGTATGAGATGAATCCTTGCTACTGTGTGCTTTTTCATTCTAATTTTGTTGGTTTCTTATGTCTTCTATTCAATATTCACTAGATCAAGTTTTGTTTCTTGACTGAATATGACTTTTAGATAGATGTTTAATACTGGAGAGGTACAGTATTTTTACATTACAATCCACAACTGTGTTATAAAGAGAAAGGCATGAGGTAAGATAATAATATTCTTTGATGAGGGGAAAAAGAAATAAATTAGTAAACAGTGCTTTTGAATGTCAGTAGTACAAAGGGATTCAGAAAAGTCACAATATATACTCACATCAATGACAAAATAAAATTTATTTTAAAATATGAACACAAACGTTTGTACTGTGATAAAAATATTTTATGAGGCTAAGTTAAAATTAAGAGTATAATAAACTTTTCAAATACTATTAATTGAAAAGCTATAATGAATCTGATTGGAAATTAGAATCTGATAATATAATACCCAAAAATCAAAATGCAAAATAAAATCAGTGACAAAAGTAAGGTCTAAAAAGGCTTTAATACTATGGTATTAAGTTGATAAGTTTCCTAATGGTTTCCACCACATGCTGCTTTGTAATTCACGTGAGAACATATCTATAAAATGTGCCTCAAATAGGCAGGGTCATAAATTAAGGCAAAGGTAACATCATAATTCTGACACATTAGCTCTAACTATATCTGTTGCTATTCTACTTCTCTTCCTCACATCCCTGTACTCTTATTAGCTGTGAACTAAGTAATGCAATGAGAATAACCTTTCTTGTCTAATTTTTTAGAGCATGAGGTATCAAACTTTTATATATATACATATATAAACTTTATATATATATAAATTGTATATATATATATATTTTATATACAAACATATATATATGCAACACATATACATACATGCATATATATATATAATCACTTACGTATATGTATGTGTTTGTGTATATATATTTTAGTATTGATGACCAATTCATTGCTAAAAGCCCCCCAAAGGACTATGTGTGAACTTCTGTTTCAGAATAGTTGTGATAAATAAAGGGATAAACAAATAGAAGTGAAGTTTTAAATAAAATCAAATCTATCTCAGAGTAAGAACACATTCCAGAGACATAGATACATTAAAATTGGTATAAACAATGTTATAAACTATCCAAGACAATCACGTTTTTGTATTTTTTTAAAATCTTAGAATATTTTTAAAAGAATATTAACAATTAATATTTGAATAGGGGATTTTAGTTTACAGAGTACTTTTTTTCTATAAAATTCCATTTGATCTACTCAGTTATCTGTTATTTACTCTCTAGCCAAATAAATAAGAAAGATGTAAGAGTAATCCACAAGGAACTTTGTGGGTGACATTTAGAGTGCAGAGACTAACACACAAAGTAACTACCTCATTGTCTGTGAACCACTTAAGGTTTATAAGTTGGAAGGGCCACTTAGACTGAGCACTGACTACCCACACTTAATGTTTGAATCTTAAATCCAATGTGGAGATGCTGACAATTAATAATAAACTATTGCATTAAAACAATGCAAATTTGGCATATTAAGTTGCTACTTACATGTTAAGCCTGTGCTATAAAATAAACTCAATTTTATACATTCAGCTTTACTAACATTATAGGCCACTGAGGAAAATTTTGAGCAGATTGGATTAGATTATATCTAGGTACATGCTAGCTTTAACATTCCATGAATCCATCTGCTTCTTATTAAAGTAAAATGTCACAACCAATATACCTTAAATACTTCACTGTATTTTCCGGTAGTTTGTCTCTTTAGTGAATAAAGAGTGTTTAACTTTGAAGTAAGGTGTGCATGCTTAACTTTTAAATCATTCTCATTTAAAATAATAACTGTGCTATAATGCAGTTCCTCTAATATGTATATCATGAAATTTATATTATTCTGATCAAAATAACTTTGCAATGAATGTCTCCATTTTATAGAAAAAGTAACCTTCCAGTGAAAAAAAATAAAACAAGAATTGTGCTTTCCTAAATATTGAGCAAGTCTTAGTATCAGCTTTCTAAAGTTCAAAATAGAAGGTGGAGAGTACAGAGTGACACAGAAAATACCAGATCCCTCTGAGATTTTTTTTTGTTTTCCTGCTATAAAATTCAGGAAAGCTGTACAAGCAGATATTGTAACAAAATACAAATAGTTATATAAATTATCACGTTGCATATGACAATAAAGAATGTCCATAATTCAACAGTTGGCTACAGAATTAACTTTAAAAGAAAAATAACTTCCTGGAGTGCCTGGGTGGCTCAGTCAGGTAAGTGGCTGACTCTGGATTTCTGCTCCGGTCATGATCTCATGGTTCATGAGTTTGAGATCTGCATTGGGCTCTGCACTGACCGTGCTGAGTTTGCTTGGGATTCTCACTCTCCCTCTCTCTGCAGTTCCCCGTTGTTCTCTCTCTCTCACTCAAAATAAATAAATAAACTTAAAAAAAAGAAGACATCCCAAGCACTCTATGTGGGTATGACATAGAATGAATAGTCCAAAATTTTCACTGTAGCTCTGCTACTTGACTGTAAAAGACACTCTCACAAATAGCAGACAGGTATACAGAGGTTTGCTAAAGGCCTGGGCAGAATGGTAGAGACTTTTTATGAATTGCTGAGATACAAGCTGAAGCCTGTAAACTCTAAAAGGAAAAAAAAAATGGTCTCATTCTCCCTTTTGTATCCTACATCTGTGGTCTGGCCCAGTGTCTGCTACTTAAATACACAGGAGGTATTTGCTGAGTGAAAGACACTATGGTAAGGTATGCTGGTTTAGATGCAGAGCCAGAAGAGGTTTGCTGATTTGCGGGCATTTTGCAATATAGTCACAAATACCATATTGTTTGTCTGAACACTGACAATGGACGGCGAAGTACCTGGCCCATGCAACAGGTCTTGCTAAAATACAAACTAAAATGCCAACATGCGTTTTTATTGTATGTTTTTTCTGCCCTTCTTTACTGGGTAAAATTGCAGTTCCTTAACTGTGTTGAGCATGTCAGGTTGGTGCAATTAACCACAGGGTGTCTTCAGTATACTTCAAAATTTTGAAGGAAACACAGACATTTATCGTGCATCATACAAGCCACTAGCTTGAGAGCATTCAGAGTTTCAACATTAGATCACTAGATTTCTTTCAATGATGTCATATCTTTGTGAAACTGGATTTTCAGTGGTTGCTGTAATCAGTAGCAAGTACCACACCATTTCACTGTGAAACAGGAAATGAGAGTGGTGATATGCAATCTGATCAAGGTTCAAGAAATAGTGCAGTGGCGAGCCCGGGTGGCTCAGTCAGTTAAGCGTCCGACTTTGGCTTGGGCCATGATCTCACGGTTTGTGGGTTCAAGCTCCATGTCCGGCTCTGTGCTGACAGCTAGCTCAGAGCCCGGAGCCTGTTTCAGATTCTTTATCTCCCTCTCTCTCTGACCTTCCCCTGCTCATGCTCGCTCGCTCTCTCTCTCTCTCTCTCTCTCTCTCTCTCTCTCAGAAATAAATAAAACATTAAAAAATTTTTAAAAAGAAGTAGTGCAGCCTACCACAGTGCTAGGTTGCTAGAACATAAACTGTAAGCCAAAATGGCAGTATTAAGTATTTCTTTGGGCCTCGGAACCATGAAGAAAATGACTAAGACACTAAAAGCACTGTGATCCCAAACAAGGGGGAACTTCTTGTGCTAAAACATTAAACACCGCTTTATAGTTTGATTTATTTTTGTCTAGCAGGATTTGTCAAAATGTGTCTGGAGCCATTGATGTATTCCCAGGGGGTGGGTCTTGTTATATATTCAGACATTCTGACCACACCTCACATATCTGAAGGTGAAGCACAGGAAACTGAATGTTTAGACTGAAATTTTTAGATGAGAATTAAAATTTTACACCTGAAGCTAATATTACTGTGTATGTTACCTAACTGGTATTTAAATAAAAACTTGAAGAAAAGAGGATGAACAACTTAGTGGTTAGCTGGGAATATGGGTCAGGCAGGCCTGGCAATGAAGTGAGCACTTGGTCTGAATATAGTTTAGAAATACCAGCTATTATTAGGTACCATAAAAGCTCTACAGATGTTACATATTGCTTTCTGGCCACAGTAAGAGATCTTTGGGATAGAAAATGAGGGCCGCCCATGATCTGGTTGCTTCCTGCCTCTTTCACCTTATCTTCCACCATTTGTACCCCCATCACCACCTTCACAACCTACTTAACTCCTCCCCCCCACATCCTTCCAGACACACATTCATTCACTCACTTACTTGCAAACACTTTTTACACCTTTTAAAAATGTACAATTTACTGGGTTTCAGTAGATTCACAAAGTTATACCACATCACTACTCTCTAATTTCAGAATGTTTTTATTATTCCCAAAAGGAAACTCCATAACTGTTGGGGAGTCACGCCCAATCCTCCCATAGGTGGTCACCCACCGGGCTCTCAAGGGAGCCATAGGCACATGTAATTGAAAGCCTCTGGGCAGGCAGGCACGGGCAGGTGCGGTGGGGATAGCTGCAAGCACCTGCTACTGTCTGCTATACATGGCTTTGACCTCCTTCTAGAAATCCGTATCTCTGTTTTTGATCTCTTTTGGTAACCACCAGAACGTCCCACAAACAGACCACAAATTCAAAATGTCCCAAACTGAACTGACCTCCTGGAAACCCATTCTTCTTCCTTTATTTCCAATCTTAGTACACAATACGACCATCAGTTTTGTCATCCAAGACAGAAACTTCTTTGCAAACATACATTCATGAATCTATTTATTCAACATACATTCACTGAGTGTTTACTTAGGAGTTACAACCTCAGATATCTAACACACAATCAAAGCCCCAAATTTAATCATGAATAGGTGAATATCTCCTTGATTAAAGCCACTTATATTCTAAAATATTTTTTCTTATATACATGCAGTTCCAACAAAATAGGATGCTTGCTGACCATGATTACTGATATATGTGACGTTTTATGCAAAGGTGATACAGAAGATCTAATATTAAAAAAGCATGAGGCCCTCTTCTCAAAAAGTTGAAGGACATACAAGGAGAGATGGATAGAAAAAAAACATCACAGCACCACATTTTAAGTATGGAGATTGTTGCAGAAAAAGAAGGGCAGTTACCTAATAAAGGCTGTTTGAGCTTCAAACCTGACCTTAATACTGGAGGTTGAGCAGATGTAGCCAAACGAAGAATGAGAAGAAAGACATTCTAGGTTAGGAATGCAGCATACAAAATTGACAGGGGTTACAGGCGTGAAAGTGTCTGAGACTCACACTAGTTGAATATGGCTAGTCTGTTCTGTCTGTGTGTATATGCGTGTGAGTACAGGTTGAAAGTAGGAGTGGGGTAGATAAGGGATAAAGATTGGAAATATATGAGATTCGAGAACCAACCTAAGAATAATTCATGAAATGACATCTTATGCTGTCTATACCTGACAAACTCTACACATTCCCTTTCAAAATTGTCCCCTACCCCTTACACAGAACTCTGACTTATTCAGGATATTCAGTATATGATCAGGCCAGCCCCAGGTAAGACTCATGTTAGTTTACAATAATTATATTGATCTCATTTTCTAGGCTATGGATTGTTTCAAAGGTGTGTGTGCCAACCATTTCTGGACAATGAAATGGAAGCTGGCTAAGACTTTTCTTCCTAAACAAAAATTCAAGGTCTCAAAAAGAGAAAACTCTTTGACTCTTTAACAAAAACTTTTGACATTGGTCCTCCTTCCTTTTTTGAAAGAGGAATTGTTATCTGGAACAAGGATAATATCAGCTTTCCTGACCATTACGAGACCATCACAAGAGACTCAAAACTAATATGTTAAGAATGTTGAAAAGGTTCAAAAAGACAGAAAAAGTCCCAGTATCTAATAGTATTACTAAGAAGCTGAAGGTATGACAGTAAGTATTTCTTCTGGACTTCATGGTATTTATGAAAAATAAATTTTTAGCTGTAAAATGTCCTTTGGGGATTCCCTTACGTGCAGTAGCTTATATGAAGGAGCTCAGAAGTAACTTTGTGATATACCACTTTGCCTTTGCCTTGTTGTTTTGTTTAAAATTACACATTTGTGGAGTAAAGTATGAATTATGGTGCTATTCCATCAATTGGGAATGTATTCCATTCCCTTGTCCACTTGTCAATCTCCTTGGGCTTTATGTCCTACCCCACTTTGTACTTGATACTCAGTGATACAAACTACCCTTGAATAGGCTGCATGGTATAGAGCTCTGTGTCAGGGCATGTGCATTCTCTCCTATACTCTTGTCCATCTGGAAACCTTCTATCCATATTCAGACATAGTGAAGATGTCATCTCCTTTGGGGCAGTTCTTCCTCCCTATATTCTCTAAGAGGTAATCATTTATTTCTCTGTGTATTGGATATATTTATCTAATTGTTCTTATCACAGTGGATTATATATTTTTTAATTTCCATTTTCTCCTATACAATTGAAAACTGCCTTTTCAACTCTGTATCTGTAGCAACTAGCTATAAAGATGGGGGCTATTGCTCTTCAGTTATTATTTTCATTTCCTTTGGATAGATTCCAGAAGTAGAACTGCTTGATGATATGGTAGCTCCATTTTTAAATTTTTGAGGATCCTCCATATTGTTTTCCATGTGGCCGTTTGAATTTACAATCCAACCAGCAGTACATGAAAGTTCCCTTTTTTTCCCCACATGCATGCCAGCATTTATTCTCATTGTTCTAAGGATGGCCATTCTAACAGGTGTGGGGTTAGGTTTCATTGTGGTTCTATACTGCATTTACCCAATGATTAGTGATATTGAGTGTGTTAGCCATCTGTATATTTCCTTTAAAGAAATGTCTATTCACCCAGTTTTTAAATGGATAGTGATTATTATTACCACTATTTTTGCTATTCAATTGTATGAGTTCATACATTTTGGATATTTGCCTCTTATTAGACACATGGTTTGCAAACATTTTATCTGATTTCATAGCTCATATTTTCACTCTGTTGATGGTTTCTTTTGCCATAGTTAGTTTGAAGTAGTCACACTTGTTTGGCTTTGCTTTTGTTCTTTGGCTTTCAGTGCCAGATTCAAAAAATCATCACCGAAATCATGTCAAGATTTATTCCTATGATTTCTTGTAGGAATTTCATGGTTTCAGATCTAACATTAAGTTTTTAATCAAATTCAAGTTAATTTTTGTGAATGGTGTAAGATTCAGATCCATTTTCATTCTTTGCGTGTGACTATCCAATTATCCTAGCACCATTTACTGAAGAGGCCACATTGTCCCTACAGATTGTTCTTTACTCCCTTGTCAAATATTATTTGATTATATTTATTTGGGTTTATTTCTGGACCTCAATTCTGTTCCATTGCCCTACTTGTCTGTTTTTATGCCAGAACCATACAGTTTTGGTGACTATATCTATATAGCATAGCTTAAAATCAGAAAAGGTGATACCTCCTGCTTTATTTTTCTTAGAATTTCTTTGGCTATTTGAGGTCTTTTGTGGCTGCACATAAATTTTAGGAGTGTTTTCTCTACTTCTGTAAAAAACAGAATTTTGTTTTTAGAATCTTATTCTTAAAATATTTATTTATTTATATTTGAGAATAGTTTGACACATAACGTTACATTAATTTCAGATGTACAACATAGTAGTTCAACTACTCTATATGTTATATTTTTCTTACCACAAGTATAGCTACTGTCGTCATATAACATTATTATATCATTAACTATATTCCCTATGCTGTGCATTTTATTCCTGTGATTTATTCATTCTCTAACCGGAAACCTTTATCTCCCACTCCTCTTTACCTGTTTTGCCCATCTCCTACCCTTCTCCTCTCTGACAACCACTGGTTTGTTGTCTGTACGTGTAAGTCTGATTCTTTTTGTTTGTTTATACATTTGTTTTCATTCTACATATAAGTGAGATCATATGTTATTTGTATTTGTCTGACTTATTCATACTCTTTAGGTCCATTCAAATTGTTGCAAATGGCACAACTTCATTCTTTTTCATGACTACATTTCAGTGTGTGTGTGTGTGTGTGTGTGTGTGTATGTGTGTATGTACACACATGTATACAGCTTTATTGGTTCTTCTTCTGATGTGTACATCAGTTGCTTCCACATCTTGGCAATTATAAATAATGCTGCAATAAAGGTAGGGATGCGTATATATTCTTTAGTGTTTTCACATTCTTTGGATAAATACCCAGGAGTGAAACTGGTGGATTATACTGTAATTCTATTTTTTTTTTTTTTGAGGAAACTCCATACCGTTCCCTACAGTAGCTGCACCAATTTATATTCCAACCAACAGTGCAGAAGAGTTCCTTTTTTTCCGTATCTGTGTCAACACTTGTTACTTCTTGTCTTTTTGATCTCAGTCATTCTGACAGGTGTAAAGTGATACCTCATTCTGATTTTGATTTACATTTCCCTGATGATTACTAACATTGAACATATTTTCATGTGTCTGTCCATTTGTATATCTTCTCTGAGAAAAACATCTATCCCAGTTGTCTGTCCATTTTGTAATCAGATTATTATTATTATTACTATTATTTTGGGGCTGAGTTCTAGAAATTCTTTATATATTTGGATGTTAACCTTTTATTGTATATATCCTTTGCAAATATATTCTTCTTTCATATATGTTTCGTTTTGTTTTGTTGATGGGATCTTTTGCAGAGCAGAACCTTTTTATTTTGCTTTAGTCCGTATAGTTTATTTTTGCTTTTGTATTCCTTAACTTAGGAGACCTATGTAGAAAAACATCACTACAGCTGATATCAGAGAAATTATCTTCTGTGTTCTCTAGTATTTTTATGGTTTCAGATTTCACATTTAGGTTTTTAAGCCATTCTGAGTTTACTTTTGTGGATGGTGCTTGAAAGTATTCCAGATTCTTTCTTTTGCATGCAGTTGCCCAGTTTTCCCAGAACCATTTACTGAAGAGATGATCTTTCCCTCACTGCATATTCTTGTTTCTTTTGTCATAAATTAATTGACCACATAAGTGTGAGTTTACGTTTGGGCTATTTTGTTCCATGTGTCTATTTTGTGCAAGCACCATACTATTTTCATTACTACAATTTTGTGGTTTATCTTGAAATCTGCAGTTGTCATACTTCCAGCTTTGTTTCTCTTTCCTAAGATTGCTTTGGTTATTCGGGGTCATTTGTGATTCCATACAAATTTTAGTATTATTTTTTCTAGTTCTTTAAAAACAATGTTGTTGGTATTTTAGAAGAAATTGCACTGAATGTATAGATTGCTTTAGGCAGAATGGACATTTTAGCAATATCCATTTTTCCAGTCCACCAATATGGAATATTTTCCCATTTGGTTGCATTGTCTTTAATTCCTTTCATCAGTGTTTTATACTTTTCAGAGTACAGGTCTTTCATTATCTTGGTTAAGTTTATTCCTAGGTATTGTAATCTTTTTGGTGAAATTGCAAATGGAATTGTTTTCTTAACTTTTCTTTCTGATACTTCCTTATTAGTATATAGAAATGCAACTAATTTCTGAGTATTATTTTTGTATCCTGCAATTTAATTGATTAAATATTCCTAATGGTATTTTGGTGAAGTTTTAAAGCTTTCTATGTATGGTATCATGCTATCAGCAAATGGAGACAGTTCAACTGCTTCCTTACCGATATTGATGCCTTTTATTTCTTTATCTTGTCTGATTGGTGTTGTCAGGACTTCTAGTGCTATGTTGAATAAAAATGAGGAGAGTGGAGGGGCGCCTGGGTGGCTTAGTCGGTTAAGCGTCGGACTTTCGCTTAGGTCATGATCTCGCGGTTCGTGGGTTCGAGCCCCGCGTCGGGCTCTGTGCTGACTGCCAGCTCAGAGCCTGGAGCCTGTTTCAGTCTGTGACTCCCTCTCTCTCTGACCCTCCCCTGCTCATGCTTTCTCTCTCTCTCCTAGAAATAAATAAAAACATTAAAAAATTTTTTAAAAAAAATGAGGAGAGTGGAGTTCCTGGTCTTGTTCCTGATATCAGAGGAAAAGCTCTGGTTTTTAGCACTGAGTATGATATTAGCTATGTATTTTTCATATATGGTCTTTATTATGTTGAGGAATGTTCTAAGTCTAGTTTTTATCATGAATGGATATTGAATTTCGATGCCTTTTCTGCACCTTTTGAGATGATCCTATGATTCTTTCTGTTAATTCTGCCAGTGTGAATTTGCCACATTAATAGATTTGCATACATTCACCATGCTTGCATCCAGGGATAAATCCCATTTGATCATGGTGAATGATCCTATTAATGTGCTGCAGAATTTTGTGTGCAAGTATTTCATTGAGAATTTTTGCATCAGCTTTCATCAGAGATATTGACCTAAAAAAGGTTTCTTTTCTACTAGGGTCTTTTCCTGTTTTTGACATCAGGATAATGCTGGCTTGTAAAATGAATTTGAGTATTTCCCTTCTTCTTCATATTTTGAGGAAGTTTGAGAAATATTGGTGTTAATTCTTCTTTAAATGTTTGGCAAATTCACCAGTGAAGCCAGCTGGTTCTGGGTGTTTCTTGTTGGGAGATTTTTGATCATTGATTCGAACTTCTTTAGTACGTGGTCTCCTTAGATGTACTTCTTCCTGATTCAGTCTTGGTAAGTTGAATGTTTCTAAGAATTTTCTATTTTTCTTAGGTTTTCTGGTATATTGGCATATAATCTTTCATATTAAGTGGATTTTCTGATCTGTGGAATTTCTGTATTATCAACTGTAATGTCTTCTTTTTCAGGAATAATTTGTGGAGTTGGGTCCTCTCTCCATTATTACCTTGGTTAGTCTAGCTAAGAGCTTGTCAGTTTTGTTTACCTTTTCAAAGAACTAATTCTTAACTTGGTTAATCTTTTCTATTATTTTTCTGCTTTCTATTATGTGTATTTCTGCTCTCTTCTTTATTATTTCCTTTCTTCTTTTAACTTTGGGCTAATTTTGCTCTTCTTTTCTATTTCCTTAAGGTAGAGGTGTTGGTTTTTATATTTGGAATCTTTCTTGATTCTTCATGTAGGCATTTATTGCAGGAACTTTCCTCTTGGACTAGGACAGTTTCACTGTATCTCCTAAGTTCTGGTATGTTGTATTTCCAGTTTTATTTTTCTCACATGGTTTTTACTTCTCCCTTTAACTTCTTGTTTGATTCATTGGTTGTTCAGAGAGTGGTGTTTAATTTCCAGGTGTTCGTTAATTTTCCAGTTTTCCTCTTGTTTTTAATTTCCAGTTTTGCACCACTGTGGTCAGCAAAGACATCTGGCATGATTTCTATCTTCTTGATTTGCTAACACTTGTTTTGTGCCCTAACAAATGGTTTATTCTAGAAAACATTTCACGTGTATGTAAGAAAATACTGATTCTTCTTTGTTGGAAAGAATGTTGTATGTATGTCTGTTAGGTCCATTTGCTGTACAGTCTTGTCAAATCCATTGTTTCTTTATTGATCCGTTGTCTGGATAATCAATGTTGAGAGTGAGATATTAAAATCCCAACTATTATTGTCCTACTATTTCTTTTCTTTGAGAAGTGCTGATTTTTGCTTTGTATATTTGGTTAGTCCAACTTGGGGCACATAAATATTTATAACTCTTATATACTCCTATTTTAAGCTTTTTACAATTTTTTTGAGAGATAGAGACAGAGAGACCATAAGCAGGAGAGGGACAGAGGAAGAGAGAGTGAGAGAGAGCGAGAGAGGGCAAGAGAGAGAGAATCCTAAGAAGGTCCCATGCCCAGGCTAGAACCCGCCATGTGGTTTGATCTCACCACTGTGAGATCATAACCTGCACTGAAATTAAGAGTGAGATGCTTACCCAACTGACCCACCCAGGACCCTTTACAATTCTTATATATTCTTGGTAAACTGACCAAGAATCATTTATCATCTATGTTTGTTGTTAAGGTTAAAGTGAGTCTCATAGGCAGCATATGGTTGGCTCTCATGCTTTTATCTGTTCAGCAATTTCTGTGACTTATACTTGGAGAATTTAATATGTTTATATGTAAGGTAATTATCGATAGATAAGGACCTAATATTGTTATTTTGTTCATTGTTTTCTGGTTGTTTTATGGATCTTTTGTTACTGTATTTATTGTTATTCCATCTTTTTGTGTGTGTTTTCATGTTTTTTGGTATCCATATGTTCTGACCTCTTGATCACATTCTCTTGTGTAATTACTGCAGGATTTCCCCTCATGGTCACCTTGAGGCTTACGTAAAATATCTTAAACTTACAACACCTTATTTTAAACAATAACAGCTTAACTTGGAAACTTCAATAGAATTAAAAACTACACTTTTACTTCCCTGCTCACATTTTAGGTTGATGTTGCTATAATCTGCATATTTTAAATTGTTATTATTTAACAAATAACAGATTAATCTTGTTATGGTTATTTTGACTATGTTCATTTTTTTAACTTATAAATTTTAAGTAAAGTAGGCACCACTATTACCATATTGAAAAATTGAACTATTACTATACATTTAACATTACCAGTGAGGTTTATATGACCTTTTTATGTGTAACTACAGCTTTAGTATTTCTCCATTAATTTCTCTGATCACATGGTCTAATAGCAGGACTTCTAACTCATCATAAAACTAAATGACTTACAGGTAGCAGTTGTTAAAATAAGTCAGGCAGAGAAGGACAAATATCATATGTTTGCACATATAGGAGGATTAGGAGGAACTTACCTGAGGACCATGGAGGAGAAGAAGGGGGGAAATGGTGGGGAAAAAGGAGAGAGGCAAACCATGAGAGACTCTTGAATGCTGACAAAAACTGAGGACTGATGGATGTGGGGAATGGGGGGATGGGCATGGAGGAGGGCGCTTGTGGGGATGAGCACTGGGTGTTATATGGAAACCAATTTGACAATAAACTATTTGTAAAAAAAATAAATAAAATGGTATTTGAAAAAAAGAAGTTTAAAAAAGAAAAAAAATAAAACATTAAAAAAATTAAAAATAAATTAAAAAATTAGAAAAAGAAATATTCTTATATGAACATAATCAATATTTTTATAATCACTGAGGAATTTATAAAGTCCTTTGAGAAGATATCTTATGGGACATACTATGATTTGTCTACCATTGAGTGTGCTAATCTCCAAGGTGAGACTCCCAACAGCTGTGTTTCAAAATCTTAAAAGCCACATTTCTAATTTGAAATGCCTATGGAGCATAACAGGCTTTCAAAGGAAAAAATGCTGCCAAAAGACATAGAAACTGCCAGGAAATTCTATGCTGAAAAATAAATTAAAAATTTAAATGTCTCTTAAAATGATAATCAAATATCTGAGAAGGCTCAGCGTTTGGAAAGGTCTTCTTTGATTCCTGCCCTTTAAAGAGATATCACTAGAGAAAGAGAGGAATTTGTCTTCACCTTGAGAAAAAAGAACAATTTTGGCTACAAAACGTTGACTTATATTTGGATTATTAAAACACTGATATATCTTAGTAATGAACTAGCAGGGTACATGCTTCTCCTCTGATAATATTAAAACACTGCTCTAGTCAAGAGAAGCTGACTATCATGATACAAATTCATCACACTTTTGAATGTGAATCTACCTTCCTCTGGGTTCTCCTAAATTAAGCTTTCTAAATATGCTAGTATAATCATTTATATGTCTGACTGTGGTAATTGCAAAGAGATCATTAATAAATAGAAACTCCCAGATGTGTCCCTTCTACCCTCACAAAAAACTTTTCTTTTAATGTATTTTTTAATGTTCATTTATTTTTTTTTTTATTTTTTTACAAATAAACATTTGTAAATGGCAAATTTCCCAGTTCATTTATTTTTTAAAGTTTATTTTGAGAGTAGAGGAGAAAAATCCCAAGCAGGCTCCACACTGTCAGTTCAGAGACCTATGTAGAGCTTGATCTCAAAAACCGTGAGATCATGACCTGAGCTGAAATTAAGAGTTAGATGCTTAACTGACTGAGCCATACAGGCACCCCCAACACAAAAATCTCCTAAAGAATTGAATACCACACAGCTATTTCCTAATATTTTGTAATCTGACTTTTTGTATCATCTCTTTAGTTACCAATGATTCTCCATCTCTAAGTTAATTTACTCTATCCTCATTTCCCTCAACTCTCCGTCACCAGTATAACCTCTTTTTTGGCTTTAGTGATCTAAGGAAAATCTTGATTTCCCTGAATCTAGTCTAGTCACCCTAACCACCTATTTGCCGCTCTTTTCTTGAATCTACTTCCTCTTCCCATTACCTAAAAAGTAAGCCCTGCTCCATGTTCCTTCTTCAAAACTGTCTTCTTCTACTGTATATTCTGCCTTAGGAATACCATAAGCTCTTGAAGATTTCAATAATCATGACTTTCCCATCTTCATTTTTTTTTAGGCCTTTATTATTTTTATTTGTCTGAAATTTGGATCTTGATTTTTAACTTAAAAAAACTGAACTAGTCTTTCTTCTAAAACAAGTATACATCATTAGAAGTGAAAGAGTATGGAATTTGGAATTAGATGAACTTAATTTTAAGTCCTGTTATTTTTTTTACTTGATTTGGAGAAGTGATTTATTCTCTCCAAAGATTTGTTTCCCTTTTAGTAAAAATGGAATAGTATCAAGTTGTATAGTGAAGGTCTAGCTATCTAACAGTTATAACATTGCCTGGGAAAGTACCCAGGCTAAAATACAGTTCAGTAAATGCCAAGTTACTTTTCACTTCCTAATTTTAGTACAGTTTTTCCAATTAATGAAGATTTAAAAATATCATTCTTTCCCCAAACCCTGCAACTCTTTGATTCTACTTCTTTAATCTCATCAATTGTTCCCTTTCAATTCTCACTGCTTCCATTTTACTTCATACTCTTAAAATTTCTCACATGGAAAACAGCAATGGTTTCCTCTTCTATTACAAGGTATATTACACTAAGCTTTAGATAAAGGTTTTTATTGCATAGCTACTGCTATATTATCCTCCATCAAAAACTTGTGTCTCCTCCTCTCTCATGGTGTTAAGAATTAATAAATTATATAATATCAGTGATTACACATCAACATATACTGTGCCATAGTTTAAAAACACTTTCACAATTAGTACTTTGTTACTCATTAAAAAGTTATAACTGCCTAGGTTCCTATTTTGCTAATGAGTAAACCTATATCCCAGAAGTCTGTGTCCCTAGCAGTAAGTAATAAAGGTAGGCTTGAACCCAGAGCTATGGCTTGCAGTTTGGTGCTCTTTTCCCTTTGTTTATACATTTGCATTCTAGCATTTAAGTTCCTTAAGACAGTCAAAACCTAACTTTCTGACATTATACTTCCAATTCTGCCATATTGTGTTACAAAATGCTAGACGTGCCTCTTACAGAAAATAGATCATTTTAGTCGTGTGAAGTGTATTTTTAAAAAGAGATTTTTAAAAAGCTACTATTCCCTTAAAATAATCAGTTGCTTGAGGCAAACTGTTCTTCCAAATGCCTCTACCCTTTATCAGCTCAGCAGTATAGCACTTGCAATTCCCTCTTCCTAGAATGTGATCCTGCCAATCTTTTCCTATAAGAGTCCTACCCATTCTTCAAATGGATTTTCATCATCCTTGTTTTCCTGCAACTTAAATCCATGTTTTCTTGCCTCATATGATTTGAATGTTATTCAGTTGTGTGCTTTCTCATATCACCATACTGGAATTTATTCTATTTCTTGAAGGCAGACACCATCTTTTTTTTTTTTTCCCCAAGCCAAAAATAGTTCAAATGCTTAAGAAAAGCTTGCTGAGCTGAATTTGAGTTAAACCTGCACTGCAACCTTCCTCTTATTTTATGGCTTAAGACCAAAGCAATTAAGACTTGTACTGCTGTCCACATGGAAAGATGTTTCCGGTATCTTTGAAAAGATTCCTTAAAAGACATATTACCTAGATATGAAAACAAAGTGTAATGGAAGCATAGATGTTCAATTATTGCTTGGGGCCCAGATTGCTGAGAACAATGTACCATATTAAAACTAGCCCCTTAAGGGGGAGAGGGCAAGATGGCGGAGAAGTAAGGAGCTCCGTACTTGCACTCGCGCCCTTACATCACACAGAAAAGATCTGAAGCCATTGGAAACCTTACAAAACCTGAGAGACTGGGAGAAAAAGGACACAGAATCCACTGAGAGAGACTTCTAACGTGAGTGCGAACCGGGGAAGATAAAATCGGGCCGGGATCGGAGACTCCAGGGTGGGAGGCGATCCCCCTCTACCCTCTACGGGGAGTGAGAGGGGAAAAGGAGAGAGTCTGAAACAGAAAAACCTCCGCACGGGGGAGAAAAACCTCCGCTCGGTGCATAGAAAGACCATACTTGCCAAATACCTGCACACCAGGTCCCCTCGCGCCAACTGGTCCTGGGGGGGCTGAGCACACAAACTGCTTCTTTGTGCCGCTCCTGGAGGTTGGATTTCAGAGCGGTGGCGCGCCTGCCGCCATTGTAGCTCCAGGGCAGCTGGGGCCCCTGAAAGAGCCGCGCGGACACCGGGCGTCCGCGCTCCTGGCTGGCTGGAACTCGAGAGGGAAGGCAAAGAGCTAAAAACTGGGAAATTTGCCTGTGAGTTCGTGTTTCGGGTGACGAGCCATAGAGAGACCCGGTTTTCCTCACTCCAGCGGCGGCGCGCCTGCCGCCATTGTAGCTCCAGGGCAGCTGGGACCCCTGAAGGAGACGCGCAGACACCGGGCGTCCACGCTCCTGGCTGGCTGGAACTCAAGAGGGAAGGAAACGAACTAAAAACTGGGAAATTAGCCTGTGAGTTCATGTTTCGGGTGATGAGCCATAGAGGGACCCGGTTTTCCTCACTCCAGCGGGCTCGGGCTCAGCGCACCCAGCAGGCAAGCCCCCGCGCATGCTCGCCAGCCCGACCCAGAGAAGGAAGCAGCGATTCTGACTCCGCCCCCAGAGCTTGGCAGGGGGCCTGGAATTGCCCCAGGGAGCTGCCTGGGAAGCTGTGTCTAAGGCAATTTCAGCGGGGCCTGCGGACGGGGATTTGGAGATTAAAACTGGCCTGGGTTGAATAGGGCAAACAACTTCAGCTGCGCCCCCGGTACGGGGAGTTGACACGCCCAAAAAAGCGAGGAGCAGCACTTGCTTCAAGAAGGGACTGGAGCACCGTCACTCTCCTCCCCACAACCGCCAAGGCAGAGCTCCCGCCTGAGGCATCGGATCACGCCACGCCCATCCCTGCCTGAGAGATGCCCTCCTCCCTTCTTTTTTTCTTTTTTCCTTATTTTTCCTTTTTTGTTTTTTTCCTTTTTTTTTCTTTTTTTTCTTCTTTTTCCTCTTTCTTTTTTTCTTCTTCTTTCTCTTTTCTCTCTTTTTTCCCCAGAAGACTGACCTGATTAACTCTGGTCGCCAGCTTGCTTAAACTTTCACGAGTCCATTCTGTAAATGTAAATTCTACACTTAACGACATTTTCGGCTATTTCTCTCAGGAGTAATTAGACTATATAGTTTCTCTGGATAATTCCAGCATCCGTCTCACACCTATCCAACCATATTCTACCCTTTACCTCTTTGAAAAAAGCTTCTTATCCCTTCTGCCTGTTCATTCTATTTCAAATTGTGCCTCATCCTGCCCTGCCCTCTCTCTCTTTCTCTGTGCTCTTCAACCAGCACTGCATACACACGGCTATTTAACTGTAGCTGGGAAATCCAGGTATATGCTTTAAACCATTCTTGGTCCATTGGTTTTCTTCTTTTTTCCTTTTCTTTTCCCCTTTTTGACCCTTTTATGTATTTTATACTCCATATTATTCGCCCTCCCTCCTCTGTCTTTTCTCTTAACTTTTTCGTTTTCCTTCTCGCTTTGCATGTTAGTTGAATTAGCCTGTGCGTTAGTGTGCTCCTGCTCCCTGTGTGTTTGTCTGTCTGTTTTCTTTTCCAGGGCTACCTCAAGAAACAAGCTACAGTACACAAGGTGGAGAGTCCCAAATATCACTACGAATAGGAAAATAAAATAACCAAGGTCCCAACAAGAAAGACCAGGGGATACCATTCAAAAAACACTCCCTGAGAGGATAGGCCCTGGAAAGTCAAAGAGTCTTCTTGGATACAGCAGCGCTCATAGAAACAGAGAGCATAGCAGGTCTTTAAAACCAACAAGAGCTGGAAAGCTAACTAAAATGATGAAACGAAAGAGCTCTCCTCCAAAGAAACTCCAAGAAGAAATGACAGCTAATGAACTGCTCAAAACAGATATCAGCACCATAAGTGAACAAGATTTTAGAATAATAATGGTAAAATTAATAGCTGGGCTTGAAAAAAAAATAGGGGACATCAAAGAAACTATGGCTACAGACAGAATGGAAAATAAAAATAGGCATGAAGAATTAAAAAATGCGATAAATGAGATCCATAATAAAATAGAGGCCTCCAATGCACGGCTTGAAGAGGCAGAAAGGAGAATAAGTGATTTAGAAGACACCATTCTAGAAAAACAAGAAGCTGACAAAAAAAAAGAGACAAACTGATCCAGGAACAGGAAAGAAGAATTCGAGAGCTCAGCGATACGGTCAAACGCAACAATATCCGTATAATAGGAATCCCAGAAGACGAAAAGAGAGGGAAAGGTGCTGAAGGAGTCCTGGAACAAATTATAGCAGAGAACTTCCTCGACCTGGGGAAGGAAGTCAATGTGGAAATACAAGAGGCTCAGAGGACTCCCCTCAGATGTAACTTGAATCGATCTTCTGCACGACATATCATCGTAAAAATGGCAAAATACAAGGACAAAGAGAGAATTTTGAAAACAGCTAGGGAGAAAAGGGCCCTAACATACAAAGGGAAACCTATCAGAGTGGTGACAGACCTATCTACTGAAACGTGGCAGGCCAGAGAGGAATGGCAGGAGATCTTCAATGTGATGAACAGTAAAAATATGCAGCCAAGAATCCTCTATCCAGCAAGCCTGTCATTCAAAATAGAAGGAGAGATAAAAACCTTTCCAAATAAACAGAAATTGAAAGAATTTGTCACCACGAAGCCAGCCCTACAAGAAATCCTGAGGGGGACGCTCTGAAGGAAAGGTTGCAAGGAACAAAGATTCCAGAGACACCACCACAAACATGAACCCTACAAAAGATACAAAGACTCTAAATCCACATATTTCAATAATAACACTGAATGTAAATGGGCTGAATGCTCCAATCAAAAGACATAGGGTAGCAGAATGGATTAAAAAACAAATCCATCTATATGCTGTCTACAAGAAACTCATTTTAGACGGGAAGATACCTTCAGATTAAAAGTAAGGGGATGGAGAAATATATATCATGCTACAGGAAATCAAAGAAAGCCAGAGTAGCGATAATTATATCAGACAAACAGGACTTTAAATTAAAGACAATCACAAGAGATGAAGAAGGGCACTACATAATAATTACAGGGTCCATCCATCAGGAAGAACTAACAATCACAAATGTCTACGCACTGAATATGAGAGCACCTAAATATCTAAAACAACTAATCACAAACCTAAATATCTAACACAACTAATCACAAACAGAAGCTTATAGATAGGAATGTGCTAATAGCAGGGGACTTTAATACTCCGCTTACAGCAATGGATAGGTCAACCAGACAGAAAATCACTAAAGAAATAATGGACTTGAAAGACACATTGGACCAGATGGACCTGACGTATATATTTAGAACTTTACATCCTGAGGCCAGGGAATTTACTTTCTTCTCAAGTGCACATGGCACATTCTCCAAGATAGATCACATACTGGGAATTAAAGCAGCCCTCAATAAATATAAAAGAATAGAGAGCATACCATGCACACTGTCAGATCATAATGCTTCGAAACTTGAAATCAATTACAGGAAGAAGTCTGGAAAACTTCCAAAAACATGGAGGTTAAAGAACACCCTTCTAAAGAATGAATGGGCCAATCAGGCAACTAGAGATGAAATTTAAAAATATATGGAAACAAATGAAAATGAAAACACAACAATTCAAAATCTATGGGATGCGGCAAAGGCAGTCCTAAGAGGAAAGTACATTGCTCTCCAGGCCTATTTCAAGAGATTAGAAAAAGCGCAAGTCCAAAATCTAACAGCTCACCTAAAGGAACTAGAGGCAGAGCAACAAGAACGCCCTAAACCCAGTAGAAGAAGAGAAATAGTAAAAATTAGAGCAGAAATAAACAACATAGAGACCAAAGAAACAATTGAACAGATCAATGAAACCAAGAGTTGGTCTTTTGAAAAAGTAAACAAAATTGACAAACCTCTAGCCAGACTTATCCAAAAGAAAAGAGAGAGCACCCAAATAGACAAAATTATGAATGAAAAGGGACTTATTACAACCAACCCCTGAGAAATACAAGCAATTATCAGGGAATACTATGAAAAATTATATGCCAACAAATTGGACAACTTAGAAAAAATGGACAAATTCCTAAACACACACTCACTACCAAAATTCACACGGGAAGAAATAGAAAACCTGAACAGACCCATAACGAGTGAAGAAATCGAATCAGTGATCAAAAATCTCCCAACAAATAAGAGCTCTGGACCTGATGGCTTCCCTGGGGAATTCTACCAGACATTTAAAACAGGATTAATCCCAATTCTTCTCAAGCTATTCCAAAAAATAGAAATCGAAGGAAAACTCCCGGACTCATTTTATGAAGCCAGCATCACTCTGATTCCCAAGCCAGACAGAGATCTAGCAAAAAAAGAGAACTACAGGCCAATATCCTTGATGAATACGGATGCAAAAATTCTCAACAAGATCCTTGCAAATCGAATCCAGCAGCATATAAAAAGAATCATCCACCAAGATCAAGTGGGATTCATTCCTGGGTTACAGGGCTGGTTCAACATTCGCAAATCAATCAATGTGATACATCATATCAATAAAAGAAAAGATAAAACCATATGATCCTGTCAATAGATGCAGAAAAAGCATTTGACAAAATACAGCATCCCTTCTTAATAAAGACTCTAGAGAAAGTTGGGATAGAAGGAACCTACTTAAACATCATCAAAGCCATCTATGAGAAGCCTTCAGCTAACATCATCCTCAATGGGGAAAATCTCAGAGCTTTCCCCCTGAGATCAGGAACACGACAGGGATATTCACTCTCACCACTGTTGTTTAACATAGTGCTGGAAGTCCTAGCATCAGCCACCAGACACCAAAAGGATATCAAAGGCATCAGAATTGGCAAAGAGGAAGTCAAAATTTCACTTTTCGCAGATGACGTGATACTCTGCATCGAAAACCCGACAGACTCCACCAGAAGCCTACTAGAACTGATTCAAGAATTCAGCCAAGTTGCAGGGTACAAAATCAATGTACAGAAATCGGTTGCATTTTTATACACCAACAATGAAGCAACAGAAAGAGAAATCAAGAAACGGATCCCATTCACAATTGCACAAAAAACCATAAAATACCTCGGAATAAACCTAACCAAGGATACAAGAGATCTGTATGAGGAAAACTATAGAAAACTTATGAAGGAAATTGAAGAAGACACAAAGAAATGGAAAAACATTCCATGCTCATGGATAGGAAGAATAAATATAGTTAAGATGTCATTACTACCTAAAGCACTCTACACATTCAATGCAATTCCAATCAAAATTGCAACAGCATACTTCTCAAAACTAGAACAAACTATCCAAGAATTTGTATGGAACCACAAAAGACCCCGAATAGCCAAAGTAATACTGGAAAATAAAACAGAAACGGGAGGGATCACCATCCCAGACTTTAGCCTCTACTACAAAGCTGTCATCATCAAGACAGTATGGTATTGGCACAAAAACAGACACATAGACCAATGGAACAGAATTGAGAACTCAGAAGCGGACCCAAAAGTATACAGCCAACTGATCTTTGACAAAGCAGGAAAGAATATCCAACGGAAAAAAGACAGCCTTTTTAACAGATGGTGTTGGGAGAACTGGACAGCAACATGCAGAAGAATGAAACTAGATCATTTTCTCACACCATGCACAAAAATAAACTCAAAATGGATAAAGGACCTGAATGTGAGACAGGAAACTATCAACGCCCTAGAGGAGAAAGCAGGAAACAACTTCCTTGACCTCCACCGCAGCAACTTCTTACTTGACACATCCCCAAAAGCAAGGGATTCAAGAGCAAAAATAAATGATTGGGACCTCATCAAGATTAAAAGCTTCTGGGGCGGAAATGGTGGTGGAAAGGGAGAGAGGCAAACCATGAGAGATTCTTGAATGCTGACAAAAACTGAGGACTGATGGATGTGGGGGGAGGGGGATGGGCATGGAGGAGGACACTTGTGGGGATGAGCACTGAGTGTTATGTGGAAACTAATTTGACAATAAACTATTTGTAAAAAAAAAAAAAAAAAAAAGATTAAAAGCTTCTGCACAGCCAAGGAAACAATCCAAAAAATTAGTAGGCAACCAACGGAATGGGAAAAGATAGTTGCAAATGACATATCAGATAAAGGGTTAATATCCAGAATCTATAAGGAACTCACCAAACTACACGCCTGAAAAACAAACAACCCAGTGAAGAAATGGGCAGAAGATATGAACAGACACTTCTCCAAAGAGGACATCCAGATGGCCAACAGACACATGAAACGATGCTCAGCATCCCTCCTCATCAGGGAAATACAAATCAAAACCACACTGAGATACCACCTCACGCCAGTCAGAGTGGCTAAAATGAGCAATCAGAGAACTCTAGATGCTGGCGAGGATGTGGAGAAACGGGCACCCTCCTACACTGTTGGTGGGAATGTCAACTGGTACAGCCCCTCTGGAAAACAGTGTGGAGGTTCCTCAGGAAACTAACAATAGAACTCCCCTATGACCCAGCAATAGCACTGCTAGGAATTTACCCAAGGGATACAGAAATGCTGATGCATAGGAGCACATGTACCCCAATGTTCATAGCAGCACTCTCCACAATAGCTACAACATGGAAAGAGCCTAAGTGTCCATCAACAGATGAATGGATCAAGAAGATGTGGTTTATCTATACCATGGAATACTACATGGCAATGAGAAAGAATGAAATCTGGCCATGTGTAGCAACGTGGATGGACCTTGAGGGTGTTATGCTGAGCGAAATAAGTCAGGCAGAGAAGGACAAATACCATATGTTTGCACATATAGGAGGATTAGAAGGAACTTGACGGAGGAACAATGGGGAGAAGAAGGGGGGAAATGGTGGGGGAAAGGGAGAGAGGCAAAACCATGAGAGACTCTTGAATGCTGACAAAAACTGAGGACTGATGGATGTGGGGGGGAGGGGGGATGGGCATGGAGGTGGACACTTAAGGGGATGAGCACTGAGTGTTATGTGGAAACTAATTTGACAATAAACTATTTGTAAAAAAAAAAAAAAAACTAGCCCCTTAAAATAATGTATTTTAAGTTGTACACATATATAGAAAAATAGTGGAGCCAGATTTTTTAAAAAGTTTTTTTTAATGTTTTATTTATTTCTGAGAGAGAGAGAGGCAGTGTGAGCACGGGAGGGTCTGAGAGAGAGGGAGACACAGAATCCGAAGCAGGCTCCTGGCTCTGAGCTAGCTATTAGCACAGAGCCCGACGTAGGGCTCGAACCCACGAACCGTGAGATCATGACATGAGCCGAAGTCTGATGTTCAACCGACTGAGTCACCCAGGCGCCCCTGGGGCCAGGTTTTTGAAAGTTATTCCAATTGTGTTATCCAAGCTAATAGGATATTTAGAAAAATGTGGTTTATGAACATATTCAACATGGATAGGCATTCTAAAGAGAAAATAGGGGTGCTAGGAGGCTTGGTTGGTTAAGCATCTGATTCTTTATTTCGGCTTAGGTCATGATCTCACAGTTCATAAGTTCGAGCACTGCATTGGTCTCCACAGTAATAGTGCTGATCCTAATTAGGATTCTCTCTTCTTCTCTCTCTGCCCGTCCCCTACTTGTGCATGTCTCTCTCTCTCTCTCTCTCTCTCTCAAAACAAATAAATACACCCCAAAATAAATAAATAAATAAATAAATAAATAAATAAATATAAATAAATAAATAACACAAATGACAAGACTTACACTATGCATACTTTCTGAGGAACTTAGCACTTTATACTTTATCTACTTTATTTTCATGGACTCCTTATTACTAGAGAGGAAAAGTACAAGCTGTTATTGCAATATTATGATAAAAACATTAGAAAGAAACGGTGAGGCAAGGAATACTTAGAGGGCATAAATAATTTAAATTGTGGTAATCTTTCACTGAAATTCAGTTTAAAAGTACATATTTTGAAATACTTTAAAATATTGCAACTAGAAAATAATTTTTGATGAATAAAACTATTTATAGTTAAGGCAAGTATTTTGGCTTGTGCAATGTGAAAATATTTTATGTGTACTAATTCCAAATCTATACATATAAGATTATTTCATGTATTTTATGCCACATATTATTAAATGACAAGTTTCTGAAATATCAAATTATAAAATGGATGACTAGGAATATCTTTTAGTGTCACCATAAATGATAAAAATAACATAACATAAAGGCAAAATGCAATGTCAGATTTGTCATATTTCCCCATGCTACATTTGGATAGTTACTCAGACTTAGTATTGTATAACTTCCATAGAAAAACACTGTTTTGAGGCTCCTTGGTGGCTCAGTGGTTAAGCGTCTGACTTCTGCTCAGGTCATGATCTCATGGTTTGTGGGTTTAAGCCCCATGTCAGGCTCTGTGCTGACAGCTAGCTCAGAGCCTGGAGCCTGCTTCAGATTCTGTGTCTCCCTCTCTCTCTGACCCTCCCCTGCTCACGCTGTCTCTCTCTTTCTCTCTCAGAAATAAATAAAACATTAAAAAATTTTAAAAAATAGATAAACATTGTTTTATTGAGAATATGGATTTTTATTAAAGAAAATTCCATTGTTATCATGGAAATGCTATGTGATCTAGATGAAGTAGAACAAGTGATCTGACCTGAATCATGTAATATGAGATGGATTATAGTAATGAAGTAAAATGAGAATAAGAAGAAAAAATAAGAAATAAACCACAAGAAAAAATGTCTGAATAATGAGGGTTTTTTTTTTTATTTAAATAATATGGCTAAATAGGGGGAGGCAAGAAATTTGGGGGAAGAGAAAGAAGGAAAAGATCTATCAAATCACTGATAAACCAAGTGCACAAAAAGAAGAAAGGAGTTATATATGCTGGAGACTAAATTAGCTTTTTACTTATAAAAGATTCTTTGTACAGTTATTAACTGTTCTTATTTACATCTCTCCATATCCAATTCAGAAGGAAGTTCCTTGAGAATTTTAGTTCAAAACTGTGAAGTAGAAAGATCCTGAACTCACCTCCTTTCAAGGACACACTAGGTCAACAGCTATGTATGTAACAATTTCCTCTTTAATAAAACAACAAACCTAAAGGTTGGTTAAGTGACCGCTACACATCTTGCAAACTGAAGAAATCCACATCAAGGAGGATAAGAGAGGTTGGGACACAATGAATCCTACCCCGGGTGCAGTGACCCCAAACCAGGAAGAAACTCAAAACCCAGAGCTTCTCCCTGAGGATTAAAGAATTTGAACCTCACATCCAGTACCCCAATTTTTAAAACATGCACTTGAGAGATGAGTCCCTCCAAAATAACTAACTTTGAGAACCAATGGGGTCCACATCCTGAGACCCACAAGATGGCAGCAATTTGAAAGGGAGCTTAAAGATTTCGAATTCACCTGCCATAAATCCTAGTTCAGAGGCAGCCACTGGTGACCGGACTTAAAGTGAAAAAGGCTTACCTGCTTTATTAAAGTATAGGCCTGAGGGGCAGGCATCTGATTTAACACACACGTCTAGGAGTTTGTGGGAATACTCTCCTGGATGGAGACTGGTGGGTGCCATCTTCACACTCCCTCCATTGGCTGAGGAGAGCACTAATATTTCCCAGAAGGGAGCTTTCACAGGCATCTGGATCCCTGATCTCTGTGGTTATCCTTAAGGGACACTTCTTACTTGCCTGGCTCTGGAGTCTGAGGAAGCTTGCATTTCTGTTCCCGTGGGACTATAATAATTGGTACCATGCAGAAAGAAATTTATACCTCTGTATGATACAACTATATTGTGCACATCTCTACATTGTCTGGTTCTGGTAGCCAGTGGGACTTAATACTTGTGGTTCCCACTGGACTATAACCAATGTAGGAAGGGTTTATAACAGCCACCACCCCCAAGGCACAGCAAGAGACAACAGAATAGGACTTTCTATGAAAGAGGCTCTGCGTTTCATGTTTGGGGTGTGCATTTTGGGGGGGCTACTATCCAGGGTATAGCCTTTGACTGCCTGGCTCTAGTGGCTGTGGGTTTCATTATTGGGTCCATAGGACTTTGGCAATCAGAAAGAGGTTTTTTGGCAAGCTACCACCCCTAGTGTACTGCACAAATGGTAGACTGAGGCACACTCTATAGTCTTTCTGTAAAGGAGGACTCTACTTTTTCGTGAGCTATGACTTGAGGGGAGGGCTTCAGGTGTGGCCCTCAATTATTGGCCTATGGACTGCTCTCAGGGAACACAGGCTGTGGGCGCCAACAAAGCAAGTATAGAGGAACCATATCTCAAAATGATACAGGCCATATATGACAAGCCAGAAGCTACAGCGAAAGTTGAAAGTGTTTCCACTAAGATCAGGAACAAGATAAGGATGCCCACTCTTGCCACATTTATTCAACATAGTATTGGAAGCCCTAGCCAGAGCAATTAGGCTAATAAATAAATAAGGAAATAAAGGACAATGAATTAGAAAGTAGAAGTAAAACTATTACTATTTGCAGATGACATGAAATCTTATATAGGGAACCCTAAATACTCTATTAAGCAAATGTTTGACTAATAAATTCTGTAAGTTTGCAGGATACACTAATAACAAACTATCAGAATGAAAAAAAAACAATAAACAATTTCATTTACAATTGCATTAAATAATAGCTAGAAATAAATTTAACCAAAGATGAGAAAGACCTGTATGTTGAAAACTGTAAGATACAGATGAAAGAAAAAAGTGACTCCAGCACTACCCTCATTATTCTTCCTCTTTATGTAATTGGATGATCCAGAGCTATTTCCTGTCTAAAGTGTGTCTCTTCAATCTTAATGCTATTCCAATTTTTTTCAACATCTGTCACTCCAATGAAATCACGCTTATCTATAATCTTCTTGCTGCTTAATTTAAGAGACAATCTTCTTCCCTTCATTCTCAGTTTTTCAATAGCGTTGACCATTCTTCAGCCTCTTTTCAAGAACTTCCTTCTCTTGTTTCCCTCCTATTCTTCTGACCACTCATGATTTGATAGCTCCTTGTGTTCCATCATATCAACAAAGAGCATTGATCTTTGGGACTATGTCATAGATTGTCTAACCTTTTTATATAGTCTAAATGATGTAACTACTCATGTTTCTTTAATCTTCTTTATAGTATCTACATGCTGATGGTTCCGGCTATCTCTGAATTTCAATTATATTCAACTACAAACTTAACATATCCATGTGGAAATCTCTAAAGTCATTTAAAATTTAAAATCTCAAAACCGAACTCGTTTTTTCTTCTTCAAACCTCTGGACTTCCACACTTAATTAAATATTATCATTTAGTCCATTCTCATAATATTTAAGCCCAACAAAGTAGGAATCATCTTTTATTTTTTTCTTACTTTCAACATCAAATTATCATTGGATATTGAAAATTGTATCTGTAAAGACTATCTTGAATCTTTCTAGTTCAGTATATCACAATAGTCCAAATCTCCACCATCTTACACCCAAACTACTCTAGGCATCTTCCAACTAAAACTTGTTTTCTTCAATCCATCTATCAAAAATATAAGTGATGATATACTGAAAATATAAGTGAGATCAGGTCACTCTCTTACGATTCTTTGTAGCTTCTTACTATATGTAGGTGACTTAAGTAGCCCAGGAGTGACCATGGTGAAGCAAGAGAATTTGATCAGCCTAATGGAAGTAGACATTAATAGATTTCAGTAGATATTTCCGTGAAGGTACATTATTTCAGTTGCCAAATCTAACAAGGAAGTGCAAAAATCTTTGTGAGTGTACATGTGTAATCTCCTGATTTTTAAATGTTGGCTCCCATTTTTTAAAAAATACTGTGAGCTTAAAACAAAACATATCTTCAGTCCAGATTAGACTGAATGGCTGCCAATTCGCTTTCTCTACAGGAGAGATATGGATTTTCCTTATCTCCTCAGCTTCATTCTATGCTTTTCTCCCACTTACATTCTATAATTCAGACTCACTCATCTTTATTTTCCTGGAATAGCTCATCAAGCTTGTCCTCAATGTGAGGCTCTTCCTTACTTATAGTCTAGATGCATAAAATTCTGGTATCAGTTAGAGTGGAACCTTCTTAAAATGGATGTGTTCCCACCCTGACAGTTTTGTTCTCTCTTACAGATGCTTGTTTTTTAAAATAAATTTTTTATTTTATGATTTCATAATATTTTTTTCTACATTTGTGATTACAACTGCATATGCCATTTAATTGTTTGTCTTTTCTGCCATTAAATTCTAATGCATGAAGGGGCACCTGGATGGCTTAGTGGGTTGAGTGTCCGACTTCTGCTCAGGTTTGTGAGTTCGAGCCCCGTATTGGGCTCTGTGCTGACAGCTCAGGGCCTGGAGGCTGCTTCAGATTCTGTGTCTCCTTCTCTCTATGACCCTCCCCTGCTCATGCTGTCTCTCTCTTAGAAATAAATAAAACATTAAAAAAATATTTTAAGAAATTCTAAGGCATGAAAGGCATCTATGTTTGCTTTTGTGTTTTATTTGTTCCTAGTACAAGACCAGACAGATAATAGACAAATAATATATGTAGATAATAAATATATAAATGTTCACTGGATTTCTCTATGTATATCATATTCTAATCATCCTGTGAGACCAAGCTCAATGTTAACTTCCCTATGACCCTTATTTCCTAGCCTCCAAAAATGCCATGCCTCCTCAGTGTGTTCTTAACATTTTTCACAATCTTTTCTTTTAGTTTAAATCCAAGTTAGTTAACATATAGTATGATAATAATTTCAGGAATAGAATTTAGTTATCTCTTACATATAACACCTAGTGTTCATCCCAACATGTGTCCTCCTTAATGCCCATTTCCCATTTAGCCCATCCTGCCACCCAACACTCCACCAGCCACCCTCAGTGTTTTCTCTGTATTTAAGAGTCTCTCATGATTTGTTTCCTCTCTGTTTTTATATTACTTTTGCTTCCTTTCCCCTATGTTCATCTCTTTTGTTTCTTAAATCCCACATGACTGAAATCATATGATATTTGTCTTTCTCTGACTATTTCATTTAGCATAATACCCTCTAGTTCCATCCACTACAAATTCTTAAATTATAATGATTACACTATGTTTTAGTCTAACTGTGAGCCTCTTAATGCCTAACATCTACCATGGTGTTTGAAATATGTTTACAAAGTAATCTTAAGACTGTAATTCACTACATTCGAAGGTAAGTTAAATTACTATATTAGTCTATTTCCAATAAAACCATACATTTTTACACAAAGTAAGACCAAGTAAATATTCATATTAATAATTATTCTGTAAATCATATCATACTATAATAGTCACTAAAATTAATTGAATACTTATTTTGTTAAATGCTTATTTATTTAGTTTGAGAAAGAGACAGAGCAATCAGAGTAGGGACAGAGAAAAAGGGAGAAAAAGAATCCCAAGCGAGCTCCAAACTAAGTGCAGAGCCCTACAAGGGGCTCCAACCCATGACTGTGAGATCATGACCTACATCTAAATCAAGAGTCAGACACAAACAACTAAGCTACTCAAGTGCCCCAATTGATACCTATTTTGTCTCAAGCTATACAATTATTACATGCATACATCATCTCATGTAATTTCTTCAACCAATGAAATAAGTACTATTATTTTTAGATTTTAGGAAAGAAGCTCTTGGAGAACACAAGTAGTTTATGGAAAGAATGGGATTCAAATGAAGTTAGTTTGACTTCAAATAGTAATGTAATATATTGATTACGTGGTCAGACTTTGGAATCAGGAAATAATAAGTTCAAATTTTAATTCCATCAAATTATATGCTGTGTAAACAGTTTTAGTTTCCTCATTTGTAAAGTGGGGATAAAATAATAAATACTATGTAAGATTTTATAATAAATAAAGAAGACATGTAAAAAACACTTTATAAGTTGCTTATAATTTTGTAGTCTATAAAATGTCACTTTTAATTATTGAGGTTGAGAAGTTCGATTGATTTTTAATAAAGTCAATTTATTAAGATTAGAGTTTGACTAGATCTCAGGTCTTTTAAATTCCCTCTTGTGTTTTTCTTCAAACATTATCATTTATATTAATTATGGGGCTGATTAAATAAAGTTCTGTATTTTTTTAGAAAATTATAATTGCATTTATGTTGAAATGATATATTATCTTTTCCTCTCCATGTATAGCAAAATATAATTTTAAGTCATCTTGAAAGATCCACGGGGACAAAATTTCTATAGATCTCTTTTCTAAGAACTGTCTCCCCTCACAAACCCCTGCAGGGATATTCTTTAGAGTACCATTTGTCCTTTATACAAATAATATAAAGAAGTAAAAATTGTAAATGTGTGGTAGGTATATCCATAGTCATTATCAATAATATTTTTCTAAATATAATTTACTGTCAAATTAGCTAACATACAGTATATGCAGTGTACTCTTGGTTTCTTGAGTGGAATCCCATGTTTCATCACTTATATACAATACCCAGTGCTCACTCCAACAACTGTCCTCCTCAATGCCTATCACTCCTTTTCCACCCCCCCAACCTCCTGAACCCAGCATTTGCTCTCTGTGTTTAAGAGTCTCTTATGGTTTGCCTCCCTCTCTGTTTGAAACTATTTTTCTCTCCTTCTCTGCCCTCATATGTATCATAGATACTTTGTAAAAATAAGTATTTGTGAATGTTAAACTATCATTTAATGTTTTACAGGATTTTTGGTATCTCTAATTTATAAAATGCTATAATCAGAGAACTACTAAAATTTCAAAAATTTTAAAAATATTATTTGTTAGTCATGCAAAGTAATGTCTACCACAGCATACTACTTTTATTCGCTTGCTTGTTAATAACTTAATTTTGAATTAGTAAATACTAATTTTAACATGGAGATAAAACATCACAGTTATGTGTACTTCTGAAAAATATTTATGTTTATAAGCATATGTAGGAAGGTTTCATAGACAGTACTTCATTTTTTTAATGTTTATTTATTTTTTAGAAAGAAGGAAAAAGAGCATGCTAGAGTGGGGGAGAGACAGAGAGAGAGGAGCACAGAGGATCCAGAGTGGGCACTGCACTGACATAACCAAGCCCATTGTGAGGCTTGAACTCACAAACCATGACACCTCCGCAATATCTCATTTGAAACTCGCCATTGTATGTGGTAAATTTGACTTACATGTTACAGAACAGGAAACTCAGGCAGATAGAATTCAGTGACTTACTCAAGCAAGATCAGACAATCATTAAGCAGAATTTGAATTCTAACTCATGTCTTTCAAATCCAAAGCCCATGATTTTTCACTTACTACATGACAATAAATTAATCATTTAACTCCAGAAAAGTATCTTAATAAAGTTGGTATGCTATTTAATTAGACACTTTAAAGTAATGGAATATTAATAGCAACAAATAAAATCTACCTACCATTGTATTAAATCACCCAGTCTTCATCTCCATATTATCAGCTATTTTTTAATTTTAAATTAAACAAACTTCAACAAAATAATAAGTAATATAAAATATTACCTAAAATCTGATCCAACTCTCTTCCCATTTTCTGGTTCTCCTGGATCTGGGCATAAATTGGAAGCTGTTTTAATACCTCCTTCATTTACTGTAACAACAGAAGAAAAAGAAAGAATCAAAACATGTGCAATTAGAAAATCAAGAAAAACGTTAATTGAAAAATTTACATAAAATATATTCTTATATGTTAAGTAATCACTACAGTTTAAACATATAAAGACAAAATATAAATTTATAACCCAGTAATAAAGACAAAGCATTTTTCTATTAGTGGACCTGTAAGTTTCATGTTCAACTTCAGTGGCATACTATTATGAATATTAACACATTAATAGTTAACACTTTACTTTTAATTACTATCAAATTGTTAAATCTATGGAAATTCATTTCCAGGGTGTCATTGCCAGAGTTTCCATTAATTATTGGCATCAAAGAAATCACTAACATTTGTAACTGTGTCATTTGGGTACCTACTTTTTTTAAGTTGCAATAGGAAAATAAGACCCTATGGGAAAAGTTTAAGATTATTAGCACTTCTTATTTGGTATATAACAGAACAGTGTGTTCTATCAATGTTAAAGTAAAACTCTTGTTCTAATTACCAAGCATGTCCCTAAAATATGACATAATGCTGAAAACCAAAATAAAGGTTTTACTCTCTAGCAATTTACATGATTATGTTTTACTAGCCATCATACATATTTTTAGCCCTTCCTCCAGAACACTCAATTAATGAAAGAGTTATTAATATTTTCAATGAGTGTGATCACAATGGGTAACCAAATCCCAAGACAGATATCTGAATGGGAGCAATTTTTCAACCTGATAGTTTTGAAATATGTGAATGATACTGTTTCATAAATTCAATCTTTTAATGAACTAGAGAATAAATGCTATTTTGTTCTTTATTAATTTCTCTGCATTTTGAGAAAAGAACTGGACTTGAGTGGAGATTCCACAGAGAAAACAAAAGCAAAACTTTACAATGGTTCTTGACCTCCATTGTGGATCCAAACCACTTATGGAGATTTCTTTCAGAATGAAAATGCTTATTTCTATCTCTAGATATTCTAACACAATTACTCTAGGGTAGGACCATGAGCATCAGCTTTTTGCTTGTTTTGTTTTTCAGTAACCCTTAAAGTGATTCTACTGTAAAGTCAATGTTAAGAACCACTGGTTCCCTCCATCATTTACTTCAGATTGATCAGTATGTTCAAACTGATTTATCAGATAGCAAGATAACTACCAGATAATGTCCCAACAGTCATAGCTCTGGTAAAATTGTCATATTTCTAATTAGATAGGAATTTTTCCATCTGTGCCCTTCTTTCTATAAAAATCACTTTCCTAAATATCCCCAGCCAATATCCTTATTGACAACACTATTACGTATTCACTGATCCCTGAAAAATATGTGATAGTTTTACTTTTCTTGGTCTGCTGACTTGCTATTTCATTCCCCTTTACATTTATTTTTTTTTTTTAACAATTCTCTTATTTTTGACCACCCTCTTTAAATCACTCTCTTACTTTCTAGCAGACACATTCAAAGGCACCAACCACGGCTCTCTATATTTTGCTCATGGCTTGAAAAAATGACCTCTTTGCTAATGAGTTTCAATATACAGTTTCATCATTTTTTCCCAAGCCCCATTCTTGCTCCTTCAATGATCTACTAAGTAATTCCACCAAAATTTGCAGTGTTATCTCCTGTGCATGCTCAGATCCAACCTAATCACTGATGCTCTTATGCACTCCATTATCATTCACCTCTAGTCCATCTTGAGTGCTAGAGGACTAAACTTCCTCAAATACAGTTTTTATTAATGTTCAAATCTCCTACGATTCATGATTTCTATTATATGAGCTTTATTCCCCACTAGTGACCAAGATGCTTCCATAACTCAATTCAGTGGGTTCTAAATTGTTCTGCAATTTTACTAGTTAGCCATGCTTACTTCATGCTTTATTTATATCTTCTCCATGTCTCCATGTTTTTTCCTTTCTTCTTCTTTAGCTGTCAAAATTCTATCTAGTTTTTAAGGCTCAGCTCAAGTCCCACTTTTTGCAAAATACAATCTCTAATTTTCCCAGTTTATTCTAATCCTTCAAATTACATAAAATGGAAAATTTTATGTCTAGTTTTTAAATTATTTATCATGTTACAGATTAGTAGTTTCACATTCCTTAGTCACATATACAAAGAGATTATATACTTGATAAAGATAAGGGGAAAACAGTTATTTTAATACATACACAGTGCCTAGTTAGGTGTTAGTAACCTCTCAGTGAATATGTCCTAGTAGTTTGATTATTAACAATATCTAGTGTATTGTTTTCACTGATTCAAGTATTTTCTACGGGAAGCACTATCTTTCCTATCTTAAAATAGCTTTTGAAAATTTTGTGGTTTATGTTCTTTAAATGTCACTTTTTGACATGGAATAGAGGTAAAGAGAAGAATGGGATGATCTGGGTTTATCTACATTATTACATTACAATGTATAACACAGATTACAAATAAATATAGAAATGATATGAATACATTATTAGAAAATAAAATTTTTAATTGATTTTTTGCCATTTCATCATTATTATCTCAAAATATAAGCCTGTGTTACTATAAATTTAAACAGCAGTTAATACTTAACATGGTTCTGTGTCAGGAGTTATTCTACATCCTTTATCAACTCATTTAATTTTCACAACAATCTAAAGGGTAGCTACTATTATTACACACTTCCTACAGGTGAGGAAACTATGTCAGGGAGAGGTTAAAAGTGTTTCCAAAGTCATATCTGTTAGTTAGTGTCTTAATCTAGTTTTAAACCTTGGCAGAGTCATTAAAAAAATCCTACTTTTATATCTGAAGCCCTCCATCCTGTCCAGAAAGCTCAGTAAGGCAAAATGGCATCACTAATTAAATTCAATCCTCTTTATCAAATGTTTTATCTTAAAATGCAGAGCATATCTATAATTTTTATCATTTTTATTTAATTAATTCATGTCCCTCTGATTTTATTTTATTTATTATTTTTTGTCAATTTGGAAGAGTCTTTTAAACCACTGATTTTGATTATCTGCAATAGGGGAAAGACTTCAATTTAAAATGTGAAGATAATAGAAGAGCTTCTGCATGATCCATGTATTTAATACTCTTTAAAACATTTAAAATAAAAAATAAAGAAGTTTATAATATATTTCTCTGAAATATAGATATTTCATAATTGTCTATAACTAGTTATAGTGAGACATTCAAATGTAGAAGTATTCATTCAATAGTTGCTTTTACCACATAGTGTCATTTAAGCAATTGGACATATCTATCATGCATACCTCTTTAAATCTGAATAGTAACTCATAGAATGGTAAGAACATGAGTGCTCTTTAAAAGTTTAATTATGGGGCACCTGGGTGGCTCAATGGGTTTAGTGTCCATCTCTTGATTTCAGCTCAGGTCATAATATCAGGGCTTTTTGGGTTCGAGCCCCACATCAGCCTCTTAGAATTTAGCTTGTTTAGAATTCTCTCTGCTTTCTCTGTGCCCCTTTCCTGCTGGCAGTCTCTTCTCTCACTCTCCCTCAAATATAAATAAATTAACATTTAAAAATAGTTGAATTACATGAACAGGGTGCTGCCTCTTTAAAACAGTATCACTATGGAGAATACTCTTTTTTTTCTCTCTTCTTTAAGGAGCTTCATTATACCTATTATATTATTATTATTATTATTATTATTAATACATCATGAGTTCTTTGTCACACACAAAAGTGGATAAAAGAAGGGAGGGCAAGTTTTATAGGATTAAAAAAGAACAAATGAATTGTAATTTCTTATAATACTGAAGTTATGGGTTACCAGGTGTATAGGGGTTTATAAATAGGCTACAGTAGTCTTAATTAATTTACTATATTATTACATGTTTGAACTTGAAAACATAAACTTAGCCAACATAAAATATAATAACCATGTGTCAGGAAATATCTATATCTTTTACATGTATCGACTCATTTATTCTTCCCTATAATCTCAAGGGTAATTTATTATAAGCAATTTATTTCTGAGGCTTCTGATTTTATATCACACAGAATTTACTCCAAAAATAAAAACAAATAGATTCTAGTAGAAGTTACCTCAATGCTACCTCACTCAGCTGGTTACATTCATTGCCACTTTTCTTGGACTCCTTTATACTAGATTTCAAAATTTTATTCTACCTTATAAAATAGTGTTTTAGATCTTGTTCTGAATTTAAACATAATGGACATTGACACAATGTTAGTTTATACTACTATATGCCCTACAAAGAGTTAACTCAAATCACAATAAAATGTTGGATTCTTGCCAGCTGAGACTGTATTTTATTCACTCTTTTACCTTCTTAGTATAGCATGCTGTTGCCTTGGAAAAATAGCTCAAATAGAATTGAGGAATGAATAAATAACATGAAATGATAAAAGTATGGATTTGAAGATAAAATAATTATACATTATGGGAAGCTCATAGTCTCTTCATAATTCCATCTTAATACTTTAGAAGACCTAGCAGAAAAGTTAACAAGATTACTAGCTCACTAAATTCAACATTTTTAAATATAAAAATAAAAACATGTCTTTATCTTTAAAATAAAAAAAACCCATCAATTTGTTTTCCCTTTGTTGACAAACCTACATTTTTGGGTGAAAAAAATGAAACAACAGGGGTGGATAGAGGCTTTTGGAGTTTGGATATTAACATTGGAAAAACAATCTAAGTTAGCATTTAAACAACCAAATGCTCCCGGTGAACACTGCTGCAGTTTTCTGAATCTTTTATTAATTTGTTTCTTAGTTAAACTTTAAAGGTGCTACTTTGGGAAATCATGCTTTGGCAATGTGTATAGATCAGTTCTCGCTTCTGCTCACTTTAGATAGTTCCAGTAAAAGAACAGACTTTTTTTTTGTTTGAAACAGAAGCATTTTTGTTTTTCCTTTTCATTTGAAAGGTTTATATCAGACAAAAATTGTCTCCTTTAAAAATTATTCGGCCCTGTGTTGAATAAATGATATCAGAGAGATGAAGACCCAAATGCTTGCTTGTGAATCAATAAATAATGATAAAAATTAAAACAATAGAATCCTTTTCTATAAACCACAATAGAGAAGGTATTTTTGATATTAGTTATGAATTGTTTGAAAATAATGTAGTGAAATGAAATTTCATGTAATGCTGCTATATTATTTTGTAACCATAAGAAATTGGCAACACATAATTTGTTTCTAATTGTGATTATATTTAAAAATGTATAAAGCACAAGAATATTTTTTAGCTCTTACATAAAATGTAATAGACAAATGCAAATTATGGTTTATAATTATGAAATAATTTAACATTTTTTGATTCACAATTAACTTTGTTTTGCCTCATTAACTTTTCTTCACACAATTTTAAAACCAACATTCCTTAAATAAAATATTGTTAAAAGAATCAAATTTTTTCCCTGGGGTACCTTGGTGGCTCAGTTGGTTGGGCATCTGACGCTTGATTTCGATTCTGGTCATGATCTCATGGTCTGTGGACTTGAGCCCCATGTCAATCTCCACACTGACAGCACAGAGCCTGCTTGGAATTCTCTTACCTTCTTTCTGTCTTCCCCTACCCCATTCTCTCTCTCTCTCTCTCTCTCTCTCTCACACACACACACACACATACACACACACATAAATAAACTTTATATATATATGTATATATATACACTTCTTTATTAATTTGGCATATATATATACGTTTGGTGTATATACACATAAATATGATATATATGTATATATATAAAGAAATATTCTTTTATTCTTTTTCCCAACCAGGTAACACTGCCATCTGATTAACACTGTCATCACTAAATTCCTTCCTTGTCCACCCCAAAGCCCCTGTACAAGAACAATGAAAATAATAAATATGTCCTCTAAGGCAATATACCAAATATAGAGAATTACATACATTCTAATGCATTGATAAATTTTAATATTTTTATTTATTTTTTTTATTTCTAGGATAGAGAGAGACAGCGTGAACAGGGGAGGATCAGAGAGAGAGGGAGTCACAGAGTCCAGGCTCTGAGGTGGCAGTCAGCACAGAGCCCGACGCGGGGTTCGAACCCACGAATCGCGAGATCATGACCTAAGCGAAAGTTGGACGCTTAACCGACTAAGCCACCCAGGCGCCCCTGATAAATTTTAAATCTTAGCTATTTTGGTATAAATAGCCTGAATTTCCCAGGATATCTGAAAACTTAAAGCATGCAGCACATAACTTTTGTATAGCCAAAATGAGGAAAGGGTGAATCAGCAGAAATATAATTCTACTTAGAATACCAAAGAAAATATACTGGCCAGAACAGTAGAAAGAAAGGTAGTAAACCTAATATTTAAGTCTGCAAAGATTTAACTTTTATTTCATATTGACATAATGAAATGTGGTATGTCAAAAATTCATCTAACAACTTTTTTCTGTTTATATTTCCTATCGTGGGGAAAAATGTCTTTTCAAAATGTTTTAATAATTGATATAAAAATTGCAATATAAAAATTACAATAACACTATTTATTTTCCCTAAAGATGGGTAGATATATTTAACCCCCAAGATATAATAAGAAATTATCATTATAAAGCTAAATACTTTGAAATGAATTGTTTAGTGCTTTGTAAAAGGTAACCTAATTTGATCAATGATTTTCTACTGATATCTGCTATTTTTGGCTTAGTATTCTCAAAACAAAATGTAAAATCACATTTTAAAATTATACTTTAAAATGATCGCATACCAACTCTGAGTTTTTTTGATAATTGATTTAATTCTGTCATTTACTATTATATATGCAAGTCAATAAACATGAAGATGAATCCTTTTCTGATATAACCATAATGAACAATCATTTTTAAAGAAATAACTATAATCTCATTTCATGAGATAATTTGGAGTTGAATAAAATAATAATGCTAAAACATATTCCCATTAAAATATAACATATGCTATTTATAATAATCTTATTTACTATCAATTATCATTATAGAAGTCAGATGTGTCATGAATGGTTTCTTTCAAAATTTATTTTATATATATTATATATTATACTAATTTATGTGTACATATATATTACATATATAAGCATATGCTATTTATAATAATCTTATTTACTATCAATGTATCATTATAGAAGTCAGATATTGTGTCATGAATGGTTTCTTTCAAAATTTATTTTATACATATTACATATATAATATATGAACAATAAGGTAGAAAATAATTTAAACTCCTATTGATTTATAATATAAATCCTAAAATAATATTTTATTTTTGTTTACAGTATTATATATGAATGCTCTAATTCAATGATTCTTACTTTGAAACCCAAGGATAAACTTCAGATGATCTGTAAATCCATGAAAATTCTTAAAGTTTATTTTTATTTATTTTGAGACAGTGATAGGAAGTTAGGGAGGGGCAGAGAGAGAGGAAGAAAGAATCCCAAGTAGGCTCTGTGCTCTCAATAGTGAGCCTGATGTGAGGCTTGAACTCATGAACCATGAGATCATCATCTGAGCTGAGGTCAAAACTCCAGTGCTTAACTGACTGAGCCACCCAGGCACTCCTAAATCCCTAAATGTTAAGCAAGATTGTATATAGGGCAACATATAAATAAATGAATTTCAGGGCATCTTTTGATTTTCAAGAGAAAGCAAAAGTTAATTCTATAGTCAACTAAAAAATTTACAAAACACTTGACTTAAACTGTGTGCATAAATTAACTCAAAGTGAAATTATATTTTTACTTACATGAAAAATTGCTATTAAAAGAAAAATTTCCCCTAGAAAAATAATTATGTCAAACAAAAATCCCTGTAAGAAATCACCAATTTAAAAAATTTCTCTAAATTTTTGTTGTTATCTCACATCCTAGAAATATAAAACTGGAATGCTATCAACATACTAGCTCAAATTTTTTTTTTTTACATTGGAAACAGTCTCAGCTTGGCGGCTTCACACATGAATCCAGTAATCCGATACACATTTAATACAAGAAAATACTGAATAATAATCATGCATGTTATATAGATATTAATGCAGTTAATTTGGTAAATACACAAACATTTTTAAAAAACACACACAAACAACACAGACACCACAAACTTCACTCTTGCACTAGAGAAAGTAACAAAAAAGGAGTACACTCACAGATAGAAAACTTGTTGCTGTTGTCTTTCCCTGGAAACAATTTAAATCCTCTAGATTTAAAATCTATGGCCTTTTTCACTAGTTAAGAAAACAAACAAAAACATGTATCAGGATATACAATTTTAAAATAAAATTCAAGTTAACAACTTTTGTTAGCATTGAATTATCCAAGTCAAAGAAACTGCTTTCTTAAGCCTGATGTAGTGTACCCAGAAGAAAATTAAAAAAAGAAAATACAGCAATATAATCACTGAGTAGTAAAATACCAAGCAGTACAGAAGGATTTTAAGTGTTCTATAGGGAGAATCCTGGATATATGGGTAGATAGGTTTTTAAATACTACGCAAGATTTTATAGGAGAGCAAAATATAAATAGTTTATCATAACTTGAATCCATCAAATTTTATGGAAAAATTAAACTAGGAAAATAAAAATACTGAGAGATTATAAAAGTTTGAAAGATTTAATGAACTTGTTCTCAAACTAATATATTTTTTAGATAATTTAGCTTACGTGGAATATTAGGGCACATTTAAGAAAATGGTACAACTGAAAAACGTAAAATATATTTTAGTATTTCCACCAATAACTATTACCTTTCATAATCATTGCCTTGACATTGAGACTAATGTCTGTTCACAATCGATAAGATTTATAAAAGTGAATTACAACTATTTGGAGTTCATCTAAAATAATGTTATTATTTTTGATATTATGATATGAAAATCAATATCATAAGAGGCTGGCATATTTCCTTGTACGTTGTACTAAAATAGACATGACTGGATTTCCTTAAAGATAAATATAAATTAAATGAAGTAACTGAAATATTTTAAAGCATTATTCAAGTATTTTGGATGAAGGAAAATAAGTATTAGTCTTTTAAGAATAAATTCCTGATTACAGTTTCTATGTACTTTTTAAAAGTCATAAACAATGACATCAAGTGAAATAAAGGAAACCTATTTAATTGGAACCTCACTCCTGAATAAAAAGTTATGCAACCTGATCTAATACTTAAATATCAATTCTTTTCTTTAAAAAAAAAAAACAGCATGAATAAGGATGCAGTATATACATTTAACTTCTTCAATTATAATTTAGAAATTTTTACATATTGCTTTTTATGAGATTTATAGGCTTGGGATTACATTAGGCAACTAGGTTTTTTTCATGCCCTGAATTGGAAAGAGGCAACACTGACTTTTGTCAGATGGTTTAAAATGATCATTTTTACATTGATCATTTAATTCGCAAATTCTTATCTGCTATTTTACCCACCTAATTGAAATCATGAGTATTTTATTGGTCTTGAAACATTTTAAGGTGATTTATTTCCTCAAAATTAGGAAAGTAGAGACAGGGTCTGATGATTTATTGGAACATATAGTTATGAACTGTACATACTGTTATAAAAAATAAGGAAATGAACATTAAAGCGAGATTTAAGAGACCTGATTCTTAGCGAATTATTAGTTGTGTAATTTTGGACAAGAATCTGTCATTTTACCTCAGTCTTTTTTCTTAAAATAAGAAACTAGGACTAGATGACAGCTCAGTTGTTTGACAGTTCTGAGATTCTTTATCAGCAAACAAAGAGACCACCTCTCTCTCTTTCAAGTTGTGCTTCCTTTTGTAATTCTTTTCCACACTTCCATCCCCATGGTGAGCCAGAGGTTAATTCTAGCGGAGTATTAACCTGCTCTGTATTGAGCTCTGCCACTTGTGAATTTTCCTGCTTTCTTAAAATTCTTCTTAATAAAATTGGCATTTTATGTTTTGAGGTGTATTTCTGGACAATCCCAATCCAAACACGAATTGTAAGTAGGAATTCTCTCTCTACCTTCCTCTGCACAATAACATTTGATTCCAATGACTGCAGGTGAGTCTGTTGATTTCATGGTAGTTTTCACACAAAATCTGGAATTCTTTTAAAAATAAAGATAAATGAATGAAAAAATTGAAAACCCAAAGGCCAAATTAAAGACAGTAAGTACATACACTTCTATAATGTGTAACTGGGAATGAAGAATGTTGAAACTACATGGTGTGTGTTTGTGTGTGTGTGTGTGTGTGTGTGTGTGTGTGTGTGTGTGGGTGGGTTTATGAGGGATCCTTAAGGTGATTAATTGGTTGAGTGAAGTCAGGAAAAATGTATATCTAAGAAAGCACCACCCCAGGCAAGGAGTTTTACTTTCCTGGTTCTAAAGGGATCTAACTTTATTACTATTATTATTTTTAAACCCCATTTACCATTTTAAATTGAAGAACACAATCTCTCTTTTTTAACCATATTACAATGTAATTTAGATGCAGAAGATGGCAGGTCAGGAGACTATCCATTTGAGAAGAAAAAAAAGGAATGAATGGAAAATAACAGAAAATTTATATTCACCAAAAAACTTTAAACTATGTTAAACAGTAAATACATACTTTAGATCTTTTCATGATTTCAAGAAGAATATATAATGTATATCTCTTTATATATAAATTGAAAGGACAAATATTACAACTACCAACTGCAAAACCCTGCTCTAAATTATATATCAATGAAACGTCAAATCTCAACTATATGCCAAAAATATACATTTTATTGTATATTAACAGATATATGTATGAAATAACAACATGCCTTTAAGCAATGAGTCCTTCTAAGTTAAATATAACTTATGAAATTAATCTGATTTTTAATAGGTGTATTTCAGTAAGAGGCACTTAAAATTTATTTTATCATAGAGATAAAATACATTGTAGCCTTTTATACAGATTAAGAAAACGTTAAATGATGGTATGTTATTGGTGGCAATTTCTTTCACTATACTCTGAGCTTCTCAAAGGCTTAAACAGTATTTTACTCACATGGAACTTCTATGAGTTTATGACTGAATGAATACATGCAGTATTGTAAGTCCTGATTCATTTAAATAAAACATTTCATTGTATTTCTTTTATTAATTATAAATGAAGACGGAGAAAGTGATGAAAGAATGAATGCTGAAATAGAATTATTTTCATGTATTTAACTATTTTTAAGTGCATAATAACTATGTATATTCTAATAATTTATGCAAGACATCTAGACATGTGCATAAATATCTATTTCCTTTGTTTTCCTCTGCCTTCACATGATAAACAATTTTTGTTCATTCTTATTTATTTTTATTTATTGCTTTTTTGGTTTGACTTAAGCTTTCTTTTAGCATAAAGGGAATATTCTATAATATGAACAAAGTCTGTCAGAAAGGAATATATTAGGGCAACAATCAAATTCACTTTTTTTTAAAGTTGTAAGCCCCAAACACACAAAAAAATCATTTTGTGTCTGTAAATCTTTATATATAAACCACTGTAAGGGATTAAAAAGCAGTATTTTTCAGATCTACTATTGTTTTATTATCTTCAAAATCAATTTGAATTCTAAAATGCATTTTAAAACTTAACTAAAAATTGGTGATTGATGTTTCTTAAAACTCATGTAACATCCATGTTAATCAGTTGAAGTTACTTATTTGAAATTATTTAATTTAGATTTAAATGCCTATTATTAACATTAACCAGTAACACATATATGAATAAGGAATTCGATTCTGTTCAAACATAACATGTATACGTGTGTGTGGGGAGGAACAGGCAGCCTATGACTTTATTTTTATGTTAGAGAATCTTTATTAGTGTAACCCGAGAACATGTGGCATTACCAGAAGAAAATCAGTTGGAAGGTGGTAGATTTCATGTTGGTGCCTGTGTGTAATGTTAGAAAATTTATCATATCACACAGATGTGACAGAGGGAATTCAATCATTAGTTGGAGGTTTGGAAAAGAAGATCTTTAACTGTTCTTCTATCACTGAGTTTCTAAAGCTTATGATCATAAAATATCTCCTGGATTCAAGTTCCTTATCTGAAAATTAATAGACTCCTCACTATAATCTTCAAAGTCATATACCGGTAATTTTATGCCCATATTTTAATCTATTTCATTGCTAATTACAAACAGTATATAATTTTGCAGAATTTTTTTTTATCTTTGAAAAACAATAAAACAGACACATTTAGTATTAGGAAGAACATTTTTTCATTGGAAAAATCTATTCCATATTTCTATGGGATTCTAGTAAAATAACAATTGCATTATTTATTACAAGTGTTATCTTCATTTTCTACCAAGGTTATATTCTAACACAATAATAAAAATAAAACAATGCAATATTTTTATCATAAACTTCTAAGATTGTTGCATTTATTTTGATAATAGTTTATACTGCAAGTTTCAGTAGCTGTATTATAGATTGATGATTATGCCAGACTACAATTCTTCCAAAAAGTAAATCCTTCTTTTGAGAATGTCATTTTTATCTTATCGATTCGATGGAGGCTGGGAGAGAGGGGGTTACTTTTGCCTCATCTTAACTTTTCAAATGTACAATAATGTCTTTCTCTTCTGTTCTGTATTTGATATGATTACTATCCATGGATGTATCATTTTATTTTTTATTTTGAATTAATTACAATCCTATCTTTACACTTAATAAATAAACTACACTAATAAAATCCCTTTGGGTTTTATTTTGGTTATTAATGGGCACCTGAGTGTCTCAGTCCATTAAGCATCTGACTTCGGCTTAGGTCATGATATCATGGTTCATGGATTCGAGCCCCACAGTGGACTCTGTGGTGACAGCTCAGATTCTTAGTTTCACTCTCTCTCTGCTGCTCCCTCTCTCTCTCTCTCAGAAATAAATGAAAACATTAAGAAAACCGAAATATAGTACGGAATGTTTGATTTAGAGAATATAGCACATATCACTATTAATAGTAGATTCATTTCCATGATTTTTTAGTAAAAATTATCATCAGCTAAACCAATCATCAGCTAGGAATTTTATTACAGATCAATAGAATGTTAAAGAATGATGTCTTATTTGTGGCATTTTTCCCATGAGGCTAGGCTTTGGGAGACCCCCAAATATATTTTGTTTGGGAGAACAAAATGTATTTTGTTCTAGTCACAAAATACATGGGACAAGTTGCTGAACTTCTCTATTCATTTTTAAGAGATTCATTCATTTATCTAGGTGTTAGAATTTGGACCAAAGTGAGAAAGAAAGACTGATGTAATTGGAATTCTCAATTCTATCCCCAAATTTAAAGTATATTTAGAGATTATAAAAATATTAAACTGTGTTAAGAGGATACATTCTGTTTGTTTAAAAGTAAATGGTGGCTCCGTGTAACCAGCCTAAACAACATTGAAATCTAACACCTTTTTCTAAATCCTGTAGTGTCAGAACTTATTTACCATGAAGCTGCTAATTGGTCATTCCTTCCATATCATCCTTGGAAGAAGAAAGATTGACACTATCCTGACACCAGGTAGTATTCTTGCAGTGTTTCCTTTACCATCTTGTATATAAGATTTATTACTGGATACAAATTTCTGCAAAAATATTTTTGCATGATAAAGACTTCTGTAGTAACTAGAGGTATTTTGCAATTAGTTCTTGTTTCTGGATTATATGCCATAAAGGTATAATAAAAAATTCAGAAATATATTAGTAAGTCACTTATGAATCTTTGTAAAAAGCATTTTACTTCACAATATGTTTAAAGAAGAGAAATAACACTGGCCACCATTTGATGAAAAAGGCAGTGATGCAACTAAATATGTTCAAAAGCACTTAAAAACTCATTAGTAGAGACTTACGTACTAGGCATATGCAAGATTCAAAATATTCTCAAATTTAAAATGATGGATCTAAATCAATTAAATTTAGTAAGAAATTATGTACATTTGATTCTGCAATTTGAAATCTACTGTTATCCCTTTTAAAATTACTAGGAATAAGTAATATGGCTCAAATACTATAATTTTTCTAAAGCCCTAAACTTTATTTTTGCTACCAGGCTAGTTTATGGCTAGCACTTAACCTTGCATATAAAGTGTGTAAATATAAACATGTGTGTTGCCTAATTTTTAGTTCAAAGAAAATTTACGTTTATATATTGTACCACTATGCTTAAATTCTATAACAAATTTCAAATATTGAAACATAGCAAGAGTTTAACAAATGTTAGTTATTTTTATTATTATTTCCAGTTAGAATTTTAAGAACTAATCAATTTTAGAGGCTAATACAATTGGGGCTGTAATATTCTAAAAAAATTCAAGTATTCTGTCTTATGTCTTTTTCACTGTATAGACATAAATTAAATCATTTTCTTTCCCTGGATTTTTAACTTAAACTGTTTTATATAAGGAGATATATATATAAAATATACAAATATATAAAATATGTAATATATAATTATATAGATAGATATCTAGATATATGTAGATAAATATATATATCCTTTAATTCAAATAGTAAATTTAATAAAAATATATAGAAACATCCTTAGACATATGATACTAGTTTTTATAAACACAGGTATTCCTATTCAGCATATTTAAGACATCATTATAACAAGTCTATTTCATTTTCAGTTTATAAAAATAAAAAGATTCTTAAGCTGTAAAGTCTAAACATTTTAATGAGATCAACCTAGACCATAGATCTTTGAAATCTTACTTTCAATCATTTCAGATTGAGAAAAACGTGTAATTTTTTTTTAACTTGGAAAACTAAACAGAGTGACCAGAGTGGAAAAGGGACATCGTACTTTATAAAATCAATTTGTTAATTTTCACAGGTCTTCTGACTTGAATTAGTTTTGTTGCTTTTTATTTGAGTCAATGGATGGACTAAATAATTGGTTGAAAAAAGTCCAACAACTAATTATGGATAAGGACTCTAAAATTTGATATGGGCTTTCTTCCCTCCCAGAAATGGAACAAATTCAGGAATCCAAAACACTGATGTAGATACCAGCAGATCCACCTGCACTGCTTGGTGTAATAGGTCTTACAATTAGGGTGTGCTGTAAAACATCAGCCTTATAAGAGAAATGTGGAGTTTAAAAAATATTCTCTTTAGGGATTCTTATAACTGGTGTAATAAAATTTATCATGTGGAAGGCTTACCAATGGTACGGTTCACAGACATTTTTAACACTTTTAAAACTGTCTCAGCCTTTGTTTTCATCCTTTTTCTCATAGCTTCAAATGAACTTTTTATTACCTTTAGTCCTGTAATTAAATCTTAAGACCCACTCCATTAATTTTCCTCCGCCCCCTTTTTTTGATATATTCTTTTAAATATAAATAATTTTCTATTTGTTTTGTTTATAATTTCTGTTTTCTTTTCATAAAGTAATTTTATTAAGGATAATTTAACTAAAAGTATTAACAAGAAAAAAAATTTTTTTTTAGTAGAAGTTTAGGATAGCCCTGATTTTCAAATGGATGCCTTAGGGAATACAAAGATTAGGCAAAACTACTCAAATAATCTCAACAAAAATGTGTGTGTGTGTGTGTGTGTGTGTGTATACATATATATATGCAGGTTTATAAAAAACACTTTTTCGTATGCAAAATAATCTTATGTCCCATGTTTGTTTTACACTTAACATCACAGTTCATTTATATATACCATAATGCCTTCTAATATGAATCTAATTGGGAAAGAAACAACTGAATCATAATGAATATCTTCAGACTGAGGCAGTGGTATATATTCTTCAATTTCATATTTCACTAGTACAGTGAAGAATTTAAAATTAAAAAATCGAGGAAAGTATTACCTATTAAGGTCTTTATGTCCCTGATTTTAGATTATTATATTTTATCTAAATTCTTCACTGGGGGCCTTGGTATCATTACCTGGAATCTGTCTACAACAAGCAAAAATGGGATGTAATAGTTGCATTTGATGCAGAGTTATTCTGCTAAAGAAATAATGTTAAGGACAGCAAAGAGCTGGTCATCACCATCTATGTTCTATATTGTCTACATGCCCTCCAAGACCTATCCTCCTCCTTGTTCTTTGTGAAGAAGATTGATCTGAATAGGCTACATCGTGCCACATCAGTTGTGGCATCCTGTAGCAGTGCTGGCATTAACTACAGGCTTATCACAAAAGCAAATTACCCAGCCCTACCCTAGACCTATTGAATTAGAATTTGTGGTTTATTAAGACTCCCAGGTGATTCTTACACACATTTAACTTTGTGAAGCACTAGATTCTATCAACAGACTGTTTTACTTTCTGGAGAATTCCAGCAGAATTGAGGGACAGAGAAAAGTTAGATCCAGTTTATTCTTCAGGGTCTCTCACCATTACTTTGACAGGAGTGGACTAGGATCCTTAACTGAAGGTCACTAGTTTTTTGTTGTTGTTTATGCTGTTTTAATACCAATGTGATATACATATCTCTGTCCAACGTCCCTCTATATTCATCTCAGTGGGTCAGAAATGGAAAGTCTATCCATGACTATTCTGCATTGTAGCATTATCTCTTGTGGTTTCTTCACATCTACTCATTTAGAAATAATCCCTTTGTACTTAAACCTTCCTTGAATATCTCATGTCCATTGTTTCTCAGTGTACTCTGTTGGATATACCACTGGGACATGGAAATCATTAGAGATTTGTAGTAACCATCTCTTAATGTGTTTTTAACCATTCTTAACTTCAAATGGTAACATTTAAGTAAAACTGAGTGGCTGTTGCTCACAACTCTACCATTAGTAGCTTAGTTAATTTCTAGGGAATGTTTTGAAGATCTAGATCACACATCTACACTTTTCTAGCAATTATATGCCCAAGAAGCACAGAGAATTCATAAGGATAAGGTAGATAAAAAGATAAGTGAGTTGGTTATACTGAAGTTAAATAGTATTTGAATTAAGGATATATTAGCAAATAAATAAGTAAATAAATAAATAAATAAATAAATATGGTTAAATAGAAACCCAGTATAAATTGAATGCTATGCATCACTTTGGTATAATTTATATATGAGATAATTATGAATAGTGTTAAAGAGCTGTATGTATGAGTTTTTTCCATAATTCTCTATCAGTATTGTATTAAACCATATATATTTATTTCTAAGGAAATAACTAAGAAATTTAAAACTCTTTGTTAATTATTTACTTAATTTGTTCACATATTTTTACCTCACAATAGACCATATTTTCTTTCTATACAACTCCAGAAGTGGGCAGTATAATTTATTGCTTATGTACCTAAAGCACAAGCACTCTGTGTCTACTGTGTTTTAAACTCCAAAATATCCATTCAAAATGGGATTCTTTTCCTCCTGTCCACAGGTGTAAAAAATGGAGAAGCACTAAGTATATTGCCCAAGGTTACATATGTTAGTTCAATATGTTCATTCACTTGAGTCTGATACTTTCATCCTAGCATCTACACCACCACTGACTATGAATAACACCATTCCATAGATTTAATCAGAACTCTCATGTGTATATCCCAGAAAACTACAATAGATGGGGACAGTATATCCTATCCTCATTTATTTTTAATGCAAAGCTTATAAAATTTAAGTGGTCAAGAATATCTTATTTTAAGCATGTTTTACTTTAATATAGAATAAAACTGGCTTCATTTACTTCATATTGAATAAAGATATGGATTATTTACTGATAGTGACAAGTATAATCCCATGGCTTGAAGACTCTTAATACTTTATTTTTAAAATGTGAACAGATGAATAAAAAAGGTGTAGCTAAAGCCAACTGCTATATGAAATTCAAATAATTATGTAGGGTTTTTTTTAGTAAAAGTCATCTTTGGCTGCATTCTAATGGAAAGTTCAGGAGAGCTTATAAACTTTTTTCTTTTCTTAATGTAAACCTTATGAATGAAAAATGTCTAACCTGAGATCTAGATAAAAATCAATCTAGAAATCTGTCACTTTAAAACCATTTGGATTGAGAAACAAATGTCATTTGAAGAATATTTTAAACAAAGAAAAATCAAGCATCAACACTGAAAAGAAATATTCCATGATTTAGAATACAAATGATATAATTGTGAAGAGAAAAATATTCTATGCGTGCACCCCAAATCTAATACCATGCTGTTCTGCCATATATGAAGGTTCTGCTCTTCCTAAAATTGTAAAACTTAATTGTGTGATTTCATTCTGTGCACAGCAGGGCAGCCATATGCTCTAGAAAACTACATGCAAGGGAAGCAGCTTGTTGCAAAAGTGGGTGAAAATGCCCTGAAATAATTCTGAACAAGATAAAAATGTCTCTAACACAGGACCATTTCTTTATACTCCATAAGACAGAGGAGTTCACTTTGGCACCAACTTTGAGCACAAATAGAAAGTCTAGCCCCTTCAAAATATTGTAATGAGGAAAAGATTTAAAAGTCACAAACGTCTCAGGGCGCCTGGGTGGCTCAGTTGGTTGAGCATCTGACTTCGGCTCAGGTCATGATCTCATAGTTGAGGGGTTCAAGCCCCATGTTGGGCTGTGCGCTGCCATCTTAGAGCCTGGAGACTGCTTCTGATACTATGTCTCCCTGTCTCTCTGCCCTTCCCCCACTCGTGCTCTGTCTCTCTCTCTTTCTCAAGGATATATAAACATTAAAAAAAGAAAGTCACAAACATCATGTTTACTGTGACCATCATTCACAGGTAAAATAATGAGCTCTGGTAACCATTTGGGGAAATCAGTGACACATAAAACCATTTTCATCTCCAGTCTTTAAAGTTAAACTTTCCTTTTTATTCAGTGTAGGCCATATCATCTACATTTGTTTGTCCATTCTATAAAAATGAGAAATAGTATGTTATAAATAATAAGCTACCAGGATACATGATTAATGATTACTGGGGAGCATAACAATGGGGCTGAAAAATCTGAAAAAGATTGCATATATGAAGACCATTGTTTTGAGGTGATATTTATAATTAACATGAAAAGATAAATGCTTCCTAAGATATACTCAATGGAAAATAAAAATATGGGATCATCAGAAATTCTTACAATCTCTACAAAGGAATAACTCAAAATCATGGCTTGAGGAGTAGCATTGGATAAAAATGTTAAAATAGTTTCTTACAAATTTATCATTTGTGAAAAAAAATAAGTTTTCACTGCTTAATATTGTCATAAAGGTCCTCAGGCATTCAGGGTATTTTTATCTAACACATTTTTAAAATACATAAACCTGCTATCAAGAAAATTCTAACATTTTAGTTTTTCTCTTCTTTCTAAGAGCAAGTTTTACTCTGTTTTTTCCTCTTCTTTTGCCCTAAGAGCAACTAACTAAACAAAATATAAAATAATTAGAAGTATAAAAATATATTTACTGGTATGAATGACATAGTTTTGACAATTTTACAAATGTGATGAAACGTGGTAATGGAATAGAAAGTGAGGATGATATTAAATAAATAGTTATGTATTTAAATCATAGATTGATACATTTCTAGACATGGATTTTTAAATTGCTACAAACATCAATACTGAACACAATTTTCCACAAAATAATATAATTAGGAAAAGTCAAGAGAACAATGAAAAAAATGACAAGATATTGATAAAGCATGCAATTGTCAATATTTATAGGTAATATACTAACTTAAATGTTAATAATTCCCCATATGTTAAATATGTACCTACTTGACCAATATCAAAGTTCTTCCAATAAAAAATAAATAATTAATATAATAAATAAAAGTGTCTTACAAGTATCATATGTAACCAGATAGTTTTTAAAAAGTTATAAATTCTCTGTTCTGTTATTATTTATGTTAAACATGCATGGAAATAAATACATCGCTTAGTTTCATGAATGACCTGGAATTCAAGCAGAAAAATGCAATGTTGCCACTTATATAAAATAGAAGATAATGCTTAATTAGTCAATATTTGCTGATGAAAATTATTGATTTTGTAATCAAATTTTATATCCTTCTTTTCAACATTTGGCTTCCATGTATCAATTAGCCTTTCAGAGACTGAAAAATGGTAAGGAAAGGGAAACTAAACTTTATGGTTTTTCTTCTGTTATTTAATAACACATTTTAAGAAATATTGTCAAGGTATAAAATTTAGGCTAAAAATTAATAGTAATAAATGAATTAAAATTTGACATGGACATGGTTTCATCATGTATCCATACATTCATTGATCTTTCCAGTGAAATCATAATATGTTAAACTCAATCATTCTAAGAGTTGACAGAATTAATTATTGTCATTAAGTGGATCCAGAAAACCAATCTGCCCTAATATTCTCTTCACTTATGAATTTCCCACCATTCAAGTCATTCTTATAGCCTTAAAATTTGGCTTTTACTATATCATCTGAGATAGTTTATCAATGTTGGGAATATTTCGAGTGAAGACCTCTTGAAAGTGGACAGAGAGCAGGTACTGCTTCATATGTATTGCTCTTACTCTATCTTAATCATCTTTTTATAAATTCTTGCTATTCAGTGTATGAACATAGCCTGTGGACTTGTTAGCAGTGCAGATTCTCAGATCCCACCCAATCCCACCAAATTGCAATCTGCACTTGAACAAGACTGCCAGGTGATTTGTATTCACACTGAAGTTTGAGAAGCATAGTCCACAACTTAGTTTCCCAGTCTCTATCAACTGTTATTTGCACCTTTGCATACATTACTGTTTTGTCTGCTGTTGCTATTTAATTTTTTTCTGTAATTTCTTGTTGAAATAACATCTAAAAGAAGGATACATTAGATAATATCACTTCCCTGCTAAAGACAACCAATGTCTCCTGTCTCACGCAGATCAAGATAAAATTCCCTGTCTGGGCCTCCAAGCCTCCATGATCTGTGGTTTCCACCAGTTTCCCACCTCATCTCCATCCCTCTCCTCCTTGTCCACTGAACAGCAGCACACTGCACATTCTTATCCTCAAGAAAGATTCAAAATCCTTCTAGCTATTTTATTTACCTGATATGCTTTTTACTCCATCTTAGGATGGCTGTCTTCTTCCATGTTTAGGTCTCAGTTTAAATTTTACTTCCTCAAAGAGGCCTTCCTGACCTTCCAAACAAAGGGAGTCACCCATATATCACAAAGTCTGTTTTAATATTCAGCACAGTCCTTGCTACCATCAGGTAGTTTTTCGGGGTTTTTGTTTCTCTTTTTCTCCTCACTTGAATATAAATTCAGTGAGGAAAGGCACCTGGGTGGCTCAGTCATTAGGTGTCCAACTTTGGCTCAGGTCATGATCTCACGGTTTGTGAGTTCGAGCCCTGCGTGGGTTCTGTGCTGACAGCTCAGAGCCTGGAGGCTGCTTCAGTTTCTTTGTGTGTCTCTCTCTCAGCCCCTCCCCTGCTGGTTTTCAGTCTGTCTGTATCTCTCAAGAGTAAAAAAAAATTAAAAAAATATTTTAAACTCAATGAGGCAGGATCTACTCAGTTTTGTTCAATGTTGTTTACTCATGAACTGGAAGAAAGGCTGATATGTAAATAACTCAGTAAACATTTGTTGAAGAACAAAACACATAAGGAAGAAAGAGAAAAGAAGGGGAGGTATGGGAAGGGGAGGGGAGGGCGGAAGGAAGATGAGAGGAAGGGAGGAAGGTTGGTTTGTTGGTTGTTAAAGAAAAGAAGTAAGAAAAGAAATAGATGGGAAGAAAGAAATGAAAGGAAAACTAGAAAAAAATACAAAAAGAAAGGAAGGAAGAAAAGGAGAGGAGAGAAGAGAAAAGAAAAAAGAAATGAAAAAAGAAAATGAGATCCTGAAGAAAGTAACTCTGTCATCTTAAACACAAACTAAAAAAGCTAAAATTAGATCCTCAAGTGGAGAGGTTTTAGAATTTAAGGCATATAGATAGGCATTGGGCTCTAGGAGAAATGTACTTGTGGCCGAGTTCTTATCTATTGAAATAAGGAGAGAGCCAAACCCTAAATTCCTGGATATTCGTGCTGGCCACATCTATGCTTGTTTTAACATAGGCTATACAATCAGATAACCATAAGGATGAGTCCATTTTGACTCAAACATCAAGAGGAAATAGAAGATGATGATAAATACATTTAATTAATATATATCTGGCTAGAGTTATTGACACTTAGATTAGAAGGGATAGTAACAATCATATTATTGATATACTCTTTGATGCTTAAATGCTTCCTAAATACCTAATTTGTCATCAAGTTATGTTTAAATATCTAATTAGTGATTTGGTAATTTACTGCTTCCTGAAGCACACAATACGTATTTGAACAGAATTTAACATTAGAAGTCTTCTTTATAATAAACTATTGTGTTTCTCCCTATGGGTTTCATACACCAAGTTCTATATCCTATGGCTGAAGAAATTTGATCTCTCTTACATATAACAACACATCACACTTTTAAAGACAGCTATAACTCAAACCCACTCACCTATTATACTCATTCTGTAGCAGTTCTCTGAGATGTGACAGATAATCTTTTTCTGCAGTTTTATCCCTACAAGTTTTCCTTTAGAAGCAAAGATCATATTATACTTCTTTTGTATTTATCACAAGCTTACCAAAGAGATAATATATTCAATAAAACCCTATTATTTGATAGACAAAGATCAATATCCATAAAGATCAAAGCTCCAAACCATAAATTAACTTCTTCAATGGCTATTGTTTATGATGATTAAAAAACTGTTTCAGATTTACAAATCTATACTAAGACTATTAATAGAAAATTTGAAAACAGTATTAGTTGCTTGCAAGCTGTTGAAAATATTCAAAATTCCACGTGTGGCCAAATAGCCTATTAATGGAAGGCACATAGTAGGCACCCAAGGGCTATTACTTTAATACAATAATGTTTTTTGTCATATTACAGTGTTGGGCTTTTTTTTTTTTTAATACTTTTTATTTATTTCTAGGAGAGAGAGAGAGACAGCGTGAGCAGGGGAGGGTCAGAGAGAGAGGGAGTCACAGACTGAAACAGGCTCCAGGCTCTGAGCCGGCAGTCAGCACAAAGCCCGACGCGGGGCTTGAACCCACCAACCGCGAGATCATGACCCAAGCGAAAGTCGGACGCTTAACCGACTAAGCCACCCAGGCGCCCCAGTGTTGGGTTTTTTTTTTAAACAAAGGTGTTATATATCACAGAATTTATATCCGAAATGAACTAGACATTTCAGTTTTTCTGATAGTCTGTTTTCCCTTTGATAAGTAATGTGAATGTTGAGATGAGCCAACTTGAAAAACATATTGCTTATGATAAAAGTGAAAAAAATAATAATGCTTTTGTTTAGATTAAAACTGCTGACCTAAAATTTAGTTTTATGCTGAATAAACCATTCTTACCTTAAAGGTGAAAATAATAAAGAAAAAGTGTTCAGGTCAGAAACTGATGATTAAAACAGGTTTTCTTTTAGGCTGCTGTTTTGAAGAGAGGGGAGTCTACATCATATTCAATTTTAAACATAATTTCATGTTGCTTTATAAACCAAACTAAAGCTCTGCTTGATCCTACTGATATGATTAAACATACTTTTAAACATACTGTGGAAGAACTGGCTACACTATCTCAACATAAACAGCAGCAATGACTATAAAATGCTAATAATGCATTGACTCAACAACATGTTATAATCATCTAAGTTAACATTCCATGAGGAAGAACAATAAAAGATAGTTTATAATTATATATAGCTATATGGTAATTCTTCCAGAAGAATATGTCCACATTTTATACTTGAAATCAACAACTACCAAGGCACCTCATTAGCAGATGACAAAAGTTGACTATATATTTAAAAAAAACAAAGAAATACTCCCCAATATCAATATAAAAGAAAAAATGTTAAATCATGTGGAGTAAAACACAGTTTAATGATTATTTTTAAATGGTGTGACTATAAACTTCCTGAGAAAGAAAAACCAATTGAGCTTAAAATCTATATTACTTAAACCTTAATATCATCTAATACAAAGCTTTACATACATTAGACCCTTATAAATCATAAATAAATGAAAGAATGAATGAATACTAATCTAGCAATATGAACTAGCTTTTCATACATCCTCTTGCAGACCACAATTTTCTCTCAAAACTAATGATGTATTAGAGGAATCTGAAATATTCCAGATAATTCTAAAATATTTAATCCTAGAAGTACAGGACAGTCTCCTTGTTAATGTTTTTATTATATTATCACATAGGTTCTATAACTCAATTTTTGAGTTGAAATCTCTTAGGGCTATGTAATTGAACTATACGGTTTAAGGATTATTGGAAAAAGGTGCTTTAAGTAAATATTTATAAATAATTTCAAAAGAGCTTATAGTTAAGGCAAGAAATATTCTGGTGAAATTAAAAATACCATTAGATATTATTATATTATATGATTTTAAACATCTAGACATTTTTAAACTAAACAAATTATTGTTTTTAGATTATTCATATGAATGTAAACCCGCTTTAAACATAGTTGAATACTTCCTTTATTTTGGTATAGACTCATGATATTTCTACTTAGCACAAGTAACTATTCAAAGCATTTTCAATGCATCCTTTTTTTTTTTTTATTTTTTTTTATTTTCAATGCATCCTTGCGATATAAACACAATTGATTAGTTTGAAACTTTTATTCCTATTCAAGAACTAGTTCAAATATTCCCTGTGCAGCCTTCCCTGACTTTCTACATCCAGAGGTAGTTATTCTCTCCCCTTATTTCAATAGCATAATATTTTTCTGGTAGTGTTTCTCACCAAATTTTTATGAATTATAAATCTTTAATTACTGTTTTTTAGTTATATAGACTACGTGAGGGCATAGTTGGATTCTTTGTACTCTTACTATCAAGTACAATGCATGCACATGGCAAGAGTTAAAATATAGTAAATAATAATATAAATAACAGTAATTAGTATGTGTTGAACATAAGTCAGCAACTGTGCTAAACTTTATCACACAGCTATCTGTGATGCAGATATTCTCCATTACTAAGTAGTTGAGCTTTGAGAGTTGAGGTTATTACTCAAGACCAGATAGGTAACAAGGCGCAAGTGCCACTCAGCCTCATTCTCTGACCTCAGAACTAACTAGCAATGGTGGGCAATTTAGTTTTATCTTTTCAATGAGAAAAAATACCTAAGTATTTTTTAGTATTTCACCTAATACTATCTTTAATCTTCACAAAAACCCTAATGTAATATTACAACACTCTTTTACAATTATATGGAAATTAAGGTCAGATAGTCTGTGTGACCTGCACAGGGTCTCTCACATAAGTAGGCAACAAAAGTGGACTCAAACCCAGTCAATTAAAACTGAATTCTTCTGAGAACTATTGGGTGCTAATAGCACAGGAAATTGTGGTTTGGTGTTAATAACAGTTTAAAGATCTAAACCAACGTTGTTTATTAGTATTATTTTTTTTACTTTTTATTTCAATGTCAAGAGACTCTTTTTAAGTAGAGAAAATTGGAAATTGTTTCCTTTTACTGTGAACAAGTAGAAAGTTAAAAAAATTAAGAGGATAATTGAAATTGAATTACTGATATTTTAACTGTAATGTAATAGGAAAACTAATTGAAATAGTATTGTATCAAAAACTGAAAGTATCTTTGATAAACATTCCAAGTTTGTTTCTAACTATTCATTAATTATTCATCTGCTACTTATAATAAAGTAACTAGCTATGCTGATCTATAATACACAGATTTTGAGTCCAACACACAAGTACCAAATTATTACGTGCAATTTCAATGTCCATGCCTTCTTTGTGTTTATAGTGATATTGATGCAAACTGTACATACTTTAATTGCCTCAGATAATTGGAAATAGATAAATTAGGAACTAGTATTCATCAAAAAATATCATAAAGGAGCACCTGGGTGCCTCAGTCAGTTAAGCATCTGCCTCTTGATTTCAGCTCAGGTCATGATCTCATGATTAGTGGGATCAAGCCTCACGTTGAACTCTGCACTGACAGTGCTGAGCCTGCTTAGGATGCTCACAGTCTCTCTTCCTCTGACCCTCACCCCATCCTGTGCGCTCTCTGCTCTCTGTCTCTCTGTCTCTCTCTCTCTCTCTCAAGATAAATAAATAAACATTTTAAAAATATATATACATATATAATGAAAATGTAATTGCAGTGTGAATAAAGAAAAATTATGAAAACTAATAAATTATCACACAGTATAAAATAACTATGGACTTGTACACCTCAAAGGAAACTTTGCTATCACAAACTCTATCATATATATGATATGAATGCTAATAACTTTCAGCAAATGTCCGTTGTTTAACATTAATATTTAATCACATATTTGTTGACTTTATAGATTTCTTGTGTTTAACTCTAAAATCCCTTTGCTTTTGTAAGTAGATAAGTCTATAGACAAGGCATTTAACTAGTTTTATGTTGTGAAAAAGTGGTATAAAAGCAATTTATTATTTGAGTTCATGAAAATATAGTTGCCTTTTAGGAATTAAAAGTGCTGGTATTTTTAGAACTATGACAAAATGAAGTCATTATCTTTAATACTAACATGTATAGATATTTGACTGTACTGAAAAATACAGTTTTAAGTTTTCTAAGAAATTTAGGCAAATGCTTTAGCTGGTCAGAGTGTAAATATTTATTCATTAGTTTAGCAAATATTACTTAAATATGTTTATGGTTCAGAAGCTGTTCTAAGCACTGGGTATGCAGCACAAACCAAACCCACTCACTCCTTACTTCACAGAGGTAAATTTTACAGGACAAGTCATAGGGCTGCTAATTGTAAATAAAAGTACAGAATATAATGGTGAGTTAGGACAGATAAAACTAACTTGCCTGGAGGTGACAATTAAGCTAAAATTTCTAAAGGGAACTGGAATGATCTGGTTGCCAGAATGAAAGGAGTGCTTCATCAAAGTGGCTTCAAGTAGAAAAGAATATGGTGTGTTTGACACACTAACAGAATTTCTATTTGGCTAAAGAAGCACAGTGACTGTGAAAATCACACAGGATGAATTTGGAGGTAAGGACAAAAGTCAGGCCAATTTCCTTCAGGACACCCCCAAACCTGGGTTTTATTACTAAAAGGTTGTTGAGAAGATTTTAAGAGGTAATTCTGACTACAGTGCAGAGAATGGAATAGAAGAATGAAACCTAACTTTTTTCTTTAAAGTATCTAGAAAAATTAAGGATTTAGTTTTGCATTATGTTTACAGACTTATTTAAAATGTCAATGAAATGACTCACTGTCTGCATAAATCCCATAACTACTTCAGTGCTCAAATTGCAATGAGATTTACAAAACTTTCCTTGTACACCTTATGGATTTCTCTGTATCTTTCACTCTATCTCAGTCTCTTTAAGGAAAGGGTCATCTATTACTTATCTTTACTTTCTAGACCAGAGCATGGTACTCAGTAGGCATTCCAGGCATGCCTGATGAGGTAGAATTATTTTTAATGAACAAATAATGCTTTGGGGCACCTGGGAGGCTCAGTTGGTTGAATGTCGTTGGTTGAGTGTCTCACTCTTTGATTTCAGCTTAGGTCATGATCTCATGGTTATGAGACTGAATCCTGCACCGGACTCTGTGCTGAGGGCGGAGCCTGCTTAAGATTTCCTCTCTTTCCCTCTGCCCCTCTGTCCCTTGCAAGCATGCTACTATCTAAATTTTAAAAAAATTGATTTAAAAAGAATACTGCTTTGATATCAGCTAATTCAGATTTAGAAACTTGGCCCTGCTAAGAGTAAAGTTTTTGAAGTCTATTTTATGTCTTAAAAGTAGCTAAATATTGAGGGTTTTCAAAAACATTGATAGACATAGGGTGATAGGTCTCTTTTATTTCTAACATTTATATATTTTTTTAACATTTATATTTTTTAACCCAAAATGTTAAAAATCTTGAGTCTCAAATATAATAACTAGCTATATGAAATCACTAAAACATTAGATTATTGAGAAAGAGTTAAAAGGATCAAGTCTAATAAAAATAGAGATTTGATAAAAGTATAGTAATTTAAGTCACTGAAATAAATGATAAATATAAACTTCAGAATGTTTTCCATACACATAATTTAAACAAAAATAATAGGAATATTTATTTCCAATGTAGGTGGTACTACTCAATGTCTATTACATACAGACACACTATTTCAGAAAGAATATGGGGAAGGATGAATCATGTATTAGCTCTAAAATAATAATTGCCTAAAAGAGAATTTGAGCACTGATTTGGAATTTACCCATGAAGTAATGTGCTTAATTAAAATTTACTTGAATGTAGCTCAAAATTTTAGATTGAGTAATTTTCAAATCACTATATTGAATTTAATAATGGACTATTTATTCATTTCATTCTGAATTATTTTTTTTCATTCTCTAAAACACTAATTTGTAACCTGAGTTTCACGCATCACTTGATGGCAACTTTGACTGAAGTAGTATTTGTATTATTAGTTGATTTATATAATAAACTTATGCTTGAGAATTACCCATCTTTTATTCAATGGGTGATAAAATAATTACAGAGAAGTTTGCAATTCTAGCTCATGCAATTTTCCAAAGAGAGTGAAAAATCTAAATAGAAAGGTTTTTTCCTTAATATTTTAATAATATGTATGCTCTTTTAAATTTCCTGCTATTAGGAAAAAGTATCTGTTTGATAAAGCAAATTATCAATTTTATTATGACTCATAAAATTCTTTACAGGGGAATATTCATGGTAAGGAAGTGTATAGAGTAGCAAGACGCTATGGATTTAATACTTTACAGGAGACTACTACATGTTAAGAATTCAGTTTATGATGCTTATTAAGGAGAACAAAAGTATATTCAGTATGAATTTTGATGGAAATGAGCTTTTGGGACATTTCTATATAATTTTCAATCAACTACGTAAAGATGTCTTGAGTTTTCTCCCTATTGTACATTAAGCACAGAATGCTTTCCATTACTTATATCATGCTCCGTATAAACCATGCCTACTCACATTAAATAAACCATAACCAGTTTGGAGAATATATGATAATGAGTCAGAAATAGAGTTGGAGTGTATTTTGGACTTGAAACATGTTCAATTAATTAATATTTCTACTGATGCGTATATTGATATAAATGAAGTCCCTTTACTTTTTGACACTACATTGATTTTTTTCATAAGCTGCTCAGTGAAACTTGCTACCAAGAAACAGAAAAATAAGCTGGTATGCTTCCTAATTTCATAAAAGGTAGGCTTGTATTAATCAACTAGAAAATTACCGATATACAAGTTGGCTTTGTGGCAATTTTTTCTATAAAAGATTAGAAAGCTAACGAATATTTAAATTTAGAGCCATAATCTCCATGAATAACTGTTATCTTTTCAAAATTGAAAATCTCGGTACTACCATATAGATCAGGTGATAGGTAATTTAAAATTTAAAAGCCAGCTATATAAAACAATCAACAGACAGAAGGTTTCCATTTTGCCCAAAATATCTATTTTCCTAATTGTTAATTAGCATCTGTGTAAGATTTCATGCAAATAGTGAAAATTACTACATAGGACAAATCATCAATGTGCAAATACGTACACTTATTTATAGAAACTGGCTACTTAATTTTCAAATAATCTCAACATCATACCTGGCATGTAATACGCAATAGATATTTAGTACTTGTTATTATCCCTTTATGCATCCTTTCTTTTCTACGTTTACCCCCACCCCCACCCAATATTTGCATTTTCCTTTGATTTGTATTTTTAAATTTTTGTGCTTTCAAATTACTCAGGGCTTGGCTATTACGATCTATATTTTGCAGCTAAACTTTTTCCTTTGGCTTCCTACATCTTGGCTCTCTTTCTGCTCATTCTCTAATTTGAATCGTTACCAAAATATAGCTTTGGTTGTAACTAAATGGGCACAAGTAAAATAACATCCAATACCTCTATGAGTAACAACTGCAAGCTCTTTAGTTCTTTCTATCTGTTCAGCATTTCGTGGTCTTCTCCTTGTACTTTGTGTATCTGCTTGATGAGGAGAGAGCCCGTCCTTGGATGTGTTGGGGTCCAGACCTGAATTTCTGAGATTCGAAACTTGCACTCGCTGTTCCTCAGAAAGTCTATGGATGGTGACAGCTGTAACACTGGATACAGTAACATCTGCAGGTGTGCTAGCAACAGCAATAGCACCAGTGGTAGTCCTGTTATGCTCCTCTAACTCACCAGTGGAGGTAGTGTGGGTCAATGTAGAAGAACCTGTGGGACACAGTAGCACTAGATGCTAACTTTTTCTTTTAAATTTTATTTTTTTTCTGATAAGTTTAATATATTATATTCCCTTCTATTACCTTAAGGATAATCAACACGAAGAGGCAAAACACAAACACGCCACTAAAATGTGAAGTAACCAGATCCAATGATTGTTTCGTATCAATCAACCTCTGAATAGGTTATCGCACACAAATATACCACATTTTCACTGTGACACATTAGGGGAGAAAAGGTGAAATAGTAAACCCTTTATGTGGTCCTGAACCCAATCTTTGTTCTTTATCTACAGATGAATATTAGCAACAAACGCCTTACAAGTGACAAATTTTGACAGAATGGGTAACTGTGTAACCACACTTTTCTCAAAAGTATGCTTTGAATAGTCTGTGCCATGTCTCTTCATAATTTCTGGGAAAAATATCAAACATTTCTATTTTAAGATAAGCAAGGGAAGGAGAATTTAAAATAAAAGCCAAAATTAAAAAAAATGATTAAAAAAATAAAACTCTGGATAACTATTCTATGTAGATGTCTAATTAACCTCACTTGCAGAAAGCAGCCAACATGATAAAATATTCAATGTCATGAGCTATATATGCTGTAGGCTCCAGTGGGCTGTGTTTAGAAGTTGGGTTATATATTTCATAATTTTCAAGTTAAATTTTATTTTCACCAATTCTCAGTAAATTAAAATTAATCATTATATTTAGAAATGATTGAGAATTATCTAGTAGCATGGAATTTTTATCCATACAAAAGTAGCTTTAATAAATGGTTAATAATTCCCAAATATCTCATCAGTGTTTCATGGTATATATTTCTCTACATTCTCAATCTTATTAAGGTTTCACTGTAATTTAAAAATAGATTTTAAAGGAGCCAAATTAGAGTTTTCTTTTTCTTTCACTTAAACCTCTTTAAAAGATTATAGTACATAATACTTACATAATGAATAAAAGGAGCCTTTTTTTTCTTATAATAAAAGTATGAAACTGAAGATATATTTAAAAGGATCTTGACATCTAAGACGTTTAACAAGAAAAAAATACTGAGTTTTGGAAGTACAGCTACTAATTAGGAATAATCACCAGGTCCTGCTTAGAAAACTTCTGAGTATTTTTAAAAGCCAATGAGTGGTATGTTTTCATATGCTTGCCTTCTCAATAAACTGCATCTCAAACTTCTGTCCACAATGTATAATTATATACTGTAGACAGAAATACATAGGATTATTTTAACCATTCTGCAAGAGGAAAACAGCTTTATCCCATAATGTGGTTTGAGCATGCCCTGCCTTCTTTTCTTTCCTTTTTTCCTTTCTCCCTTTTGTGTTATAGGCAGGTGAATGGTAAGATTAATAATTCTGATTTCTGCTTTAGGCCAAAAAGGATGTCAAACATGGGGTCCTCTTGCTCATACACAGCAGACGGAATCATGTCTGCTATGGATTCTGCTAGGCTAAATTGTCATTACAATTAAACCTTGGTTTAATTTGGTTTAGAGACTCAAATGATGGTTCTATTTTCAGGAAGCCAAGGGTAAATGAGGTAAGACAATTATAAGATTATTTTAAAGACCTTTCATATATTCTAAAGCATCGGTCAGAAAGAAGTTGCTATTGAATATTTATCCAAGTTATATTGTGAAGATTACAGTCTCATAAAATCATGTTGGTTATGCAAATTGACCAATACATTTACTAAGCTAATATTTAGTAAGATTTTTCTTTAATTACATGATTAGGCAATAACTACGCTTATAATACTGACATTTTATAATGAACCTCATGGTAAATCAGACATTTGAAATGCCTATGTGCTTATAACTATAAAAACAATGACTTGATCTATATTATTCACCTAGGTAGTTTATACCTCCACTTTAGAAAGGTAGTATAAAATCAGGGTGGATGAAAACCTAATACTTTAAAACTTTTCATAACTGTGTCATAATTTCCCCAGCTTTCAGTTTTAGTTTAAAGAAGGAAACTACTTAACTATAAACATTTGTTGCAAAATATAATTTAAAAGTATGAAAAATAATAGAATGCTTACTCTATCTTAAATCTCAATGTTCTGACCTTATTTTATGGAATAAACTGAGTAGTTATTTATTATTTTCTATCATCGAAGTTATTACAATCGATCCCAAATCTCACGTGTTTGGGTCAATAGCTCGGGTAATTCTTAGGAATGTGTCTAAATTGCTTCTATAACTAATCTTCAAGACTTATATATAGACCAGTTCCAGACACCCATTTTCTTGAAGAGACCAGAGTACAAATACAGTTCCTGACAAAATTTGAGATCTTTGTTAGTCTTTAGATCCAGGATTTGATAACATCCAGTCTTAAAATCTTCAGTAAAAGAACTCTACTTCTGGCTAATAGTGGTGGTGATTCAGTACTATACTCTTAACCTGAATTCAGAGCAGGGTGGAATGTTGGAATTAAGTATTGAAAAACCAATTTATTTAGCAATCATAGTCTAACCACATACATATTTCAACCAGATATTTTAATAAATATCTGGTTTCCTATGTTTTATGTATATTTTGTGTTCATATTTTTTCTTCCCCATACTAGAATGTAAGCTCCTGAAAGACTGAGATTTTTGTACACTCTATTAACTGCTGAATTACCTAGTATCTAGAATAGTGCCTAGTACAAGGTTGATGCTCAAGAAATACTCATCAAAAGAATGAATTTATTTAATAATAAGTCTAAAGTTATATTAATAATAATAAAGAGAATAAATTTCACAAATGAAATATGATTATAATTTTACCATGGCAAAGTCATAATTCAAGCAGTATAATGAATGAAGAGAAATTCTAAAGGGAGGAAAACTGATAATTTTGGTTTTAGCTTTCAAAGACATCATTTTGAAAAAGTGTGGAATCTGAAGATTTATCTGCCTAAGAGTTTCTTGAAGATTTGTGTCATGATTCCCAAACAGTAAAAGATACAATGTTCATATGGAATGGATTTACTTAGAATGTTCAAATTTCTGTAGAGTGAAGAATATCTTAAAAGCTGGAGACAGAAGTGCATCTAAATGCACTTAAATATTTTTGATATATATAATGGAATAAACTCTATAAAGAAATGACTGATTTCCTCTATAAGGCAATAAAATCATCCGTCACCATACAATTATACATTATATAATTCTTTTACCTAAAATGTAGACCAATTTAGAATATTGGTTTTAGTACCACTTTAAATTGGCTGTGTGTGAAACACAGATTTTTAAATTGTCAAAATGCACCATTTACCATTTAACAGTTTAAAAACACTCAACATTTTGCATACATAACTGCTTCATGAGATAATTGCCAATGTTAGGAAAAGCCTCAGTATTCTGTATAGCAATAAGCCATTATTAAATATATTATATAGCTAATCCAATATTAAAATATAATACTTTGTGTTTTCTTTTTAAAAATTTAATTATGCTACACAATTAAGTAAACATTATTTTTGATAGCACAATGTTAAATGCATATGTTACATAACATACAACCCCAATTAAGAAATAAAATGTACATCCAAAAAATTCATTCATTTGAAATTAAATTATGTATACAAGATGCAGTTTATCACAATTAGAATATCCTGTCATTAAATATATTGAGATATATTTTAAAATTAGATGTTTACAACATAAATACAGGTCTAAAGTGTATTTTATTAATATTCTTTAATAAAACATTTCTCAAGATAACAAATTGAAATGAAATGGTTTACATATATAAGCATGCTTCCCTAAATCATAACTATATGTCATATTTGGAACTATGATAATGGAAAATGACATATGCTACACATGTAAACTGGCAAATTTACTTAACAGTAATCCTTACAATATTAAATTTGGATTACATTATGTATTATAACGAGAATTATGTTTTTGAAGGCTTTCTTATTTCAACAGTATCATCAAGAGACTAAGCATAATTCATATAAAGCCATTTATAAATGTGTCATTTAGAAGGTATAACCAAAATTATTTTTGTAATTAAATTTTTATTTTTTATGGTCAAACTTTTAGCCTTAAAGATTTTTAAAACAATTTTGTTTCACTCTGCTTCATAATTACTGTCTAACTCATCACAAAACTGAAGAACAGGATGTGCTGCTAAAGATATGAATGGATGGCCCAATATGTACACAACTATGTAAGCACATGTTAAAGATATTGCTTATTCAAAGGAGTAGCTTTTAGATATTTAGGTTTGGCATGTTATTTAATATTAAAAATATATTCTGTTCCATTAACTTTAGTATTTCAAGTGAAACATTTGAATGAAAGTTTAATTAACAAAATAATTCTAGATGAATAATTTTGTGACATTACGATATATAATGAAGAAAAATGCAATAAACATTTAACATGAAAACATGCAAAAGGAAAAATATAAAAAATAACAACAAAATAAAATCTAAATACAACTAATACAACAATTCTATTTGAGCCATAATTTAGATATTCTATAATCTTAGCATATGTAATTTGATTTGTATGTTACATTTCTTTTATTTAATATTACTTGGATGCAACTTAAACACGTTAATGAGGTAACTCTTGAAACTAATTGTAATATGTGTGAATGAGGCAAACCAAAGCCACTGCTTTGTGACATGCTATAATTTTCAGAAAGCATAGTGTAGTCAGGTATATAACTTGGGTATTTTGCATTTTAAACATTGTTAATTCCAGTCTGCTAAAATCTCTAAAGCTTAGTATTCTATGGTACACATTAGTGGATGTGCCTGTACTATGAATATTCAACTAAGAAGAAATGAGTAAGCTGAAAGTAGCCTTTAAAAGGTAAAAGAAATACAAATGATCTACCTTTGGTTAACTGTTACCTAATATAAAATTATTTCTCTGATTAGGAGAATTTTAAGTGAAACACCCTGGAATAAAATAGTTTATTTAGTTTTAAAGAGAAGGTCTATAATTAGTCTTATAGTTTTAAATTAAAATATTGTATTTATGTTAAAACTACATAAGATTATTATCTAAAAATGGCTACTTAGGTAAACATAAGATACTTCTGATTATAAGATGCAGCTCTAAGTAAAACGCATTCTACCAATTAAACTATGACATAACAACGCAAAAACGCTGTCACCTACATTTAGATTTCTGAGATGTTAAATATGGAAAGATATTGGTCTTCATAGAGTTAAAAAGAAATTAGTAATTCTAGTAGGAGATTTTCTATGATCACAAATTAATTAAATAAATTAGTTGTGTATTAATTTACAAATAGAATGGAGAGTTCAAATATAAGTTATCTTTCTGAATTGACTGATGAATGAATATATGTTTCTATTAATGTTGTATATTTCTATTTAAATTTCTAAGCATGAAATAGGGAAGTTAATATTAAATTTTGCAAATGGATTTATTACTGTTTATCAGGTACAAATGATCAGACTGATTTAATATGCAAAGTGACTGAATAAACATTTGGAGTCTAAGCTGCAACTGATGATACATCATTAAATTCACACTTACTGAGAGTAAATTAATAATTATAAAACAAATATTCAACAAGATATTTACTAATGTCATGTTGTTTACATGCAAAATAAAAATCACACATTCTGAATTGTTTGAAATGTGATAAACCCACATGTCAACCAAACATAAATACCTTTATCTAAATGAAATATAGAAAATATCAAAAGTTTTAGAAAGTATATGGAGAGTACTGTATAGGTCCATCATGACAAAACTATATATAAAGACATATATATGTTAAATATATATTTATAAAATATATATTATAAATGTCTGAATGTTATGCTAAATATCATCACAGTTTTACTATAAAAATGTGAATGAATAGACATCTCATTAAAAGTACTAAAAGAGCATACTAGGGAAAAACTTTTTTAAATAGACAGTTGGAAGAATCTTAAAGAAACTCTTTCTTTAAAGGACCAATTCTTGCTTTACCTAGTTGATTAAAATAAGGTTGCAGAATCAAACTTTCTCATCATTTATTCCTTTCCAAATACTTTGGAAGTCTCAACTATGTGTAGCAAGGAGTCCTAGTGGTCATTGTTTTAATGTTCCCAATCAAACATACACACACACACCCACACAGACACACACACACACTCCCCACTCATAGGAATAAATACCTACAAAGTACAAACTGAATCTTTAGTGTAACTAAGCATAATATCCTTCCATAAAGTCACAATACTGACAATAAAACTTAAAGGCCTGGGTTCTGAAATAAAAGTGATGGCACCCTTGTCAAATTTCATAAGAATATGAGAAAAGGGTATATTGCCCTTCCACACCTTTCTAAAACCCTCTCCTAGAGTGTACACTGTTAGATTTCTTTCTTGCCACAGATCTTGTCTTTCAGCTCAAGTAGAAGTATTTGTCATTCAACAAACAAAATGTAACTTAACACAAACTTGTTTCATTTCCTTCCACACAAAACCTTGTGGAATAGCTACCAGTTCTCTTAGGGGATTTAAAGGTGTTATCAAGAAAAAGGAGTACTAATATATTTAATTCCAAAGTGTTACATCAGGAATTCCTTCACTTCCAGAGTCTTGCTATCTCTTGCTTGATAATGAATACGTATTAATAACTTTTTGAAAGTACAAAGTGTGTCTCATATGTGTGCACCCCCACATCCCCTTAAATGTTAATGAGTATGTGAGAAATAAATGAATGTGGCTAAATGTACTACTCTCTCCTTTCTAAAAAATAAATATTTTACTTTATATCAGTATTTATTGAACATTAAATGTATTTTTAAGGTATAAATATAAAAAATTGAGCCCGTCCAGATGTGTTCAAACAATATAAAAACACTTCATTATAATATCACTGCAATCTATGGCATATGCTAGACTAGAAGGAAAAGAGAGGAAGAAACATCCAAGAACATATAAATCACCCCTTCATTCTGTGTTTTCTCAAATGGGAGTAGCATATCCCTTCTCTTCCATTCTCCAGCACCCTTTTCACCACTCCCGCCCCCCACCCCCATAACCTTATAACCTTATAATAAGTACATTATGAAGAAGAAAGGAAAGAAGGGAAAGGAACTGGTAACATCACTCTTTCTACCAACTATGGTTTAAAGGAAAAATAAGGGGCTATATTCTGACCCAGCCCATCATATCCTTGAGTCCTTCCCACCTTGACTATCTGATTGCATCCATGTTTATTCTCTATTTCTTTCTCTAGTGGTCTCTAGTTTGTGGGGGGCATAGGTTCTTCATTTTCCATTCATTTAATGTGTTCTTTTTTAGAAAGTTTACATAACTCTGGCTTTATGTAGGTAATATGATTTCAAGGGAACCAAGGTCCTTATCCCTACCTTTTTTCTGTGTACCCAGATGGTACTGAAAGATGCTCTTTGGGATTAGGTATTGCTCTCTGAAGATTGTCTTCTTATAATCACACAAATACCTTTCTGGTTGAGAGAACACACATACCAGAGTGACTGCCTGACCATTCAGTTTGAATTAGTTTATTGTAATGTTTTCTTCTCCTCAAAATAAACAATAGGGACTCTTTGAAAACTGTGTTTTTGATGAGTGTGAAGTTGCAGTAGATCACTGAATGCTCCTGGTTGAGGCATTTATCATAAATTGATATCTGATCCCACGTGACTGTTATATGATTGCAATTACTGGGTACATTACTAACAAGTGAGACATAAGGGAGGTGTGGGCAGATAGGAAAGGGCTGATATTCTGAAGGAAAAGACTATAACAGTATTGATTGTTGAAAGGTTGCTGAGCAACTGGTGAGTATGTGCATAAATATGCTAAAGTAGAGCAGCCTAACAAGAAACTGTAGCCAAGAAAGGTCTTATTTTCCTACATCATACACTCTGTAGGTAAGACACTGTATATTTTAGAGCAGCTAATTAATTAGCAGCAGAAGTCATTTGCTTGAAAATAAATGCCAATCTTGGCTTAGAAAAGTTGCATGTTGGAAGAAAAATACCCTGGAGAAATAGTAAGGACCTATAGAGTTAATTGTCAAAGGCTACCATTAATCAGAAAGGCACATATTTTATGCATTATGTATTGGGGTATTGTGTATAATTATGTTAGGATATTTAAAATAAAATTTTCCATGTTGAGGGGTAAATCTTTATATTCCTTCATGTAATTACTCTGCCAAGATCCTTTCTTATTTATTTATTTTTTTTTACCAAAAATACATTTCAAGACACTATGGAAAGATTGTCTTTTAATATCATCAATAATATAAAGATATGAATATTCTAATAATGATAGCTAAAATTTGCATTTAGTTGGCTTCAAATATATTTTGGAAATTGATAATTTCCAAATTAATTATGGAAATTGATGTGTTAAAATTGAGAGATAAAATACAGACATCTGACTAAGATTCAACTCAAAAATCAACCATTCTGACACTGTGACATCTGGCCAACTCTCTTTGACACTTCCTACTCTAGGAGTAGAAAGTTTGATCCTCTGGGTCATACATATCAGAAGGTTAATTAGAGCTCCCTTCACTCAAATCTTCCCTGAAAAGGAGACACATAAGTTTGTGTTTTAAATATAAGGGAATCTCATCTCTTTTAGACCAGAAGTTACTTGGAAAGACAGGAAAAACAAGAGCAAAATATAAACAGAGATTCAGCAAGGGACTTGTGTTTATTTTTTTCCTGTTTTTTAGATATTGTTAGATATGGGGGAAAAACTTTATCTTGTATTTATTCTAGAGAAAACAAATGTTATTTAATGATACTTTGTATTCCCCATCATTTCTATCCCAAAGAAACTGAAGATTTTTCCTTTTTCTATGTTGTAGCAGCATTTCAAATATCTGACTTTAAAACCTAAGACATCCCATCTTGCCTTTCCTCTTTTTTATTTCACAAACATGAATTAAATGATGACTATTCATCAAGCACAAATACACCCCTTCCAAAGCATGCATGTGCACACATGTGCGCACGCGCGCGCACACACACACTTCTCTTTCTTACACATATCCCATCCCTGCCTTGCAAGTAAGCATTCATTAATTTAAATAATCAGAGCCATGTGATATATTCAATGAAAGATACAATGAGAACTATGAAAATATAGCTTGAAAGCCCTTGGCTATGTTTCCAAAATGGAAAGACTGTCTAGTGGAAAAGTCACTGGAATTGGGTTTAAAGCATGAGCAGATTTTGACAGATTATTAGGAATATTGTAGGAAAAGAACATTATAGTCAGAAGTAACTGTTTAATAAAAAAGGTGTGGCATGGAAAAATGTAAGACATGCTCAGGCAATTGTAAATTATTGGTTTGGCAACAATGAAGAGAGAGTTAGAGCAGATTTCATAGGCAGAGACCAATGTTTGAAGAGCAAAGAAATTTCAACTTGAAATGGATGCTTGAAAAGATGAAGCATCACTGAAGAGTGTTAAGCAGGAGACTGGCATGACAAGATGGTCTTTTCAGAAGCACTGTAATTGCTGTAATGTGGAGAAGATACTAGAGTTATGTGGACTAAAGGCAGGGCAGATATTTAGCTGACTCCGTCACATGACTATGAGCACCTTGATATAGGGTTGCTAGATTGTAGTAAATAAAAACACAGGACACTCAGTTGAATTTGAGTATCAGATAAACAACATTTGTCTTTCTTTAAGTACTTCCTGTGCAACACTTGAGACAGATTTATAATAAAAATTATCCACTGAAGGCACCTGGGTGGCTCAGCCAGTTAAGGGTCCCACTCTTGATTTTGGCTCAGGTCATGTCCTCAAGGTTCTAGAGTTCAAGCCCACTGTTGAGATCTGTGCTGACAGCAAAGGAGCCTGCTTGGGATTCTCTCTCCCTCCCTCCTTCCCTCTCTGCCCCTCCCCTGCTTGTGAGAGAGTTCTCTCTCTCTCTCTCTCCCTCTCTCTCTCTCTCCTCTCTCTCTCTCTCTCTAAATAAATAAATACATCCATTTAATGTAATGTGCTTTCATTGATCCTTTGAAGACTTATGAAATGCAGAGAGTAGGCATGATGACATCACGAGAACATCTAGAGAAAATTCATACAAGCATCTTTTTGTAAAATGAAAACTGAAAAGAAGATAAGTTGAATGAGGTATACTAAGATCTTTTATTCCACTTGTATTTAAATTCTATATCTTTCATCTTAGTATTAAAAATAGCTAATACTGTAGTTTAGCCTTTTGTCATAAAACGCATGTTCTATAGTTGAGGAAGAAAATAATATTGAGAAGTAAATCTATAGATGACTCATACGAAACGGTGCCAGCCTTCTTATTAATGCTTCTTTCCAAAGAAACTTGAATTAAAGATATTTCCAGCAAGAACTTAATGGACTTGGAATTGTATCCAAGCAATAGAAATGGTAATGAATAGTGAATAAAGATATCATTCTCAAATTATCAAGTAAGCCTTTTGACCTGTTAGTCTCTCCCCATCCTTGTTTTTTTTCAGATGGCAGAAATTATAAAATGAAAGTACAAAATTCAGTTATCTCTCTTTGACATATATATATATATACACATAGTACATGTGTATATTATATAATTTAATATATATATGAGAGGAGAGACTTATAGACACTATAGAAAGAGAAACCATATGTATATTTAGTTCTATAGAGAGACACATACATGCATTATATACATAATATATCTATATACTCTGAACTCTGAAAAAGTTTTTTGAAGTAAAGATGTTCTATTTGATCAAGATCACATACATTTATTTTTTATTTTTATTTTTATTTTAATGTTTTATTTATTTCTGAGAGAGAGAGAGATAGACAGCGTGAGCAGGGGAGGGTCAAAGAGAGAGGGAGACACAGAATCTGAAGCAGGCTCCAGGCTCTGAGCTGTCAGTGTAGAGCCCCACGCGGGGCTCTAACCCACGAACCGCCATATCATGACTTGAGCCAAAGGTGGATGCTTAACAGACTTAGCCACCCAGGTACCCCTCAAGATCAGATACATTTTAATTGACAAACTTTCTGATGAAAATGATTAAACAAAGGAAGGTTTCTTACCATTAAAGTGTTTTTAAATATCTGAAAGTTTTATATCTAATGTAATGATTTTGGTATACTGAAATTACAGGTAATCATATGTATATCCAATCATTTTTATGAAGAACATTTTTAACTTTTATAATGGTGATAGAAATTTGCTCTTCTCACTTGTGAGATGGTGTCTTTCTATGACCCCAAATTTCTTTTTTTATCACCCCAAATTTCTGAACGAGGTTAAGACTCTGTAAACATATTGGAATGCAAATATGTTTACCTGCTGTGACTAGATAACAAAACTATTTATAAAGAGCAACAACCATTTACTGGTCACAAATTATGTTCTAGACATAGTCACAATTAATTTATTTAATCCTGAAAAGTACCAGTAAATGGAGGATATTATAGCTTAAAGCATCTTCCATCATACACGGATTCACTTTGCTAGTAGGCAGAAAGCTGGGGTTTGGGCCTAAATTGTGTAATCTCAAAACCACAATCCTAACTCCTATGAAATCACTACACCTCTATTTAGCCTCCCCAATATAATATAGCACATGAACACTTGTGTCTGAATCAACACTCATTTTTTTCTTTTCATTGCATTTCTTCCCCATCACTTTCTTCAACACATGCTTGTTTCTAGGTCCTTCTTACAATTCCCTTGCCTCAGGGCAGGAAGGTTTTGTAGGGCTGAAAGGGAAATTTGCTATAAGAACTCTCCATAACTTTAATTTCTTAACAGTTTAGGCCTCTTCAGGGAATTACGTCAAGTGACAGGAGAGGGGGAATGACTAGGGTAGAAGTTGAGGGGCCAAGGAGAGGCGATAAAGATCACACGCACACACACCCTTCCTACTGCATTGCTGGAAAGTGGAAACATCCTGGTCTCTCCTCTTTGGTTAAGATTCTCATCTCAGGCTTGTTATGGAAAGTGAAGAGTCATTTGCCTTCAAGTGAAATATAAGGTTGAATAATGATGACTGCGTGCCTTTCTCCTCATTGTCCATACACTGCAAAGGCCCCTTGGTTTCTTGTGCATCTCAAGGGAAGAAGAATGTGTCAGTGTTTCTTTCACCCTCCCTCCACAGTGACCTGGGTAAATGTTTCCTCCTGTTAGGTACAATGGTGGATCTCAAATTCATTGAATTGAAAAGAATAAAGTGACATTTCTTGCCCAATCAAGTATGTGGATAAATTTCATCTTTCAGTTGTAAATCTAGCCAAAATGCACACCATGCCCAGCAGCCTGTCTTGTTTTCAGTTTCAGGTTGTCATATGATGCTTCTGTGTTCTTATTATTTCCTCCTTTAATATTACAGTTTTTCCCTTATAAAACCATTCTTAGTAATCTAATTTCACTTTATCACCCCATCCCCCAGGGTTTCTTACCGCATTCCTAAACGATTGCTTTTTTGTGTGTGGGGGGGGTATTTTTTTTGTTTGCTTTAAATTATGAACAAAGCTTCTGTAAATTTATGGGCCTAACTTTTACTTACATGACTTCTCTAATCTTCAGAAAACATCACAGAAAGTCTTTTTTGTCTTCTCTGAGTCCCACATATATTGTATTATTCATGAAGAGTAATGCTTTTCTAAAAGGACTTGCCTTAGAGACTCAGAAATCAGTTTTCAGCAACTATTCCCCACTGATTCAAAGTCCTACTAATCATAGCCTCTAACAATTGCCAATCATTTTTTTCTTGTAAGTTCCATGATAAATGTTTTACATTTAATCTTTGTAATAATCATAGGACATAGATTATAATTCATGTAGTTAAGGGTAAATACCTTGATTAAGGGCATTTATTCATATATTCACTCATGTATTTATTCAACAAATACTTGAGTGCCCGTTCCATGTCAGGCACTGAATGATCCAGAGGCCAGTAGCATAGACAGTATGTTTCCTAAGAGAGATTACATTTAAGTGAGGGAGACAACGAATGTACCAATTAATATCATAGCTGGTGGTGAAACACAAAGTGACATTTGAGCTAAAACTCTCAAAAAATGAAAAAATGAAACATAAAAATAAAATACCTGATAGATCTGGCACTTTTATTCAGACTGCCTGATTCTATAGCTTGTATAGTTAATCTTGATGATACACTGCTTCCTAGTCAGTTATGACTTGGGCATTTCACTTTATATCTGTATAACTATGTTCCATGGTCTCTTGTGCTCTACATTTCTATGAAGTAATATGTATTTTTTCAAGATAATATATTCTGATAATAAAATTTAAATATGTGAATTCCACTTGTCACAAATAAAATTAATAGCATCATTATTTTTCTTTTATTCAATATACACATATATATTAAATGCCTATTCTTCACTAGCCACTGTTATATGGTAGGATATTACAGTGAGCAAGAAAGATGATGTAAATAGAGACAGAAAACAAAAATATGAGTATACTGTCTTGGTGTGTTAGGTTAATATGGCCACAAATTCTTTGCAACTCTTTCTATCAACAGGTAGAGTCTATTTCTTCACACCTTGGATCCAGGTTGTCTTCATGACTTGCTATGATCAACAGAGTATAGACACCATGTGAATTTTTGAGCCTCAGATCCAAAAGGCCTTGTGGTTTCCATCTTTGTTCACTTGGGATATTTCCCTGAGTCTGCCATGTAAGAAAGTATGTTTAGCTAATTATAAGATGAGGGGCACAAGGAGGGGAACTTAATTGCTCCAGCTGACAGTACTATGAGTGAAGCCATATCGGTTCAAGCATCCCAGTCAATCCTTCAGCTAAATGCAGTGAGATATGAGGGGGGGAGATACATCCTGAACACCAACAAAATTATGAAATGTAATAAAGCATTGTTGTTTTTAAGTCTATAAGACTTGGGGTAGCTTTTTCAAGCCATGGTTAACTGACATAATAAGTGAAATGCAGAGTTTTATAGGAATGTATAACAGAAACACTAATCTGGTCCTGGAGGTGACTTAATAAAGAGAAGCTTTCTGGAGGAAATATTTTAGATCGAAATGAGAAAGATGAATAAGGCTTCCAAGGTGAAGAGAAAGGAAAGAGATGGTCCAGAAGGAGCATACTACATGTTTAAAGGCCATGAGACAGAACAGATTCTGTCTGTTTCCAGACAGAACAGTTTCCAGGAGTTAAAGGTCATTTAATATGTGTAAAGCATAGACTGCAAGCAAGAAACCACAAGAATTGAAGTTGAAAATATAGGTAGAAGGCATTTATGAGAATATGGCACAAGTTATGGTACAAGTCATGTGAAGATATTTGGACTTTCTTATGAAGCCAGCACGGAGAGTTTCTCAAGTACACTCTCTCCTACTAACACCATATTTCTCCCATTCCTTCACAGACCCAAACATGGTTCTTAAGAAGAAGGTAGCATTGTGATAAGATGTATTCTGTTTCCACTGATGGAAAACATAAAAAAGATTTCTTGAGTTAAAAAGCTAAATTTTAGTAATTATTAGATATGGTCACTTGGCATCTTCTCAAAATTAAAAATTAGCAGATACTTGACTTTTTAATCCACAGTCTCATATGTTTGCATTCATTTCCCTCTAGTTTCTATTTTTTAATTTACTAATGCCATGCCAGGGCTTCATCAATTCTTCAAAATATTAGGTAGAATTCCTTGTTGAATTAAAAATATAATTCACTAAAAGACCAGTCAAGGTCTTTTGTTGGAGGATGAAACTTATGTTGTGTAATTTAACTAGCTACAATTTTTTCATAGAACTGGAGGAATGTCAGAAGACCTCGGAGCTCATGGTCATAGCACAGAGTCACCTATAGCCTAGCTGCAAAAGTAGTAAGCTTGAGTGTATCTTTGATTATGAAATATGTTCTAAATATTGCATTTTACTTGGAGAAAGATTTTTTTTTTTGCTGTAAAATGTCACCAAATCTATGCGGTTCTGGCTTTCCTTATAGAGAATACAATTATTTTATATACAGGGAAATAACTTCCATAATTAAGATGAAACTTCATATGGTATGTATGTCTTGAAACAAACTGGAATGAAAAAATAATACATAAGTCAATAACATAAACTGAGGTCTGCAGCACAGAAAAGATGGCAGAAAATATTATTCTGTGATCCTAAAATTGTATATGTACATAGTACATTTCCTTGAGTGAGCCCACTCAAAGGGATTATACTAATTCAAGATCATTTAGCTTTATTTTATATAATTTTTTATTTTAGAGAGAGAAAGGGGGTGAGTGCAAGTGGGGGAGAGGGACAGAGGGAGAGAAAGAGAGAATGTAAAGCAGTGCAGATCCAGACATAGGACTTGAACCCAAGACCCTGGGATAATAACCTGAGCCAAAGTCAAGAGTCACTTAACTGACTGAGCCACCCAGATGGCCCTGAATATCATTTAAAAGGTAACTACATTTATACTTTCCCTTGTTGCAGAATATGATTGCAGATGAACTCTGACATAAGATGCTTCAGCTTAGGATTTTATTTACTGTAAGATGGTGCAAAAGTGATATGCATTCAATAGAAACTGTACTTGGAATTTTGAATTTTGAGCTTTCCTAGGCTAGTGATATAGACATGATCCTCTCTTGTAATGTTGGGCAGCTACATTTAGCTACAGGTCCCAGTCACCCATATGATCACAAGTGTAAACAATCTAGACACATGAAACCACTTAAACTCATACCCATATGACCATCCTGCTTTTCGTTTTCAGTACAGAATTCAATAAACTACATGTGATAGTCAACACTTGATTATAAAATAATCTTTGTATAAGATGATTTTGCCCAATTGTAGGCTAATGTATCATTCTTAGCATGTTTGTGGCAGTCTATACTAAGCTATGGTATTTGGTAGGTTAGGTGTCTTAAATACATTTATGACTTATGGTATTTTCAACTTATAATGGATTTATCAGGATGTAACCTGTTGTTAACTAAAGAAAGAAATATTTGCAATCATTTTTTAACATCTCCTCATAAATGAGCTGTATATAATGTGTGGAAGAACACTGTTCTGAAAATAGTTCTGGGTTTAATACCTACTATGCTGAAACTAGGAATAAAATTGTGGGCAATCACTTTAGTTTCCTCACTTATCATATGAAGAGTTTGGCAAAATTAGTGGTTCTCAAATTTTTCATCATAAAATGCTACTTTCATTATATTTCTCTATGAAAAATATTTAGAAAACTTCTCTTACAAGTAAACTGAGTCACTTTCATACTAAGAAATGTATGCTCATTTAAAAAAAAATCAACATAGTGCATGCTAATCAGTTCTAATTGCCATGAAGTAGCCAATATATCACCAGGTTAATTTAATTACAGTGCTAAGTAAATAAAGTTGACATTTTAGTTAGCATGTGGGGCCTCGTGATGGGTAAAATTTAATTAAGCTTTTTGAAATAATGAAAATAATGAACTGTTATTCTTCTTCTAGGGAATCCCAAAAAGGTATCATTAGGTTACAAGATCTATTCCACCTCCACAAATCTACAGGAGAATTCATTCAAACAATGTATTTACATATTAGCTGCATTTTTCTTTCTCTTCTCTTCACTCTCTCCACTTCCTTTCCTACCCCCTTCCTTCTCTTTTTTCTTTCTTTCTTTCATTCTACAAACTGTTTCAGGAACTCAATACATTCCTGGTATTCATCTAGTTCTAAAATGATCAAGGGAAGGGAAGAGATACCAAGAAAGTAAGCACAATGATTTTAGGAATGCGAGTACTGTGAAAGCACAAGTACAGGAGCCAGTAGTGGTGAATTCCTAAGTTGTTAAGGGGAATCTAAGTCACACTGGTTTATTCTGAGATTTTTGTGCTGACACTGGAATGGTAACAACAACAACAAAAGTCTGTCATGGGAAGACTTGAGGACATAATTTTCCACTCAGAGAGAACAGCAAATCGAAAGAAGGTAAGGATGAAAAGAAGATGATGTGTTCCTAAAGGCAGTGAGAGGACGCTAAGTATTAGGAAATTAGGGACTTGAATGCCATTGTAAGAAGTTTGGATTTTATTTTCCAATTTATCCTAAGTAAGCAATGTAGATGGAAGATTTGATTTAAAATTTTTTTTAATGTTTTTATTTATTTCCAGGAGAGAGAGAGAGAGAGACAGCGTGAGCAGGGGAGGGTCAGAGAGAGAGGGAGTCACAGACTCTGAAACAGGCTCCAGGCTCTGAGCTGGCATTCAGCACAGAGCCCGACGCGGAGCTCGAACCCAGGAACCGCGAGAACCGCGAGATCATGACCTGAGCGAAAGTCGGACACTTAACCGACTAAGCCACCCAGGCGCCCCAATTTGATTTAAATTTAAATAGATCACTTCGTTGTTAATGGATCATGTGTCTGTGTGCCTCTGTGTGTGCTTGTGTAGGGGAACGGGTTCATACCAGGGAGTTGATGATGGTCGTAGTTTGCTTTTATGACAAGAAATATGTGACACAGTGGCATGTAGAAGAAAATGAGGTAGATTTCCTGGTCCTTTTCCCCACCAGAGCATTCCAAAGATGAAAAAGTTTGAAGATAGCTATTACAGAGCTTCTGCACCAGAATGCACATTTGCAGAGGCTGAAAAGGTAAATACATCAGACCAGAGACTCCATATTAAGAGCCAAGAGCAGATCCATGCAGAATGAGGAACTGCCTGGGAGGATACGGAAAGTATAATGAGTACTGAGGTTTAAAAAATATCCAAATGGCTAATTGAAACCAATGTTCCAAATAAATAACAGACGAAGTGATGAGAATGCTAAAAGCTGAGGAGCACAGGCCCTGAAAGAAACAGATGCTGTGAGCAGCAGGGAGACGCCAGCATAACTGGCACAAATGTGACTGTGAATAATTCTCTTCCGTGACCCTTAAAGCCTATCATACAAGCTGCAAATTGTATCTAAGATATTCACAAAATTTTCATCTCTGAAGTTTTAAGGAACAAGAAGGATTCCAAGGCTAAAATGGGGCATAAAAATGAGATTAGGGCATTCTATGGAATGACTTAAGATGTATTAATTCTTCAGTTAAGAAAATGGACTAATATGTCTAACAAGAAGCATGTGTTTATTTGTTAATTCATTTAACAAACATCTTATGTGTGCCTACTATGTGCTAGGCACTGCTTTTCTGGGGATATGAAGTGAAAGAGCACACCCAATCTTCCTCTCAAATAACTTATATTTTTAAAGGGGAAGAGAGACAATAAACCACCAGATTAACAAAGAAAGTAATAGGTATTTGAAGGAAACTTTAAAAGTGGCATAATGGAGAGTTCCTGGTACTCAGAAAATGAAAGCCTCTTTGAGAAAAGGATGTTTATACTGTAACCTAAAAAAGAAGAAGAAATCATCTATTTGAAGGCTGGGAAAGATATTTCCAGGAAGTTGATGTTGCTGAGGTACAGGCAGAGGAGGGGTAGGGATGAGTTGAGTGATGTAGGCAAGGGTTGATCATATAGAGTCAAACCTGTATCAACAAATTTCTTTTGTAATGTTCTTGGAAGCTATAGTAAGGATTCTGAATTTGACTTGGTTTACTTTTTTAAAAAATCACTCTATTTTTGTGTAGAGAACTGATTACAAAGAAGCAATAGAGTCAGAGGACATATCCAAGAGAATGCTAGTGTCATTATAAAAATTAGAGATAATATTACTTGATAATTGGGGACAATGTGTTGATTCAACAGACATGTCAGTGATCATGGGATAATTAAGATGAATTATAAAATAGATCATATTTGCTTAGTTTCTTGCAAATATCAAGTACAAATGTGTGATTACACTAACTATACACACCAGGAGATTTTCACAAGCAAATAGTCTGTATATATGAAATCATGTCTTCTGTTTCACTAGATATACCCAGCTGAATGAACATATGTACTTCCAGCTATTAGCAGAAACAGGTTGTTACAATGAATAACTGATGCAAAAGGCAACTGAAAAATGGAAAAGAATATAGGTATGTACTTATTACTCCAATAAAGAAAATATATGTAATAAAGAAGATATACAATGTTATTTTGTCAATCATTTTCATGAAAAATGATCATTCAATAAATTAGGGAAATCAGCTGTTTGAGTCCCTGGTATGTCTAAAATGTCAAGGTAATATGACAGGTAATGTCAAATTATCATGGCATATAATTATAATAATTTATAAATTAATTACATCTCTCTCATCACTGATGCAATGGAGATTCTATGTGCTAAGAATTTCATGGTTATGACTCCAAGTTCAGTTATGTTCTTTTTTTATAATTCTATAATGCTTCACTGAAGCCCCACATCTTAATATTATTCCCTTCTTCACATTATACTTTATTTCTAAGCTATTTTTTCAAAAGTTTATTTATTTATTGGAGGGAGTCCAGAAAGAGAGAGTGTGGAAGGGACAGAAAGAGAGGGGGAGAGAGAGAGAGAGAGAGAGAGAGGGAGAGGGAGAGAGAGAGAGAGAGAGAGAGAGAGAGAGAGAGAGAGAGAGAGAGAGAATCCCAAGTGGATCCTGATGCGGGGCTCATGAACCTTTAGATCATGGCCTGAGCCAAAATCAAGAGTCTGATGCTTAACAGACTGAGCCACCCAGGCACTCCTTCACATTATACTTAAGTGTAGAATCAATACATCTATGCATATGAATCATATTTATTTAGAAATTGGAACAGTTATACAAGTGACTCAGTTCATTTCTTCCCAAATGGGTAAAAATAATACTTGCCAATTAAAAATAATTAAATTATATATCATCAGTGGTATAAAAATAGTCATTTATTCTTATATTTGAAAAAAATGCATATGTAAGAATTTGGGAATAGATAAAATGTAACTGATTGATACATTATACAAACAACATTAATAAATACAAATTGTATATGCACTCATTCTAGAAAAGATAGCTAGATTTATAACTCCAAGACACTACTCTCAGTCTGAAGAGGAATATAAAGGTTAATAAGGTACGTAGTTCACCTTAAGGGAGTAATGGAATTTATACAAATTGGCTGCAGTCAAGGAAATAATGTGAAAAGAGAAAGATCACCTCTGAGTTGCTGTATAAGGGAAAGCATGGGGAGATTGCATTTGAGAGATGTAGGCAGTGGTGGGAGGGGGAAAATAGATTAAATGGAAACCTTGTACAAAGATGAAGAGGTATGAAAGAGCACAGAAAATGACAGTTCAGTTATGGTGCAGGTAATGTGACAGGAATTAGTAGAAAGAAAACCTGTAAAAAGTCGCATGAAAGACAGTACGCAGTTTGAAGCAATCATTTGTTACTCTCTGGCCACCCAGAAGCCATAGTTCTAATAGGAGAGATTTGTCGAAGGATATTAATCTGTCACGTCTTTCAGCTTTTATCTCTGATTTCCAATTCTAAGTTTCAGTTGGAGTTGTGATAAATATTTAATTGAAATTTACATTGGGAAATTTTAAGTAACTGAGGAGTTTAAGTCTTTAAGTTCTAAATAATTAAGGAGCCTTAAATAAATAATGAAAGTAACCAATACAGTCATGACTTAGTTTTAATTCATAAAACACCTTATGAAATCATGAGGATAGAGGCAGAAATAATCAGATGAAAGGGAGAATCCTTGTCAGCCTTTTTCACATCTGGAACATTTCCGGGATGGAAATTCTCTTTAGTTGATTTGACCTTAAAATCTAATTTTAATTGTTCCATAAATTTTGTTATAGCTAATTAAATTGGTACATTTGCAGCTGCCCTTCCCTATTCTCAGTTAAAATGATATAATTAAATAACATTTTGTCTCTTTGAGGGACAGAGAAGTTTAGATTGTCCTTCCACCTTATGAAGTTCAGGATCTAAATTAATGAAGTCTATGTGGAAATGAAGGGGATATTTGAAAGTGTGCAATGATTTATTACATCTAGAGACATGTATATAGATGCAGTTGGGGAACTATGTAACCTTACCTCAAATCTAGTGGGAAACATCCACATACAGCAATTCAATTAATAGGGCTCTCCTGAGAATAATTAATTTTTTTTGCATGGCTGCAAAAGATATTTGCACTTAGAAATTTTAAACAAGGTTTTTTTTTTTGGTGGGGGGCGAACTTTTTTAAGTAGATGGATGGAACATAGCCAGTAGTTTTGGATAGAGGGTGGAAAATCATGAAGAAATTTGTGTACATTTATGTATTTATGTCCAATATGTTAGCTCTAAAAAATTTAATGAACTTTATATAGAGGTGAATTCTAACTCAAAAAATGAATATAAATCTATTAAATTATAAATCAATGTAATAGTCTTTCTAAATATTAAAAGTAAATCAAGAGTGATAATATGGGGGGGGGGGGAGCCTGGGTGGCTTAGTCGGTTAAGCGCCCGACTTTCACTTAGGTCACGTACTCGCAGTTCGGGTTCGAGCCCCACTTCGGGCTCTGTGCTGACTGCCCGCTCAGAGCCTGGAGCCTGTTTCAGTCTGTGACTCCCTCTCTCTCTGACCCTGCCCTGCTCACCTGTCTCTCTCTCTCCCTCTCGCTCTCCCTCCTAGAAATAAATAAAAAACATTAAAAAAAAAAAAGAGTGATAATATGGGATTGTGTTGGTTCCTGATGGAAATCATAAGGCACTGGGTTGCTCCGCTACAGGCATGCTGTATTGGGTAAGAGTGCACGCTATGATGTCACAAAGACCTGGCTAAGAATATTCCAATACTAATGAACTGTGATACTTTCAGGAAACTCATTAGTAACTATGAATCGTCTAATTGCTAATTTGCAAAGAAATGCACTGTATAACATGTTGTATGGATGAAATGAAATATAGGGGGAAAATATTGATACAATACCTGGCACAAAATCAGTGTTCAGTGGTAATGGTGAGAAGAAAAAGTTGATAGAGTTCATTCAAAGGTAATGATGAAAAAGAACAAAATTACTTTATAATTCTCTAAGTTAGTTTCCAGATATTCAATAGACTTGTTACGTAAGTTAAAATAATTTTATTTACTAAAACTTAAATTTCTTTTTTTTTTTTTTAAATATTTTTATTTATTTCTAGGAGAGAGAGAGAGAGACAGCGTGAGCAGGGGAGGGTCAGAGAGAGAGGGAGTCACAGACCGAAACAGGCTCCAGGCTCCGAGCTGGCAGTCAGCACAGAGCCCGACGCGGGGCTCGAACCCACGAACCGCGAGATCATGACCCAAGCGAAAGTCGGACGCTTAACCGACTAAGCCACCCAGGCGCCCCTAAAACTTAAATTTCTAAATTATTCTTGAGCATCTGTTTTGCCCATACTTTAAAGTAATTAGTTAGTTCACTCAAACTTGTAATGTGCATTAATGATTTATGATTCTTTGATGAATACCTGTTTTCCCCATGCAACTGTCTTTATGAGATATAGTTGTCCAAATTTTTGTTGTTATGAAAGTATGAATAATAGCTAGCAATCAGGTGGCAGGTAATTACTGGATAGGGAATTTAAAGCCTGTTGAATAATTATATCAGAACTCCATAATACAAAGATGGCAATTTGATAGCCAAAAGGATATCATATTTATGCTTATCTTTAAATTTATCTCAGTTGACATCATCAGAGGCTAAAACAGTAATTAATTAAAGATGTTTTACAAGTTTGATAGTTTGATCCCTGTACTGAATCTCTCCTACCCATTCTGGTTGTCACAAAATGGCAAAACTAATAATATAGTAGTTAAAATATATTTTACAGCTCCTATAATCCAACTTTTAAAAACTTCTCTTATAATGTTATTTCTTGAAAAATTATATAGAAATACTTAACTGAACACAATATTCACACAAAAAAATTTAAAGTGAAATATAGAGTGAATTATATTAGAAAGAACATAAGATTTGGGAAACATAACTCAGATTAATGTTTTGTTTCTTTTCATCCCTATTTTATTTTCTACATTTTCTCACTACTACTCTTACTTTGGATACCTTTAATTTATAAGTTAAATCATTTAAATCTTTTATAATGCTGAAATGTATGACTTTACCCAAATTGAAAAGTAGTCTTGAGTTTAGCCATCATTCCTTGAGAATAATTTAAATAGAGAAGAATTTTAATGACATTTATAAGTAAACATTTATCCCCTTTTTCCTTCTCATTATCCTGGAAAAAGTAGCCTTCTTCTTACCAAAGACAAACAAGCAATTTAGTTGCTTGTGCTTGGGATTATATCCTATAACACCTCTAGAACATTTTTTGCTCTCCCACATTACTAATTAATTTCTCCTATTCTATATAATCATTTATATCATTATAGAAGTATCCTCTCAATCTCCAAGGTTAAATAACAAAAAAAAGTGAAACCATATCCTGGCCCTACATTTCACTCCTGGCCACCTTCACATTTCTGTCTTCCTACCTCGCTGAATTTCTTGAAGACATTGTCTATACAACCTATTTTTACTTTCATACTTTATATTTACACCTTAACGAAGTTTGTCTAGGGTTCTCCCCAAATTTTACCACTGAAATGACCTCTATGTTACCAAATCCTATTCTATGTCCTCCACTTACTCATTTGGCCAATATTTACTGTGCACCTACCATACACCAGGAACTCGTCTAGTGATTGAACATATAGCAGATAGCAGTGTAGAAAACAGTCAAATTTCCCCAGCCTTTAGAAAGCTTATATTCAGGTGATGAATGGCACTATAAAAAAAGAAATTATTCAAGGGGGTTGGCTGAATGCCAGGAAAGAGATGCAATTTTAAATAGAGTAGTAAGAATAGAATAAATAGAGTGGTAAGAAGGAAAGAGATGCAATTTTAAATATCATAGAAAGAAGTAAGATTTTAGGGGCGCCTGGGTGGCTTAGTCGGTTAAGCGTCCGACTTTCGCTTGTGTCATGATCTCGCGGTTCGTGGGTTCGAGCCCCGCGTCGGACTCTGTGCTGACTGCCAGCTCAGAGCCTGGAGCCTGTTTCAGTCTGTGACTCCCCTCTCTCTCTGACCCTCCCCTGCTCTCACGCTGTCTCTCTCTCTCCCAGAAATAAATAAAAATATTAAAAAAAAAAAAGAAAGAAGTAAGATTTTAAAAAGTAGAGAAACGAGAAAGTGAGGTTTAAGTGAAGATATGAAGTATATGAGAGATTAAGTCATGCAAATATCCAAGGGAAGAACTTTCCAGGAAAAATGAATGCAAAAGCCCTAGGCAGGAGCTCTTAATGACACTTAGAGAAACAGTAAGCAAACTGCTGTGGCAAGAGAAGCCAGGAGGAAGGAAAATTTAAGTCAACAAGGTAAAAATGCTAAATTATATAAGTAAATTAGACAAGCTTTTACTCTGAGACAGAACCACTGCATGGTTCTGAGCAGAGGAATGACACCATCTTGGATTTTTAAAATATTGTTTCGGCTACATTATTTCTAATGGACTATGGAAGGCCAAGGGCGCAAGCAGGGAGAGCTTTGGGGAAGAAGTTGCAATGATCAAGGCAAGGGGAGAAAATGGCTACAACCTGGGTGGTTGCAATGTAAGTGGTAGGAATTAATTACATCATGGATATTTTTAGGTGGAGCTGTCCATGACTTGCTGATATGAAATTTGATTTAAAAAAATGAGACAATAATGATTTCAAGGATTTATTCTGAATAACTAGAAAAGAAGAATTATCTGCTTATATGAGAAGACTGGAAGGAACAGATTTGGTGCGGAAACATCACTTCAATTATGGAGATATTAACTGTGAGAAGCATATTATAAATCTAAGTGGAGATGCTGTAGAAAGGCTTGCATTTGTTAAGGTAGAGTTCAGGGCATAATTTCCAAGTTGACAATGTAACTTTGGGAGTCACAACAGAATCCACAGGACTGCAGGAGATAATCAAACAACCTGAGGCAAAAAGCCTGACTGCAGATCAGAAATCTGAGAAGAGCAATAGCACTGCTAGGAATTTACCCAAGGGATACAGAAATGCTGAGGCATAGGAGCACATGTACCCCAATGTTCATAGCAGCACTCTCCACAATAGCTAAAACATGGAAAGAGCCTAAGAGTCCATCAACAGATGAATGGATCAAGAAGATGTGGTTTATCTATACCATGGAATACTACATGGCAATGAGAAACAATGAAATCTGGCCATGTGTAGCAACATGGATGGACCTTGAGGGTGTTATGCTGAGCGAAATAAGTCAGGCAGAGAAGGACAAATATCATATGTGTGCACGTATAGGAGGATTAGGAGGAACTTAACAGAGGACCAAGGGGGAGAAGAAGGGTGGAAATGGTGGGGGAAAGGGAGAGAGGCAAACCATGAGAGACTCTTGAATGCTGACAAAGACTGAGGACTGATGGATGTGGGGGGGAGGAGGGATGGGCATGGAGGAGGACACTTGTGGGGATGAGCACTGGGTGTTATGTGGAAACTAATTTGACAATAAACTATTTGTAAAAAAAAAAAAAGAAAAAAAAGAAATCTGAGAAGAAACAAAGGAGTCTGAGAAGGAATCCCCAGTGAGGTAGAGGAAAAGCAGGAGAGTAGCATTCTAGAGGCCAATTGCAGAACGTGTCTCAATGAGGAAGTAAAAACCAACTGTATCAATTTCTGTTAGCAGGTTCAGGTTCAAAAATACAGCAACTGAGAAATAATGACCTCCATTCACTATAGGAGTAGAGCTTGATTGGAAATGATCCAAGAGAGAATGAGAAAAAGGGAACTGGATATAATGAATATCAAACAATTCTAAGAATTTAGTATGAAGAAAAGCAGAAATCACTTCCAATGTATGGGATACATACATTGTACAACTCCATTCTTCTTGAAATAGTCTGCTTTCAGGGTTTGTGCAAAGTCATTCTCTTCTAGTTTTCCACCTCCATTGTTGATATTTGGAAAATTCCCTTTTGATCTCTTGTTGATTCTCACTTCTCTGTATAAATTTAAACAGTGAGTTTCTCACTGTTCAGTCTCAGGTTATCTTTTCTGTCTTTATCCTTTTGTGTCTTTTAAGGGAACTCATCAAATCTTAGGGATTTAAATGCTCTCTTTATGGCATGAATCCCAAATGAAACTTCAGTTTAGAACTCTTCATGTATTCAGACATTGATATGCATCTTTTATCATATACCTATATGATCATTTTGTGAAGACACAGATATACTCTAGAATTCAAATACAACAGGACTCCAAAGAACATTTTTCTTTATTTCCACTATAAAATATTTTCTCCTTTGAATCTTGTTTCTTACCAAGAAATATTTATGTATCATTTGTAATTTCCTCTTTTCTTTCATAACTTCCAATTAATCATTCAATCCTGTCAATTTTGACCCAAATTATATCAGATCTGTCATCACTGCATTTTTTCTTTCTCATCCTAATTTGAGCAGTGCCACACAGACCTTTTGCTCACTTCTATCCATCCCTCTATAGTACATTTTCCACACAGATGTAGAAGGAAAAAAATCTCCTTACAGATGAAATCATATTATCCCTCTCTCCTGCATAAAATTCTTCTATGTATCCCTTATCACTGCCAGAGGATGTGCTTCTATGTTACTGCAGGCCATTCTCACTATTTTAGCCACATCGGTATTTTTTAGGCTCTTCAACCTTTTATGCTTTACTTTCTGTAGGGCCTTTGTTCATACAGACTGGCCTGTTCTCCTTCATCCAACTTCTTTGGCACTGCCTCTGTTCTACTCTTCTCATACTAAGCATTGGCTTGTCTTCTGCATCACCTCATCAGGGAGATAGGTTACTTACGTATGTTACCTATAACTAACCTAGGTCCTTATTCTCTATTCCGGCCCCCTCTAGTCTTTCATTTACAGTAGAAATTCATGTCACACTTATAATTCCTTTTTTTTGGACTGTTTAATATGTATATATATTTATATAATATAAATGGGTATCTATGTGTGTAAACATGTATACAATTTTAATTGACCATTCCTCAACTATATTGAAACAACTATGAAGGCAAGGTCTTGCACCTCTCCATCATCATATCTCCTAGCAAGATGCATAGAAGAGCCTCAATCAATGTTGGTTGAATGAATGAATGGATAGTTAAAGGACTGCTATGAGAAGGTCACAGTGGGACCATGGGAGTGAGCTGAATTTGCCTCATAGGGAATCTCCTTAGTAAGAGAAGAACCTACAAACAACTATGAGACAAAATAAGTGGCCCATAGAAGTACAAATTGTTATATAAATTTATAATAATAAGAGAGGGCTTTTTTTGGGGGGTAGTGCTTAATGTATAAAGTAATGTGTTAATTTCCTCATAAACAATTTCATTTAATAAAATACTTTGAGATCAGTTATAATATTATAATATATACATTATATTAACATCTCTATTTTACAGTTGAAGACAATACTGAGGATCCTACTGCTGCTAAAAAATGAAAACAGGATTTGAACTGAGGCCTCCTTTTTCCAGATTCTTCATTCATAAACATGAATCATTTAAAAAAACTTCATCATGCACAAATCTTTTTTAAATATTTGAATTTTCTTCTGATAAATGTTATTTTTTTCTACTCACATTAAATTATGGTTTTCAGAAACCACCTCTGTGAAAACCAAAAATAAATCCTCACTCATAGAGAAGGGAAAACACAGATTCAGAACCATGAGCTTTCTTTAATGAGGCAGATTTAATTACAAAGAAATTTTGAAATAATCTCTTGAACCTAAATGTCTCTTTGCTCAAGTATTATTGAATGTCACTTTGTCATGTTGATATGAAACCTGTAGGTCAGAATTCAGGAAATATTAAATTACTTCATTAACCAGGTTGGGCTAAAGATCTGAAAAATGATTTAATTTGACTAGGTTACACCTTTTATCATATATTATGCATCCTCTTTCTTGTATTTCCTAACATTTATTGTAAAGAGATGTGGATTTTCCTGTCAACTTGTTTTACTTGGAGCACATGTCATTTTTCATGTGACATCTATCATAAAAGACCTAAATCTTTATATGGATTTCTAGTTCGTGAAAAATGTTTAAATAATTACATGAGGTTATAAATTATGGTAACTGTGAGAGATAGTGGGAACTCAAAACCTATTACATGTAATAAATTAATAGTAATTGACTTGTATTGAAATTACAAAGTTTTCCTTGTTTTTCTTTATATATTTGTTTCTCAAAAATTTATCTTTATCGGGGCACCTGGGTGACTCAGTAGGTTAAGCATCTGACTTCGGCTCAGGTCATGATCTCAGGTCATGATCTCACGGTTCATGGGTTTGAGCCCTATGTCGGGCTCTGTGCTGACAGCCAGCTCAGTGCCCGGAGCCTGTTTCAGATTCTGTATCTCCCTCTTTCTCTGACCCTCCCCTTCTCACACTGTCTTTCTCCTTCTCTCAGAAATAATAAAACATTTAAAAAAATTTTAAAAATGATCTTTATCTTGCACCCTAAAACAGCAGAGTAACCTCTCGTATTTTAGCAAATTCCTTGTTACTGTTTTTTTTCTACAGTATTTTTAATATGTGTGTTTTGCCAGTTACCTAACCTAAAATATAGATAGTATAAAAGTAGAGATAAACAATTAGGATAATTAGGATACCTCAGCAGTAATATTTTATGGATTAATAAAACCAACATAGACTCTGAGAAAAAAGAATATAGAATGGAGGAATATAGAACAGAGAATCCAAATTTAGGAATTTGGATCACTTAGAGAGATGTTTTTAGGAAAGAAAATGAATAAAAACCATAATTGTGGAACAAATGGAAGAACTGAGATTTGACTCCAGACATTCTGCTTCTAGAAATAACTATTTACTACTATGCTATAGAGACTAGAAATCAGTATTACTATCATCTTAAAACTACATCACAGGAAATTGTGTTTTTCAACAATGCATAAATAAAATCTAAATAATATATGTGTTACATAAGTACAGCATTGACAATATATCTCTGCTACTTCTGTGAAGACATTGGCTTCAGATATAAAATATTTATTTTTCAACTCATATTTTTATACATTTAAGCTCCATATTCTCCAAAGAAAAAGTAAAAAGTAATGTCAGAAATACACTATAACAATAGAATTTATTTCAAAAGGGATGTCACTTTTTTTCTTTATGGTTTTGTTGACGTTGTGTTGATTAAAGAAGTCCTTAGATATAGACATTTTTGTAAAGTTTTATATTAAGCTTACACCATTTAAAATATGTTATTCTCTAACTATGAAGATACTAAGGAATAAAATCCTCTTGTAGGGTATGAAACAAATTGGTCCCATTCAGATTCAGATTGATTTTGGCTTATAGCCCTACTTATCATTTAATTAAATGGAAGTGCATTATGCATAGCTATTAAAGGAGTCGTGTAACAAAAAAAAGCAAAGAAATGTAGCATGAAAATACATTATATATTGTATAGAAAGAGTTTTCACAAGAAGATCTGAGTTTTGTAAGGTCATCTATACAAAATAGTACACTAAAGGGCACTCAACATACGGGGAGAAAACATGAGAGAAAACAGAAGAGTTACGGAACAATGTGGAGGAAAACTTAAAATACTGAGTTCTTTATTTGCAAAATAACATTGTCATGAAAAGGACCTTGACCTCATTTCTTTTTCCTTTAGTCAGTAGTTATGGGGAGATCACTTCATTTCAGAGCATTTAGCACTAGATTTAGTGTTTGGCTTTGTTTTTTTTTTTTTTTTCTTTCAAGATAATTTAATAACTGTGGAATCAATAAAACAACTCAATTGAAAAAGTTAAAAACTTAAATATGTGCACCAAGAAATAACTTTACTTTAGCAATTGCTATTCAGAATTATGTGGAAAGGGAGTAAATAGAGGCCAAATTTCTAATTTACTGATTAAAGTATTTATTCATCGTTGGCAATATTTATTAAACATTGTTTAGAGATATAAATGATAAATAATAAAATTGTCAAACATAGTTTTAATCATGTAAGAGCAAACTCAGTGTTCTGCTTAAATTTCCATGAATGTATAATTTAACTTACAATAATTTTATGTGCCTATCTAGAGATATCTGTATATTTATCAGGAGAGGTTGAGTAAAAGGGATGGCTAAAATAAATCCCTCAGGAACCAGCACTAAGTCATTGTATAAACCAGAAAGGATGGGCATATTACATTTCCTGAGTCAGGGCTTCAACTGCCATAGTACACAATCAATAAGTAATTACGGCTACATAGCCAAGGTTTAGATGCTTTGGGACTTTATTAAAAATAAACATTAAGTGATGCTTGGGTGGCTCAGTTGGTTAAACCTCCAACTTCAGCTCAGATCTGGTCTTATGGCTCATGGGTTCAAGCCCAGTGTCAGGCTCTGCACTGACAGCTCACAGCCTAAAGCCTGCTTCAGATTCTGCCTCTCCTACTGTCCTTTCCTTGCTCATGCTCTGTCTTTCTCTCTCAAAAATAAATAAGCATTGAAAACATTTTAAGTAAATAAAAATAATAAATAGCACTAAATCTAGTGCTAATAAATAAATAAATAATAATTAAAAATAAACATTGGAACCTGAAGGGACCCCATTTTCAAAGCTGTTTTTTTCCTTTGCTTCTGCTCCTCATCTTGCTAGGGCCTGCATTCCCACCTCACTCTACACATGCCTTGTATTGCAAATAACTTATGTCCTCCCTGTAAGGGACAGAGAGTATCTCTGTAGATAGTACATCTGCAGATAGTGTCTTCTAGCTTAATGGATAACATCCAAGGAGTGACTGGTTGGGTCATCATAAACACAAGACCACTGCCTCCAAACACCTTGAACCAAGACCCCTGACTTCAGGGACTGAATGACTTATGAAGGACAGCTGGAGCCAGTCCTTGTTCTGACCAGTTCCTGGCCTAGGAGGCTACAGGACCAAACTCTTAACTCCCAGTGAAATTCCCTAGAGCCCAAGCAAAAATGAAACTCATGTTCTTTTCCTTTCCAGGTCTCCTGGAGGCTCTAATCCTCTCTCTCTCTCTGTCTCTCTCTCTTTCTCTCTCTCCTTTCTCTCTCCTCTCTCTCTCTTCCCAACATCCCACCCTCCCACACACACACCTTCAATGAACTCAACTTTGACTTCTAAAAAGATTTTTAAAAATACTAAATGAATAAAGTCATTTTAGGACAGATATGTGCAATTCATAAAATATACATTATGTAATTATACTTAAGACCATATAGAAATCAAGTCCATTTGATTAGTCCTCATTTTGAGTCAGAGCTGCACAATAGCTCCCCTAAAAATGTATCCTCATAACTATGTTATAAGAATATAAATTAAAAAATTAAAATTAAAATATAAACATGCTCTCAAATTAAACTGAATTAAATTAAAATTTTAAAAATATAAATTAAAAATATATAAACATGCTCTCAAATTGTACTGTCATCTGCAAATCATTTATGGAGAGTCACTGATGTGCCATTTAAAAGAGAAGTGACTTCACTCAAGATTTAAAAAAATTACCTAAAAAGAGTATAATTATTACATAATCTATCTTCCTCATTTTTATGAGTAAATTAAGATTCAAGCCATTTAGCAATTTTGATATAGTTAATCAGACACATAACTGGGATTCTAACATACAGCTTTAGGTCTTCATCTTAATATTAGTGTCGCTCCTAATTTCTCTTATTGAAAACACACATACACACAAACACACACACATTTGAAGTGTGTAGTTTCCTATAAATTTCCTTTGAGATTCATCCTAGCCTTCAGAAACTTCAAACTATTGTTTGATTTTGCATTATCTATTCCTTATTTACTTTTAATATTTAATGTATTGGACCATACAAAATCATAGGAGATAAATCATGATGTGAGAGGTAGATAATTGAGACAGAAAATTCTCAATTAAAAGAAGACAAGGATGCAGATCAAACAAATATTACACCAAGTACAAAAAATGATTAGTTCCTTTTGGCTATCAAATATTCTATCAAAATGTAAAGACTGGGGGTGCCTGGGTGGCTCAGTCGGTTAAGCATCTGACTTCAGCTCAGGTCATGATCTCACAGTCTGTGGGTTCAAGCCCCGTGTCAGGCTCTGTGCTGACAGCTCAGAGCCTGGAGACTGCTTCAGATTCTGTGTCTCCCTCTTTCTCTGCCCCTCCCCCACTCACTCTCTGTCTCTGTCTCTCAAAATAAAATAAAGACATAAAAAATTTTTCTAATATAATGACTGATATCAGCAAGTACATAAACATTTCCATAGAGGTATGTATATATGTATGTGTGGAGTGTATACCAAGAGGTTTGAATGGGGCTGTTCCTGATTCAACCTCAATGGAAGTACTAATTTAATAAACATTAAGATATTTAAATGAATGCATGACAGATTAAGCTTCTTATATAAATCATTTTCAAAAGAAATGGAGAGGAATCTGTTTTGTGACTCTTGGACTCTTCAGACAAAGAAAAGATGTTAAAAGGGTACAGAGAAGAGGGACTGGTGGAATTACTTCCTTTGAGAGAACCCTCACACATCATCAAGTACCCTTTTCCTAGCCTTTCTGGGGGAAGGGGGAAGAATTATACCTTCTGGTGATAGTTTAGTGATGTGGGCTTCAATAGTATCTCTCAGTTATGAAATTCATTTCATGCAGTTGGCATACAAAAAAGATTGGTGTCTGTTCATGTCTGAGAAAGCTAAAGCCAAAATCACACAGGAATAAGCTAAAACTGACATCTGTTGAGGAAATTCAGAGGGTGAGAGAAGAAAGAGCTTCTGTGTTGAGATAAGCCTGCTTTTTGAACCAGAGCAAAACTTTTTTCTGGTTCACCAAGGAGGATCATGGGTTTCAGAGGTTTAAAACCACATCGTTTGGGGACCTATCCAAGTAGGTACCTGAGGAGTAAAAAAACATCTCAATGGAAGAAGGCTGGGGGTGTCAAGTAGCTGGAGACCCACTCTGGCAAGTGCCCCTTTAGATGCACCCCCTGGGAAAAGAAACTGCAGAAGTGAGAGACCCAGTTGCAATCACTGAAATGCCCCAGGCCTGCCCATGACAGAGTCAGTCTGAGAATCAGAACTGGTGAGCATGTGGCCAGTTTAGGACTGAGGTCAAGACCAATTCCTTGACCTCTTCTCTGCTCTACTTGTTTGATCTTACTGAAACCTAAAACAGCCCTACACAAGGAGTTAAGAAGACAGAGGAAAATACAAGAAGGAAAGACATCAGCCAATTGAACCCTTCCGGTAGAAACTGAATGCTAAGTGCTAGGATAGGAGAGAGGGAAGAACTTAACATTCAATTACGTTTAGTAATCTGATTAATAGCTGAGACTTGGTAGTTTAGAATGAAACTGTATCTGATGTGAATTGAAACTGTGTTTTATGGCTGAATTTCATCCTTCCAAAATTCATATGTTTGAAGTCCTAACCTCCAGTGTCTCAAGATGTGACTGTATTTAGGGATACATTCTTTAAAGAGGTGGTTAAGTTAAAATAAGTACTTAAGGATGGGCCCTAATCCAGTATAGCTGATATCCCTACAAGGAGAGAAATTTTGGACATGGAGAGACAGACACTGGGCTTGAATGTGCACAGAGGAAAGGCCATGTGAGAACACAGCAAGAAAGTGACCATCTATCTGCAAGACAAGGAGGGAAGCATTAGAAGACATCAAACCTACTTACATCTTGATCTTGGGACTTCACAGACTCCAGAACTGCGAGAAACAGATTTCTGCTGTGTAAGCCATCCAGTGTGTGATATTTTGTTATGGCAACCCTAGCAAACTAATTCACCAGGTTAATGTGATCACAAGACCTGAGTTTGTATCCTGGGTAAGATGCATGTTAAAAGTATCTTTCTTCTGGAATTCTGGAAATTACTTACTGGAATGTTAGTATATCCAACAGTGAAAACAAACAAACAAAAGTATTTGAAGAATCATTCTTAAAGCTCAGCATGCATTTGGGTATTTTGCTGTTTGCATTTAGTTACCATACTTTCTGAATCAAAGAATGCATATCCTTATGGAGAAAATTAAATAACAGAACATATGAAATCATGCCTATGATAGATAATCAGAACATAATCAGAAGCAGTTATCCCATTTCTTAAATACAAGCTTAAACTTTCTCAATATATTTGTGGTGGGTAAAAGACTGATCTGTCTGTCCCACATGTCTGACAGAGTAAGCATGCAAAATGCTAATGGGGACCTCCCCACAAAAAAACAAGAAAGAAAAAAAAGAAAATTGATCTTCTAAAAATTAATGTTTTTAAAAATTTTTAAAGGGGCATGTCAGAATTTTGTTGACTGCTTTTATTCTGTGGATTTATTTTAAGCTGTATACAGTAAAGAAGAAAATCATGATTTTTCCAATAATATAGATTCTAAAGGTCTAAAATAAGGCATATCCTGCAGCACAATGATCATACACAATAAGTCATATAGAATTAGTGGAAAGTACCACAAAGCTGAGGAACAATGGGATAAAATATACTATGTCATATTTATTGTGATTTTTGAAGGTTTCTCGTACTTTGATGTAGCTGGAGAACCACCCAGGAGGACTGTTCATGGGGTCGGCAGAGGCTGAGCAGTGCAGGAGACTAGCCACCACTGGCCACCTATGGCTCTTTAGCAGTTGAAATGTGGCTAGTGAAACTGAAAGCTGAATTTTTAATTTTATTTTATTCTAACTCATTTTAACTTCAACTTAGAAATACCATGAAATATTTTTACATTAAATGCAATGTAATTGTTTTGGTACCTCATTTTAACTGTTGCATGTTGTAAGATGTAGTTTGTAGTGAAAGTGTTGGAACCACATAATGATGGAGCATTATAATGTATTTATTTGAATATTTTATGCATTAAATATTTTATACATGAAATTTATAAATTTTATTCACATTTATTTGAATATTTTATATAAGAATTTACAATGAAATCTAGGTAAATCAGATACTAATAAATTGAAATATAGTTATTATTTTAAGTAAATTATTTTTCTAGCATACTAAATAACCAATTCCTTGCCTTGAAAATTTAATATGAAGAATGATCTGTGCTGTAAGTGTAAAATGCATTTAGATTTTTGAGACTTAATTGAAAAATACAATGCAAAAGATACCATTAATATTTACATTACTGTTGACATGTTAATGTTTTGGACATAGTAGTTGAATATAATTCAATTTTATTTCATCTATGTCTTTTACTTTTTTATGTGGCTATGAGAAAATATGAAAGTGTGTGTGTGTGTGTGTTTACTACTGTGAAACTGAACTATCATCCAATAAACTTTTGAGTGCTGGCATGATACCAAATAGTTCTATTTAGACTTGGAAAAAGTCTATCATTCCATTATCTAATGACCTCAGGGTCCTGAAATACTAAGGAATCCATTCTGTACCCAGATCCACCAACTTCTAGTCCAGAGCTCTTTCCAGAGCAATACTTGTGCAAAAGGAAATTTATTACTGGTAATCTCTAGTTCTCTCTACTTTTACAATCTTAGTTTTTGTTGCTATTTCTTCCTTAAACATCTGCCTCAGGAAAGAGTTAACTGGCTTTCTGTTATGTTGATGAACTGTAAAGATAAGTATTTACTTGGAAATTCAACACAAGTGTATGAAGACAAATCTGGAGTCTCAAGTTGGTTAGGGAAACTGTAAATATTACTTGTTATGTTTTCTGTAGCAAAGAAGGATATATCCCAATATAACAACGTTGCTTTCTTTTTAGATCAACAATATAATGTTTTAATTCGACCTTCTCCAACAAAAGTACTCTGCGTATAATGAAACTGTTGCCTTTCCTAATAAGGGTTATTATATTTCTTTCACCTTAAATTGTTTTATGGCTACAGATTCTTTCTTGGATTTTCCAATAACAGTCATCAGTAGTACCTGATCTAATAAACAGATAAATAAGCCTGTAACAGCTGATGACTTTATTGTTTGTTTCACCCTGTGGACATATAGTAGAGCAATGAATATACTCTGTTCATATCTCACATGGTTCATTTGTAAGACACTTCTCTGTTAAATATTTGACATTGTTTACTGGGAATAATTTTCATTATAATACCAACTGTATCGAAACCTCTGTTAAATGGAATCCTTTTTTAAAAATCAACTAACAAGCACTTATATTATGTAATCAAATAAATGAGTCTTCAGCTAATTACTGTGAAAAGTTGAGATATTTTCATTTCAAATAATGCCCCCATTATTCATAATATGCTTGAAATTGCCTTCCAAATCATTTAGTAAAATAAGGATGATGATGAATCTCCTGCTGCTGCTGCTGCTGATAATAGTAATAATAGCTAACATTTTATATAATGCTTACTCTCTGTCAGACACTATTCAAAATGATTTACATGGAGTGCCTGGATGGCTCAGCTGGTTAAGCATCCAACTTCAACTCAGGTCTTGATCTCACGGTTTGTGAGTTCGAGCCCCACATCAGACTCTGTGCTGACAGCTCAGAGCCTGGAGCCTGCTTTGGATTCTGTGTCTCCCTCTCTCTCTGACCCTCCCCCACTCGTACTCTGTCTCTTTCTCTCTCAAAAATAAACAAACATTAAAAAATATAACTTAAAAAATAAAAACAAAATGCTTTACATATATTAACTAATTTAATAACTGATATCATTGTTGAATGAACATGTCACTTTTAATCAAGGGCAGTGTATTTCCACAATTTTCACTTATTTATTCACCAAATTTGAGTCTCAGTGAATTTTCACCTTTTCTAAAAATACCAATTCTGGGGCACCAGGGTGGCTCAGTCGGTTGGGCATCCGACTTCGGCTCAGGTCATGATCTCACGATTCATGGGTTCAAGCCCTGCGACGGGATCTGTGCTGACAGCTGGCTCAGAGCCTGGAGCCTGTCTTCGGATTCTGTGTCTCCCTCTTTCTCTGACCCTCCCCTGCTTACACTGTCTCTGTCTCTTTCTCTCAAAAATATATAAAACATTAAAAAAAAATTTTAAATACCAATTCTGCAATTTTGCAAATTTGAATACAACTGAGGCTGGAGTTCTCAGTGGATTTAGCACAGGATTTAAAAGTAAAAACCCTAACAGTTAAGACCTGGTCTGCTATTTTTTAAGTTTTTTTTTTTTTTATGTTTATATATTTTTGAGAGAATGAAAGAGAGAGTGAAAGAGAAAGAGAGAATTCAATCAAGGGAGGGCAGAGAGAAACAGGGACAGAGGATCTGAAGCGGGCTCTGTGCGGACAGCCGACATACTCCAAAACAGGGCTTGAACTCACAAACTGTGTGATCGTGACCTGAGCCAACGTCAGATGCTTAACCTACTGAGCCACCCAGGTCCCTTGGTTCTGCTATTTTCTAATGTGACTCTGGGCTTACCGCTTTTTTTGACAGGGCTATTAGCTCAAATAGGATACCTAAGGGAATTACACCAATATGCCCCATTCCTTGGGCTGTGCAGTATCTGGCACAGGGCCGGAGGCATGCACCCCCAACCTGCCACCTAGCGGGCGTGTTCCCATGCCAGGCAGGCCTGCGTCACTCATGCCGCTCTGTTTCTGGTTTGGTAAAACAGAGATAATACACAATCGATGTGAGGATTGCATGAGATAATGTGTGTGCAAATACTTTGTAAATTGTGACACACGCATATGAACTTATGACGTTCAAGCATTTGCTCGACATTTATTTGGCATCTATAATAACGGGAAACTCTGGGGATAAAGGGATAAAGGACACCCTCACTGTCTTTAGAGAGTTGCAAATTATAAAACCAGGTAGCTATGAAACTTCAAAATTTGTTTTCTAGCTTTCATGGAGTAGATAGAATAGTTATATTGCTCATACCTTTTAATTTGCATAGATACGAGCTATTCATTGAAGTAAACAATACCTCTTTTTCAAGTCATCTGATAGTAATAGACAGCAGTGTTGGTTGGGGTTTTTTCTTTGTTTGTTTTGTTTTATTTTGTTTGTTTTGTTTTCTTTTGTTTTGCTGGTCACTTTAAATTTGTCATTAACCAGAAGATCTAGATGATATTAAAGACACTGAATAACAGCTGGTAGGGACTAGAAACTACTGGGAAGGTTGGTCACAAGTAGTATCTAGAAGGTGTCCTGTTGCACCAGCTAATAGCCATTTTTATATTTCGGGACTATCCAGTGAGTCGTGAAAGAGCCGAGGGCAGTTCAGGAGTCAGGAATGCAGTACAGATATTCTTGACCCATGATAGTAGCTACTTATTTACCAATCAGCACTATTTCAACATTTTAATAACCTATATGGCCAACCTGAACAAACACAGTTTTATAGCATCGATATGTCTGTCATTGCCATTTACCCTAAAACGACTCTGCATCCTTCAATACGTGAGTCTGGTGCCGAGTATTCTCAAGGCTTTCCTGGACCATATATTCTCTTTCACTCCCCACATGAGCTTACATTTTCTTTATTACTATTCTTCATAAATCATGTTTCCTTTAATGGAATAGTCAAGCATCTTTTCACATACTAGACAGGAAACTCTGAATTCTGGAACTGTGGAGTATGAGAGCCTAGCTCAGTGTTGGCTACAAAGGAAGTACTCAGGAATATTTCTGTTGGATAGTCAATGAACAAATAAATGTGCCATAATAATTTCAAATGGGGCTTTGATTCAAAAATTTATTTTAGTTTAATTAAATACCATTAGCTATTTGCACACCTCATTTATACTTCATTTAATTAAATAACTGAAGAAAAGTTCAAGCTAGGTGATAATAAATACCTTGTCACATGACGCTAGTCCTTCATTCCATAGAGAATCATTCCCTAGGGGTGCCTGGGTGATTCAGTCCGTTAAGCATCTGACTTTGGCTCAGGTCATTATCTCACAATTTGTGGGTTCGAGCCCCCCATCAGTCTCTGTGCTGACAGCTAGCTCAGAACCTGAAGCCTGCTTCGGATTCTGTGTCTCCCTCTCTCTCTGACCCACTCCTGTTCATGCTGTCTCTCTCTCTCTCAGAAATAAATAAAACATTAAAAAAATTTTTTAAAGAATCGTATCCTAAAACGTGTCTTGAGGAAAAGTAGGTCCTATATAAGTTTGAAAGGTCTTATTTGCTTAAATAAAACATTTCAACTTAAATTTCTTTAACCCAGTGTTTCTGGAGCATTTGGGGCTCCCACACTGACCCCTTCGTGACCACTGCTGCCATACAGCTCTCCACTTCAGGAAAATCTTAATATTATCTTTATCATTTGAAGGAACTTTTTCTAAACTGCCTTTTACTATTTCTAGATATCTGTAAATTTGAATTTTAAAAGTCTAGGGATTTTAATTTTGTGATGTTATTTTTGAATGGCAGAGTAAAACTGCCTGTAAAATGAATGTAAGATCCCTGAGTGCTGCCTCAGACTCCACTTTTTTATGCCAACAATGAAGAATCAATCATATACAGTGTGTTTGATTGCTTGTATTTGTTGTGCTTGACTGAAGCCCTTTGGAGGCCATCTTGTGCAATTACTGAATCATTACTGAAGACAAAATTACCGGTCCAATATAATTGTCATTGCAACAGAATTTATAAAACACTGAATTTTGTTTATTAATCACCAACTTAATCAATCATCTTCTGTTAAGTACTCATGCTTAGGTGATATAACAAAATTGCCCTCATTAGAGAGTAAATGTTAGCATTTATGAATTCTTTTTCTTCCTTTTTTAAAAAAAGTTTTAAAATGTTTACTTATTTTTGAAAGAGAGACAGAGTATGAGCAGGGGAGGGACAGAGTAAGAGACAGACACAGAATCTGAAGCAGGCTCCAGGCTCTGAGCTGTTAGCACAGAGCCCAACGTGGGTCTCAAACTCACAAACCATGAAATCATGATCTGAGCCCAAGTCAGGCACTTAACCAACTGAGCCACCCAGCACCCTAAGAATTCCTAATGGGAGTAAAACTTTATCATATATGTTTATAGACAAATGAATACTACATAGAACAATATTGAATCACCATGAGGTACTACCATCAATTGATGGCAATTTTAGTAATCTACCAGATGTACTCTGAAATAAAAGAGATTCAAACAATTATAGACAAAAATATGTTATTCATAAATTCATTATATTATAAAAATTTTAAATACTTGATAGAAATTATATTAACTGAAACTACTAGCCAAAGGTTGGTTGGAATAATACAGATAGCAAATATTATAGAGTTACATATTTTTAAAAAATCAATTTGCAATTGTGAATGTAACTTAAATAACAGTACAGAAATCAATACAGAATATTTTTTAGACTTATGTAGGAAATATAATATGTAAATTTCATTGAGGAGATCAATTTTAAACTTAATGATAGCTGGACTATTTTGAAAATCTAAAATATTTAAATACATAGATAATTTTAGATTAAATCTAAAATCTATTCATCTTGATACTGTCAACTTTCTTCATTCCTTGAATACCTGGGATCCTTTTGATTTCAGAGAATTCTTATACAACTTTGACTAAAAATTACATTTTTATATAATGTAACTAAATATATAACTAAAATTTATATCTAAAGATTAGTCTTCAAAGTCATATTATAGTGAAGGAGATTATGAAACATAAATTTCAAACAGTTCCCTTTTCAGATCAAGAGACAAACCTGGAAGACCTAGTTAACAGAGCTTTACAAAACCCATGATTAGTGAAAACTCAGGACGTGATGTTAAAAAAAAAAAAAGAAAAGAAAAGCTTTCCCACCATCCAATAGGGACAGAAAGCCTAAGCTTCCTTTTTCTATAAAATCTCTCATGGAGGATGGAAGTTAGTTAGAGATACTAGAAGCATCTATATGTAAATTTGCTACATATAAATATACTACATTTGCTTAAAGGGATTAATTCTGAAATCTTATAGCACTGACTTAATGGAAAAATGTAAGCCCCTTGAAGACATACCCAGATTCAGCAGAACACCAGAGTAGAATGTATCCAACAAGTAGGTAGTTTTATACTTTATCGATGGATGGATATTGGGTGGCAGATAGGTATGAGTGAATTAACACAGAGCCAGGGCCCTGCCATGCTAAAGGGAAAAAAAAAGAATTTATATTGGAAAATGAGGCTTAAAGAGCTTTAGCTAAAGAGTAGATGGGAAGACCCAACAAAAGATGCCATGGAGTAGGGTCAGAAAGGTAGACAACTGACCAAACTTAAAGAGCATACCACGAGTTGCCTCGTAGACATGAGCAGTAGATGTCTACAGCATTCTAAAGTACCAAAAAATGACATCTCCACTGAGACTGGTTGCTATCATGATTGACAGCAAGAACAGTCCATTTCATCCCATCACTATTAGGGCTCATAGGCTATCACTTATATCTAAATGTTTTCTTTAAAGAAGCCTGTGATTTAATCCTGAAAGTTTGAGCTTTGCCCCAAGGAAGGTGAGTTAACACACAAAAGAGATGGTTTCCCTAGAAGAGATTATTAGCAAGTTTATTCTATCTTTTGCAGGAAACTATGAGTCACATTAAAATGTTATACCAAGATAATTTTTTTTCAGTTTTATCAAACACTATATATTAACCCTACTATATATTTTAGAATGTATTACTCATATTACAAATGGATATTTGACAATTATCTCTTATTTATAGTTGTTGTTGTATTTAAAATTAGTAATCTAAGCCACAATCATTTTACTAAGATATTTCTGGATTCTCACAAATCCCAAGAGATTGTAACATAAGGTTAATATAATTTGCCTTTTACTTTTTAAAGTGTATCAACAAAGAGTTTATATAAATGGATTAAACAATAGCCTAAAAAAGAACACTTAGCAAACAGTAAAGATTTTTTTAGCATTAAATGTTTTTTTTAAAGAATCAATAGAAATACTGGCTTAAGAAAGAACACTTTGCAAATGTAAGCATTAAAGATCTTTCTTTAAAGTAACAACCATGATATTTTCCTTCTTGACTGTAAGTCATTCTCCTATCAATGTTATGGGGATTGGTTCAATTCCTAAGAAAATAATGAAAATTATATAATAGTCTCCATATAATCTTTAATATGATGATTTCTGTGACTATTCAGTACATACATCCTTTCTCTTTCAATTTTCTTGCTGTACTTGGCTTAAAAACCATTTACCACCTGGTTTTAAGTGATTCTCTTTATCAGAATCTGAATGTGATGTTTCCAAAATATTTTCTCATAAATGATGTACATCAATAATTCTAGGTAGTCACCATGTCAATACATATAGTTACCCCACAACCAGAATGAAAGGACTATAAAACAGCAAGGTGGGATAAAGGAAATATCATTCATAATATTCTACTTTGTATCTAAAATCTCATTTTATATATTAAAACTATGGCCGAAATATAAATACAGTCATATGGCTTAATTTTAATTCATACATATTAAAATGTTTAGCAAGATAAAAATATTTTACTAGAACTTTTTATATTTGACTAAAGTTAAGCAAAAATTAGTCTCTAGATTTTATTTCTTGTATACAATGCTTCACATGGGTTTGTAGGTTGTGTTTCACAGTGAAATGTCTACGTCTGAGAAATTTGAAATGAAATGACAACCAGCTCTCTATCAAATGCACCCACAACTTCTGAACAGAATTTTGGGCTGGGGGATAGATAAGAAGATTGGCAAATGAGTTTAAAGATGGGAATAAAAAAGTATTTTTGTTAGCTATGGAAGAATTTAATTCTATCATTATCAACTAATGTGGTAAAAGGACTTAAATGTTACACTGGTGTGGACTATCAGACATAAATTCACATCACAGGGGGAAATACTATAGGGGAGTTTTTAATGGTTCTTTTAGACAGACCAATAGTTATTTCACCATTTTGACTACGGAGTATCTTCAGTCTCTCTGCTGGTTGTGTAGACATTGTACTAATTACAACAATGAACTCTATACACCAGACAAGTTCATAAAGCAAGAAATAAAATAAGGTTCTTTTTTTAACATCACAATAAAATTTAAAAGAACAAAAAAAGAATTTCCAGGTGAAAGTAATTATTTAGCACTGAAGGAGACATGAAGAAAAAAAAGTGATGTTCATAATAAAATCAAAAGGAAATAATGTACAGGATTAGAAGTTACTCTCAAACACTATTCACTAATGGAGCTCAACATATTATTCTCTCAAAACTCATTAAATGAACATAACTAGCTTACGTCCTAAGCTTAAACTAATGCATTTCGTCTAATGTATGAAAAAGGGATTATTTTGAAATGATAATTCACAGTTTATGAATTTTTCACTGTAGCATTAAAAAATACCTACTATAACATGAAATATATATGTACACATATATATGTATATATATATAATACTTCTTGAATTATGCTAAAAAGTCCTGTCCATGTCTTCACCAGGAAAGTTACCTGTCTATGTACAACGTTTCTATTACAGTAAACTACTTACGCCTTAATTATCCAAACCAAAAGTTTTGATCTCTCTTACTATGTTACCATCTCACCTCCAACCTTGAAGTTATATGACTTACACTGATGGTGACCAAATTAGAGGAGAGGTTTGTGACTACAATCATAGGATAGGATTCCCTGTGCTTTATTCAAAATGGATATATGAAGGTACGACAGAGACTGATGCCTTAGCAAAATTAGAAAGAAATATATTAAACAGATTGCTTTGAGGTTGCGCTGCATTTCAAAATGTGAACTATATTATTTTAAAAATTATGTTGTAAAGAGGAAACTGCCTCTCAGCTTATTTTTTTTAAGACTCATTTTAAAATTGGGTTCTAAAGAAATGTGCTTTTTTTTTTCTGGAGAAACATAGACATGTCCTTATGAAACAGCATTTTTAATTGTAAATGTGATTCCTGGATTCAAATTTATGTTTGATCACAATTGTTAAACTATTTTTACTTCTTGGTTAGAAAGTGTATTTCTCATCCATTTCACATGGTTGATTATTTCCTTTCACTGAAGCATCTTTGTTTACTACATGTCTGGCTTTTACTCATAGAAATATAAATGCATTTTGATTTGCACAATAATTATGTGTCTGGCAAGTATGACTTTTTAAAAAAACTGATGGCGAAACAAAGGCTCACACAACTCAGACAGCAATTAGCAACCTCACAATTCAACTCTGATCTTCTGATTCCAAATCTCATTATTTTCCTGATATACTATCCTCGATCTCGGATAATCTTATTTATCTTTGTTCAATAACTCTGCACTCACATTTATGTCCAAACTTTTCCAAGTGTAAAAAATGGAATACTACTCAAAAGTTGTTTTTCACTTAAATTATGTGTATCTAAAATACCATGAGCCTCTGTGTGACTGAGGTTTATGGCAGTGCATTTTCAATACAATTTGAAACTCCCATTCATTAACTATGTTTTTCTCACCAAAAAGACACACAGCTGATCCCAAAATGATGACAACTCTTTGAGAAATGATGTAATAAAGTATTTCCCCTTCCATAACTTTAAAATACTGTATTACTATTGATGTATCTTTGTTAAAATGAAAATAAGTATCTACAAAATATTAACCTGCATAAGAAGAATCAAATAAAATTATGGAAGAAAGGAGTAAATAAAAAATGTGATAAAATCTGTAAGAATTTAGAAAACTTAATCTATAATATAAAAACATTCATTTTTGGATATATGGAATTGATAATATTGTTGCAATTCCTAAAATTATGTGCCAAAGACAATTTTGTGAAAATCTACAGCTACAAAATCTTTGCACATTAAAAAAAATGAGAAATGTTGAACAATTTAAAACAAAAAAAGATGTAATAATATTTCATCTTTGAATAGTTGACACTTATGAGAAAAAAATAATACTTTTAAATAAACATCATCTAGAGGTACAGTTTTCTGTACTAGACATTGAGGGTCATCTGAAAATCTAGTCCAATTTAGAAATTAAGAACATGCTCATAATCACAGAAATGTAAAATAAATAGAGTTTATGTTTTTAATTAAAATCAAATGACAATGCTATGGAGGTTTCAATAAATAAATATGAGAATTCTCAGACACCACAGTTAAAGAAAAGTTACACCACTTACATGTGAAGAAACACAATCCAAGTTCTCATTAGAAGAGTTTTAATGAAACTTGAATGAAGGAAGAATTTACAAAACAAAGGCTAATTTAGTAAAATGAAATTGAAATGAGTCTTTGGGGGAAGAGTTGAAAATTGAAGAGGAAAAAATTGAAAAGCACAGTAGAGATAATAGTAGAATTTTCAAAGAAGGGTTTCTCAATATAAATAAACTCAGAGGGGAAAAAAATAGATGGTTTAAGTGGACAATATTCAGTGTGGGATCTGGGGAGGCAGAAGCGATTTACATATCTAAGGCATTTTATTTAAATCAAGAATTCTCTTAGTATTTTTGAGTTAAAACAGAACTACATTTACTAGTGTGTTATCCATAACCTCTACTTAACCCTATTTAAATTATAATTTCTAAACCAATCATGAAGCTGGATTCTAACACAATTTAAAGGAAGTTCTATTGAGGAAAGCATGTTGGTGTGACTGCAAGCCATTCATTATGGGACAGACTGTAAAACAGCTATGCCATTCATTCAGGAACATTTAATAAGTTTGCAGTTAATTTCCATGGTATTTTATAAAGAACTCAGGGTCAAAAGAAATGCTATCAAGAAAATAATCAGTCTTTGGAAACCTAGAGCTTCAATACAACATTAAATTAAAAATAATAGATAACTCGATAATAACTTGAGTTCTTAAGAAATTGTACTAGGGGGCACCTGGGTGGTTCAGTTGGTTAAGCGACCAACCAGCTCAGGTCATAATCTCAAGGGTTCCTGAGCCTGAGCCCTGCATCATGCTCTGTGCTGAGAGCTCAGAGCCTAGATTCTGCTTCAGATTCTGTGTATTTCTCTCACTCTGCCCCTCTCCTGCTCATGCTGTTTCTCTGTGTCTCAAAAATAAGTAAATGCTAAGACCCGTACTATGCAGAGAACTGGTAGTGTCTTTTGTATAGTACATTCCATAATTTTTTTCTCTTTAATTGATTTTAATCTAGACACTGCTGAAATTAAATGTTAGCTAGTATGATGTAAAACAGCATGATTACCATTTCTTGCTAGGGCATGTATTTCAGCATGTCAGAATTATGAGTTTTACTGCTATTTAAGTTAGCTTATTAGAGTTTATATTTTAGTCCAAATTTCTTTATTTGCTTACAAGTTCAAGAATTTTCATGTTGTCTAATATTTGGACATAATCAGGTCTATGCCAGGAAAGTTTTAAAAGGATCCATGTAAAGGTGGATTTTTATATAATAAAAATGTCCTTGATCATATTATTACATCATAGCTTCCATATTCTTCAACTACTTTATTTCCTCTATACTGTATAGCTATAGATTACATCAAAAATTACCCTCTTTTGAGTTCCTTTTCCTGCAGAAAATAGAAAAAATATCATACCCCATAAAACACTTCCTTTCTATTTTACTACAGTGAATTCATTGTTATGCTCTTATTTGGTCCTGAAACAAGATAGGCAATTCTAGAAAATCAAATTGAATCTGAAGGTACTATTAAAGTCAACTTAAGATCAGTGAGTAGGATAGTGAAAATAATAATTAAATACACAAATCTACTGACAGCTTTGCACTACTGCCTTGTAATGCAAAACAATCCTATCTAAAGACACTTTCATGAACTCAAACTACATAAAGCAAATGAAGTATCCTTTTATTTCTAAGACAGGAGAGCAATTTTTTTCCTCCAGGTTTTACACATACATATGAAATAATTGCTATTTTATTTCTAGTCAGATAAGAAAGAGAACCCATCTGACTGAAAGATTTCATGAATCCAGTAGAAAAGATCACCACATGAGCCAAAGATGATAGCCTTTTGAATTTCTGCCATGCCATCTGCTTTAACTCATAAAGAGGGGAACTAGAGCCATAAAATCATGTGGTTGAAAAACTCCACAAGGTAAGGGGTCAACCCAGAGATAAGGAGGCTCCACAATATATTTTTTCAATAAACAAGTCCTCTGACTCCTGAAGTATACAAAACTTTTAGAAATTGAAGTTGGAAATTCAACAAAATACTATTTCAAATTCAAAAGTGACACTGACTGAAACTGGTAAGATTCAAGTTAATATGTCCTGAACAGCTAGTTTAATAAAATCTATAAAATACAATGTTCTATGCATATTTAATTTTCAATTTTAGAATACAGTATTCTTTCATGAGTAATATATTCTACTATAAGAAGTGCATTGACTTCAGAACATATTTGCATTCATGCTTCCATTCAAATTAACTACATTAGCAATAGAAATTATTGATATTTGTACCGTGGATTATTCCTAAAGTATTTACTTTTGAGTTATTATCTTTGGAATTTTTACTACAGTGATACCAAATACACTATTACAAATCTCAAAATACCAATCACATTAATCTGTTACTACTATTGTCAGAAATCCTATTGATAGGATAGTTATAGACAGGTTATTGGTCTTCAAAATACGAATTAACTGTTGAAATTTGTATTCCAGAAAACGGTATGTGGCCTAACATTTTAGGTATTAACTCTAAGCTACCTAAAGTTACCATATTAAAGTTAATAAGTGCCTAAATTTAAGACTACTAAAAAAGAAAGCATAAAAAAAACAGATAAATGGAAAAATGTAATTGGAGCAGTGCTCATGATTCCATTAACAGTAGCTGATACACTACTGAGAATGCAATGATTTATTTACATAAGTAGTCTGAGGATAAAGTACACTAAACCCACATACTATTACTAAAAATTATGGAAGCTAAATTTTCATTAATATTCCATCTTCATGACAATCTTGTTCTAAACCAAGAGTGTTTTCAAGTTAATACATCAAATACTATATCTCACATATTCAAATTATACATATTAATAAAAATTTTTAGGATAATAATCCTAACAAACTATTTACAAATAGTAAACACACTGTCTGTGAAAATGGATTTCATCTGATGGAGAGCCTATTTACAACTTTAGGTTTTCTGCAGCGTTCTGTGGCACAGCTTTAGGAAGCATGTCCCATTGCTGAGCCACTTTATTAAAAGAAAACATTACATTTGTTACATATTACCATTTAGAGGTCATAATATTCTTCATTTTGAGCATTGTGCTGTAAAAACCAACTAACTTTTCTCTTGTAATTTAATTATCACATAATTGCCTCAGCAAGAGAATGACCATTTTGGCTTATTCAAATCACCATTTATTAAGGCAAAAGATATTTTGCTTCTATTGCACATATCATAAGAGACAAAGGTATTCATTTCACCTATCATAAGAGACAAAGGTATTCATTAAATATACCTTGATATGGAGCACTAAATCCACGATATCGGTGATTGCTGTCTGTAACAAAATGCAGTCTGAGCCAGTTTTTGTTGCTGATAATTGGTGGTGGTATATTCATTCCAGATAACCTGAATTATGGAAGACAACAACAACAAAAATCTTTAAAAACTTTTCAGCTGTAAATGTTTTCACTCAGGACCCCAAAATATGTCTACCTGTACACAATATTCATGACTTTGCATTTTAATTGTTTCAGAATAGATAAAATCATTATTTCATGCATAGGAAAGTCAATCATAGAACAGTGTCATTCCAAACATATGCTGTTCTAAGCAGGCTGCATTTATTAATAAAAGAAATTGTGAACTGGGTATGATTTTTGATTCATCCAAATTTATTGCCTAGGCAATAATACACATAATGGAAGCTGAGCCAATGGTGCTGGTCATTATATTCCTCAAGTATGTATTGATACAGTATAGTTAGAAAATAGACTTCAAAGTAATTGATATACTCTATCCACCGAATATATTTTTAATATTTCACATTCAATGGCAAATTTCCCAATTTCTTTTCATAGAGCAAGGACTCATTTAATGTGATTTCACAATACTATAAATTTTCATGATTAGCTTTCATTATAATATATACTTCTATAATGCACTGGAGGTCTGCCCCAGTTGATAGACAGAAAATAGATTGCATTTTAAATGTGTATTTATTCTGTCTATATATAGTCACAATGTTACCATTTCATAGTTTCCTTACACAAGGTACTTAAAGCAAAATTTGAAACTATGCACCAGATACTGGTCATGGTCAACATATGAAATAACTCTCTTGCTCTGTATCTTTTGAAGACTTCCAGAGAAACAGTTTCTAATTTCATTTGATGAAGGAATATTACACTCATATACCTAGTCATTTAAATCCTAGGTATTTGCTATAAAGCCAAGGTAAAAGATCCTCAAAAGCAGGATTACTTCACAGTGAAGAAGAGTTCTTCATTAAGGTTTCCCAATAACCAGTATGATTTAATTTTATCATTCTTCAAAGCTTTCACTTTTCTTCATCAGAAAGCAGAGCAGTTGGTGTGTGTGTGTGTGTGTGTGTGTTGGAAGGGGATTACAACTCTTCTCTCAGTACTTTGGAGGCAGTCATTCTCGGGAACCAGTAGAGAGAGACTAAAAAGGTTTTGTACACATTACTCAGCGGTGAGGTGTATAAATGGTGATGAATGGACACTTAATCTAACACCTTCTCTCATTTCCCTCCCACAAAAACCCACCTTTTCCAAGATATTTGGCAATTAGCCATCACTTTTTGTGGATGACTATCTGCCATGGCATAGAAATATGAATTCATCTATTTTAATTTTTCTAAATTTTTAATGTTTTTTAAAAATTTATTTGTGAGAAAGTGAGAGAGACAGTGTGAGCAGGGGAGGGTCAGAGAGAGAGGGAGACTCAAAATTTGAAGCAGGCTCCAGGCTGTGAGCCAGATGTCAGCACAGAGCCTGACGCGGAGCTCGAACCCACAAACTGTGAGATATGACCTGAGCTGAAGTCGAACGCTTAACCGACAGAGCCACCCAGGCGCCCCATATATTTTCAAATGTTTATTTATTTAGTTTGAGAGAGAGAAAGAGAGTGGAGGGAGAGAGAGAGAGAAGGAGGGAGGGAGGGGAGGGAGAGAATCCTAACAGTGCAGAGCCCTACACAGGGCTCTATCCCATGGACTGTGAGATCATGACCTAAGCCAGAATCAAGAGTCCAGTGTTTAACCAACTGAGCCACCCAAGTGTCCCTGAATCAAGCTTTAGTGTATCATTGTGGGCACAGATATATACAAAGGTATATAGAATGCTCTTGGCAATGTAACTGTGTAATATGATGTTCTTGATTCTAACATGAACAAGTTGGGTTCTATCACATAGATCTCTCATCTGGCCTTCTGCCTTGGAATGCATCTTCTTTAATGTTTCCCTAGTAAGGCCTTATTTTCTCTATATAGGGGTGAGTCAATTTATTGGTGTGGCTGGCTCCTTTTTTTTTTTTCATATCTGAATTTAGCAAATAAAGACATGTATGTAATATACTTGTATAATTTTAAGACTCAAGGTTTAGGTTTTTACTTCTTTACTTTCAAACATTTCCAGGTTAGGTTTATTTTTGTTTGCTTATTGGTTGGTTTGGCTCAAAAAGCAATTCAATGAAAAGGTATTTAGATTTGATATAATTATATTTCCAATAGAATAGCATGTTTCATGCCAGGTTTTGATTTACAATTTGGTTCTCTTCAATTCCTTGATTCAATGACCGAAATATCCATTAGGGAAAGTTTAAATTATTTTTGACAGGTTGTACACATTTCTAAGTATAATGAGACTATAATACATGGATGGTTGTAATACATTAAAGTACAGAGTTTGGAGAGAGACCCTTAGAAGATCCAGTAAATGAAAAACAACAAGGACATCAAGAAAAGTCGGAGAGAAAGATGAAGCAGACAATAAAAAGGATAAACTTCCCATCTTTTCCAGGGACATCAAAGATAATTTCAGCAGTAGAATATAGGAAAGGCAAGTAATATCTACTATGGAACTATAGTTTGCAACCTGAATTCACCTTTAGCGACTGAGAAAGGTGGAAATGAAAAGCCACAGTAGCTAGTGGCACAATGCACATGAGACAGAGCAAATAATGGCCACTTAACAGGACAATTTAAGAAGAAATTCCTGACAGTATCAATGCTTCAGTTTATGAAGCAGCACTGTAGATAAGCCAAGACACTGAACCAGAAACATTCTTTTTTATGTCTTATGGAACAAACTGGTAAATACACATACATATCTCTGCACCATATTTCATGTTATCAAGATATCTTGGAAATCTTGGAGTACTGAGGTGAAATGCTGCTTTGAAAGATTCCATCAAATTAATTTAGATAATTAATTTCTTAAATACTAAAGGAGATATTTCTTAAACATAGCTCATTATTATCCTTATGTCATATCACCATGGTCATTTGAAGGTAAGCATATATGCCTTCATTCTAGCATAAAATCAGTGAGAATCATCTCTCGGTAATGAAGAGATTAAGAGCATTCAACAGCCATTCACTAAGCACTGAGTAGTGTAAACACCTGATACTCAGGGTACAGTAGTAAATATAGTAGTAAATAAGACAAAAAGTGATCTTGCAAAGTGAAAATAAAGAAGGCAACACAAATAAATCAATAAGGTAATTTCAGATGGTGGCAGATGATGTACAAAAATATAAGAATAATATGATAAAGAAACCTCTAGAAATGAGGTTTATATCATTTTAACATGTTTTCATTTTACACTCAGAGAAGCCACACTCATGATTATATGTCTCAAATTATTACACTGGATTTTAGTAGAATTATATCAAAGAAAATTATGATAATGGTAAATGTCATAACTTTGTAACCACTATTGTTATTTGTATCCAAGAAGAATCCAAAACCTGTCTTATGAGTAATTGATAAATCTGAATGGATGTAGTAAATTAATAATGACATCAAATTTCATTGCACATTCAATGTAGAAATACAACAATACAGTGTAACTTTCCATATTAATCTTTGCAAATCGTATTATTTATATAATTTTCTGCAGAAATAACTAAATCATAAACTCATATTTAAAATCAGATGTGACATTTTCTATTGTAGACAGTCCCTTAGAGAATATGATTATAAACATTACAAAAAAATTTTTTCAGGCAGTGAAGCATAAGAAATCTAAGAGAGCCACAGGTCTTTATCATTTTTTAGAAGTCCCTAAAACTATTCTGAGCCTATGTTTATATAGGTTTATAACCCTATTTTCAGCCCTTTATTGCTGTCCTCTCTCAGTCTCTGGTTCTCAACTTTCTCAGAGTTAGCACTTGTAACAACACGTGCCATCTTTGGGGCTCTAACATCTATTTTTTTTTTTTAAATCTTTCTAGTGCTGTAAAATCATTGAAACCTAAGGATCTGTCTTTCTTTATCGCTGGTACTCACAGGCACAGTCAAACTGCAAACCCATAATTATGCAAATCATCACCTGCGTGACTCACAAACCTCACTCTCCCAACACAGTTCTCCCACACTCCTAACTGTACTTCTTTCTCTGTCTTGCTGTCTCTCTCTATCTCCCTCTTTCCCTCTTTTACCTCTTTTGAACTCCTTTCTCTGGCACTGAGATAAGATTTAGTCCTCATGCTTCTTCTGTTCTCCAAGATTTTGTTAGATCAATTGTCCTACTTTGAGCTGTAATTAGTTCCTAAAATTCATTCTTTCATCTTTAATGCAAGACCCTTTCATGGTATTCTCTTTAGGCAAAATATGCATGTAAGTAAGAAAATAAAGGTAAAATATATATAATATTTGATACATATATATATTTTATTATCATATAGAGATGTATACACTCTCTCCCTCTCTCCACATCTCTCTCATATATATATATCTGTGTATATATATGTATATACATATATATATCTGTGTATATATATGTGTGTATATATGTGTGTATAGATATACATATACATACACATTGAGAATATATATATGTGATGATACACACACACACACACACACACACACACACACACACACACTCTCTCTCTCTCTCTCTCTCTCTCTCTCAACAAAGCTGGCCTTGTAGTTTCTAGGTGGAGATAAATACCCAACCTCCTCTGTCCTCACAGAGTACCTTTATCACATTACTTATTATTTTGTATAGGAGAAAGTTTTCCATTTTCACCATTTTACCGTTCCTTTAAAGGTAGGTTATTAAATTCCTAGTGCTGAGCAGAATGATTGATGCATAGTAGGTATACACCGATTTTATTTATCAAGAAAATACCTGAATATAAGCTGTTTGCATACATGCCCTCTTTTAGTACCTATGTTTTGCTTTTAGTAATATATATATACGTATATATATATATATATATACGTATATATATTCAGTAATTAAATTTATACCATTATCATATGCTCTAGCTCTTTTCTTTATTCAAGATGCAGCTAAAATTCTCTATCCATAAGTCTTCAATCCCCTCAATTGCCACCATCTGAAATTATCTTACTGATTTAGTTGTGTTACCTTCTTATTTTCACTTTTGAAGATATGGATCTTTATGTCTTATTTAATACTATATTTACTACTGTACCCTTAGTATCAGGTATTTATCACAGTCAGTGCTTAGTAAATGACTGTTGAATGAACTTAATATCTTCATTACTGAGAAGTTATCTTTTTGTTACCTGATCATCAAAAGCACTTGTTAAAACTCTTCTCATGCACTTATCACAATAATATTATTATTATGTTGTACATATTCTGTAAATGATAAGGAGTTGGAATCAGGATCCACATTGGATTTATCTCTGAATCCATAAGCACATTTCAAAGTATACATAATAAAAATATGCTAATCAGATTAGTTAATATCCTATTATAACACTTCTCAAAGTGTGTTCTAGTGAATATTAGCCACCAAAAACTGCCTTTGGGGATGAGGGAAGTTACCTCCGTGAAAAAGATTTTCAGTTATTGTTTTGTAACCATATCCCCCTGTTCTAGATTTTTTAAAGTTTTAACACAGAATTCCTTAATTTTATTTCAAAAATCACTCTCCCATTTCCTCCTACTATAAATTAGAAAATTATTTTAGCAACAAAATTAATCTATTTCTGGGATGACGTTAAAGGCACTAATCTTCTATGCCATGCAAGTCATGAGTATTCTGTGTGTGAAGCATACAGACTTTCACACTGGCTAGGGTGTGCTTTTTTATCACAGATGTTCTTGGTTAGATGTTTAAAAGTCACTGAACTGCAGAACACACCATCCTATGTGGTTTTAACAAGAACATTAAGAAGCTAAGCATTGTATTATGCAGCCCAATTATTCAGAAGCCAGATGTTATAAAGTATTTGCAAAGCAAATGAGAGAAGTGGCTACACTAAATTTTCATCTTTTTATCCCTCTCCCCCTTTACTCACACACCCCGCTTGCTTATCCCCATCTCTACCCTGACTCTAGTTCTCTACTTATCCCTATTTCTCTGATTAATCTTCTAGAAAGTTTTCTTACAAAAATTGGGTGCTGTGGAGTTGTGTTACTTTTATCTGAACATATGCTTCAGGAAAAGCTCTTTATATTTCAGATACAATGTGTGTGTGTCAAACTACCAAAATTTGATTTAGATGAAGTAGAAAAGTTTAATAGTACTATAACCATTTCAAAATTGTATCTGATATTTAAAAACTAGAAAAAAATTTCTACATGCAGTTGTTTAATAGAGACTTGTGCTAAATATGGAAGGAATTAATAATAATTTTACCCATACTTTTCCAGAAAATATAAGAGGAGGGAACACTTCTCAACTCCTTTTACAAGGTTAGTATTACTCTGATAACAAAACTAGGCAAGGTCAGTACAGAAACAAAAAATAAACCAAAAGAAAAACAAACAAACAAAAAAAAAACCAGACCAATATCTGTCATGAACTTAGATATAAAAACTCTAAAATATTAGCAAATTGAATTCATCAAGGTATAGCAAGAATTACACACCATGCCCTAGTGAGATGTATTCAAATTATAAAAGGCTGGCTCAATCTTTGAGAATCAATGTAATCCACTGTATCAACAGGGTATAGAAGAAAATTTAAATGATCAAATTAATAGACACAGAAAAAGCATTTCACAAAATACAACATCTATTAATGATTAAAACCCAAATTAGGAATAGAGGGAACATCAACTTTATAAAGAGCATGTACAAAAACCTATAACGTCATACTTAATGTTGAATTACTTAATTTTTTTATTAAGATCAGGAACAGTGTGCATGATTCTTATTCAACATTGTGGTAGAAGTTCTAGTGAATTAATAAGGCATGGAAAAGGTATTAAAAAGAATATATTTTTGAAAGAAAGAAACTGTCCCTTCTTGAAGATGGCATGATTATTTATATGGAAAATTCTAGCAATCTACAAAATAAAATCCCAGAAATATTAAGTGCATTCAGCCTGGTCACTAGATACAAGATGAATATTCAATAAAAATTCAATTTCTAAATAATAAACAATAACAATAAACATTTGGAAATTGAAACAAGCACAATAGAATTTATAATTTGTTCAAATAAAATTAAACACTTAGGTGTAAATTTAGTAAATCATGTATAGCATTTATATCAGCAAAATTTTAAAATGCAATAAAAAATCAAAGATGTAAATAAATGAAAAAACATGCCATGTGGTAAAGATCTTAATTCTCCCCAAAATAATCTAGAGTTTTAATGCAATTTCTACTAAAATGCCAGAAAATTCTTTATATACACATACAAAGATAATTATAAAATATACATAATAAGTCACAGGACCAAGCAGAGTAAACTTGAAAAGTAAACAATAGCCTTTTCAATAAATGATCTTGGAAAAGTTGAACAACCGCAGGTAAAAATAAACCTCAGCCTAAAGTTCACACTTCAAAAAATTAAAGATCTATTTATGATTTTTAAAAGCCTCAGCAAACTGGCAAGATACTGTAGTCAACCTGATAAAGGTCATACATGAAAAAGATACAGCTAATGTAATTCTGATATAATTCTTAAAGATGAAAACCTCATGCTTTTCGCCTAAGACCAGACAGAAATTATTAATGTCCACTCTTACCAGTTCTATTCAACATTGAATTGGAAGTTACTACCAATTCAATAAAGCAAGAAAATAAATAAAAGGCATACCAATGTTTTAAAAATAATAAAATTGTCTTTGTTTTCAGAGGACTTAATTGTCTACATGGAAAATCTCTATAAATTGGAGTGCCTGAGTGACTCAGTGAGTTAGGGCTTGAGCCCCATGTTGGGTTCTGCACTGGCAGCGTGGACCTGCTTGGGATTCTCTCTCTCTCCCTCTCCTCATCTCCCAACTTGTGCTTACTCACTCTCTCTCTCTCTCAAAATAAATAAATAAACATTAGAAAAAGAAGAAAATCTTTATAAATCTACAAAATGTTAGTAGACCTCTTGAAGGACTTTATCGAGGTTTCAGGATAGAGAATGAATGTACAAATATCAATTGTATTTCTGCATCTTAGAAATAAGCAATTGAAAATTGAGTTTTTAAATAAAGTACCACCTACACATCATAAAAATAATTGAAACAGGAACAAATATAACAAAACAGAAGTCATTTTAAATATGCTTTAAGCTGCAAATAGATAAAGGATATAATACTATATACTTAGAATACCTCAGTGAATAGCAAGATAAGCCACATTCATTTATACAAAAACTCAACATGGTTATGATGTCATTTTCCCCAATTAATATACAAATCCACTATAATTCTTATGAAAATCTTAGTGGAAATGGATGATTCTAAAATTCATGTAGAAATATGAAGTACCTTGAATAACCTTTTATTTTAAAGAACTTAATTAGATAATTCATGCTAATTGATCTTAGGCTACCAAACTATAGTAATAATTATTATTACAGACCTGATATACACACAGATAAATGGAAAAGAATAGGCAGTCTAGAAATAAATCTACAAATATATGACCCAGTAATTTTTAGCAAAGAACTAAAGGTATATGAATGAAGAAATAATATTCTCTCAACAAACAGTATGAGTCTGAATATCTTAAAACAAAAAAATATATGTATAAGGAAAAAAAATCTCAACTGTACACAAATATTAACTCGAAATGGATCACAGACATGAATATAAACACAAAATTATTAAGACTTCCAGGAAAATGCATAAGAGAAAAATCTATGAATTAGTGGGAGATTCCTTAGATAAGAGAGAAAAGCATGAATTATTAAAAAAATTAATTGGGCTTCATATTTAAAAAAACTCTGCTCATGGAAATATACCATTAAGAAAATTAAATGACAAGCCATGAACTAGGAGAAAATATTTCTGATGCACACAGAAATGTATCTATAATACAGAAAGAACTTTCAAATTAGTAAGGCAATAGATACCTGAAAAAAAAGTGGGTAAAATTTTTAAACACTTCACTGAGAAAGATACAGAAAACAAAGAAGCACATGAAAAGATGTTCCTTTAGCTTTGGATTTATTCAGTGAGATGTAAATGTCTTCAAATAACCATTCAAGAGCATCATTGATCTACTTCTTCAAATACCATGCATATATAAAATATTATACAAGGAAAAATATAAAATATTAAGGATTATTGTAGGTAAATGAGAAAGGATATGGCAAAACAGGCCACAGAAGTTACACCTTAATTCTCACTCCACTTCCTTTTCCCTCTTTCTCCCCTCTGAAAATCACAAAAACATTTCAAAATAAACAAACAAACAAAAACACTTTGGGAAATGAGTTTCTTTAAACAGAGCATAATATTTATTTCTATTTCTGTAGGTTATCCTCATATCACAGTTAGGTTCCTATACTTATAAATATGTAAATAAATATACAACCTGTAAAACTTGTTAAATAAGATTTATGGGGACTATTTATTTTCACTTCTCTACCTAATTTTCTCACATCTCTATCTAAAATATTTAAGTAGACATTTTAGCAAATGAACTACTCATACTTTTTGCCAGGTTAATACTATTAATAATAATGACAATATTTATTGAGAGCTATTTACTATGTACTCCATATGATTTCAAGCATACTGATTTAATTCCAGAAAATAATATCTATATAGCAATAAATACAATGTAGAGATTTTAATTATGGTGGATTGCTGTGCAAGATGTAAATTTGTAAATATTGCTCTTTTATTGGTTGGAAAACCATTACAATGTTTATCCCAGCCATTCTAAGTAAAGGGATCATTACAATTTATAGTCACATAATCCAGTGGGTATTAAACATTTACTATACTCATATGGTATCTGATGGTTTAAGACTAGGCTTATAATTAGCTCTCAGAAAGCTTAAACTGACTAATGCATAACTGTACTGTTCAATGCAATTACTTTAATACATGTTCAATGATGTTTTTTATTTTATTTTTTTAATTTTAGATATATTTTCTCCTTTTATTTATGCCACTGACAAGCCTGTGATCTCTCAAAAAATGCCTGATGAATGATATTTTTTATATCATTTACCTTTTTATTCCCCTATATTAGTCTCAGTGATTTTTCTTCCTCTCAATTTATTTAGTCAGGTTTTAGATTACTTCAGGTCCAGTTTCTTGTACCACATTGAAAAGTCCAGTTTCTTGTACCACATTCACTTCCATTTCAGTGAAAAGCTTATAGTTATACTTTTATTTAAAAACATTTTAGAGACATAACTATCTTTTCTTTACTATGTTTTTAATTTTGATATTAATGGTGAATCAATATTTATAAAACTCCCAAACTCTAAGATCTCATTAGTTTTGCTTAAGACATCAGTAAGGGATTGAATGATTTATCATTTGCAGCAATATATATATATATATCCTATATATATAAAGCAAAGCAAAGCAAAAGCTAAAAACCATATTTTATTAATTTCAAAGGAAAAAAAGTAAACATACTCAGGGAGAATTTTGAAGAAAATGTAATAAGGAAATGTTTATAGAACCAAAATGGAATGCTATCATACCAAAGGTAATAGGTTTCCATAGGACCCATACTCCAAATGGGAATTCATTTGGAATTGATTTTCCAGTGAAAATTGGTGATGTCTGCCCACAGTGGGAGCTACTTCTGGGGATTGTTACAGGGGACAAAGTCAGTCCTTTCTATGGCTAAACTCTCAAGGAATCAAAGGGCAAAGGAAGTAGCGAACAAAGCAGAGTGGGAGGGGAGTTGAATTTGGACTGAGGACAAAGAAAAGAGGTAGAGAATAAAGGCATACTGGTCAATGCGCTCATTGTTTATTTAAAGATACCGAAGATGAGGGGTTACTGGGTGGCTCAGTCGGTTAAGCATCCAACTCTTGGTTTCACCTCACATCATGATCTCACAGTTCATGGGATCAAGTCTCATGTTAGGCTCTGCATTGACAGCTTTTAGTCTGCTTGAGATTCTCTCTCCCTCTTATTCTGTCCCACCTCCATTCATTTTCTCAAAAAAATAAAATTAAAAAAAAAAAGGGTTACCAAATATGAGAGGCTATCTAGTCACAAGAGAAGAAAATTATAATCTGAACATATGTAATAGAATATTTAAAGTCAAACATTTATAAAGGCAACATAAAAATCACCACAACGGGATAGATATTGTTTATAGTAAAGTCTTTTTTCCCTAAGAAGTCATTCAACAAATAATTGCCAAGAAACTCCTATATACCAGGCAATCTTGCTGAGGATACATGCGTGAACACAGTGTCAGCTCTTCCATTCACTGAAAGAACATTGCATAATAAATTTTAGCAAGATTATAAGAAGAAATGGTAAATCTGTGTAGAATGACAAAGTGAAAGGACTGGGACATCAAGGAGTTCATGATCTAAGAAACTTCTTCACTTCTTCTAATACTCTGAGTAAAAGGAAAATATCCCGACAAGGTGAGTATGAACTCTGTCTGCTCTGGGAAGTGTCCATATGGTCCGTGGCAAAGCTGGGCTACCACAAAGGAAAGGAACCCTTGACTGGGAACCGTTGCAAGAAAAATAACTCTGGTGAGACATACTATAAAACATGCATTCAAATCACCTCACGTCTGTCAGAATTATTAAAATTAACATCTTAGGAAACAACAGAAGTTGCCAAGGATGAGGAGAAAGGAGAACCCTCTCACACTATCAGTGGAAGTACGAACTGATGCAGCCACTTTGGAAAACAGTGTGGAGTTTCCTCAGAAAGTTAAACATAGAACAATCCTACAACCAGCAATTGCACTACTAGGTATTTATGCAAAGGATACAAAAACATTGATTCAAAGGGGCACATGCACCCTACTGTTAATAGCAACGTTATCAGTAATAGCCAAATTACAGAAAGAGTCCAAATGTCCATCAACGGATGAGTGGAAAAAGAAGATATATATATATATCCATCCCACACATACAATGAAATATTACTCAGCCATTAAAAGAGAATGAAATTTTACCATTTGCAATAACATGGATGGAGCTAGAGTGTGTTATGATAAGCACAATAAGTTAGTGAAAGAAAGATAAACACTACATGATTTTCTCATATGTGGAATTTAAGAAACAAAAGAGATGAATATGGGGGGTAAAAAGAGAGGAAGACAAACCATTGGAGAGACTCTTCACTAGATAACAAACTGAGGATTGCTGGCATGGAGGTGGGCAGGGAGGATGGGCTAAAGACATGCATGATGGGTATTAAGGAGGACATGTGTGATGAACACTCAATGTTGTACGTAAGTGATGAATCACTAAATTCTACACCTGAAACTAATATTACATGATATGTTAACTAACTATAATTTAAACAAAAACCTGAAACATTAAAAAAAAACATGTATTTGTCTCTTATTTCCCCCTAAAAATAGAATGCTAAAGAGACAGAATTTGTAATAGGCAGAGAATGATTGCTTTTTATTTTTGGATATTTCTTTTTCTTCATGCCATTTTATGTTCTTATACAATTTTAAAGCTAATAACTATTAGCATGACAAACTGAGAATGGGTTCTTCTCTTCTATATCATATTTAGCTCAGGCACAATTTTGATTCTCAAGAGTTCTGCAAAGATATTTCTAAAAATAGAATGTATTTTAAAACTAGTTTTATATAGTATAATGTTCTATGAAGTCCTTCGAATTAGGAATGTTCACTAAATTAATATAGTAGAAATATTTCATGGTATATTTCTATGAGTGTCTTTGAATAATGTTCACTGAATAAACACATTAGTAAAACAAATTTACATATATTGTATCTACATTTTCCCTTCTATCAGTTTGGGTTACAGATAACATGTTTATAAATACGCATATAGGTACTTATATCTAGGATCTTTTAAATATTTATATTTATAATCTTATATAGCAAAATTTCAGATAATAATATTCAATAACTTCAATTAAATAGATTATTTGATTTTAGAAGAAAGTTAAATTGAGGCATACAATTATCTAATGAATTCATGTGAGAGATATATCCACAAAAACGATTTATATGCAATTTTGCACATGTACATACACAAAGTCAAGAATTTATCTAAAGCATTAATTATGGAATTGTCCTCCAGGATACAGATCACATTAACTGTATTTCTCATGACCTCCACACACCTTTATATGGGTTTTGTCTTCTGGAAAGAGGACAAAACAGAAAAGTACATTGGTCTGTGTGTGTGGATTGACACAGTAAGAAGTAGTTTGAAACCGAAGGAAAAAGAGAAGAAGAAAAATCATCCTATGCTGATTTAAATGAACAATGAGGGGCGCCTGGGTGGCTCAGTCGGTTAAGTGTCAGACTTTCGCTTAGGTTATGATCTCGCAGTTTGTGGGTTCGAGCCCCGCATCGGGCTCTGTGCTGACTGCCAGCTCAGAGCCTGGAGCCTGTTTCTGAGTCTGTGTCTCCCTCTCTCTCTGACCCTCCCCTGCTCACGCTGTCTCTCTCTCTCTCCCCTAGAAATAAATAAAAACATTAAAAAAATTAAATGAACAATGAGAGATTGCAGAATTGGCCAGGCAGTTGGCAACAAAATTTTAAACATGTAAAAATGCATGCTTAGACTCCAAAATGAACAGTGCCAAACAAATACTTTAGTACTTCCCCTTTAATTTATTCAACAATGATTTTTTTTATTCAACATTCCTCTATGAATATTAATTGATCACTTTATAGGTACAGGCACCTTCCAAGGTGGTGGGGATAGGTGTCAAAAAAGAAAAAGGGAAGGGAAGGGAAGGGAAGGGAAAGAAACCAAAGATATAATCCTCAAGGACCTTCCATTATGATTGGAGGAGAAAAATAATAAAAATATGAATGAATAAATATTTAGTATGCCAGGTAATGACAAGCATTACTAGTGAAACTAAGTAGTGTGAGCAAGATAGAGAGTGACACAGATATCTGATAAAAACCCACGCTAGCTGAGTTTTGAAGGAAGTGAAGGTATGTAGTCTTCTGACATGTGGCAATACATGGAACTTTAACCAGAGCTCTATGGCTGGGTGTAGTGACTGAGAAAGGCAATGGTTATAGATGGTAATGGAGAGTTAGTAGTCAGCCGGGTTGTATAGAATTTTGTAGAGCTATTGCACAGTCTCAAAACTTCATTCCCTTTTAAGTGTGAAGCCACTGGAATGTAGAAACAGTAGTGGAATGTCAGGTCTGCTTTGCTTTTATTTTATAATGTATTTTATTTATTTTTGAGAGACAGAGTAAGCAGGGAAGAGTCAGAGAGAGAGAGAGAGAGAGAGAGAGAGAGAGAGAGAATCCAAAGACAGGCAGGCTCCAGGCTCTGAGCTACCTTTCAGCACAGAGCCCGATGCAGTTGGGCTGCATCCCATGAATTGTAAGTTCGTGACCTGAGCTGAAGTCTGACGCTTAACTGGCCAAGCCACCCAGGTGCCCCTGCTTTGCATTTTATAAAGATTGAGCTGATGTCTTGAATAGAGTAGGGTTGCTACAAGACTAGTTCACCTGAATTATTAAGTGATAGGTGCTGAAATAGTCTAGGAATAGAGTTGATTGAAGCAGAGGTTGATAGGTCATTTTCTGATTTAAATTTGTTCAGAGTCAAATTTTGTGAGAAATGAAAGAATCAAATATGACTTCAAAATTTTGGTCAACTGAGAGATGGTGTGCCCCTCACTGAGATGGAGAAGACCATCAGAAGTAGAGATCCAAGAGAAAATAGTGGGAGTTCTGGACATTTGAAATTTGCAGTGCTTATCAGAAATCCAAGTCGATCAGGGCGCCTGGGTGGCTCAGTTGGTTAAGTGTCGGACTTTGGCTCAGGTCATGATCTCACAGTTTGTGGGTTCTAGCCCTGCATCAGGCTCTGTGCTGACATCCGGCTCAGAACCTGGAGCCTGTTTCAGATTCTGTATCTCCCTCTCTCTCTGACCCTCCCCTGCTCACACTGTCTCTCTCTCTCTCTCTCTCTCTCTCTCTCAGAAATAAATAAAACATTAAAATAAATATCTGTTAAAAAATAAAATAAAAAAACAGAAATCCAAGTCGGTCTATCAAACACATAGTTGGATGCAGAAATCACTAGCATTCTAGCATATCCATATTGTATAAACCAAAAAAACAAAACAAACAAAAAAAAAAACATTTCCAGTTAATGGTCACCAAGCAAAAAGATCAAGAACTCATTCTGTTTCAAGGGGCAACTGGGTGGCTCAGTGGGTTAAGCACCTGACTTTGGATCAGGTCATGATACTGCGGTTCCTGGTTCAAGACCCACATGGGGCTCTCTGCTGACAGCTCAGAGCCTGAAGCCTATTAGAGATTTTGTGTCTCCCTCTTTCTGCCCCTTCCCCAGCTGTGCTTAGTCTCTCTGTGTCTCTCAAAAATAAACTTTAAAAAAATTTTTAAATTTTTTAAAAACCAACCTCATTCTGATTCTGTCCCTTAAGGTCAAACCCAGAGGCAGTATGGAAGCAACCATGGGAGGGAAATTTTAAAACTGTTTTCTCCAACAACATAGTATGTGGATCGTGCCTTGAATACCTCTGTGTGGTAATGGTGAGGCAGCCGGATTTGAGGGCAGGAGAATAAAAATAGGAAGGGAGACGTTAGAATTCTGTCTCACTTTTCATCCAGTCTTGCCTTGAAACGTCAATGGACTGACCCAACACAGGGGGCAATGCCTCAGCTCCTCCTCTTCATCTTGTTCTTGCTAGGTGACCCAGAACTGTCACTTAGACCTCAGGGGGTAGAGGTGGCTTTGAGAAAAAAATACCACTAGCCTTGGGGACATTTTGTTCACCATCCATTCCAAATTTAAATGCTGATAGGGTTTGGTTTAAAACTCACACAGAAAAAATTTGAAGCATATGATTGCTATCAATTATTAAAATTATTTTTATATTAATGTTATTGAATCTTTTATTCCTATCATTTTGGGTTTTGCTTTTAATGTCATTTTTCTAAAAAATATGAAGTTATGTCTGTATTATCTCATCGTGATATTCTAAATTGCATTCATGCTTAGAAAGTCATTTCTATTCAGAAAGTAAATGAACCTTCATGTGTGCCTCCCACAATACATTTTTGCTTCCATTTTAGGCATTTAAATCTTTCATCCATTTGAGATATATTTTGATGCAAAGTGGGAGGAGAGATGATTGAATTTTTTCCCATATAGCTGCCAAGTTTCCCAGTACCATTTGAAAACACTCTACTCTCCAGTTTCTTAAGGAGAGGTTTGCTTCATCAAACTTTGTGTTCCAATGTATACTACTACTTTTTTAAAAACTATAATTTATTGTCAGGTTGGCTTCCATATAACACCCAGTGCTCATTCCAACATGTGCTCTCTTCAATGCCCATTCTTCACTTTCCCTTCTTCCCCACCCCTCAGCAACCCTCAGTTTGTTCTCTGTATTTAGGAATCTCTTATGGTTTGCTTCCCTCCTTGTTTGTAACTTTTTCCCCCTTCCCCTCTTTTGTTAAGTTTCTCAAGATCCACATATAAGTGAAAACAAATGGTATCTGTCTGTCTTTGACTGACTTATTTCACTTAGCATAATACCCTCCAGCTCCAACCACATTGCTGCAAATGGCAAGATTTCATTATTTCTCATTGCTAGTAGTACATACAACAAGTTTTACTTTGTTTCATTGATCACATCTGTTTTCATGTATATCTACAATATTGTTTAATGACTGCATCTCTTTATATTTCTATGTTAATGGCTGGTACAAATATCCAATCTCATTATTATACTTTTAGGGAAAAGTTTTAGTTGTTTCCACCTGTATTTTTTTTTTCAAAATTATTGTCAGTTTCTGAAAGATAGTTGTTAAAGTACTAATTAGAACTTAAGTACTCTCATTCGGAAAGAATTAACCAGAACATAGTTAAAAACAGTTAACAAGTCATATAGCAGAATCAAAATCCAATTAGAATAGAAACAAAAGTATAGACCCGATGTAGTTATGTCTATTTTCTTTGATATCTCTCCATGAAATTATGAAGTTTTCCTTACAGCTCCTTCACACTGCTTTTTACAATAACCCTTCTTCATTTTACATTTAAAGAGTTTGCTATTTTGTCCTCAAAAATTTTTAATGTTTATTTTGAGAGAGAGCACGCAAGCAGGGGAGGGGTAGAGAGAGAGAAGACACAGGATCAGAAATACGCTCCAGGCTCTGAGCTGTCTGCATAGAGCTCAGTGTGGCGTTTGAACTCATGAACTGCAAGATCATGACCTGAGCTGAAATCGGATGCTTGACTGATTGAACCACCCAGGTGTCCCTGCCCTCATAATTTTTTAAATCTTTACTCATTTATTTTGAGAGAGAGAATCCCAAGACAACTTGACACTCAGTGCAGAACCTGATGTGAGGCTCCATCTCAGGATCCTGAGATCGTGACTTGAGACGAAATCAAGAGTCAGACACTAAACCAACTAAGTCATCCAGGTATCCCCCCTCCATAATATCTTTTAACTGCTCAATGGCTAATGAATTTTCTGTGTTCATCTTATGTCTAGTTAGTTACTTTCTGCATCTTATTAATTCCAAGTGTCCTTAAATAAACAAAAACTACTTAGGGGTGCCTGGGTGGCTCAGTTGGTTAAGTGCCCAACTTTGGCTAACATCATGATCTTGCCATTCATGTGTCCGAGCTCCACATTGGGCTCTGTGCTGACAGCTCAGAGCATGGAGCTGGTTGGCATTCTGTGTCTCCCTCTCTTTGCCCCTCCTCCACTCACACGCTGTCTCTCTCTCTCTCTCTCAAAAATAAATATTAAAAAGATTTTTTTAAAAAATTGCTTAAATTTCATGCTTTATTTTATTAACCAGAAACTTCTAGAACAATATGACATATTGTGTACACATTTAAACAGAAATACAAGTAGAGCTGGTAACTTTTAATGGAATAGAAAATTAGAAAGAAATGGAACTACGACTGCTGAAGGAAATACTACAGATCTCCTTGCCACATGGACCTTAAACTTTCTGCTCCTAATCCAGCCTATAACTGGGTGAAGGGAGCTAACTTCTATGCTGCTTTTCAATCCAGCAATTTGAGAATCACTCCAAAATATTCATATCAGCTTACTTCAATTTATCATCAATTTTTTTAATTTACGGTTACTTCCTAAATATTTTCCTTCTGAACTATCAGGATTTAGACCAGACCTTCAACAAATACAACCAAAATTATTATGATATCTTCCAAACTCATTTCTTGATCTCCAGACAAAATTCTTTTCACTTTATCTTACATGATGTCAATATAGTATTCTTGCTAAGAAAAAAAAAAAAAAAACTCACCTGTCACATCAATCTGTTGCTTAAAATCTTCAGCAGCATTCAAACAGATACTGAACAGTTCACCCTTAAACATAAATATCCCAAACTCTGCAAGATTGGAATCTTATTTATCTACTAAATCTTAGTTTCTCAATGTGTTCCCCTTCTTACCTTGTTCTTGCTAGGATAAATTCCTTGTACTTTCTTGGAGACACATGCTTTATCATAGCTAAGCCTTTGAACATGCTTTTCTTCTTCCTGGGATGCCTTCTGTATTTCCTCTCTATTTTACAATGGTTTGTTTTTAGAGAATTAGGTTAAGTATCATTATAACAAGGAAATATTTCCAGAAATCCTCCAGACTGTGTTAGCTGTTTCTTTTCAGATTTGTCACAATATCCTCTCTGTCCTTTGGCTCTAATATTTATCACACTGTATAAGAAACTTTAGATTAGAAAATTATTGTCTTTCTCCCTCTGTTTCTGTCTCTGCACTGTCCCATACTGTTCAGGACTTTGCCTAACAGAATGCTTCTAAAAAATATTTTGCTATTAAATATGCTTCTTCATTATTTAGATAAAAATCTTAAACTAAAGCAAGAGCAAGAAAATGTTGGAAGTCTTACCACAATAAAATAAGAGTATAATCAAGTATAACTACATTGAGTTAGCAATTTTTTCTACAATAATTTAGAAGGGGTTCAAAGGAAGTAACTCTCCTCGACTTAAAATAAAAATGAATAGCTCTTTGAGGATAAAGCCATGATATAAAATTAGGCAAATAATATTGTATGACTACAGAGATAGGAAATCCTAGGGAAGAAAACCAGCATATTCAGTCAGGTATCAAGGGGTTTTTAAAAGCCTTTAATATAGTATAATAGAAAAGATGAATAAATGAGAATATTAATATCTGAAGCTGATATTTCAAGATGTTTAGATATTTTGACTTGGAAGGATACTCAGAAGTTTTACAAGCCCAATATGGAGCAGTAAATCATACTGGGAAAAAGAAACATACAAAAGCAAAGTTTATTTTTCTTACCTTTTTCAATTTCAATTTTCAATAGGAATTTAATCTCCCTTTAAAGTTGTATTTCTGAGAGTAGCCAGTGGAGAAAAGACAACCTCTTTAACAGATGGTACTGGGAGAACTGGACAACAACATGCGGAAGAATGAAACTAGACCACATTCTTACACCATACACAAAATTAAACTCAAAATGGATGAAGGACCAGAATGTGAGACAGGAAACCATCAAAACCCTGGAGGAGAAAGCAGGAAATGACCTTTTTGATCTCAACTGCAGCAATTTCTGTCTCGACGCATCTCCAAAGGCAAGGGAATCAAAACCAAAAATGAACTTTTGAGACCTCATCGAGATAAAAAGAAAACTGCAGTGCAATGGAAACAATCAACAAAACTGAAAGGCAACCAACAGAATGGGAAAAGATAGTTGCAAATGACATATCAGATAAAGGGCGAGTATCCTAAATCTATAAGGAACTCACCAATCTCCACACCTCAAAAACAAATAATCCAGTGAAGAAATGGGCAGAAGACATGAATAGACACTTTTCCAAAGCAGACATCCAGATGGCCAAGAGACACATGAAATGATGCTCAATGTCCCTCATCATCAGGGAAATACAAATCAAAACAACTCTGAGATACCACCTCACGCCAGTCAGAGTGACTAAAGTGAACAAATCAGGAGACTATAGATGCTGGTGAGGATGTGGAGAAACGGGCACCCTCTTACACTGTTGGTGGGAATGAAAACTGGTGCAGCCCTCTCAAAAACAGTTGTGGAGGTTCCTCAAAAAATTAACAAAGGAACTCCCCTATGACCCAGCAATAGCACTGCTAGGAATTTGCCCAAGGGATTCAGGAGTGCTGATGCAGAGGAGCAAGGGTACCCCAATGTTTACAGCAGCACTTTCAACAATAGAGAAATTATGGAAAGAGCCTAAATGTCCATCAACTGATGAATGGATCAAGAAGATGTGTCTTATATATATAATGGAATACTACTTGGCAATGAGAAAGAAAAATCTGGCCATTTGCAGCAATGTGGATGGATTGGAGGGTATTATGCTAAGTGAAATAAGTCAGTCAGAAAAAGACAGATACTATGTTTTCACTTATACATGGATCTTAAGAAACTTATCAGAAGACCATGGGGGAGGAAAAGGAGAAAAGAAAGTTACAGAGAGGGAGGGAGGCAAACCTAAAGAGACTCTCAAATAATGAGAACTGAAGGCTGATGGGGGGTCAAGGAGAGGGAAAAGTGAATGATAGGCATTAAGGAGAGCACATGTTGGGATGGGGACTAGGTGTTACATGGAAACCAGCTTGACAATAAATTATATGAAAAAATAAAGGTGTGTTTCTGTCTTTAATGTTTAGTACAGTACCTAATACACAATAGACGCTTGATAAATTCTGTTAAATGAACCCATGAATACTTTTAAACTTTTTTTTCTTTTTTGCGACTCAATTATTAGTGAGAGACATAATGCACTGGCCCAGCAATTGAGAGACATGGTACAGATATAATTATGCAATATCTTGTCACTTCTTACTGCTAATAATGAAACTTGCCAAACTTTTAATGTGATTTGCTTCATATAACATTCAGCGAATTCTTGCATGCTTTCCTGAGTAACAAAGAAAAGGGACAAATTAGCACTAGCACTCTGGAACTGGCATAAGTGAAAATGTGAACACAAACGTGTCCGACATATGTGACCAAAGTGCAAAAACCACTGATTTGCATCATTCCATCATTCTTTTAGCTCATTTCCCTGCCCCTGTTTTCTCCCCAAGCAGCCCTATCATTTCATTCTTTTTTCTTTTTGTTTATGCTATTTTCTCTTTTTTATCATCAGAATGATTTGTATGAATTCGGGTATTTTATATTTCTCATGTTAGTGGAACCATGCCATATTTGTCCTTCTGTGATTGACTTATTTCACTTAGCATGATGTCCTCCAGGCTCATTCATATTGTCAAATTATGGCAGTCTTGGTTTAAGGCAGAATAGGATTCAATTATATGTACAGCTATGTTTTCTTTATCCATTCATTCATCAATGAACATTCAAGTTTTTTCTACACCTTGGTGATTATGAATAATGTTACAAAGAACATGGGAGTCCAGGTATCTTTTCGAGACCCAAATTTCAATTCTTTTGGATAAATTCCCAGAAGTGGGATCATTGGATCATACGGTAGTTCTATTTTTCAGTTTTTGAGGAAACTCCATACTGTTTTCCATAGTGGCTGCACCATTTTACATTTCCACCAAGTACACAAGATTCCAATTTCTACACATCCTAACACTTGTTATATTTTACTTTTTTTAGAATAGCCTAACTAATAAGTGTGAAAGGACATTCTATTGTGGTTTTCATTTGCATTCCCCTGATGATTAGTGGTGTTAAGCATCTTTCCATACACCTAGTTGGTCATTTGTATGTCTTTTCTGAAGAAATGTCCGTTCAAGTCCTTTGTCCATTTTTGTTTTTGTTTTTTGCTATTGGGTTATAGGAATTTCTTATATATTTTGGATATTAATTCCTAATCAGATATGTGGTTTGCAAATATTTTTTCCATTCTGTTGGTTAACTTTCCACTCAGTTGATTGTTTCCTTTAGTGCAGAGCATCTTTTTTGTTTGATGCAGTCCCATTTGTTTGTTATTGCTTTTGGCGTCATATCGAAGAAATCATTGCTAAGACAAATGCTTTCTTCTTGGACTATTATAATTTCAGGTCTTATGTTTATATCTGTATGTATGTTTATTTCATACATTCAATACATTAAAATGAATGTTTATTTCAAAAAAAAAAAGAATTCCTTTTATTTCATCCTGTAAATACATCTAGAGATAGAAACATTGTATATAAAAATATATTCAGGGATTTAAATCCTGGGAGAAAAATGTGTATAATTAAAATGAAGACCAGGATAAAAGACTTGTTTTGTTTTGTTTGCTTTCTAAGTTTTATTTAAATCCAAGTCAGTTAACATATAGTGTAGTGTTGGTTTCAGTAGTAGAAATTAGTAATTCATCACTACATCCAACATCCAGTGCTCATCACAAGTGCCCTTCTTTCTTTCTTTATTTTAATATTGATTAATTTTTGAGAGAGAGAGAATGAGCTAGTGCAAGAAGGGCAGACAGAACGGGAGATGAAAGATCCAAATTGACTCAAAGCAGGTTCTGTGCTGACAGCTAAAACCTGGCTTGTGGGGATGAGCACTGAGTGTTATGTGGAAACTAATTTGACAATAAACTATTTGTAAAAAAAATAAAAATAAAAAAAATAAATTAAAAAAAAAACCAAAACCTGGCTGTGGGGCTCAAACTCATGAGCCCTGAGATCATGACCTAAACTGAAGTCTAGTACTCAATCAACTGAGCCACTCAGATGCAACAAGTGTCCTTGCTAATGCCCATCTCCACGTTAGCCCATCCTATACCCACCTCTCTCTGTCAACCCTGTTTCTTCTGTACAGTTAAAAGTCTCTCTTATAATGTTCCTCTTCTCTTTTCCCCGGTATGTTCATCTGTTCTGTTTCTTAAATTCTGCATATGAGTGAAGTCACATGGCATTTGTCTTTCTCTGAGTTATTTTGCTTAGCTCCATCCATGTTGTTACAAATGGCAAGATTTCATTCTTTTTGATGGCTGAGCAGTATGTCATTGTATGCATGTATACATTGTATGTATGCATTGTGTGTATATATATATACACATATGTGTGCACACACACATGCAAGCACACATATGCCACTTCTTCTTTATCCATTCATCAGTCAATGGACGTCTGGGCTCTTTCTATAATGTGGCTGTTGTTGATAATGCTGCTATAAACATCAGGGAGTATGTGCCCCTCGAATCAGTACTTTTGTATCCTCTGGATAAATACCTAGTAGTACAATTCCTGGGTCATAGGGTAGTACTCTGTTTAGCTTTGTGAGGAATTTTTATACTGCTTTCCAGAGCGGCTGCACAGTTTGTATTCCCACCAGCAGTATAAGAGGGTTTCCCTTTCTTTGCATCCCCACCATCTGTTGTTTTCTGAGTTCTTAATCTTAGCCATTCTGACAGGTGTGAGATGGCATCTCATTGTGGTTTTGGTTTGTATTTTTCTGATGATGAGTGATGAGCATCTTTTCATGTGTCTCCTAGCCATTTGCATGTCTTTGGAGAAATGGATGTTCATGTCTTCTTTCCACTTATTAAATGGTTTTTTTTTTTGGGGGGGTGTTGAGTTTGAGAAGTTCTTTATAGATTTTTGATGCTATCCCTTTATCAGATATTTTATTTGCAAATATCTTTCATTCCACTGGTTGCCTTTTAGTTTTGCTAATTTTTTTCCTTCACTGTGCAAATTTTTATCTTGATTAAGTCACAATAGTTCATTTTTGCTTTTATTTCCCTTGCCTTTGGAGACATGTCAAGAAAGTTGCTGGAGCTGAGGTCAAAGAAGTTGCTGCCTGTGTTCTTAGGATTTTGTTGATTTCTTGTCTTTTTTTCCATTGGATGGTCTTTCCTGGTTTGTTGAAGATGAGTTGACCATATGGTTGTGGGTCCATTTCTGAGTCTTATATTCTGTTCCATTGATCTATGTGTCTGTTTTTGTACCCAACGTACTGTCTTGATTATAGCTTTGAAATCCAGAGTCCTGATGCACTTTTCTTTTTCAACATTACTTTGGATACTTAAGGTCTTTTGTGGTTCCCTACAAATTTTAGAATTGCTTGTTCTAGCTCTATGAAGAATGCTGGTACTATTTTGATAAGAATTCCTTTAAATGTGTAGATTGCTTTGGGTACTATCAACATTTTAACAATATTTGTTCTTCCAACCCATGACCGTGGAATGTTTCTCCATTTCTTTAGTCTTCATAAATTTCTTTGATAAGTGTTATATAGTTTTCAGAACAAGATATTTACCTCTTTTGTTAGGTTTGTTCCTAGGTATCTTATGGGTTTTGGTGCAATTGTAAATGGTATCAATTCCTTGATTTCTTTTTCTGCTGCTTCATTATTGGCATACAGAAATGCAACAGATTTCTGTATGTTGATTATGTATCCTGAGACTATCGAATTCATGTATCATTTCTACCAGTCTTTTGGTGAAGTCTTTCAGGTTTTCTAAATAGAATATCGTGTCTGCAAAGAGTGAAAGTTTGACTTTTTCCTTGCTGATTTGAATGCCTTTTATTTATTTCTTTTCATTATCTGATTGCTGATGCTAGGTGTTCCAGTACTATGCTGAACAACAGTGGTGAAAGTGGACATCCTTATTGTATTCTTTTTCAAAAAATTTTAATGTTTATTTATTTATTTTGAGAGAGACAGAGTGAGCAGGGAGGGGGCCAGAAGGAGAGCAGGGAGAGAATCCCAAGCAGGCTCTGCATTGTCAGCATAAAGCCTGAACTCACAAAACCATGAGATCATGACCTGAGCAGAAATCATGAGTTGGATGCTTAATCAACTGAACCACCCAAGTGTCCCATTTCTATCATGTTCTTGAACTTAGAGTAAAAGCTCTGTTTTTCCCCATTGAGGATGATATTAGATGTACATCTTTCATATATGGCCTTTATGATGTTGAGGTATGTTCCCTCTATCCCAACTTTCTTAAGGATTCCTATCAAGAAAGGATATTGTATTTTGTCAAATGCTTTTTCCTCATCTATTAACAGGGTGATAAGTTTCTTATCCTCTTTTAAATTATTAATATGATGTACCACATTGGTTGATTTGTGGATATTGAACCATCCCCTGTAGCCCACAAATAAATCCTACTTGATTGTGGAGAATAATTCTTTTAATATATTGTTTGCTAGCATCTTGTTGAGAATTTTTGCATCCATGTTCATCAGGGACATTGGTCTGTAATTCTCCTTTTTAATGGGATCTTTATCTTGTTTTAGAATCAGGGTAATGTTGGCCTAATAGAAGAAATTTGGAATTTTTCCTTCCATTTTCATTTTTTGGAACAGTTTCAAAAGAATAGCTATTAATTCTTCTTTAAATGTTTGGTAGAATTCTCCTGGAAAGACATTGGCCCTGAGCCCTTGTTTGTTGGCAGATTTTTTTTTTAAATTACTGATTCAATTTCTTTGCTGATTATGAGTCTGTTCAAATTTTCTATTTCTTCCTGTTTTTGTAGGAATTCCTGTTATGTTTGTAGGAATTTATCCATTTCTTCCAGATTGCCCAATTGGCTGGCATATAATTGTTCATAATATTCTAATTGTTTGTATGCCTGGGGTGTTCATTGTGATGCCCTTCATTTGTGATTTCATTTATTTGGGTCTTTTCTCTTTTTCTTTTTGATAAGTCTGGCTGCAGTTTATCATTTTCTTAATTCTTTCAAAGAGCCAACTCCTGGTTCATTGATCTGTTCTTTTTTTGTTTAATTTTATATCATTTATATCTGGTCTCATCTTTATTACTTTCCTTCTTCTGCTGGTTTTAGGCTTTATTTATTATTCTCTTCCAGCTCCTTTTGCTATAAAGTTAGGTTGTGTATGTGAGACTTTTTTTTTCTTTCTTTCTTTCTTTTTTTTAGTAAGGCCTGTATTGTTACATACTTCCCTCTTTGCTGCATCCCAAATGTTTTGGTCTGTCATGTGTTCATTTTCATTTGCTTCCATGTTCTTTTTTTATTTCTTCCTTAATTTACAGGTTAACCCATTCATTCTTTAGTAGGATGTTCTTTAACTTCTTTGTATTTGTTGGCTTTAAAAAATTTTCCTTGTGGTTGACTTCAAATTTCATAGAGTTGTGGTCTGAAAGGATGCATGGTATGATCTGAATCTTTTTATACTGGTTGAGGTCTGATTTGTGACCCAGTATGTGATCTGTACTGGAGAATGTTCCATGTACACTCAAAAAGAGTGTGTAAATCTGATGATTTAGGATGAAATGTTTTGAATATATATATTAAATCTATCTGACCCAGGGTGTTATTCAAAGCCACTGTTTCCTTGTTGATATTCTCCCTACATGATGTATACATTGTTGTAAGTGGGGTTCAAAGTCCCTACTTTTATTGTATTATTATCAGTGAGTTTCTTTAAGTTTGTTATCTATTTATTTTTTTACAAATAGTTTATTGTCAAATTAGTTTCCACATAACACCCAGTGCTCATCTCCATAAGTGTCCTCCTCCATGCTCATCCCGCCTCCCCCCCACATCCATCAGTCCTCAGTTTTTGTCAGCATTCAAGAGTCTCTCATGGTTTGCCTCTCTCCCTTTCCCCCACCATTTCCCCCTTCTTCTCCCCCTTGTTCCTCTGTCAAGTTCCTCCTAATCCTCCTATACATGCAAACATATGATATTTGTCCTTCTCTGCCTGACTTATTTCGCTCAGCATAACACCCTCAAGGTCCATCCATGTTGCTACACATGGCCAGATTTCATTGTTTCTCATTGCCATGTAGTATTCCATGGTATAGATAAACCACATCTTCTTGATCCATTCGTCCATTGATGGACACTTAGGCTCTTTTCATATTTTAGCTATTGTTAAGAGTGCTGCTATGAACATTGGGGTACATGTGCTCCTATGCATCAGCATTTCTGTATCCCTTGGGTAAATTCCTAGCAGTGCTATTGCTGGGTCATAGGGGAGTTCTATTGTTAATTTTTTGAGGAACCTCCACACTATTTTCCAGAGAGGCTGCACCAGTTTACATTCTCACCAACAGTGTACTCCACATTCTCGCCAGCATCTAGAGTTCTCTGATTTGCTCATTTTAGCCACTCTGACTGGCGTGAAGTGGTATCTCAGTGTGGGTTTGATTTGTATTTCCCTGATGAGGAGGGATGCTGAGCATCGCTTCATGTGTCTGCTGGCCATGTGGATGTCCTCTTTGGAGAAGTGTCTGTTCATATCTTCTGCCCATTTCTTCACTGGGTTGTTTGTTTTTCGGGTGTGGAGTTTGGTGAGTTCCTTATAGATTCTGGATATTAACCGTTTATCTGATATGTCATTTGAAACTATCTTTTCCCATTCCATTGGTTGCCTATTAGTTTTGTGAGTTGTTTCCTTTGCTGTGCAGAAGCTTTTAATCTTGATGAGGTCCCAATCGTTTATTTTTGCTCTTGATTCCCTTGCTTTGGGGGTTTAAGTTTGTTATTAATTGATTTATATATTTAGCTTCTTCCAAGGTGGGGGCATATTTACATTTGCCAGGGTTTTGTTATTGTTGTTGTTTGTTCTTGTTTTTGTTTTTGATAGAGAGGGATGGGGTTGTGGCAGATAAAAAGAGGGACAGAAATGCTGAAGCAGGCTCTGCACTGACAGTAGAGAGCCCAATGCAGGGTTCAAACTCATGAACCATGAGATCATGACCTGAGATTAAGTCCGACGCTCACCTGACTAAGCCACCCAAGCACCTTTACAATTATCTGATCTTCTTATTCAAAAAACCCCTTTATTATGATATAGTGTCCCTCATTTCCTATTACGACTTTTGGTTTAAAATCTATTTTATCTGCTATTTTCTCTCGTTTCTGAAATCTGCTCTTGCCCAAGCAGCTTGGCGAATTGTTACTTATCCTTAAAAATTCAGCTCAAATGTCATTTCTCTGTGAAATTTATCTTTTTGATCATGCAATATTTTGTACTGACTCTATTATATAAGCAATTATCTCAAAAACACATAAGTATTTGCCCGCATGTCTTATTATTGATTGGGGGCAGAGACAACAAAGTCTAGTACAAAGTTAGAGTGTTAGCACTTTTTAAATCTTTGATGAATAAAGTCTAAAAAAAGCATTTAGAACACTTAGATCAACCACGTTCTGATGCTTGTTTGAATGTCTGCTGCAACATCCTAGTGCAGTTATCCAAACTTGTACTTCAAATATCAGTTAATCCTACTTGACACAAATCCTCCCATAGTTGTTCAGTTTTGAATAATCGTGCTCATTTCAACAGAAATGTGTCAATTATCTTTTTGTCCTAACATAACCTTTGGGCCATTGGAATAAGCTTAACTCTTCTGAGTGTCTTTAAATAGGTAAAGTCTATTGCATATGCCACTAAAGTCTAATTCTATTCTAATCTATAATTTCTAAATTAAAATCATTGACCACAGTCCTTAATTGAAACAAAAACCATAAAGTGAATTTAACTATTAAATAAGGCAATTACAAATCTAACAATTTATATAATGCATATATTGTATAAGACTTCTTCTAGCATATGAAGTGGACATTGGGAATTTGGAATGTGGTTCAAAGAACACATACCACTACTAGTATGGAAAAATAAATGATTTTCATGTTCCTCCATATGTTAAACTTCATCGTAATTGTATATCACCCACAGGAAACCCTGACCACTCAGTTTGCTTTCAGTTAAAAAAAAAACAAGTAGCGTTTGATGAAAATGAAGAATGAAAAAACTGCATATTAAATTTTACTGCAAATCTTGAAAAGATTATCCTTAGAAGATTACTTTTGTTTTTTAAATGGCTTTTTCTTAATTTTACACCAAAATATCTGGAAACTTTTCATATGATAAGTCTTGCTTTTATCTACTTTTAAATGACTAACTGGGTTTAACTTTCAAAGTTTTATAAACAAATCTTTTCTTGAAGTAATTCCAGGAAAGAAATTATGGATCTTCAGAACATTTGGACTATTGGCGCCATTACTCTAGAAAGTACTTCTGTCAAATATCTCCAGTGCTCACCCAGGTGCATCCACGGTCTTTGCTCAGGTACCACTGTGTCAGTCAGACTCTGACCTCTATATTTAAAAAAAAAATAATAATGTTTATATATATTTGACAGGGAGAGAGAGACCCAGAGCACAATTTGGGGAGGGGCAGAGAGAAAGGGAGACACAGAATCCAAAGCAGGCTCCAGGCTCCAAGCTGTCAGCACTGACCCCCAACGCAGGTCTCAAACCCACAAACTGTTCATGACCTGAGCCAAAGTCGGACACTTAACCAATCAAGCCACTCAGGCACCCCTGACCAGTAATTCCTAAGTCATTACCTATCCCACCTGGATCAGACAGGGCTGACACATTTTACTTTTCTCTATTTTTTTCCCATTAGTCTTATTCCCTTCTAAGTATAGATAACACTAATTATATACATATTATCTCATTTAATTATTATTTATCCCCCCTTTCATCCAAAATATAAAGCTTCGCGAAGCAAAGATTTAATTTATTTTATTCATAAATGTATTCCTCATATCTAAACATTTTAGAATTGAGAATGTGTTTTTATTAAATATTTTGAAATAACCTAATCCATATTTACATTTAGTTGTGTTCATGGAAGTCAAGAGCAAAAGCACCAAGGGGTTTCAGATACCAAAATCAATTCATAGATGGTTGATATATATTTTGCTAACCTTTCCAAATAATTCCTGAGAAATCGGGTTTTTTTTTTTCAAATTTTTGAATTTACCATAAGGAAAAGCCTACAGTGTAGAATATTTAAATCCCACAGTTGTATGTTTACCAAATTGTCTTAATTAGAAACAGTGAAAAAAAGAAAAATAGAATCTGGTACTGAAAAGCAGTGCAACTATCCTAGAAATTTAAAATAAATTACTTTTAGGGGCATCTGGATGGCTCAGTTAGTTATACATCCAGCTCTTGATCTCCACTCACGTCATGATTTCACAGTTCATGCGATTGAGCCCCCATGCTGGGCTTTGTGCTGAAAGTGTGGCTCCTACTTGGGATTCTCTCTCTCCTTCTTTCTCTGCCCCTCTCCTGCTCATAGCATGTACTTTTTCTCTCAAAATGAAAGAAACTTTAAAAATAAAATAAATTTTAGTTATTTCAGGAATCATGAAATTTTTTTAGATAATTGGTCATTCATAAGTACTTAAATACATGAGTATACAAAATAGTGGAACAAATTATTGCTAATTAGTGCTAAGTGGTACACATTCAACTGTCGGTAATCCGCCTATGTCTGGGTGTGTGTCACATGTATCTTAGCAGACATAACTAAATTATAAGAGACCAAAACTGATGTAGCACATCCGGATAACTGTACAATATTATTTCAGAATATTACCATGACATTCTTTGAAACTAGGTTTGCATCTTATAAAGTTTTGCTTCTCCCTATATATATATGTTTTTATATTTACATTTATCTGGTGTGCCAAAGAGGAAAAATAGACATTCTAAGAAATTAAGGCAACTCTGAAATAATGGACGGGGGAGGGGGGACCTCCACCATAATATAGTTTGATGTAACAGCAATCTCTGGTAGCAGAACAGTGGCATGAAATGAACACATAAAGCTTTTCTACAGATGATTGTTTTAATAATCCAAATGAATTTATGTTTTTGTCCAATTTATATATGTCTTAAAACAGCAATGTTTTAGAACATGATGCTATATCTTCTGAAAGAATAGTCTAATTATAAAGAAAGATGTATAGGGGCACCTGGGTGGCTCAGTCAGCTGAACACTTGACTTCCAATTATGTCATCATCTCACAGTTTGTGAGTTCAGGCCCCACGTTGGGTTCTGTGCTGACAGCTCAGAGTCTGGAACCTGCTTCAGTTTCTGTGTCTCCCTCGTTCTCAGCCCCTCCCCAACTCATACTCTGTCTCTCAAAAATAAAAAAAAAAAAAAACTTAAAAAGGAAGAAGTATAAATTTCACCATTCATGCTTTCCTTTAAATTTTGTATAATAACTTAACACACATATTCTCATTAGTTCTCTAATTCTCTATAATGATTTCACATGTCAGGAAGACTCACTGGATCTACATTATCCTTGTGGTACAATATTAAGATGGAGGCAGGGAAATAAGAACCGTGAAAGATTTGACATGTCTCTTCTTCCTTGTCCTTTGTCAGCTTTTACTTTTACCTTTCTGTCAGAACCAAAGTCCTGTGGATGAATAATTAAACTCAGTTGATTTAATGATCTTCAAGATTGAGAAGTGTGAAGATTTTCTCTATCACAACTGTTGAATTAGCCTTTAATGATTCAGAAGTTCCTGATAGAGGTCATATGCATTGTGACATTTTTCCATGTCCAAACTCTCCAAAATGATCAAACACAACAAGCAAAATACTTGGGAGCCTATATCCCTCATACCCCTGATTCCTGAATTAGAGTCATAGATTTTCTTTATGATGCTAAAAGAAAGTGCTTGGGGCTTCTAATATACAAGTCAGTTGTGCTAATAGTAACCATGAGCCACCCATGCTCATGACAGAATTGGTTTTTATGTAATGTTGACAGATCAAATGACAAGAATAATTATTTTTTAAGAACAGAAATATGAAGAGGCACCTCAGTTGTTTAAGCATCTGACTTTGGCTCAGGTGGTAACCTCATGGTTCATGAGTTTGAGACCTGCATAGGGCTCTGTGCTGACAGCTCAGAGCCTGGAGCTGCGTCTGATTCTGTGTGTATGTGTTTCTCTCTCTTTCTCTCTCTCTCTGACCCTTGCCCACTGTGCTTTCTCTCTCTCTCTGCCTCTCTCTGTCCCTTGCCCACTCATGCCTTCTCTCTCTCTCTCAAAAATAAATAAACATTAAGAAAATAAGAACAGAAATATGTAAACACAACACACACCAAACAAAAGATCAGTAAGTGAAGACCTCAGAAATAAAAGGGCAAGCTATATTCTATGGTACATTTACATGTCATGTTTTTATGTTGACATTTTCAATTGCACAAAAGTTTTAAAAAGCACAATTTGAGGCCATTACATTGAAACATTTTTTGTGTTTATTATTTATTTTGGAGACAGAGATAGAGCACAAGTAGGGGAGGGTTAGAGAGAGACACACACACATACACAGAACCCGAACCAGGTTCCAGACTCTGAGCTGTCATCACAGAGCCCACTGCGGGGCCAAACCCATGAAATGTGGATCATGACTTGAGCCGAAGTTGGGCATTCAACCAACAGAAACACTCAGGTGCCCTGATGCTAGTACATTTTTTTTTTTAAATGAGCTTAGGAAAGAACACAAAATATAAGTGAAGCATTTATAATATTTCTTTCCTGTTTATAATCCCCATCAGTTGTTACTGAAGAGACTATTTCTAGTATTTATATGAGTATATGTTATACCCATACTCATAGGATAGAATAGGATAAGTGACACAGAAAGAGTCAGTTTTATATTATAGAATATTTCAGATAATGTCCAACATTATAGCATGTCTCATCATCTTACAAAAAAATTTCAATTTTTAAATGATGTTCTCATTAGAGAATTTGTTTTTTTAACATTAGATACAGTCAATTTTCTCTGGAGGAAATAAACACAAGAATGCTTCATTAAGGAAATTACTCTCAAATTTAATGCAAATCCAAAAAATCTTCAAAATAGACATTTTAAGTATAAGATTTCTGAAGTGAAGTAAGGCAAATTCATACATCTTGGAAGTCATACATCTAAGAAACCATGAATATATCTGGCTTGCATGGCTGCATGTAATATAATATATATTATATGTGACTGATGAGAGAAAAAGGAATAATAAAACAAGAAAATAAATCATGATTTATTCTGTAAACTTTTAAACCTATTAAATTTAAGATGTGCTGAAATACTGTCCAAAACATATTTGTATTCTACACTGCACATTCAGTTACCTACGGAAATAAATTATGTATGGTTGGTGATCTGATTTATAAGCTTGCCAGCAGAGTTCAGAGGCAATGTATCAGAAACAAAGAGATTGCCATGTCTTAAATAAGAAAATGACATTAACAAATTAGCCCACTCTTCCAGTGATGTAAAAATCACACATGTCAAAGCCAAAATAAGTTCGTATAAAGTTTTATAGAGTAGTGCTGGAAACTAAAGAAAATAAACATATTAAAAATATATTTGTACACATCTACATATTTATTCTTAGCTTTTCAACTTTGAAAGAGCATTTGTTAGATTCATTACTTGTGCCCAATAATGACTGCTCTCAGGTCTTTGTCTAAAGGGCAATTCAGTTTAAATAAATATGAAGTCACTTCAGACTTTATACAGTCATTTTATACAGTGATAGGAATGCAAGAAAATCCAAACATCCCATAGACATCAAAATACTTCATATAGACATCGTATTACCTATTCTTTCAACTATATGATTTGAGATAAAATTATACTTTCTCATCTTTTTTAGCAATTTAGAATTCTGCAAAAGAGTGAAATTTCCACATCTAGCAGTAGAATATTCAGTGAGACAAAGAGAGTGGAAAAAGGAGTCATGAATTGGGATTATTTCCCAATTGTCATATTCTAATTTCATCTCAATCATTTAGCAAAGATTGAACATTAAAAATGAAAAGCATTCTTTTTTTTTTTTTTTTTTTTTTTGATAGAGTGAGAGTGTGAGTGGAGCAGAGGGGCAAAAGGAAGGAGAGAGAGAATGAATCTTAAGCTCAATCCCACCACCCTTGTATCATGACCTGACCTAAAACCAAGAGCAAATGCTCTATGTACTGAGCTACTTAGGGGCCCCAAAAGTGAAAATTATTCTAATAATTTTCTCATAGTGTACTCAAAATGTTGCAATTTCTTTGAAGATGATGCAATTTTAAGTGAATATTGTAATACATGTTGGAAAATATGCTGTTGATAATGTTAGTTACCTCAGCCTGGAAGGTTATTCTAAGGGTCATTTTATTCTACCTACTGATTCCAGTGAGAAAAATACATAGTCTAGATAAACAAACTATTGCCCATTCTATCTCTAATTTCTAAGGGACGCAACTTTGTAAACAAATTTGCTGATATTTTCAAAATAATACCTTGGGTATCTGTCAAAAAATAAAAACAATTCGAATCTCTTCATTATGTCAAAATAAACTTTTATAGAGATTACATTTTTTTCATGTTAAAGTGAATTAACTTAGTTTTCTGGCTACCTATTATGTATACAGCATAAAATGTAAATATATATTTGAAGAATTTTAAGGTCTCATACATAAACTTCAATGAAAAATCTCTATTTGTGATATGACACTACCGACCACTTTGGCTGTTGAACTCTATTATAATTTCCCAAAGGTCAGGTCTTCATTTGAAATTCTTCACAGTGCTTATAGCACAAGCACATAACAGGTGCTCAGTAAATGCATGCTGAATTGCATTAAATGTCAACACCTAACCTTCAAGAAAAAGCCATCACTTTTTGCCATCAAGGGAAAGAGCAAATGTGACAAGATGATATGTCAATAACAAACTGTAAAAAGAGGGGATTTTGTAAGGACTTTAGACTTATCTCCACTTTTCACATAATGAATTTGGAGATCTGTTTCTGATAATGTGTCAAATTTACTTCAGAACTCATCATCTCCTACTGATAGGGCTTCCAGGTTATGACCTTGAAGATGTAAATATTTTGTGCTGTCAGGATTACAAAAAAAATGTCTTGGGAACATTTACTTGAATCTTCTTAGAACAGATTAACAATAAAGAAATATTTCAGGAATCTTACATGAAAATATCATTATATAACAATTGTTTTTATTCTCATTATAAAAACATTTCATTTAAATCAAATTACTTACATTCTTATTAAGAGACCCGACAGTTATCATGTTGTGTTTTCTTCCAGCAAGTGCCCCGTTTCTTTGCTATCCCTCAAAGTGAAACCTCTGGAAGGAACTCTGAATAAACACCTTTTTCATTTCCCCATCTAACTTTTCCTCTTCAACCCATTCCTGATAGGCTTCCACTCATTCTACTTGGCTCTAGAAGTGGGCAAGACTCTTGTCCTCCATAATCCTTTACTCTGAAACACTTTCTCTGAGATATATACATGGCTCTGCCCCTCATTTTTCCTACCACACCCTAACCACTATATTTAAATTTTTAGGGGCACCTAGGTGGCTCAGTTGGTTAAGTGTCTGACTTCAGCTCAGGTCATGAGCTCACAGATCATGAGTTCGAGCCCTGCATGGGGCTCTGTGGTGACAGCTCAGAGCCTGCAGTCCACTTCATATTCTGTGTCTCCCTCTTTCTCTGCCCCTTCCCCACTTAGCTCTTCCCTGCATTGTCTACCACCTTCCTTTTCTTTATTTTCCTTCATAAACTAATAATGACAGAGTATGTATTTTACTTTCTTTATCTGTCATGTCAAGCATAGGTTTTATTCACAAATCCTATCATTTCGAACATTTCCTCGCAATAATAAGCCAATAAACTAAACTGTAAGCTTGCCAAAATCCTTTCTCACCCTTTTTTAATCCACCTCTTACGAGCATCCCCTTATGACAGACAATTTGCCATGTCTCTTTTGACAAGCACTTCACGGGATCCTATCATTCCACATTTTCTAGGTTTCCATCTGCTACAAACATCTATAATTTGCAAAGCAATTTGTGAGCTCTTTCTCTCCTTATAAAATATTTGCGTCCAATGTCTTGATACTTAGTCAAGGGTCACTTTCTTTTCTGAGTAACCCAAGTGATCTCACCAAGTAGTCAGGTTTAAAAAATCATCCATACTGTGTTGACTCCAAAGTCTTAACTACAATCCAAATTTTTTTCTTTGAACTTCAAACTTGTATAAAATTCTGATGTGAAGTGTTAAAATCATTTCTGTACATCCTAGTTACTATAAAGACAAAATAAAAAATGAGAACATAATGTTTCCTTTGAAGTTGCAAGTTCAGAGCAAGACTTGATAAAAATAGATGGCATTTATAATTATCTATATATAAGGACTATAAAAGGGGCAAGTAGCCTTCCTGAAGTTAGCACAGTTTAGTAGGTAAATTGTTGTCATTCTAATCACCTGTCTGTAGGACAAGCAAGGCATTGGCACTGCTATTCCCAGAGTTGAGGGTCCTGAGAGACTTGGTCCCGCAGTTTTAAGGGGAGGTTTATCAAATATCAGGCAAAGACTGGCAACATAAAGCCTTTTGCAAAGCTGGAATAATGAATGGTGATAGTTGAGTTGAGAGGCCATCACGAGAGGGGCAATAGAGCACCAAAAAGGCCTGGTGATATTCCTGAGATTCTAAGGAAACATGAACGAGTGCTGTTCTACACGAGATTTTATAGTCAATTAAGAGGGGAAAATATCTACAGAAGTTTACGGTTCATGCCTCTTAAGGGGTATCAGGAAGGATACACCTCACCTAATGATCTGCCATTTCTTAAAAACAGAGCAGAGGAAAGGATGTTTGGGGGCACACATTGCTCACACTAAGAACACCCAGGCCGCAGAAGCTGTCAGTGTAGAGCACTCATATAGTATGAAACCACATGCAGACATCAAGAAATGCCACTGTCAGAAAGAAAATCTTCCATGACAGGAGAAACTGAAGTAGCATGTTGGATACCCTGTAACAATACCCAAAGGCAGAGACTAAAGCCAGCTTCTTATTGTCCATGCCTAACTACTGCCTTTTTACAATGCTACCCTATGTATCCCAATTATCTACTCAACATCTCCACTTGGGTTTCAAATAAGTGTCTCAAAATCACTCTATCTAAATTAGAATTTTGAGGTCCCTTCCATAAGTATGTTATTTCTCTGTTCTTCATTCATCACATCAAATGGAACTATCACACATCAAGTTGCTCAAACATTTCATGGTCACCTTTGTATACTCTATTGTCCTCACTTGGAGAATCCTGACCCATTTGCAAATCTTCTGCTTCTAAAATGCATCTTGATTTTTTGTCTTTATTTTTGATCTATTTATACTAGGTAGGTCCCCATGGCCTCCCCAATACCCTGAAATGCCCTCTTTTACTTCTACTAAGCATTCCTACAAATCGTTCTTTACTCAGTAGCCAGAGTGTTCTTTTTCCAAACTGTATGTCACCACTATGCTGAGCTTCTCATTAAATTTGAATTAAGTGTAGACTCTTTACCCATGCCTTACATAGCCCGGGAATGCTGATCTCTGTCTGCTCTCCTCCCTCATCTCACATGAAGCAACTTGAAACTTGAACCACACTGACATATCTTTTTCCTTAACTATGGGAAACTCTTTGCAACCACAGGGCCTTCCTACTTAACACTTGCTAATCTCAGAATGCCATCCCTCCAGAGGGTCCACTGGTTAGCTAGCCTCATCTTTTATTATTCAGTCAAGCTTTATTCCTCATATCATCTAATCCAAAATAGGCTCTCCCTACTCTAGCATATGATGCTATCTTAATATTTACATTTGCTTTTCCAGTTTTTGAAATCATTTCCTCTGTTAGTAATTTCAAAACCCTGTTCTTAGAATATCAGCTCCATGTAGCCAGAGACTTTGTTGATATTGGTCACCAGTAGATCTTAGAACTGAAGAATAATATAGAGTCCAATTTTAACAAATTTCTTAAAATCGAAGAGAAACCTTAACATCAATTCATATTTTTTAAAAACTTTAGGTTTTCTACTTCTGTCAGAAATAGAATGTCTCCATCTGAGCATTGTGAGACATCAATGTGAGGTCCTTTAGTCTAAAAGTTACCAGAAGAATAAAACTGGACCATTTCCTTATAAAATACACAAATATCAATTCAAAATGAATAAAAAATCTAAATGTGAGACAAGAAACCATCAAAATCCTAGGGGAGAAGAACACAGGCAACAACCTTTCGGACTCTGGCCATAGAAGCTTCTTCCTAGACATGTTGCCAGAGGCAAGGGAGACAAAAGTAAACATGAACTATTGGGACATAATCAAGATTAAAAACTTCTGCACAGCAAACATTCAGCAAAACTAAAATGCAGCCCATGGAATGGGAGAAGTTATTTGCAAATGACAAGCCTGATAAATGGTTAGTATCTAAAATTATAAAGAACTTATCAAACTCAACACCCAAAAACAAATAATCCAGTGAAGAAATGGGCAGAAGACGTGAACAGACATTTCCTCAAAGAAGACATCCAGATGGCTAACAGGCACATGGAAAGATGCTCAGCATGACTCATAATCTGGGAAATACAAATTGAAAGCACTATGAGATACCACCTCACACTTGTCCGAGTGGCTAAAATGAACAACTCAGGAAACAACATGTTGGCAAGGATACAGAGAAAGAGGAACCCTCTCGCAATGTTAGTGTGAATGCAAACTGGTGCAGTCACTCTGGAAAATAGTCTGGAGGTTCCTCAGAAAGTTAAACATAGAAGTACTCTGTGACCCAGAAATTGCACTCCTAGATATTTACCCAAAGGATACAAAAATACTGATTCCAAGGAGTGCATGCACCCCTATGTTTATAGCAGCATTATCAAAAATAGTCCAATTATGGAAAGTGCGCAAATATCCATGTACTGATAAACAGATAAGGGAAAAGTGGGGGGTGTATGGACTATTACTCAGCCATCAAAAATAATGAAATCTTGCCATTTATAACAACATGGGTGGGACTAGAGTGTATTATACTAAGTGAAATAAGTCAGTGTAAAAGGCAAATACCATATGAATTCACTCATGTGGAATTTAAGAAGCAAAACAGATGAACATAGGAGAAGGGAGGTGAAAGAGAGGGAGGGAAACCCTAAGAGAACTATAGAGGGAAACTACAGAGAACAAACAGGGCTGATGGAGGGTAGTGGTTGGGGATAGGCTAAATGGATGATGGTTATTAAGGAGAGAACTTAGCATGAGCACTGGGTGTTGTATATAAGTGATAAATCAGTAAATTCTACTCCTGAAACCAATATTACACTTATGTCAACTAACTAGATTTTAACTAAAATTTTGAAGAAAATAAATAAATGAAAGTTACCAGAACACGAGTTTGGAACTCATAAATATTTATAAAATTATTTTGTCCATTTGATTATCATGCACTCTCACTCAAAGCACAAATTAGAAAATGCACAATGAAGTGATCAATGAATAATGTCATTATAAATAGTCATAAAAGAATTTTCAGTTCTAAGTAATATTAAGAAGAATAAAGAAAAGATATTTACATAAGATAACAACTGGCATTCCAAGATTTCACAACTGAACTGGAAAGCTTTTTTTCTTTCTTTAATCTATCGTCTTCCTTATATAGTTTTTGGCTTCAAAGCAACTACTTCAGATACAATGGAATAAACAGAAATCAGTGTTTCAAGACTGGATACATACAATGTGAAAAACAATTTTTTTAATAATAAAATGCTCTTCTTGCTTGATACCTGAAGTAATGAACTAGATAGTTATACACATTTTACAACATATCTTTTTAAAATTTTTAATGTTTTTTTTTAATTTTTGAGGCAGGAAGAGAGAGAAAGAGAGAGAGAAAGAGAGATAGGGAGACAGAGATAGAATGTGAGAATGCGCGGTGGCGGGGAGGTGGGGAGCAGAAGAAAAGTAGACAGCATCTGAAGCAGGCTCCAGGCTCTGAGCTGTCAGCACAGGGCTGGAACCCACAAACTGTGAGATCATGACCTGAGTCAAAGTCGGATGCTAACTGACTGAGCCACCCAGGCATCCCTGTAACTTGTCTTAAATGAAAAATCTAAATGGGAGTCTCCTCTAACATTCCTATTGTGGAATCACTTGAGAAAAATAGCCATTTTTATCTACTAAGCACAATACTTCAATGTTTGAAAGGGATTTACTTAAATTGAATTATTTTTGGTAAACATTTTCTATTGGTATGGAAATGTTTTAATTAAAACATTAAACTTGGGTAGAAAATTCACATTACTGGGTACAAAACCTTCTTTTAAATATGTTTCATTACTTTTTACCAGAAAAATTTGAAAACCACAATCCAATTTTCTTTGTTTATATTGTTGTTTTTAATCAACAATATTTTCCTCTGTTGTTTTTAGTCAACAATATTTTCCTCTGAATATTAGCCAGTTTGGAACATTAAGTATTGTGGATTCCATTAGAACATGTTCTGAGCTTTAAATATTTCCACTCAAGTTTTAGGAAATATGTATACTTAAGAGAAAATTCAAATGTTTGTAAAATAATTTGTACAAAGTACTAAAATTTCATCAATCTATGAGGGTTTTTTTTTCCTTTCAATGAGCAAGGGAAAAAAATCTCTAATCCAGGATAACACAGAGAAATGTTGTAAATAAAGTCCTTGAGTTAAGTTCAGTTTGTCATACACTGATAGATGATCTGGAATATGTTAATCATCTGTTTCCATTATAATCCCTATGTTAAAAACATGCATAACTAACATGATATACATAACTCCAGGTTGATAAAAAATTAACATAGAAATATGTATATTGCAATTTTATAGTCAAGTGTTCCCTTAGGCACTCTTTCTGCTTTAATTAGAGTCATTTCATAAATCTAAAAAGAAACTTCCCTAGTGACAACTATCCCAACATATTCTTATGGCTTCACTTATTTCAAAATGCTGAAAGACCCAAAACTATACTTTTGCTCTATGGTTGAGTTTTCATTTCAAAATTCAGTGTCACCTACTAAAAAAAAATGTTACACAATCAAATAAAGCTCAAAAACCCATTGGATAGGGGCACCTGAGTAGTTCAATCAGTTAAGCGTCCGACTTCAGCTCAGGTCATGATCTCAAGGCTTGTGGGTTCGAGCCCTGTGTCAGGCTCTGTGCTGACAGCTAGCTCAGAGCCTGGAGCCTAGTTCAAATTCTGTGTCTCCCTCTCTCTCTGACCCTCCCTGGCTCATGCTGTCTCTGTCTCTCTCAGAAATAAATAAAACATTTTTTAAAAACCCATTGGATAATACCACTCATATGTGGAATTTGAGAAACTTAATAGAAAACCATAGGGGAAGGGAAGGAAAAATAAGTTACAAACAGAGAGAGTCAAACCATAAGAGACTCTTACATACAGAGAACAAACTTACGGTTGATGGTGGTGAGAGGTTGGAGAGGGCAGGGGAAAATGAGTGATGGGCATTGAGGAGAACACCGTTGGGATGAGCACTAGGTATTGTATGTAAGTGATGAATCATGGGAATCTACTCCCAAAGCCAAGACTACACTGTATACACTGTATGTTAGCTAATGTGACAATAAATTACTTAAAAAACATAACTGGAGATAATGTAGACTTCAATAAATGATTTGTAAGCATTCCCGATCAACAACTAACCAATCATATTATAGTATGTCACAAGGTGAGTGGTGCTATAACCATCTAGAAATTAGCAAATTTATTCAAAAAATTAAGGCAACATTAATGTGTTATAACACACACCAGAAATTCTACTCATGGTTCTCCAAAGGCATTCATAATAGTTAAAAATCTAAACAGTTTAGAAATTGACAGTAAAAATACATATAAAGGCTCATCTCTCTAGGCAGCTTAAAACAATTTGGATGATTTTATTTTGTGTTAGATTCTATAACCCAAAACTTACATTCCCATCCCTGCATGAAACAAAAGCCTATTAGACTTGCGTTTTGAGACACAAATCTAGCACCTGGCAAATGGAAAAGTAAGAAAGATAGTCTCTGAATTGGCCTTCATTTAGGACTATCCAATCATAGTACCCTGGTAACAGCCGCTCTTCAATATTACATGCTATTTCCATATTCCCTAGCCTACCATTTTCTCTCCTACATTTTACATATTGCCTTTGATGCAAGACAATAAATGTCAACATATAAATCAGATACAATTTTTCATGCTATTATTTTCACTGACTCCTGATTCACTAAAAGGAAACTACTGCCTAGAATTGTATTTAAGATTGCTTTGTCTCTTGATAAATTCTTAAAGAGCCTATTTGCTAAAATGCTGAAAAGAATCTGAGATTGTAGCTGTATGGAAGATGCAGATTATCATTTGCTAACTTACTTGAGTTTTAAAAACCATGAAGCACTTTGTAAACATCAGTTATTCTTAAGAAAGTTTGAGAACAAAATAGAAAAAAAAAAAGAGGGATTTAGATATGGGATGCTTTCTTTGCCTTTTGGGGGGTTTCTGTTGGAAACACTTGAGTTGGAAAAGAAGCTCCCAGGAATTTTCTGTTTGAACTACAGGGAAAGACTGTTCTAGGAAGCAGCTAGAGACTCAGCAGAAGATAGTCAAGTGCAACACTCTTTTTTTTTTTTTCAGTTTAATAAGATAAACAAGTTAATTAAGGGCAATTAACCTAGCAGTAGGTCCTGAAGACTACATGGCCTTGTTTTCGTGCCAAGGTTTACGTGGGACTCTGAGAGCTGCAAGTTTTGGAACAGAATACCATAACCCTGAGCTTACTTAATTGGTGACAGAATACATTTAACCATAGAAACAAAAACAATAGTGCTTTTTCCTTCTATCTGTGTTTATCTTCGCTTTGGAGCTATGGTACTCATATTTTTCATAGGAAGTACTACATATTATTTTTAAAAATGTTAAGTTATATTTGTTTTCTAGAAAAAATTGTTAAAGAAGATAAGGGGGTTGTATCAAAAGATACTGCAGAAACTGCAGTTGGCTCCCTGACACGACCCTCCTTTCCTTCCCTTCTATGAAGCCACAGCTCTGTTATCTCTGCATCTCCATGGCCACATCTCCTCTGGTTTTTTATGATCCCATATTTTCCTGCTCTCTAGTGTTGCTTGGAATCATTCTTGTGTTTCAGAAAGTACACTTGCTGTGAAAAATGTTAGCTATGTCAAAAGTTTTGGGGCACCTGGTGGCTCAGTCGGTTAAACATCAGACTTTGGCTCAGGTCATGATCCCACTGTTTGTGAGTTCAAGCTCCACATGGTGCTGTTTGCTGTCATCACAGAACCTGCTTCAGATCCTCTGTCCTCCCCTCTCTCTGCCCCTCCCTTGCTTTCTGTCTCTGTCTCTGTCTCTCTGTCTCTCTCTCTCTCTCACACACACACACACACATACATACACACACACAAATAAATATTAATTTTCTGCATCAGCTTTATGTAGAAAATGAAGTTTAGTGTCAAACAAACTATACTGAGGTGTTACAGGAATCATCCACATGGACAGTAAAGTCATCCAAGGTATTTGAATCATAATGCAGAGCAAATCTGTGAGTTGGAAAGTGAAGTCCTAGGTGAGCTTCTAGGAACATGACCTATATACTAAATTAGAGGAGGAAAGAGTATATGAGGCTGATAGAAACACACACACACACACACACACACACACACACACACACACACACAGCTATTTTCCTGTTTTGGAATTAATGATAAGAAACAGTAGATAAAAGTAACTGTTCACATATTTCAAATGGACTTTTGTCAAAAGCTCCTTTGATTTTTAACAGCTGGTTTAGTTCTCCATGTATCTGTGATATCTGATTGCTACAGATTTAGAATTTATACTGCAAAATTTATGTTCACGTTTTATTCAATAGTATTTTATTCAATACTGTTAGGACACATAATAAAAATTAGTTACTGAAAAATTTAGTTAAAACAGGATATCAAACACTCTGTAAAAGGGTAAATTATTTAAATACATTATCTTGGGTGCCTGTGTGGCTTAGTCGGTTAAGCGTCCAACTTTCGCTTAGGTCATGATCTCGCGGTTCGTGGGTTCGAGCCCCACGTAGGGCTCTGTGCTGACTGCCAGCTCAGAGCCTGGAGCTTGTTTCAGTCTGTGACTCCCTCTCTCTCTGACCCTCCCCTGCTCACGCTGTCTCTCTCTCTCTCTCTCTCCTAGAAATAATTAAAATCATTTTAAAAAATTAAAAAAATATATTACCTTAAGATATGTAGATACATATTTATTCACATATTTACTGATATAAACCCATGAATTTGTCTTTAAATGTCTAATAATTGCAATTGTAACTCTTTATGTCTTTATATGTAATTTATGATGTCTAATTTCTTATGATTCCAAATTCTGTAAAGTTGAATAAGAATTAAAAATACTTATAAACAATATGAGTTTTTAATTTTTTTCTATTATTATTTCTAATACTTTAATTTTTTTAATGCTTTCATTTATTTCTAGGAGAGAGAGAGTGAGAGAGAGAGACAGCGTGAGCAGGGGAGGGTCAGAGAGAGAGGGAGTCACAGACTGAAACCGGCTCCAGGCTCTGAGCTGGCAGTCAGCACAGAGCCCGACGCGGGGCTCGAACCCAGGAACCGCGAGATCATGACCTAAGCGAAAGTCGGACGCTTAACCGACTAAGCCACCCAGGCGCCCCTATTTCTAATACTTTAAATTATTTTTTATTATTGTGTTCCTATCTTTAAAGATGCTGTATCCATACTTAAGTTATAGAAATTTTTAGTGATTCATCCTTATCAAGCTTTCAGAAGCATGCAAACTGTTTTCATACGAACAACTTCCATTGTTTATTCACTGATAATTGATCAAGTTATGCATATATATATTCAAACTAATTCCCAAACCTATGGTATGGGAATTTGTTTTATAAAGCTAGATTTATACAATCATTGAATTCTTCTGAAACTACACAAAAGTACTTTGTGCTTTCTGGGGTGGTTTATAAGTATGTATAAAAAATGTTATACTTGGGGTGCCTGGGTGCCTCAGTTGGTTAAGCATGTGACTTCGGCTCAGGTCATGATCTCATGGTTGGTGGGCTTGAGTCCCACGTCAGGCTCTGTGCTGAAAGCTAGTTCAAAACCTGGAGCCTGTTTCAGATTCTGTGTCTCCTTCTCTCTCTGACTGTCCCCTGCTCACGCTGTCTCTCTCTTGCTCTCAGAAATTAAATAAATAAATAAACAAAGTTATACTTTATTATAGACTTAGTGATTTCTGATTGTCATTTTCCTACATTTTCCCACATAAAAGTACGAACAAATTTGAATAAGAATTTATTTACATTAACATTCTTTTTTTTTTTTTCGGAAGGAATTCAAACGTTTTAATCATGTGAAGTTTTCCTTTACTTTAGCTACTAAAAGATCTGACTAGAAAAGTAAAAGGCAAAAGAAAATAAAACTACACATCACATAGTGATAAAATGAGATTATAATTTAAATTTCCTGATAGTCTTTGAATTTGCACATTAAGAATAGAACATTCCAGGGGCACCTGGATGGCTCAGGTTGTTGGGTTTCCGACTTTGGCTCAGGTCATGATCTCACGGTTGGTGGGTTCCAGCCCCACATTGGGCTCTGTGCTGACAGCCAGCTCAGAGCCTGTATCTCCGTCTCTCTCTGACCTGCTAACGCTATCTCTCTCTCTCTCTCAGAAATAAATAAAAAACATTTTTAAAAAAAGAATAGAACATTCTGCCTTCTTTCATCATATTTCCTATCTAATATTGCATTGCTGTGAGCCAATAAGTTGTTTATTCAAGCATTTCTTGACTGAATGGATATTCATTTGGAAAACTACACTGTATTAAAATAGTTACTACCAAAAAAATAAAATAATTACATTTTATACTAAAAATAGCATGCTCAGTGTTTATTATATAATTTATTTACTTCACTATAAGATTTATATTTAATTTGTTGATGAAACTGTAACTCAATCGATGTCAGACTTACTGCATACACACTTGGTTTCCTTTGAAAATTAAAACCCTGACCTAGAAAATGAGCACACTGTTCAGGGATATCATCTTGTAAGTTTAGTTGTTAGCCACCTGCTGTTCTCAATAAATCAGTCTGCTAACTACTGATCCTTGTCACAGCATTTTCACCTCTCTATTTTTTGGAAACAATTGTCTACAAACCAAACATTTTTTCACTGTTTGTTCAGTTTGTTCAGTTGAAGATATCCTGGTTCCTTCAGTGATTTCTGTTCATAGATTTTTTTTTACATCAAAGTGAATATCAATAAATGCAATATTATACTAATTGTGTATTGAAAATGGTATATTACTAGGCTGCTAGGTAAATACATTTTATAATATATTAAAAGAGTTGTCTAAAATTCATTACTTAAACCATGTTATTCATTGTAACTACAATGACAGAGGCTTATTATTATCAGTATATTTTATTTATTTTTTAAAAAAAATTTTAATGTATTATTTATTTTTGAGAGAGAGAGAGAAAGAGGGTCAGCGTGAGCAGGGGAGGGTCAGAGAGAGAGGGAGACACAGAATCCGAAGCAGGCTCTAGGCTCTGAGCCAGCTGTCAGTCCCCAAGTGGGGCTGGAACCCACCAACCATGAGATCATGACCTGAGTCGAAGTTGGATGCTTAGCTGACTGAACCACCCAGGTGCCCCATATTATCAGCATATTTTAAAATAATTTCAAATTTTACACTATACCAGTTTCTTTCTCTTTATCCTCAAACATTATTCAGTAATTTAGATAATCACCTAGTCTCAAGTAGTCCTTAAAATGGTAGATTAAATTAAAAATTGGGGCGCCTGGGGGCGCCTGGGTGGCTTAGTCGGTTAAGCGTCCGACTTTCCAACTTTCGCTTGGGTCATGATCTCGCGGTTTGTGGGTTCGAGCCCCGTCGGGCTCTGTGCTGACTGCCAGCTCAGAGCCTGGAGCCTGTTTCAGTCTGTGACTCCTCTCTCTGACCCTCCCTGCTCACGCTGTCTCTCTCTCCTAGAAATAAAATAAAAACATTAAAAATAAAATAAAATAAAAATTGGGGCGCCTGGGTGGCTTAGTCAGTTAAGCGTCCGACTTTCGCTTTAGGTCATGATCTCCCGGTTCGTGGGTTCGAGCCCCGTCGGGCTCTGTTGCTGACTGCCAGCTCAGAGCCTGAGCCTGCTTCCAGTCTGTGACTCCCTCTCTGGCCCTTCCCTGCTCACGCTGCCTCTCTATCTCTCCTAGAAATAAATAAAACAAAAAATTTAAAAAAAATAATAATTTGCGAATACAACCATTTTGCTAAAAAGCACATAAATTTTGTTTTCCTTTATTTGCTCTGTTTAATGCCTAATCTACTTACATGTTTACAGAGCAAGCTACTCATGAAGAAATATGACCGATAAATAAGTTACACTAACCTGGGAATTCTTTAAAAAGACATGTTTACGGGAAATACAAATCAAACCACACTGACATACCACCTCACACCAGTCAGAGTGGCTAAAGTGAGGAAATCAGGGACTCTAGATGCTGGTGAGGATGTGGAGAAACAGGCACCCTTCTACACTGTTGGTGGGAATGTAAACTGGTGCTGCCCCCTGAAAACAGTGTGGAGATTCATCAAAAATTAACAATAAAACTCCCCTATGACCCAGCAATAGCACTGCTAGGAATTTACCCAAGGGATACAGGGTACTGATGCATAGGGGCACATGTACCCCAATGTTCATAGCAGTACTGTCAACAATAGCCAAATCATGGAAAGAACCTAAGTGTCCATTAATTGACGAATGGATCAAGATGTGGTTTATCTATACAATGGAATACTACATGGCAATGAGAAAAAATGAAATCTGGCCATGTGTAGCAACATGGATGGAACTTGAGGGTGTTATGCTGAGCAAACTAAGTCAGGCAGAGAAGGACAGATACCAAATGTTTGCACATATAGGAGGATTAGGAGGAACTTAATGGAGGACCATGGGGAGAAGAAAGGGAAAATAGTGGGGGAGAGGGAGGGAGGCAAACCATGAGAGACTCTTGAATACTGAGAACAAACTGAGGGCTGATGGGGGGGGACAGGAGGGGTGATGGGCATGGAGGAGGGCACTTGTGGGGTAAGCACTGGGTGCTATATGGAAATCAACTTGACAATAAACTATTAAAAAAAGACATGTTTTGTTATAAATGATTTATTTTAGAGTATTTTAAAATACTTTGAGGTATTTTAAGTTCCATCTCATTCTGTCAAAGCATTTGATAATTCTGTCAATAATACAATGGGACAAAACTAAGCAATTAAGGAAATTAATATAAGATAATAATGGAAGACACAGAGATAAACCATCCAGTGGTGTACTGGAGCCTCCTGGGGCGAGTGAACAGGAACTAATTCTGCACGTGTCTTCACAATCCCATGTTCAGTGATAGCATGTCAGTGGCTTGGTTTGCATGGAATTGAAATATGTCACATTTAGGACATTTTGTGTGTTTGTGTTTTATTTATTTTGGAAGAGGAAGTTCAGCAGTACATCACTGAAGCCATGCCACATCTGAAAACATCTACTAAAAAATATTTTGGATCTGTTGCATTATACAGACAAAATCAGGTACTATCCAAGAGAGCCATTTTTTGGCTATTTTTTAAAGCAATACAACTTGATACTTTCAATTAAGCATCTATGGAATGATTCTTTTTCAGTTATGTGATTTCTTGCTCTATTCTACATAATAAATTAGTGGAAATATATATATTTATATGATTAGTTGATATTATTGTTGATCTAGAGTCTTTGGATATTAATTAATTAGGTGTATGTTAAATATCACCAAACACTTTAGTTTAGGCTTGCTTAGATTTTACTAGCTTTTTTTTTTTTTTGGCAATAAAAAAGTACTTAAATACATTGTTTCTTAGGTCACCCTTAGTATGTGATAATAAAATCATAAAATTAGTCTAAAGAAGCTGTACTTTGCTATTTTACATTCCAAGTATATCTTTTAAAAAACCTGTTTCAGATCATTAAAGTTCAAATAAAAGACCAGGGTTGGGGGTGGGGGGCTAGGAGGTAGGCTTCAAAGCTTATCTTTCCTTTGTCTGATCTATAAAATGTAATTTCTTCACATCCTCCATATGATGTCAGTGGGGTCAGGATATATTACCACATGAATAGCTGAAGTTCTGAATTAGGTTCATAAGACTTAGAATTCATAGTCTCCATATAATGTATGGAATACACATGATTTATTACTATTTATACTCATATATCCTATAATACACTAGCATCGTACGTTTATATTTTATATTAGGTACATGATATGTATTTATATGTGTATATTATGTATGCATATAAGTAAGTGTATACTGGCAATGTAAGCTTCCTTCCCCCCATAGATAGGCAAGTTTAAAAAGTGTGGAGACATTGGTCCTGTTCTTCTCTCAAGGTCAGAAGCCCAGGAAAAAAGTATATCATCTTGTTTTATATATTATGTTACAGAGTAGATTAATGATTGGTGGTAGAATAGTCAAATCTAAAATTTACCTGTTTATTCTATAGCATATTTGGATGGAAGTTCAGAACTTGTGATGCATTAGAGAAGAATGGCACTCATTTCTGGCAATGTGATATAGGGGTGAAGACCAGGTTTCAAATCTCAGCTCTGGCAATTAGTAGCAGGGTATTGTAGCAAGATAATTAATATTTTAAAAATCAGTTTCTCATCTGTAAATTGTAGAGAAATTTCCAGATTGTTGAAAGGGTGTTCAAGATTTTAGTGTAGATCTAAAAAAGTGTTTTTAAGTATTAGGTCTAGGCCATATCTATAGTTTATTGCGGAGGAATAGAAAGTAAGGGGGTGAATGTAAAGAACTTCAGAAAAAAATATAAATAAATACAAATGAATGAAAAGAGCAGATGCGATCAACTATTTAAAAAGTGAAGAGACTAAAGTTATATTTGGTCATCAGAAATGGAAATTTTTTAACGTTTTTTTTTATTAATTTCTGAGAGAGAGAGAGACAGCATGAGCAGGGGAGGGTCAGAGAGAAAGGGAGACACAGAACCTGAAACAGGCTCCAGACTCTTAGCTAGCTGTCACCACAGAGCCCACGAATCATGAGATCATGACCTGAGCCGAAGTCGGCTGCCCAACTGACTGAGCCACCCAGATGCCCCGAAATGGAAATTTTTAATTGGAATAACAGAATTCTTTCCTATGACATTTACTTAACTCCAACCTTTTAAGTCAACTGTGCTTTGGATTCAAATTTTCATTAATCAGAGATGACTCTACAATATACCTTGTTTGGGCTTACAATCCTAGTATAAATCTGAGAGAAGACTCACAAACATCAATCACCGATACCACATGTGATGATAAGTCAGACTCCCTCCTCTATCCTGACTCTAAAATACAAGGCAAATTTATAGTTTAAGTATACGATGGCCAGGGTCATCTAAAATCACAAACTATCTCCAGAGAAAGTTGAGCCATTGGTTCAAATTCTTCAACAGGTCAGGACTAAGAAAAATGCCACTTTGTAATGCCATAAACTATCCCATAATAAACGAAGTCAGGAGTAAGGTGGGAATGATGCCTGAATCTGGGTTAGTCAATGTTAAGGGCTGTATTCTGAAGGACCACTTTTTTAGGTCTCCTAGTAATCTAAGATTGGTGTTTGCTTCCTCTTGAAATGGCAAGCAACGAAAAGTAATTTTAACATTGCCTGTCTTTTTGTGCTCCAAAAGTTTACCTGGGGAAACAAGGGCTATAGAAAAATGGTAAAGTGGAATTTTTTAGTTTCTTGTAAGCCTCACATTCTACCAGGATCACGAGTTCCCAGGTATGATCTCCTCTGAAAGGAAGTCACTATCTTTACTCTAAAATGGAATTATAACGTTCTATTATATTACTATCTCTGCTCAACTCATTCTTGTTTGTCAATGATGGGCCAACAAAGCAGAAGGATATTCCCTCGCAATCAAGAAGGTAAGGAAGATGTTCCATAGAGATGGAACCGCCCAACCGCCCAACCAACAGAGGCATACATCCTAGGTATTGAGTTACTTAGCCTTTTAGTTTGTACTTAAATTACGTAGAAAATCCTATGAGAATTCCATGTTTTACATGAAGGAAAACTTAAATAGATTAACTAAACTGTTCATGGACATATGGCTGATAATCGGTAAGATAGGGCTTGAATCCAGCTTCTTAGTTTCCAAAACTCTAGCGCTGAAAACTTCTATCCTATGGCTCTCTCAAATATTGATCAAAAGGTTTAAAACTGCCTTAGTCCTCTTCAAAGTCTAATTGGTTTTTGCTCCTATAATGTGACATCTTATTTGCACAGATTATCCTAAAGCCAGTAAGCATTTACTCTGAGTCTATGGATTTAATTTTTGTTTTTGTTCAAACTACATTTATTTATTTACATTTTGAACTTTTCAGCATACAGAAATAATGCATGTAAACCACTACCCCTGTGGTCAGAGATCATGTCTTCTTTTACTAAACATTGCTAGCATAAAGGCCTAGTGTTTGACAAAGGGTGGGAAATCTATGTATTTTTTTCTTGAATGAATAAATGAGTAAATGATCATCCAGATGTGTGTATATGTATACTTAATTTTAAAGATAGACTGATTAGTCAAAATAAGCTATTTGAAGGCATTCTATATGAGCAGAAGTATATTTCAAGATTGAATCATGAAAGTTAGATAAATAGCTCACCAGCAAATGGGTAATAGGTAAAATAAACCAACAAGTAATATCAGTCTTTGTGCTCTTGCAAAGACTTTTACTCTGTGAATTTATCTAATATTCCAGTAATATTTGAAGCTCTAACATTAGAATTGTTAGAAAATATCAAAGCTTGAGAAATTACTATACCAGGCTGCGGCCTGACCACATATTGTGGCCATTATAAAAAGAAAAACTAAATAGAGTAAAAATATACTGAATATTAAGCTGGAAAGCAATGCAATTATAATAATAAAATAATTAGCAGAAAAATCAATGCCAGACATTAAAAGAAATGAATAAAATTTAAATTAATGAAGAAGTACTTTGAAAATTAAATTTTAAATGAAGATAAAACTCCAAATTCAGTGATGGTAGTACATGAAGTTCCATCATAACGAAAATAAATTTGTTCTGAGCATTTTAGGGATAATGTTTATCCTTTTTTAGAGATAATATTTATACTATTGGATATAACTTACTTAGACATATTTAAATATACTAAGACAATAATTTTAATATTTTTCTAAATGTTTAACCACTTTCAGATTTGTTCATTTGATCCCCCTCACCAATCTTTTCTTCCCATTTAGTTCATTTCCATTGTCTCTGGAAATGTAGGAAACAGAGCCAGTGATATTTCTGATTCCATTTTCTTACACAATTTTACATTAAGATTAAAAATAATTTGTCTATTTACCATCTTATCCAATTTACAGTTCATTTGTTGTTAGAGTGCTTTCCTAGTTCCTGCTCGGTCTATGTAAGCCAGTTCTCATCCACTCCATCCCCATTTGTGAAGGTTCCCTAGGGAGCGTCTTTCCATTTTCGGAGACCGTATTAGGGCTTTTAAATGATCATTTCTTTTTTCACTGTTCAAAAGTGTTAGTCCTTTATTCCATTGATCTGTGTATGTGTGTTTTCAAACAACTATTTCCACCACTGTTATTTTCACTTAATCAACCATAAACATATACATATGCACACACACACTCAATATCAGACAGTATATAAAGTTTATAAGAAAAGAAACATTTATTAAAGACATAGCATGCTGAAGGATTACTAAGCCAGGAACTACAAGTATGCAAACTGCTCTAAAGAAACATGGTAAAACTATTGTCATCAACAATTTCTAAGGATGAAAGTGTATAAAGCTGGCTAAAGCTATAAAAGAGAATTTGAGGTTAGATGGAAGAGAAAATACTAAATCCTAAAATGAGTTACTGAATATTTAAGGATTCTTTAAAGACTCTATGAATATATAAGTTCTGGTTGAAAAACGCATTAGTTCGTTAAATATCAAAATAGTCATTTATTTGTAAATTGGTTAAGATTATTCAGACAGGAGTAAATGCTTGCATGTCCCTGATTCTTCTCCCTGCAACTATATCCGTGGTACAGTGTGAGTTTCTGGTGTAAGTGTCACCAAAACCCAGGAATTAGGTTACTTCAGACAAAAGGACAGCCCTGAATACACGGCCATCAGTAGTAACAATCCATACTGAATACAGAATAGTATAGAACTGATTAAATTGCAGAGGAGAGATTTAAGAACAACCTAGTCTTTAAAATTTAGTGAAGTACTGAAATTTATATAGGTTAAAGCTTTGAAACACATAGAATGTATTCTAATTAGATACATTATTAGCACAGTTCCAGACAAAATGAACAGTGAAATATTTCTAAATTCATAGAAAATTTTAGAGCAGGAAGACACACTCAGAAGTTATCTGATTTGTTTTGATGCTTTTATAATATATTATAAAATATTTCCTATAGGTTTCTTTCTCTTCTAAATTCAGCACTTGGAAAAGAATGTTAGGGTTAGTTGATGTATGATATATTTATGGTTTGAAAGAGTTAAAATATATGGCTCTCTAACTTGAAGGTAATAAATGGCCTCAGTAAATCTCCCATAACACTACCCTAAAATCACCAGGGCAACATTCTGCTTCAGTGGTTTAAATATGCCCTGGTGGTTTAAAACATAATTGCACTTCTCTGGACACCTAATTGACTACAAGAGACTAACTTAGGTATTTTGAATACGATTCCATTACTTTAATTATTGTTCAGAGAGGTGTTTCAAAGTTTTAAAACAAACTGTTTGTATGAAGTCTCACTTCCAGAAAAAAGCAATCTATCTAAAACTAAGATGTTTTGAAATAAAATTCCAAATTTACAGTAAATTAAATAGAACATTTGGGGTGAATTTTCAGTAATCTTTACTGACAAGTCTTACTTAATAAATATAACTCTCACTTTAAAACAATGAAAGGTGGGAGGGGTGCTTGGGTGGCTCAGTCTGTTAGGCATCCAACTTCTGCTCAGGTCATGATCTCACAGTTCAGGGGTTTGAGCCCCGCATCAGGCTCTGTGCTGACATCCAGCTCAGACCCTTGAGGCTGTTTTGGATTCTGTATCTCCGTCTCTCTCTGACATTCCCCTGCTCACGCTGTCTCTCTCTCTCAGAAATGACTAAAACATTTAAAAAAAAAGTTTTTAAAACAATGAAAGGGAATTGGACAACTGAAAACAATGTTAAACATAGCTATATGCACTGAGCATTGAGAGTCAGCCCACAGTGAGCTTTTCCGTCTACAACTCCATATTCCCATAATGTGGGTATTAATATCATGCTCATTTGAAAGATGAGTATAATAATGTATAAGAAATCTAAGTCCAGTGCCACACAGTTAGAAAGTGGTAGAGCTGGGACTTGAAGTCAGGTTGTTTGTTTCATCACACTAATCATAAAATCAATACCAAAATATTGATAATTGCAATAGTAACACCACTTCCTGCTTAGCATGTGTGACACATCATGCTAAACATATTTTATGCATTATCTCATCTAAACCTTCATCTGTTCCCATTTTTACTTTGTCTGGAGGAGAGGTCTTACTTCCTCCAACACTTCGAGAGTCCATTCACAAAGTACCACATACTGGCTGACTTAAACAACAGAAATTTATTTTCTCACAGCTCTAGGGATTAAAAGTACAAGATACAGGTGTTGGCAGTACTGGCTCCTTCTGAGGGAGATGAGGAAGAATCTATGCACTGTCTCTCCCCGAGCGTTCTCTAATTTCCTGGCCATCTCTGCTGTTCCTTGGCATGTAAGAGAATCATCCCGTGTTCACACTGCATTCTGCCAGTGTGTGTGTCTGTGCCCAAACTTCTGCTTTTACGAGGACACTGTCATTTGCAATTAGTATCTCCCCTAAGGATCTCACATTCACTTTATCATCTGCAAAGAGCCTATTTCAAAATAAATTCACAGTCACAGACTCTTAAGGTTAGGACTTCAGTACATAAATTTAGAGGAAACATACTTCAACCCATAACACGTGTCGTGCACTCCTTTCCACTTATCTTTAATTCTCCTGTATAAGAGAAAATGTTACTAACATGATTAGCAAGACTATCATGCTTGCTATAGAGCTATTATTGGGGCAATTTCTCAGCAAGAATAGGATTACTGACTTAAGGACCCAAAACCAGTGTTCACACCTCCTGATCTATTCCCACATGGTAAACATACCTAGCACTTAGGACTGGGCCAGCATATCCTTGTGACCCTGGTTAGACAAGTCAGTCGATATTCTTCCCCACAGCAGTATTTTATATTGCAGAAGTACAAGATAAGAGTCATGTTAGAACTAAGCCTCCTGGGGCCCCTGGGTGGCTTAGTCGGTTAAGCGTCCGACTTTCGCTTAGGTCATGATCTCGCGGTTCGTGGGTTCGAGCCCCGCGTCGGGCTCTGTGCTGACTGCCAGCTCAGAGCCTGGAGCCTGTTTCAGTCTGTGACTCCCTCTCTCTCTGACCCTCCCCTGCTCACGCTGTCTCTCTCTCTATCCTAGAAATAAATAAAACATTAAAAAAAAAAAAAAGAACTAAGCCTCCTGTGTCAGGAAAGTTTCCTGTTAAACCTGAGAGCATCTGGGTTTTTCTCAATTGTTAAAGATAGCACAGTGTATTTTCTATTTAAGTATTAACAATCTGCTATTAATGGCTTTGTGGCTGGCAAATGCCGAGGTGACAAAGTGTGAATGGAAAAAATTCTAGCAAGAAAAACCCACTCTCAAACATTGACAGATATCATGTGGGTGTCACTATTAATGCTATTGTATAGGTAAGGGAACAGTACCTAAGGAGTTAAGCAAAGTCTGAAGCAAACCAGAACAAATACACAAGAGGAAGAGAAGAAAAGACAAAGGATCTTTTAGATATATATTAACTTCCTTCCTCATGTCGAAAGGACCAAAATAAAGTAAATTGTATTAGGTTCCCTAATTTGCTTCAAAATAGGCTTTAATTTTGTTCTTTAGAGCAGGCTATTTTAAAGCTAGCATACACCCACAAGGACACCGAGTAGCTTAAAGTATAAATACATGCCTAAACTATTCCAGGGAAGTCCTCTCCCCACACAGTGAAGGCAACAGCAGGACATAACCTCTGGGTCCCACTGTCTGCAAGCTTGGAACGCCGCGTCCTTCTCCACTTCGGTGCCCGCTCTGTTCTAGTATTATCCTTGTCTGCTTAGCTTTATATTAGTACTACGGGGCTTATGCTAAAAATAACTTATTTTAAATTCCATGAATGTAAAACAGTATTTATTTTAAGAGCTAATTCAAAGTAAATTACACATTTGTATTTTTTCTGGAATCTGCTAGGGTTCTGTTTAGTTTTAGGGGACAAAAATATGACTTACAGTGGCCCTAATGAATAGGAATATATGGTTCTTACACAGCAAGATGTCCATGGTTAGGTGGTAAAGGGCTGGTATCATTGCTTAAGGTGCCTTAGAATTCGGGGCTCACTGATGCTCCCTACTTTCCAGTACTCCTGACCTTCCCAAGCACAATGAAGACTGTATTTTCTTGCTCTTTTGCAACTTGGAAGGGTTAGGTCACTAGTTCAGGTGAATGCACTTCAAACAAAGGTAGTAAAGATTCTCTTCATGACTTCATATCTCTTCCCTCCCTGACTTAGAAGCCCTGCCCTGTAACTGCACATAGAAGATAGCAAGAGACCAGATCCCCAAGACACGTTTAAAAGGCAGCTGCTCTACACAAGAGTTAATACTACAACTGATCTTGCTTGAATGAGGAATAAACCTTTGCTTATGAAGTCACTAAGATGTCAGGGTTAATTTGTTTCACTCCTCAGTCTAGTCCCTGACTAATACATAATAATGGCTTTATCATCATGCTGGCAGATAACAGCCGCCCTTTTAGCTATCACTATCACATTTTAGGCAGAAAGAAAGGGGGGGGGGAGGTGAAGGGGAAATAGACAAAGGAAATCCTACCCAAGTATGTTTGTTTGTTGTTTGTTTTCCAAACTTTTCTTCAAAAGGCAAACTCAGTCACTTGTACATAAATGCCACTGGCCCAAAGTCTTAGCTAGTAGGGTTGTCTGGGAGTGTTGGAAGGTAAATACATTTAAATAAATACTCTGCTATCCCTCAAATTCATAAGAATGAAGAGAAAATTGTCATAAAGTAGTCAACCAGTAATGTGTGCCATGATCCCAATGGAATTCTTTTAGAACATAGCTGTTGCCAGAACTTCCAAGGCTCTTCTAATTTCTAAATCCTTTTAAGTACTTCTTTCTTGATCACTCTCAACTTTGAAGCCTCATAGCCACTCTCTTCCCTGAAAGGTCTCTCCTTGCTTCCATAAAAACCTCCCTATCTGTGTCCTTCTTCTTCTCTCACAATTTTCTATTTTGTTCACTAATTTCCTTTCTTGCTCTTATCCCAAGGTTGTTCCTTCTTCTCTGTTTATATTATCCCACTCATGTACTCTATAGCTTCCTCTGTGATTTTCCAATATTATTCTCACTCTAATTCTAAATTTCTTTCTACCAACAATTTATTGTCTTATTCCCTGGAAAGTCAGTATTTAAGTAAGTAAATACTTTTTCTCCCACCACACTCCTTTCCCTATAATCCTCATTTCATTCAGAATTAGAAAACTTTGAACAGGATCAATTCCTCCACCTCCACCACTTCCAACTCATTTGCAAATACCAGACTTCCAACTAAGATTTAAAGCATCCTTCTCATCCTCAGGGTGAGTACAAGTTGACTGGTTCTTCTTTTCATCACTCCCAAGGGTCAATTTTCAACATTCTGAGCTGGTACCCTTGCCTTCACTCCCTCCATCCTCACTCAGAGGCCACGCCCATACTTTGCACTGCAGGTCTGATTATGTAACTGATTCTTCCAACTGCAAGTTGGATCATGGAACTAACTCACCTGTTCAAAACCATTCTGTGTTCCCATTACCCAGTTAACTTTCAGAATAAAATCAAATATTAGTATAAGATAAGCCAAAATCTTCATTGTCAAAAAGCATCCCTGGAATTTTCACAGAACATAGAACATACTACCACTTATCCACATGAGATTTCATGGGGTTCTTGAGACATGACATACTATTTAATCTCTTGGGAGATTTGCATTAGATGCTTCTGTTTGGATACCTTTCATGAGTCTGTCTCATTTTTGCATATCTTTTAAGTATTAGATTCATTGACTTCCTTCTGTCCAGAATATATTTTCAAAGGTTTTATTTTTATTATTTTTATTTATTTTTTTCATTATAGTGATGGGATACAGGGTTAATATTTTCCTATGAAACAAAGCAAAGATTTCCTCATGGCCTTGAAAAGCAGAGATAGTGTCTTACCCCATGAGAAAGGACAAGCAGTTCTTACTGTTCAATATACAAGATTTCGGTTTCCTCAATCAGACCTTCAGGACCTACTCCACATCCACTTGGTCCTCTAAATGTCACTCTATAGGAAATGGAGCAAGGGAATCTGACACAAACCTGAAGTTCATCTTGTTTTTGTGCCACAATTAATAAAGTCCTTCGGATCCGACCTAAGTGTCTTGTGTCTTCTCTCGCATATTTGAAAATGTGTCAGGCTAAGTTGTAAGCTGACAACCAGGATACAAATTCTGACCCTTCACAGTTCTTAACAATGTCATCCGTAAGGAATGCTGCCTAATTTTACTTCCTATGACACCCAGTCTTGTCATCCTAAATAATTATATGCCTTGTTTTAAGATTTTGCTGAAGTTTCCCCTGTATCAATGAGCCAGTGTCTTTTTCCCATCTTGCCTTAGAAATTCTTTATACACATCTTTAAGAAAGTCTCATGGACTATTTATAAATGTTTTCCCTGCCAGATTGTGATTTTCTTGCTAAATATTGTGTCTGTTTTTCACTGAATATCCTGCATACTGCCTGGTATATAGTAAACATGAAATGGCTCTCTCTAAAAGAAATAAATTTATTGGGAGATTATCTTACATGTACTCTCTCCAAAATGTGAATTAGAGTGCACCCACATACATTGTGTGCACATGCACACAAAGAACATCTTGCCTTCTATTAGTCTATGATCACCAATCTCCTTTTCCTACATGAACTAACACTTTAATCTCACTGTTTCTCTAAAATTGTAATGCATTATTAATTCCATCTCCTTCAGTTGCCTGTAATTATAATTGTCTTTCTATAAAAGAAAATGCAACAGCTGCACCTACTCTGAAAATGGATCCTTGGAGAATATAATTAAGTTATTTCAATTTGGAAACTGAATATTATCAAAAGCTATGGAATGTATAACCTTAAGGCAGACCTTTCCACCAGGTTTTTAATAGTATGTCATTTTCAGAAACCTAGATAACTAGAAAATTGGAATGTAATTTTTTTTGCCTACTCCAGTCAGCCTTAATAAATGGAATTATGCATCACATAATCATATATGCTATAGTTAGAACATTTGGTAGGCCATAGAGCTAAAGAAGCTAAGGCTGTGTTTAATACACTGTGACACTGCTTGTAGCTTTATTTACTCTGTTTTATGGCCATTATAGACTGTCTCTATAATCCATGAAAAATATTGCATAACTGTGCTTAAGTCAAAACTTAATCTGAAAAGAAGACCTAAGTAAATTTCTAATTTCTCCAGAATACTCTCTTCCGGGGCATAAATTTGTATAGATTATCCTTTAATATATGAAATGGAATGATTTTATAAAATATGTTTAATGTTTATTTATTTTTGAGAGAGAGGGAGAGCAAGCTGGAGAATAGCAAGAGAGACGGAGACACAGAATCTGAAGCAGGCTCCAGCCTCTGAGCTGTCAGCACAGAGCCTGATGTGGGGCTCAAACTCAAGAACTGTGAGATCATGACCTGGGCAGAAGTCAGATGCTTAACCAACTGAGCCACGCAGGCACCCAAAAGAAGAGAATGATGTTATAATTGATGATTAATTTAGGAGAATAAGAATAAAATATCCTTTAACGCTATGTTTAAACCAGTGAAATATTATGGTAAATTAGTGTTATCAAACATTAACTGTTATTTCTTATTTTTTCTTATAATTTTGCTTTTGATTATGGCCTACATTTTTATGGCTGAAATGATTGCCATGTGTCTTAGTGACTAGTGTTGTAGCAAGAATTGCCTGTAAGGAAAATTTAGGCTAGATGAAGTTGCATTTGATGAACCTATCATTCAACATTAATAACACTTGGGAAATGTTTATGGGGTTGTCAATAAAAATAGCCTGTCATTAAAGACATTTTTGATAATCATTTAGAATAATCACTATTTACTATATCAGTATTTACTTCATGTAAATTCATCCTTTATTGTCAAGAATCAATTCCTATATCTGTAGAAGTGTTTTCAAAGAAAGGATCTTACAAACTATAAGCAATCACTTGGTTTTTGAGGGGAAAGAATTAACTATTTTTAAATTTTTTAAATGTTTATTTATTTTTGAGAGACAGAGAGACATTGACAGAAAGAGAAATGAGAGAGAGAGTGAGCGAGCGAGCACGAGCAGGGGATGGCCAGAGAGAGTAGGAGACACAGAAATCTGAAGCAGGCTCCAGGTTCTGAGCTGTCAGCAAAGACCCTGATCCAGGGCTCCAACTCACAAACTGCAAGATAATGACCTGAGCTGAAGTTGGACACTCAACTGATTGAGCCAGCCAGGTGCCCCAAACATTAACCATTTTAAATGAATATTTATCTTGAGCCTAATTTTCTCTCTTTATAACTTATAAGTCTTAAGTTTTTCTACCTATTCAAATAAGATACGTATAGTATCTTCTGCATTATCAATATTTTAAACATCTGTAATGATATCATATAACTATGTCAAGTATTTAATATTTCATGCTTGAGATTATCATGAAATAGCCTCAATATACTGATATGGTCAATACTACCAGACCTAACAGCAGCTTGGCTAATTCACTTCTCATCAACAGAGAGACAAAGGATTAAATATTTGAAGAGACTGAAGATAAGGCAGTTATTCAATTATGAAACCAACTTTCTTTTGATTAAATTTCCAAACACATAAGACAAACCTCAGAAAGAGTAAATCTTATGCCTGAGCTTAACCAACAATATAGTGGTAAAGCTAGTACATATTGTATATAAAAATATTTTATATTCTTACAAACGTCTAAGTGGTCTTTTTAAATGTAACATTTAAAAATAAAAGTTGAGCACATTTTATCTCATTAAAGCATATCCTCAGTGACAAAGGTATGCATAGTGGATTCCAAATAAAAGAATGGTAATAGAACTATAAACTATGGTTATAATAAGGTGGCCAATGTTTTCCATTTGGTGTTTTACATGGGAAAGCCTGAGGAGATAATTTCCAATTATAATGTCACCACAAGCACAAAAATGTAAAAATTTTAATCACTTAATGACTAACCATTTATTTATCAAGATATGGTTTTGGTGCACCTGGGTGGTTCAGCCAGTTAAGTATCTAACTTTGGTCTAGGTCATGATCTCACCATCCCGAGTTTGAGCCCTATATTGGGCTCTATGCTGATAACTCAGAGCCTGGAATGTGTTTCAGATTCTGTCTGTCTGTCTGTCTGTGTCTCTCTCTCTCTCTCTTGCACTCTCTCTCTCTCCCTCTCCACTCGTTCTCTCTCTCTCTCTCTCAAAAATAAACATTAAAGAAGTTTTTAAAAAGATATGGTTTAAAAAAGAGTATTTTTTAAGTGACAAAGTTATAAAGATGAAAATAGCTGCAAGATATTAGGGAAGGGATGAGAAAAAAGGTGGTGAGGAGTATAAAAGTAGTATGATGAACTACTTTTAATGGAACGGTTCTGTTGACTATAGTGGTGGTCACATGACTTTACACACATGATAAACTAAATTACATAGAACTAAATACAAAAGACATGCATACACATACATATACACATACATGTATGTAAAATTGGTGAAATGTGAGTTAGATGGATTCTATAAAAATGAATTGAGTGAAAATATGTTACTTCTGTATTATTTCTTACAACTAAATATGAACCTGCAATTATTCAAAAATTCAGGGAAAACATTAAAAAACCTTCAAAAATGGATTAAATGCAAACAAAAAAACCCATAAATTTTTTTAAAAACCTGTAATAGTAGAAGTGTTATGATAGTAAAATATAGAAAAAAGTTGTAAGATGCACTCACAATTAAGGAACAACAATCAAAGGGCATCTGTGTGACTCAGCTGGTTAAGGGTCCAGCATGAGCTCAGGTCATGATCTTGTGGTCCATGTGTACCAGCCTTATGTTGGGATCTGTGCTACTGGACCCAGCTTCAGATTTCTAGTCTCCCTCTCTCTCTGCCCCTCCCCCACTCATGTTCTGTCTATCAAAAAAATTTTTAATTTTTAAAAAGAATGACATTTAAGGCTTAAAATAGGAAAAGTAGTCTCAAAATAATGTGGGTTTGGAGAAGATTGTTTCAAGTGAAAGACAGGGTGAAAAATGAAACATGAATTGATTTGTACAGCATTATAAAGAAAATAATTGTTAGTCAAATGATCTTATGGTAGCAATTAAAATCGGAGAAGTAGAAAAGTGTCCAGGTTATGTAAGGCTTTTGCATGTCAACCTAAGGAACTTGAAATTAATCCTGAAGGCAACAGCAAACCAAGGATTTTAGTCAAAATGCATAAAACATGAATTAACCTAACAATAACAAGAAGGGAGTAAGAGTGAAGTCAGAAAGGCTAGTTAGAAAATGCCTCCAAAGACAACAAAGGCTGGAGATGAAGGAAAGCTGGGTGATGTCGTTGGTATCACAAACAAAGGAAGTGATATGGAAGAATGGCAAAAAAAAGAAATGCATTAACAGCCTAATAACTTAGCTATTTGGATCAGAGCATAACAAAAGTCAGAAATACTTCAGGCTGAATTTGAGAGTTATAGTATTTTTGACATAGAAGACTGGTCTCATTTTGACCAGTGAGAATGGTCATACCCAATACAAGATCATGTTTTCGGTTTCTGAGATGCCTACTTGGAGTTTCTAGAGGGAAATTCAGAAGTAAAATCTGGAGTGAAAATAAAGGCAGGAGTGTAATCCTAGGAAGAACATTCCTATACTAATCAAAAATAACTTTATTCACATGGAGATCGCCTGAGCAGGGGAAGACCATCTTGGCCATGTGAGGCTAAAAAACAGTAAACTCCAGGGGCACCTGGGTGGCTAAGTCTGTGCTGACAGCTCAGAGACTGGAGCCTGCTTCCGATTCTGTGTCTCTGTCTCTCTCTGCCTCTCCTCCACTCACACTCTGTCTGCCTTTCTCAAAATAAATACACATTAAATTTTTTTTAAACAAAACAATTAGCTACATTCAATGCAGACGCAGAATACTATTTATAGTTACACAGGCTGTGCACTGTACAACACTCTGGGGTGCCACTTCAGATAGACTATGATGTGACTGCAATCTACTCCTGGGGTTGTACATTATTCCACTTGCACAGCCCTACTTTGTAGAGTAGGGGAAGTAGAGGATATACTCTTTTTCTCCCCAGCACCACACAGATTCCTTTAAGACGAATCATGATCAAATAGAAAGATTTGTGAACATCCAATTCTTGTGAACATCCACAGACTAGTATACAGCCTCTGTTGGGTAAAGAAATTTACTACATTAAATATGAAATATGTTCTTTGCTCTAATATATTCTTACATAAAAATTTTAAGCTAATCATATGAAAATGCAGCTACCTTTCATTAAAATATAGGAACATAAAACTTAAATTGTATCATAACTTTTTAAATTTTCATGATTATCTTTAGTCATTTTCCCTTGGTATAAATTTGATGGACTGAATAGTTTCACTTGTGGCTAATTTTTGGATGACTATGTTGGCTTTTGGTGAAGGTGGAAATATTTATTATAAAGTCCACATTTTGTTTTATTTTGTTTCTCTTTGGGGAAAAGTAATTTGAAAATATCATGAGTTAGCTAAAAGCACTGCATCATTTTCTTATTCTATTCAAAAAGTAAGGGCAGGACAGAATCCCCCTAAGAATCACATTTCCATGTAAATGTCAAGAAAAGTGCTTTTTCCCCCCACTGTATGTAGGAAACCAAGCCAGGGCTCCTGGAGCAAAGAACACCAGAAGGTTGGAGTACTAGCTAATTTTGACCTGTTACACTCTGAAACACCTAAGAGTACCGAGGCAAAGTCTGTGAAAACATCTTTTGTTTTACAGGCAGTATATATTTTAACTTAATAGAAATCCTGCTTTGGGTAATTATTATTACAACTTTTTATCAGCCCTGACACAGGTGGAAAAAAAGCATGTCTCAATGTAAATTTTTTTTGTCATTCATCTCTTAAATACTTATTATCCTTAATTATCCTAAACTCTTCTTCAAATTCAAATATTAAAATTAAACAGGTTACTGAGATGGTAAAAATAATTTGGAATTTTTTAGAATAAACACCATTACTCAATACATACTAGGTAAAAGTAGGTAATTTGTCAAATATATTATATTTTAAATTTATTCATTTGCTCAAGAGACAAGGAGAGAGAGAGAGAGAGAGAGAGCATGGAGGTTGCTAAATATTCTCTCTCTCTCCCCCCCTAAAAACTCCTCTCTCCCACTCTCTCTCTCTAAAAAAAACAAATAAAAATCTAAGATTAATAAACTTAAAATTCTTGTATTAACATAAAGCCTACATTTACATTTCTACCACAGGTAATCTTATTCTCCAAATGTGCTTGCTGACAATAGGTAGATAATGACCAGAGAATTTGTCCCTAATATCAAACTCTGATTTTTCTTCCATTTGGCTTAGTTTCATGTTTTTATTCTGAAGTAGAGGGAGTATTTTATATGTAGGCTGCCTAAGTTTAATTCTAACAAAGACTGCATTTGAGATAACACGGTAAGTTTAAAGAAGTTGATGTAGTGGCTAGAGAAAAATGAAGATCCTTTGTGTGTTAGAACTGAAACTCCAATCTATTGTACAAAATTAGGTGAAGGAAAATCACATAGATATGACAAAGCTACGAAGAGGCATCTTAGAGGACATAGTTCAAATATTTGTCTCAGTAAAATTGTAGAAGAGTTTTCCTATTTAATATTAATTTTTGGAGCCCTTTGAGGAGCCCTGAAGCCCGTGTTTTCAGCTCTAATATTCTGACAGCTTGAAAACTTTCAACAAGATGTTCTGATTCAAGGGCACTCTTAATGAAACTTGCAGTAGTTACCTTCCAGATAACATAGATAAGATCTCAAAAGTGTTTTAAATTTATAAAAAACTGCCTTGGTAGTTTTACATGATACCCTTTCTCTACATGCAACAACTTCCAGGTCCAGAGGTTCTTCTTCTGGGCTTCATAGAACTTTCTGCCTCATTTGGGGAGAACTGTCTCTTCTCTCTCCTATTGGCAAGAGCGGGATCTTACTTGGTTCTCTTTTTTTTGTTCTCAACATGGTCTCTGATGCATACACTGAGTGATGTTTGCCACATAGATGGGTTTCAGCTTTTCTTAAATAAAACACTTTGTCAACCAACTCAACTATACACAGGAAAGAATCTAAACTAAAATCCCATGAGAGAATGCTTAATTAAATTATATTACACCTGCTTGCCTTACTGGTAAAAGGTCAAAAAAAAAGTTCTGGAGTTTTTATTATCTTAAAATTACACGAAAATGCACTACACTGGGGTGCCTGCGTGGCTCAGGTGGTTGAGGGACGGACTTTCGCTCAGGTCATGATCTCACAGTTGGTGGGTTCGAGCCCTGCATCTGGCTCTGTGTAGACACCTCATAGCCTGGAGCCTGCTTCAGATTCTGTGCCCCCCTCCCCCACTCTCTGACCTACCTACGTTCATTCTTGCTCTCTCTCTCTAGCTCTCTCTCAAAAATAAGTAAACAAAAAAAAAAATACACTATGCCTGGAGTGGAAATGGCTATATGAAGCTATGACTAACATAATTGTTTCTACTCACAAATATCTACCATGCACCTGCCACACATTAAGCACTACACTAGGTATAGGCAAAACACTTAGGAATGAATAATTCTGTCCCTTAGGAGCTCACTGTTTAGCATAAGAAATACAAAAAGGTCCCTAATCCAATGTGAAAAGTACCACAATACAATTCTATATGAAAATATAATGGAAATTCATATAAAGAAGTAATTAGTTAATTAGGAACAATAAGAGTTTCTACTACTATAAATATTTTGATCATAAAAAAGAACTAGTTGGAAAAAGAATTATGTGTTTCTCATCAAGAGTTCAGAAGAGCCATTTCCCTAGGTGTGGTTTCTAGCCAGACAAACCAACTTTGACTGAAACAGATAATACAGACTAGGTAAATGTATATCCTTCAGTTCTTATTAAATGAAATCAACAAAACTCATGATTGTATTTTCACCTTTTGAAAACCATTGATTTCCTTCACTATCATTATTTCTGTTATTTTTTCAAGCAATGAAAGAGGAAGTGAGTTACATCTAATTTTCTACCTTTCTGTTGTTTATGTTAGAATTTGGAAACCCCTAATTCATTTCTTTCACATTGAACTTATTTAATGGAAGTAGGAAAACATAAGTAATTCCAACATGCATCTTTTTTTAATATGTTCTTGAATCATTAAAGAAGTTTTGCATACTACATGAAGTAGCTTAGCAAACAAATCACTGAAAATCACTGTTAATTTATTAATTTCCTAGGAATGCTGTAACAAACGACTACAAATTAGGTGTCTTAAAACACCAGGTTTTATTTTTCAAAGTTCTAGACATTAGGAGTTCGAAATCAAATGTCAAGAGAGCTATGCTCATTCTTAAGGGCCTAGTGGAGAATTCCTTCTTGCCTCTTTCCAGCTTTTGAATGGTTTCCAACAACTCTTGTTATTCTTGGGTTTGTAGATACATCATTCCAATCTCTGCATCATCACATGTCCTTCTTCAAGTATCTCTATATCCAAATTTTGTTCTTCTTATAAGGCAAAGAGTCAATGGATTAAGGTCTGCCACTATCTAATCTGAGTTTATTTTGACTTGACTACATCAATAAAGACCCTACTTCCAAATAAGGTCACATTCACAGTACAAGGGGTTAGGACATGAACATATTTTCAAGGGGTACAATTCTACCCATTAAATGTGGGAACAAAGATGTGATAGTTTGGTATAATGGAAACACTATAGTCGGGGATTTAAGAGAACTGGCCAAAGCCTACTACCCTTAAACACCCAGCTCAGGGTATATGATTTCTGTGGAATTTTCTCTGATAATCTAAATGTTTTTCTCTTTCCTGAAACCTTAACTATTTCTTCCCTGTAACTTGTATTTGGAACTTCTAATACCATTTCTTCAAGCATAAAATACAAAACACAAAACTAGGTTGCTTAGACTTATTTTTCTTTTTTTGATATTGCAAATTTCTAGAATAATGTGTCTCATATAATAGTTACTTAACAGATACTGATTTTAACTATAAATTTTCTATTATATATTTTTAGTATGATGAATTTATGTACAATTGTATAACAGAGGACAAAAGAATAATGCCTAAATATCATAACAATGTTTATGTAGAAAATTAAATGTGAGCCAAAAAGGAAGTAGTATAACTAATTATAAGTACAAAGTAATGCGCTTCAGAAAAAATGAAAAGGTTATCCAAAGGATGCTTTTTTTGAGTTATGTTTTAGTATATATTGTTTACTATATCAAACCAACATGGCTCTATCATCAAGAAGACCATGAAGCACATTGGGTAATAAGGAGAATTATTTTGAAGACAAGGTCGAGTGGAGTATTTTATGTAAGTCTTAAACCAAGGCTTGTCTGCATCTTTAGCATTGGCTCAGTAGATTTTAATTCCATAAGGCATATGGAAAGGGAATAGATATAAATTCCATGAGAGAAGTAATGAGTATTTTGTTCATCAATATAGATCTATTACTCAAGACAAAGTCTGATATGCGTTTTGAATTAACGAAGATAATTTCTTTTTAGCATATAATATATATCAAGGATTCTGCTAGACTCATTTTCCTCAGCAAGTGATGATCTTTATAACATGTGTATGAAGAGTTCAAGAATACCCAAACTTCAGGGGCTCCTGGGTGGTTCAGTCGGTTAGGTGTTCGACTTTGGCTCAGGTCATGATCTCACGGTTCATGGGTTCAAGCACCGCGTCGGGCTCTGTGCTGACAGCTAGCTCAGAGCCTGGAGCCTGCTTCTGATTCTGTGTCTCCCTCTCTCTCTGACCTTCCCCTGCTCATGCTGTCTCTCTCTCTCAGAAATAAAAAACATTAAAAAAAAAAAGAATACCCAAACTTCAATACAGAAGACTTGTAAAAAGTCTTAATGAGGCAGAGTTTGAATATGAACATTAGGAAGCAAACCTTAAGCTAGGAGTGTATAACTTGCTTAGTTTATAGATATAGAAACCTCAAAGGACTAGAAATCAACTTACCCCTGTGGCAAGTATTTCCCTCTAAAAATAATCATGTTTGGCCTAGAGATGTTAACATAATAACTGCCTTTTCTACTTTTAATCCTGTGCTCACAAAATAAGCTTCTAATAGGAATATGACTTTGCCAAAACACCTACTAACAGGGAGAGAATATATTATGGTAACACAGCTTGTATGATACATAAAGTAACCAAGTATCATTCATCCATTTATTCAAGCATTTAATAAAAATGGAACATACCATATGCTCTGTGCACATCCCTAAGATAATTAAATGAAACAGATACATTATTTGCCTTCATGGAGCTTACAATATACAAGAAATATAGGCATTGAATAACTAATTTAAAACCCTGATGAGTACTGAAAGATATAGACAATAATGTGAAATTGTAGCTCAAAGATTTCACCTACTTTAAATATTCAGATATTCAGGGAAGACATAATGAAGTAGTTTTTAACATGTGATTAGAAGAGGGAAGAGGAGTTACGTGAAAAGGGAGAGGGTTAAGTAGAACATATCAGGAAGATGGAATAGTATATCTAAAGGTCTTAATCATGTCATATTTTATTAAACTGAAGGGATGCCATTAAGCTGAAGCATGAGAAGGGTGGGAATAAAGATTATAATGTGGTGAATATCTAAATTAGCTTTCTATCTTATGTGATTTTGGTGGATATTGTTCTGCTTTAACAAGATTCAGTTTTGCTATGATTGTAAAAATCCATTTTCTAATTCTAAAGAGAGTCTTGGTGGCTAACCAGCACTCAAAAGACTTCTAATAACACCCCATTCTATCATATGCCTTCAATCAATCCCTATCAAATTAAAGAGTAGTGAAAAAACTGAAGTTCATGTGGTTTTGGAATTTTTCATTCCAAGTGGTTACAGTGGCTGATAAATTTGATTTGTGGAAGAAGTGTTTAAAAAAGAAAAATTCCATTAACATCGACATTTTGACAAAGGTAAACAAAATCCAAAAAACATTATTGGAAGCGGTTATGTTTGTGTATTTCTAATTTACTACACCAAGAATATGTATCATTCTTATAAATTTATAATTTATATGGAGCTTCAGCAAGTCATGTTTATTAAATATATATGCTCATTGAGAATTCTGGCCTCTGAAAATTATTTATTTTTTAAATATGACATTGTCTACTCTTTCCTTAAGTGATATTCTAGTGTACTTCTTTAGCAAATTGGTAATATGACTTGAATTTTCTTTGATAACTGAATTTCCAACTGAATCAATATCCTTCTAAAGATTTTCATGAACTCTAATTTAATTGAAAATATTGAACATCTCATCAATAAGAGAAAGGATAAAAACCATAGTCATTTCAAAAGATGTAGAAAAAGCATCTGACAAAGTGCAACATCCATTCATGATAAAAACCCTCAACAAAATAGGTTAGAGGGAACGTGCCTCAATATAATAAAAGCCTTATATGAAAAAAAAAAAACAGAAAACATCACATTCAATAGGGACAATTGGAGAGCTTTTCCCCTAAGGTCAGAAACAACAAGGATGTCTGCTCTTACCACGTGTATTCAACATAGTACTGGAAGTCCTAGCCACAGTAATCAGAAAACAAAATGAAATAACAGGTGTGGAAATTAGTGAGGAAGAAGAAAAACTTCCACCTTTTGGAGATGACATGATATTATATATAGAATACCCTAAATATACTACCAAAAACTACTAGAATAAATGAATTCAGTAAAGTCACAGGATTCAAAATCAATGTACAGAAATCTGTTGTATTTCTATATGCTAATAATGAGGCAGCAGAAAGTGAAACTATGAAAACAATCCCATTTATAATTGTACCAAAAATAATAAAATATTTAGGAATAAACTTAACCAAAGAGGTAAAAGACTTATTTATACTCTAAACACTATAAAACACTGATGAAAAATAAAACTGAAGGTAACACAAAGAAATGGAAAGACAGTCCATGCTCCTGGATGGGAAGAACAAATATTGTTAAAATGTCTATACTGCCCACATAAATCTATACATTTAATGCAATCCCTATCAAAATGCTCACAGTATTTTTCACAGAACTAGAAAAAACAGTCCTAAAATTTGTATGGAATCAAAAAAGAGCCCAAATAGCCAAAAAAATCTTGGAAAACAAAAACAAAATTGGAGGTATCACCATTTCAGACTTCAAGTTATATTACAAATCTGTAGTAATCAAAACAGTATGGTACTTGCACAAAAACCAGACATATAGATCAATGTAACAGAGTAGAAAACCTGGAAGTAAGCCCATGATTATATGGCCAACTAATCTTCCACAAAGGAGGAAAGAATATTCAATGGGAAAGGCAATATTTTCAACAAATGGTGCTGGGAAAACTGGACAGCAACATGCCAGAAAACGAAACTGGACCACTTCCTGTCACTATACACAAAAATAAAATAGAAATGAGACATGAAACCACAAAAATCCTAGAAGAGAACATAGGTAGTAATTTCTATGACATTGGCCGTACCAACACCTTTCTAGATATGTCTCCTGAAGCAAAGGAAACCAAAACATAAATAAACTATTAAACTATATCAAAATAAAAAGCTTCTGCACAGCAAAGGAAATAACCAACAGAACTAAAAGACAATCTACTGAATGGGAGAAGATATTTGCAAACAAAATATCCAATAAAGGGTTAGGATTCAAAATACATAAAGAACATATAACTCAACACCAAGAAATGCAAATAGTCTAATTTAAAAATGGGAAGAGGTCATGAATAGACATTTGAAGATATCCAGATGACCAACAGACACATGAGAAACCGTTAACAACATTCTAACCATGAAAATACAAATCAAAACGACAACATTCGTCAGAATGGCGAAAATCAACAACACAACATCCTTGGTAACAAGGATGCGGAGAAAAAGGAATCCTTGTGCACATGCACACTGGCACAGTCACCGTAGAAGACAGCATGGAGTTCCCTCATAAAGTTAAAAATATAACTACCATTTTTTCCAGTAATGATACTACTGGATATTACCCAAAAATATTAATAATAATTAAAGAAAACACTAATTCAAAGGGATACATGTGCCCCTATGATTATTACAGCATTATTTACAATAGCCAAGACATTGAAACAGCCCAAATGTCCATAAATAGATGAATGGATAAAAAAAAGATGAATGGATAAAGATATATGCATATACAGAATATTATTTATCCATAAAAACTAATAAAATCTTGCAATTTGCAACAGCATGGATAGATATACAAAGTACAATGCCAAGGGAAATGAGTCAGTCAAAGAACAGATAACCATACAATTTCATGCATATGTGGAATTTAAGAACCAAAAGAAACAAGGGGAGGAGAGAGAGAGACAGACAGACAGACAAAGACAATCTAAGAAATAGACTGTTAACTAGAGAGAATAAACTGATGGTTACGAGAGGGGAGGGGAGGGAGGGCATGGAGGATGAACTAAGTAATAGGGATTAAGAGTGCACTTACCATGATGAGCACTGAGTAATATATCGAATTGTTGAATCACTATATTGTACACCCGAAACTAATATAACACCATATGGTAACTATACTGGATTTTAAAAATTAAAAGTAATTGAAAATATTGCTTTAAAGAATAAACAATAAGTTATAAAAATCATTTCGCAATCGCAGATGCTTTATAATTGTATACTTAATACACTTGAGATTTTTTAAATCTCTAACACATTTCTGGTTTAATCTTATTTCCAGAGAAACACAAAACACATTCTATATCTTAAGGCAAGGATTCAGAGGGAGAAAATTTTTTGTTCTTTTTCTGAAAATTTACAAGCTAGCTAAAACACAGACAGGTTTGTAACATTCCTTGATGCTTCATATATTACACACATTGGGTCACATGTCAGATGGAAGTAAGCTTTTCTTCAGTCACTGAGGGAAATATTTCAAGGCTGATTTTAACAGATTTCAACTGCCCACAATTTCCCCACTGAGATTAGAGATTAAATTTCAACCCAGCTGGACATGTATCTTAATATTGAACTTTAAGCATGACTTTCCCCAGATGAATCCTTTAATCATAAATCCCCAAAGAAATTTCTTGGTGTCCCAATGTCCTGCTCAGTTACTTCCACCCTCCTATACCAATATATAATTTTAATTCAATATGATCCTTCTTTTTCCTCTGCTCTTATATTGTTTTCATTTTGGCTATAATTTTACTGGAATAATTTAGTAATTGTTGCTATATCAAATGGGATTTTTTCCCCAATCTTTCAGGCTAAAATAAAGCTAATTTTCTCCCAATTGCTATATCAAAAAGGGATTCCCTTCCCCACCAATCTTTTAGGCTAAATAAAGCCAACTGTTCCCCTAGCAAAAGTCTAAAGTAAGTTCTTCTTTTGAATTTCCTCAAAAAAACTTGGACTGAAAAATAAATTACATACTCCAGGTCATAAAGTTAATGATACATTCAATACTGACATGTTATTGTCTATAAAGCAAGGCAAATATACAATTTTCTTGTTGAATACATGGATGGAAAACTCTTAAGCATATTTTGTTTCATGAGAAATAATACATGGAAATTAATTTTGAAATACCCATTATTTTTAGGGGTGCCTAGATGCCTCTCTGGTACTTCTCTTTTATAGCCACATCCCTGCACCATCACAACACTCATCTGACTTCCATCTTTAAACCTTGACAGGGGCATCTGGATGGCTCAATCCATTAAGGGTCCAACCCTTGATTTTGGCCCAGATCATGATCTCACAATTTGTGGGTCTGAGTCCCATGTCAGACTCTGTGCTGAAAGCATGGAGCCTGCTAGGGATTCTCTTTTTCCTTCTCTCTCTGCCCTTTCCTGGGTCCCTTTCTTTCAAAATAAATAAATTTTAAAAAATTAAAATAAAATAAAATACCCACTATTTTCAAATAGAAGATACACTGTTACTAAAATTGTCTGGTGTTATGTGGTTTAGTACAAATATGGCTGAAGTGTCCATCAATTTCTCTATTATACCCTTTGTAATTTAACTTTGCAGCTTATCCCATGGGTCTTTCAACTGCTTTCTCCTGAATTATAAAATCCATATACTTTTGCAAGTTTCATTCTCTGTATGCTCCATGCTTAATCCAGGAAATGAAACACAAAAGTAAAGTTCTGCCTTTCCTAATCCCTATGATTGTTGATTATGTTTAAAACATTTGGGTTAACATAGGAAGTTATGTTGAACAGAAAGTGAATGCTCAGCAAAAAAGAAGAGTCACTGAAGCAGAGTATTGCAGAGAAGTATTGGAGAAATTGGCTGAAAAATAGGTTTTAATATTTAACGTTTATGCTTTATGAAGTTTACTTGTAAATAATGCTATATGGAATGGATAATTATTTTGAACCTGGTGGCATCAAAGCACTTTTGGGATCAAAATCTGCCATTAAGAGTTTTTGAGGGATATGAAACAATTTGCTGTATAAGGAAAATGAACGAAGTTAGAAACAGGCTAGTTCAATGAAAATTACGTTAGCGTATGAACAGAATTACTGAAGAAAACTTTCAAAAGCATTCACTAAATCAAGAATTGTATTTCCACATTTAACCAGAATGAAATCATTCAGAAAAATATCTTGTTAAAATGAAGAAATTTGACATATTTAAAACTCAACCCAAGCTATTTGTGTATTAGAAATATATATACCAGCATATGATATTCTATATATCATTAAAACTTATACTGTATTTCACAGATTTTTAGATGCTCCATCAGCATTTGTTTCTTTTTATGCTGCCTCTCAGGAATAAAATGGCTTATAATAATTCAAAGATACTACTTATGGATATTTCTTAGGTTAAGTACCTAGTAGTAGAATTATTGGATCATATGGTATTTCTGTTTTTAATTTTTTGAGAAACTCCAAACTGTTTTTCACAGTGGCTGTATCAATTTACATCCCTACCAACAGTGCACAAGGGTTACTTTTTTCTCCACATACTCAACAACATTTGATATTTCTTATATTTTTAATTCTGGCCATTCTGATAGGTTGTAAGGTGATATCTCATTGAAATTTTGATAATTTTGTATAGAGCTGTTGAATTGTTGAATTCTCTATGTTGTACACCTGAAAATAATGTAACATTGTATGTCAATTATAGTTAAATAACTGAATGAATGAATGAATGAACGAATGAAAACTTAGAGATAAAAACCAGTGTTCTGATAAGAGACAGACTCCATTGAAAGTTATTACTTAGACCCCGAATAGCCAAAGTAATCCTGAAAAATAAAACCAAAATGGGAGGGACCACCATCCCAGACTTCAGCCTCTACTACAAAGCTGTCATCATCAAGACAGTATGGTATTGGCACAAAAACAGACACATAGACCAATGGAACAGAATTGAGAACTCAGAAGTGGACCCAAAAGTATACAGCCAACTAATCTTTGACAAAGCAGGAAAGAATATCCCATGGAAAAACAGATGGTGTTGAGAGAACTGGACAGCAACATGCAGAATAATGAAACTAGATCATTTTCTCTCACCATGCACAAAAATAAACTCAAAATGGATAAAGGACCTGAACGTGAGACAGGAAACTATCAACACCCTAGAGGAGAAAGCAGGAAACAACCTCCTTGACCTCCACCGCAGCAACTTCTTACTTGACACATCCCCAAAAGCAAGGGAATCAAGAGCAAAAATAAACTGTTGGGACCTCATCAAGATTAAAAACTTCTGCACCGCAAAGGAAACAACCCAGAAAATTAATAGGCAACAAACGGAATGGGAAAAGATAGTTGCAAATGACATATCAGATAAAGGGTTGATATCCAGAATCTACAAGGAACTCACCAAACTACATGCCCGAAAAACAAACAACCCAGTGAAGAAATGGGCAGAAGATATGAACAGACACTTCTCCAAAGAGGACATCCAGATGGCCAACAGACACATGAAACGATGCTCAGCATCGCTCCTCATCAGGGAAATACAAATCAAAACCACACTGAGATACCACCTCACAGTCAGAGTGGCTAAAATGAGCCAATCAGAGAGCTCTAGATGCTGGCGAGGATGTGGAGAAACGGGCACCCTCCTACACTGTTGGTGGGAATGTCAACTGGTACAGCCCCTCTGGAAAACAGTGTGGAGGTTCCTCAGGAAACTAACAATAGAACTCCCCTAGGACCCAGCAATAGCACTGCTAGGAATTTACCCAAGGGATACAGAAATGCTGATGCATAGGAGCACATGTACCCCAATGTTCATAGCAGCACTCTCCACAATAGCTAAAACATGGAAAGAGCCTAAGTGTCCATCAACAGATGAATGGATCAAGAAGATGTGGTTTATCTATACCATGGAATACTACATGGCAATGAGAAACAATGAAATCTGGCCATGTGTAGCAACATGGATGGACCTTGAGGGTGTTATGCTGAGCGAAATAAGTCAGGCAGAGAAGGACAAATATCATATGTGTGCACGTATAGGAGGATTAGGAGGAACTTAACGGAGGAACAAGGGGGAGAAGAAGGGGGAAATGGTGGGGGAAAGGGAGAGAGGCAAACCATGAGAGACTCTTGAATGCTGACAAAAACTGAGGACTGGTGGATGTGGGGGGGAGGAGGGGTGGGCATGGAGGAGGACACTTGTGGGGATGAGCACTGGGTGTTATGTGGAAACTAATTTGACAATAAACTATTTGTAAAAAAAAAAAAAAAAAAAAAACAAAGAAAGTTATTTCTTTGCCTCTCCAGCCTCTGCTCTACCAAAACTTCCTTCTCTACCATCCTGACGTCACATGAAACAGCAATGCCATTGCCTGTCTTTTTATACTTGGATCTAAGTTGCTAAGTAGTGTGTTTTATAAATATGAAAGCTCATCAATTGTTGCAACTGCAAACTGACCTTGTAAAATTACAACTGGATCCAAAACACTGCCAACCAATCATTCAATTTCTCTAGTTGCTTGAGGTTTTGTTGGGTTTTTTTGTTGTTGTTGTTTTGCTGTTGTTTTTTCCCATTCTCCACAAAAGTTATTTTAAATAATCCCACTCTTCAAATATCTTAGCCTATCACCTTTTCTCACTTTCAGCAGATGGTCTCGTCTTTTTCATCAAGGAAAAAATAAAAAACACTAGAAAGAGTGTATCTCAATTTCTGGTCTGCACACATATGAAGGTAAACGCAGACACATCAGACACATCAGTTGTTTCACACTTTGCTCCTGTAAAATGGAGTAGTGCTGCCTCCTCGCTAAGATTTAAGTTACAGGTTAATAAATTAAAGGGAAATGAATATGAGAAGCACTAGAACTTATGGTGATATTAAAAAAGAACAGGTGGTGAGAGTAAGCAAGAAGAATATTGAAGTTTTGGAGTTGTAAGGGCTCTGATTAACCTCATAGGAGCTGTTGATTAGAGAGGAGGTAAAGAGAGAAAACGATAATGAAAAGTGGATAATGGGACTTCCTCATGGATAACAGAGACAAGGTGGTGCTTGATTTCTATGGATTAAATAAGATCATAAAATTAATCTAAATTTCACATACTAGAGTTTCTGGTTTAACCTTAGAAATGTGTATACTTTTATAGTCTTTATGAAAAATTACACCAGATAAAAACTGTGTAATCAGACATGATATATTTTTTCCTTTGAAGTTAAAACAGATCTTTAATTAGCACATTCCTTAAGTACAATATTGTCTTCGGTTAATTTTTATTTATTCTTCAATTTAAACATAGAATAGGCACTCATTTCTTTCTTTGGATGGAGGGACTCTTTGGAAATGCATTTATTTAATAAAGATGTAATCATGAATTTAAGGTGTGGTTCTTTTTTTTTTTTTTACAAATAGTTTGTTGTCAAATTGGTTTCCATATAACACCCAGTGCTCATCCCCATAAGTGCCCTCCTCCATGCCCATCTTCCCCCTCCCCCCCACATCCATCAGTCCTCAGTTTGTTTCTCAGCATTCAAGAGTCTCTCATGGTTCTTAAAGGTATAAAAATATCACTAAAGGATTTTTCTTCTCCACATTAACAATTAGAAGGATAACTTCAAATGTTTCCCATCAAGTCTGTACAAATAAAAATTATATATTTTTATTATATATACATATACATGTATATAATTGTTAATATGTTGAAGACATGAGTGCTTCTAAAAACTAAAGATTTTGCGTCTTAAAAAATCAAACATGACGTTTTACATTTAAATGGAACTGGTTTTGTAGGAAACCTTTGAAAACACTTCTCTTAGTAATCATATTTGTGCTAATTCCTTATTGATATAACTCTGTTGTTGCATCTTTACAACTCTTTTTTCTTGGGTGACCAAGACTTTTATACATTACCTCTTCTTGTTACACTCCCAAATGAGTCTCTCTTAAGGCAGAAAAATATATTTAAAGATACTAAAATAGTAGATTAAACATACTAGACATTCTCAGGTATCTAGAATAATTTTAACTCTTTAGAGCAAAATTATATTTAAGCATCAACCCAAAGTATAACAACTTCAGGCTATACTTAAAAACATTAATCATACTAAAATATTTATATGTCAAACTCTCAACTTTTATAATGTTTTACTAATATACAGTGTGTATATGTATGTGTATGTATATTTTAAGAAAGTCCTGGTTGTATGCACAATAACAAGAGGCAATTTATTAAAAAGTACACTGAAGCAGGTATTTGAGGATCTCAACTGTCATTCTGAATGAATTTTCAATGTACATACATTGAGCCTCAGGATTCATCTCCCTCAAAGGGGAAATAGAGCAGCTGAATCCTTAAAATCCCTTCTGGCTATAATATCTTATCATTTGATGAACCTCCTATTTAATTTACCTAAAGAGAAGCATTTACCAAATTTACCTTGACGGAACAATTGATAAGGAACATGTGGTATATACATATAAAAGAATATTATTCAGCCTTAGAAAAGAAGGAAATCCTGCTATATTGGACAACCTGGATGAATCTTGAGGGCATTCTGCCATGTGAAATAAACCAGTGACAGAAGGAAAAATTCTATGTGATTTCACTGATATGAACTATCTAAAGCAGTCAATTTCAGAGAGGCAGATCATTGAATGACATTTTCCAGGGGATGGAGGAAGGAGAAATAGTGGGAGTTGTTATTCACCAAGAATAAAGTTTAGTTAGGCAAGATGGATAAGTTCTAGAGATGTGCTGTACAACATTGTGCCTATAGTTAACAATGCAGTATTGTACACTTAAAATTTTGTTAAGAGGGAGCATCTTATGGTAAATGTATTTACCACAATTAAAAGAAGGTAGTTCAAAATTATAAAACCATAATAGATATTTAATCAAGTTACTTTACCCCTATGGATAAGTAGTAATATATAGACTATAGCTATATTGCATGTTTTAGCCTAATAATTGTCAGAAGGGAGCAAACAGGAGCACCTGTTAATAGGATTCATGTCTGTTATATTTTTGCAGAATCAAGATTATGGCCACTTTCCTCTGGTTAATTTATCCTGTTTAGTTAGAAAATTTGTTAATCCACTACACAATCTTTGTGCTATTCATTACATAAATTTGTAACAAATACATATGTGTTTGTATTATATAATTACCTTAATTAGCTTTATATATGTTAATTTGTCCAACTTTTTGAATGGTTTGAAATATTTCAGCTCAGTGCAGTGCACACAGGAGAGTTACATGACATAGTTTCAGTATTGATTAAATGTACTGCTTTAATTTCAAAAGCAAAGCATTGGAATCACCTAGTTTGCAGATTTCCTGATTCCATGCCTACAGAACGTAAATCAACAGATTTGTGTGGGAGCCAGAAAATCTGTATTTTAACAAACACCACAGGCAACTCTGATATAAATACTACAAAAACACCATTTGAAAAATCCTGCTAATAGTGGAAGCATTAGCAGACAGAAAATACATACGTATATAATACATATAAGTGAAATATATACATATGTGTATGTACATACAGGTATACACATATAATATATACTCCTGTATATATTTGTATACCTGTATCTATATCTGTATATAACACATATACATATTCACATATATATATATATATATATATATATATATATATATATATATATCTGTAGCAATATATATCAATATAGGCGCACACATATTTACAAGTAAAATACTAGTGGATTCAGGTTTTCTCTGAAGGAACCGCATCAGTAAAATCAGTGCAACAGTTATAGTTTTCTTCTAATATTTCTCCTTTTCTTTCATAATATTAGGATTTTAGCTGGGCAAAGGCTATCTTGGATAAGAATTATATTTCCTTGTGTCTCTTACTGCCAAGTGTCCATGTAGCAAAACTTTAGCCAATGTATATAAGTAGAAGAAGTAGAAAATGCAATAGAACAATGTAGGGCAACAATCAGGACATTCAGAGAAGTTGAAGAGTGCCCTTTGGTCCTTTCTTGACTTTTCTTTCCTATTCTCTGGACTATAAACTAAGTGGCTGCAATTTAGACATGATATGATCTTTGGAATGAAAGCTGCCTACAAATAGAAGAGCAATGTAAAAGCATCCTAAATGTCTGACGCCAGGGGTATTCACAAATGCCTTGTATACTTACCTCCAGAATTTTACATTTAAACAAACAAACAAACAAACAAACCTGTATCTCATTCAAGTCTGTTGGTATTGTTTTGTTTTTTTTTGTTTGTTTTTTTTTTTTTACACCAGAACATAATCCAAACTAATACATGCGGCTTCAATCAAATCAAGTACAATCATTTGGGAAAACAGGTGAAAACAGATGGTCAAGTTATCAGCTTTTTAAAATACAGGACAAAAATTATTTACTCATTTCACAAATATATGAAATACCTAAGGTATGAAAGGGACAGTTTAGGCATTATATGTAACTTGAGATCTGAGCTGTCCTTAAGAGTCTGTTATTTTAGTAAAGATATGTATACAAATAGAAACACAGTAAGACAACAATTCTCATCAGAAAATTTCAAAGTCTTAAGATCACTGAAATCATGACAATTCATGCAAATTCCAAAACAAAGTGAACAGAAATGAAAAATGAAAAACAAAGGTGGGACAGAGGCCAGCATGTGTCGAGTGGATAAAGAAAGAAATGACACTGCCCCCACCTCCAAAAAGGGTCTGAAAAGATACAGTGAGTAACAACCAAAGGTAGAAGAAATGACTTTGCAATAACAAGGGAGATGGATGGTCCAGAAAGGAGGAGATGACCAACAAAGTCAAATGTTGCAGATAAATCAAGCAAGGTAACTACTAAACTACTATGATAGCATTGGTCATTTTGGAAAAAAAAAGTTCTAAGAGATGGTGGGACTAACCACATTACAGTTGGTTGAAAACTGATAAATCACCGAGCAAAAAACTGATGGTATAGAAGAGAGTTAAGAAAATCATGGGCATGACGCCCTTTAGTAGGTGAGAAAGAATAGGCTCTAGGCCACAAATTAAGGAAACATCTTTGGATGGGAGTCACCAGACAATTGAAATTATATGACTAAACTTACCAGTTTAAATTTAAATGGTTAGCATTATTTATTTTAACCACCTAAAAAATATAAACAAATGTGTATAAGTGATTTAAAAATACAGTGTATGCTTTCTTGCATCCTTAATTTCAATGAAATTAATTTAAAGAGGTTTTCCTATGCTATATGATCTGATATATATCAAAATATTCTGATTTTGATAACTGTATTCTTGACTTTAACAAATACTTCAATTCTTATGGCTTTTAAAATCTTTAGGGGCGCCTGCATGGCTCAGTCGGTTGAGCATCTGACTTCGGCTCAGGTCATGATCTCATGGTTCGTGGGTTCAAGCTCCGCGTCGGGCTCTGTGTTGACGGCCAGCTCAGAGCCTGGAGCCTGTTTCAGATTCTGTGTCTCCATCTCTCTCTGACCCTCTCCTGTGTGTATCTCTCTGTCTCAGAAATAAATAAAACATTGAAAAAAATTTTATTCCTATCTTAACCTATCTGATATTTAAAATATAATTAACATTAAGTTATATGTAATATAGTATTATTATATGCAATATAATAAAGTATGTATGTTATAATATATTGTTATATTGAGTTATAATTAAGTTATAACTTAAGTATGTTATAATTATTATATTAAGACATAATTGAGTTACACATTTCCAGCTTCTGGGTTGGACATAGATGTGTTTTGTATAAATCAGCCTGACACCTTTCAAAACAAACTCATGTCTCCTCTGGTTCTGATATACAATTATCTTTCTGAACTTTCTAGTATTACGTATGTTCTATCATCTGAAAAACTACAATTATTATAGAAAACTTTATTAAATCTGAGATATTTAACCACTCATTCCTCTTGGATCCAGTCTTTGATAATGACCCTTTTCTCTTTTATTTTTATATGTGGAGCTTCCTAATTGATACACTCCTTCTCACAAAACCTCATGGAGTAGTCCCTAGCCTGATCTATTAATATTTACTTGCTTGATCTTCCTCACAGTCTAGTGACTGATTTTTCCTACCTTCCTTCATTTCAGAAACAAGATCTTTTTTTTTTTTTAAGAGAGAGCAGGAGGGGCAGAGAGAGAGAGAGAGAGACAGGAAATCTCAAGGAGGGTCTGCACTAACAGTGCAGAGCCCGATGCAGGGCTCAAACTCATACACTGTGAGATAATGACTTGAGCTGAAACCAAGAGCTGGATGCTTAACTGATTGAGCCACCCAGGCGCCCCACAGGTTTTTTAAAGAGGGGATTATTTTCATTACCTTCACTTCTCTTCACTCCAGCAATTCTCCACACTCTCTCTATCATCAATTTTTTTACACTTTAGGAGGTCATTCTCATATGGTTTTACCTCTCCCAATTAAGAAACAAACCATAAACTAAAACTAAATCTAAATATTATTTTGATTCTATTTCCTCTTTTAGCCTTATTTCTTTCTTCACCTTTCTTTGCAAAACTTGCTGCAAAACTTATTTTTACTAGTTGTCTGCAATGTCTCTTCTCTAATAAAGGCAGTCACCCACAAAACTCCTTACAACATGGTAAACAATGACCTCCATGTTACGAAATCTAATGAAGAATTTTGGAGCTCATTTTATTAGCTGATCATCAAATCTGACACAACTGATCAGTTCTTTCTCCTTGATATATTTTCTTCATTTGGTTTCCATGAGACCATTCACTCTCCTTCTATCTCATCAATAATCATTTTCAAACTCTTTTACTTCTTCTTCCTAGTTTTCCTGACTTTTGAAGTGTCCTAGAATTCAATTCTTAGCCTTTACTTATCTTTTCTTCATTTAGTTTAACAATCACTTTCAACTCTAAACTTCCAAATTTAGATCCTTGTCTCATACCTTTAAATCTGAACTAAGACGTATGTATCAACCTGCCTCCTTGAAGCCTTCACCAGATATGTAATAGTCATCTCAAACTTAACACATCTGGAATTCAACTCTTTGTCATCTCTCAAAAAAAAAAAAAGGTTGTATCAAAAGCCTTCTCCATATCAGTGGGTATTGCATACTGTTAGGTCTTCAAAAACCTTAGAGGTGTCCTTGCTTCTTAGAGCTGTGTTTGCTCCTTCTATTTCTTTCATTTCACATCCTATCAGTTAGGAAATTCTCTTCACTTTATCTAGAAAATCTAACAATTCTCATCACCTCCACCACTATTTCATAATACTAACAATTACAATATCTTACCTAGCTTACTGTAAATAATGTCTGTTTTTCTACCTTTCCTTCCTAGTGTTTGTTCCCCACGTAGGAGCCAGAGTGATCCTTTAAAAAACAAGTCTGATGACTAATGTGCTCAAAACCCTTTAATACTCCATGTTTATCTCAGACTAAAGCCAAATTGGAGTCTAGAGCTGTGCTCTATCAATTCTCTTTCTTTTCTACCACTTTCACCCATGGCAATTCTTGTGTAGCCATAATGACTTACTAGCTATTCCTCTAAACACAATGAGGTGCACTCTAAATTATGTGTTTTGCTCTAAATGTATTTCTGCCTGGTATGTCTATTTCTGGGATTTTGCTTGTCTAACCCTCTTACTTCCTTGAAGACTTTTCTCAAACTCAACTTCTCAATTAGGTAAAGTTACACTTCCATCACCCCACAGTTACTCTCCTGACCTCTCTTATCCTACTTTACCCTTTCTTTTTTATCACTCTCTAGACAGAGTATGCCATTAACTTACACTATTGGCTATTGTTTATTGTCTTTTATGGTATGAAATCTTCAGGAGCAAGCTTCTCCACTCTTTTGGTTACTGATGTACCTCGAACAATGCCTGCCATGCAGTGGATACTCAGTAAGTAATTGCTGAATGGGATGAATGGGATTCTAGTTAGAACCCAAAGAGTTAAAGTTTGGTAACAATTTCAAAGAACACCTAATCCAACTCTCCAACCAACGCTTTGTAAATAAGGCGATATGTGGTTACTTCCAACCTCCTCTCCCCTGTTTTAGCACCTAAGCAGATAATGTCAAATAATTTTTAAAAAAATTTTAGCATTTATTTATTTTTAAGAGACAGAGAGACACAAAGCATGAGCAGGAGAAGGGAAGAGAGAGGGAGAGACACAGAATCCAAAGCAGGCTCCAGGCTCTGAGTTGTCAGCACAGAGACCGACGTGGGGCTCGAATCCACAAACTGAGATCATGACCTGAGCCGAATTCAGATGCTTAACCGATTCTGTCACCCAGGTGTCCCATTAATGTCAAATAATATTACAGTTGAGACAAGGCTCAGATTTTGCAGATGAGAAACCTGAGCTCTAAGGAGGAGACATAATTTACCCAGTTTTGGCTAACAACCAACAGTCAAAGCTAAAACTAGAACTTCAGTTTCTTTGTGCTATATCACTTTGCTAAGGGAATCAGTTGACATTGACCAAACCCCATCAAATCTTTATCATCCAGTAATAAGTGACTGGATCCTCTGCATTCCTCTTAGATCATGCAGTGGTGATGTTGAGTATTGTTTAACAAATCACAACTTCCTGATTCAGCATATGCAGCTTGTAAGAGAGGCATTGGCTACCTGAGCGTACTCTCAGTGCAACACAATTATTGGGTGGGCTTAGTCTATGGTGCCCAAGTCAAATGCAGGCTCTGTAAGCCTTCCTCACTGCCTGAATTTAAGGAACAAAATTTCATGTACAGTAGCCAATGGCAAGTCCCTAGTCCCTCGATGAGGGGTCTGAAGTCAAAGGAACCATTTGTAATTTTAATGACAAGAATGTGTCGGCTTAACCGACTAAGCCACCCAGGCGCCCCAAAATCTCTCTTATTTCATATTTCTCTTTTGAATTCTACTATGAATTGAAAATATTATATGAGCAATCCATTTGAAGAACCAATGTAATGCCACCTGAAATATAATTTTTCATTTTGATGACCATATCTTAAAAAGATATGAGAACATTTAAGGATTTATGGAAATTAGAAGGCAAAGATTAGATTTAAATTTTTATTTTAATTATTCACAGATCATTTTACACATCAATTTCAGAATTATTATAGTCAAAAGGAACACTGTTTTATGGTATTTAAGTGACTATATACAATATTAATTTACTGACAATATGCATCTTTGAACTGGCATTTATAGAAATATAGTTTAGACATTTGTATCATTTTCTTGAAAAGTGCTAAATGATCTTGTTGACCTACTGTAACATTAATTTTAAAAGAGAGTAAAACATTAAATTTTTCAGTTACTATTTTCTTTCTGAGGAAGAGGGAATTAAGTAGCCTAGTGTTATTTAATTAAGAAATGCAGAGGGGTGCCTGGGAGGCTTAGCTGCTTAAGTGCCCAACTTTGGCTCAGGCCATGATCCCACATCAGGCTCTGTGCTGACAGCTAGCTCAGAGCCTGGAGCCTGCTTTGGATTCTGTGTCTCCCGCTCTCTCTTCCCCTCCCCTGCTTGTGCTCTGCCTCTGTCTCTCAAAAATAAATAAACGTTAAAAAAATTTTAATGCAGGGAAGAGCAATTTGAGGAACTGATGCTATTATTGGACAAACTACATTATTCTAGAAACTCAGAAACATACAAATAGATGTTCACATGGAAACATACAAATGTTTACTAAGAACAGACAATCTATAAAGAGAGTGACGACAGGAACACGAAGGGGGGTGTTATGATCTCCAGAGTAAATGTGTTGGTTACTAGAGCTCAGTGGTAACAAAGAAACAGGTACCACAAAAGATTGTTTCCAAAGTTCCTTCAAATGCGTTTGGAGTTTAAAAACTTAGATTTTTCATGGGATCACTTGCATACCAAAAGACAGGATAATTTTTGGAAAATTCATAGCATTATCATCCACCTTAATATGACTCCAATATGTATCATGATATAAGTAGCAATTTCTAAAATAAGAGTTTTTGAATTCTCTAATTTTCAACCAGGATTCTGCTGAGTTTCACTGCACCCAGGCAATTATCCTGGGAAGAGTGAAACTGACATAACCCTGAGAACTCAGGGTAGGGGAAAACAAGCAAAAAAACGAAAAAAAGAAAAAAGTATAGCTAGTGTGTTACTTTTGCCTTATCTTCTAAGGAGCAGGTTAAGATGAATGACTCAGGTGGTACTTTTGCCAAAGCCCAGACAACTATAAATACACTTGTTTTATTTGTAAAAATTTATTTAATGTCCTTTCAGAATCAATATTCCCTCCTCTTTCTTCACATTTTCCTCCTCTTGCCTATGTGATACCTTATTCCCAGATGTCTTACCGCCTCTCTAAATGCACTTCCTCAGTGTGCTCTGCTGGATAATCCTCCCACACCTGGGCGGTACCTGCTGCTGGTGCTCAGATTCAGTCCTTGTTCCTTCTCATCTCATTCCCACCTGTCTCTAGCTAGCCAGTGTTATTGATGCTGATTGGTTCAATTACCTTAGAGATCAACTACATTTCAGTTATGCTTCTATGTAGAACATCTGAATCAGTCAGACAGAGTTGTCTGTTAGACGGCTTAATAGCGTGTCTCAAAGTGACTTAAAGCAAAAAATATATATATACATATATATATATCATATATATATATACACACATATACATACACATACATGTATAAATTTATATTTATATATGTTATATATATATATATTCTTAATATTCATAGCAGTCTCACTCCAAACTTGACCTTCCTTCAACAATTTCCAAATCAGTGAACATCTCTACCTTCTTTACCAACTTGTGCAAGTCAGAAAATGATGTTTATTTAAACATTACCTTCCTTACCACTCCTCACTCCACTAGAGTACTTTTCATTATGCCTTCCTTAATATCCCTTAACTTATTCTACTTCTTTATCTCCATCAATACCATTCTAATCCAGGCAACCATTCATACTTTTTTTTCTTGGGATTATACCAATCACCTCTTAAGTGATCTTCCAGCTAAGACCCACTTCAAATCAATCTTTGCACTTAGGAAAAATAATCATTTGAACTCCAAACCTCTTCATATAATTGTTTTTAAAAGAACACTTTAATAAATTCTCTCTGTTCTTATCAAATCCTTTACATGGTTTAAAAGGCCCTTCCAGGTCTTATGTTTACCTATTACTTCACTATACCAATCCTAGAACTCCTTACTAAATTACTGATTCATACATAATCTGCTTTATACTTTGTTTATATCAGTGCATCCAGATTTTTTATTTCTATTTTTAATTTATTTTCTTTGTGTCTTTATTTTGAGAGACAGAGAGTGAGCGGGGGAGGGTCAGAGAGAGAGAGAGACACACACAGAATCCGAAACAGCTCTGAGCTGTCAGCACAGAGCCCGACGTGCGGCTTGAACCCATGGACTGTGAGATCATGACCTGAGCCGAAGTCGGATGCTTAACCAACTGAGCCACCCAGGTGCCCCAACATCCAGATTTTTTAAATGAAACACTCTCTTCTAAAAATATTACATCTTAAAATCATGTTCTGAAAATTCTTCAGTTTTCATGAGATGATGGCTTAAAGTCTGTAAAAAAAATAGACCTTACTAACCCAGATCATAATGTTTAAGTTTTTGCCTTCAGAAGACAGATCAAATAAAAAGATCTATCTATAAAAAAAGGCAAATTATTTCCAAGAAAATTAAGTAAATTGGAAAGGAACCACTAACTATGGACTGGCATGGTAAGAACATAACTGTAGATTACATTAGGAACAACTTTTCTTTCCTTATATAAGTTGTGATAAAGTCACATTACTTTTTATTGATTGATAATGGATATTACAATTCATTGAATGAATTAATGAATTGATAATAATGAATAGATAATAATGGAGGGCTCCATCTTTCAGAATTCCAATCCATTTAATGTATTAGTACCCTTATCTTCAAAAATATCCCTCAGCTCTGACAGTTGCCCCCTAATAATTTTCCTGTAACTATAAGTTCTTTTAAATAACTAAACATTTAGGGGCACTTGGGTGGCTCAGTCCGTTGAGCATCCGACTTCGGCTCAGGTCATGACATCATGGTTCGTGGGTTCCGGCCCCGCGTCGGGCTCTGTGCTGACAGTTCAGAGCCTGGAGCCTGTTTCAGATTCTGTGTCTCCCTCTCTCTCTCTGACCCTCCCCTGCTCATGCTGTCTCTCTCTCAGAAATAAATAAAAAATAAAATAAATAAACAAACATTTAAAGGCCCACCTGCAGCTGTTCATTGCCTCAGGTAATGACATCAATGCTAAGTTAGAACAGAAACTACTTACCATATTGTAGGTGGCTCAGAACCTTCTATTTCTAAATAATCATACTTTTCTTCCATTTGGAAATCCGTAAATATGAGTGAAATTGTGTCCCCAGGCTCTGCTACAATGGTCCAGGTGCAATCAGCATTGTTATGGTACTCATTAGGGAAACTAGGGCTTGAAATGATGCCACTGGATCCTCTCATTGTTCCTCCACATGCATCTTCAGCTGTGAAAATAAGGACAAGATGTTCAGTTATAAGTCATTAAGAGAAATGCAATTAAGGCAACTCCGTTAACATTTTTGGATAAAAATAGCAGTCCAAATATTGTGACACCGAGTGCATATTGTACTAATAGAGATTAAATAAAATGAGAAGTCCATGAAAACATTTTAAGCACATACATAAATATAAACCCCATCTTGACAATGTTATAACCATTAGTTGAAAGCAAGGAAAAAGTCTACAGCCCTATTAGATCGCAGGATAAGACCAAGATTTTCTTTCCATTGATTAGCTGATGAATAAAACAAAAGCAACATCATTCTTAAGGTCTATCATGCAAAATGCTTAATCGCTTTGTACACGTTTATGGTACGGGTGAGCTTTGTTTTTATTTTTTATATGTAGGCACGTACAAAATAAACAATTTAAGAGAGAATATAATTTTTGTCTGTGGCTTGTTTCAAAAACTATTGAAAGCATTTGTGAAATTAAATGTTAAATAAAAATACATCAGTGGGGAGCCTGGCTAGCTCAATCAATTGGGCATCCAACTCTTTACCTAGGCTCAGGTCGTGACTGCACGATTTGTGGGTTTGAGCCTCACGTCACATCAAGCTCTGTGCTGATAGCAGGAGCCTGCTTGAGATTGATCCTCTTTCCCTCTCTCTCTCTCTGCCCCTCCCCTGCTCCTCGCACTTGCACACGCGTGCTCTCTCTCTCTCTCTCTCTCTCTCTCTCAAAATAAATTTAAAAAACATTTTTAAAAATACATTACATATCCAGGAAACTTTAAAACTTATTTTGCTATGTATTTATATATATATATATATATACACACACACACACATACACACACACACAATACCATAAATTTTCTAAGTTTATATTAGGACATAAAGTCCCCATTTCCCAAACAGGGGTCATAAGTTCTCCCCAAATCTACTTTTGGCCATGTTGTATTCTTACAGAGGTTACATGACCATCTATGTTTAATGTGAGATATATAAGATAAAGTTCCTTGTTTATAAAGAAACTGAAGCTATACAAACTGGTCTTGTCATAACAGTGTTTAGGACATTCAAGTTAATAGGTTACTAGTTTCTCGTGCAATAAATTGTCTCAAGATTTATGTTGTTAATTTTGAGCCACTCAGAAAATTCCATCATTTCAAATCAAATGTTTGAAGAAAAAAATCTGGCTCTAAAATGACCGGATGTATGATGTAATGGCTAGTACTTCATAACGTTAATAAATAGAGATGGACAGCATCCTATTTTTTAATGTTTTAAATGTTTTTTATTTATTTCTGAGAGAGACAGTGTGAGCAGGGGAGGGTCAGAGAGAGGGAGATAAAGAATCTGAAGCAGGCTCCAGGCTCCGAGCTAGCTGTCAGCATAGAGCCCAAGACAGGACTCAAATCCACAAACTGTGAGATCATGACCTGAGCCGAAGTCAGACACTTAACTGACTGAGCCACCTAGGTGCCCGGGACAGCATCCTATTTAACTTCACAATGGTCTAGGAATAGCAAAACGCTTTGGTACAAGGGACAACATTAGTAATATACTGTATACATCAAGTAACATTAGCTTCCTTCTGATACTTTTAATCCATTTAACTCTGTAATACAAACTCTGTAAGTACATTGCTCTTAAAAGATATTTAACTTTTATCACCCACTACTGTAAAAATTATATTAATTTTTATTGCATGCCCCCATTTTTTTTTAAGTTTGGTGGGTAATTAGAATAAACTTGTGGTCCTGTCTAGACTATGAAACATATTACTACAATTTGCTTTCCAGAACACATAGTACTTTCTCTCAATACCTAAACGTTAAACTGTAGTTAAACATATCCTGTACTCCCCTAGCCCTTACCTCAAGGTACTTCTAATCTTCATCTTCCCAGTATCAGTACCAGAATTGAGTAGTTCTTTGGGAATAAAATGTTGCACTATCATATATTTTTAGTGTAACTAGTATACAACCTATTCAAACTATAGCTCTGTGAGATACTCATTCCTCTGTCTCTAGATGCAATACTACGCAACACAGGACATTTCAGCTGCCATTCAAATTAAAGAAAAAAACCCTTTTTTATTCAAAAATTCATTGATTTTTGATTGATTCAAACAATTCATTGATTAACATGCCCACTCATGTGGGAAATGAAAAATAACTAACTTCATTGGATTGAGACTCTTGGCTCTCCCTAGCTTGGGTTTATGGCAGATGGGGCAGAGGTAAGGTAGAGGTGTGGTCTCTTCATTCAGGGTTTCCCTCTTAGCAGTTTTGTTCATCCACTCCTACACACTGAGCGTTCTGTGATTTCTCCTGGAGTTGGAAGTAGAAGGGATCAGGGGAAATGAATCCTTTTATTTGACTGACACCGATTTGGTATCATTTCTAAGGGCTTTGGCAGATGATTAAAGAAAGATGGTTCTTTTGCTCATTAGCCTTTTCATGGGATCCTGGAATCATGGATCATGGGATCATGGGATCCTCAGAGGTGTCCCAATCAGTTCCCTTGCTGTGGGAGAGCATGTCTTTCTGGCTGGCTGCCTACATTTCTCACTGATACAATGGGTATAGAATAATATACTTCCATCGTCTTTCCAACTATGAATCCTTATCCTTCTAGGTGGGCCTCTTGGGCAGGATTTAAGACAATTAGCTCATGACCAGAACACCAGCACAAAAATCCTTCATTTGGTGAAATGAAAACATACCTCAATTATTCATTCTCTGTAGAAATGCAGTTTCTTCCCAAATGCAGCCTTATGACTTTACAATTGACATTTAAGTATTTCAACCATGGTTTAATAATAATACACTGGGTCCCCGAAGCTACAGAACATACAAATCAATTTCTCTGCATTGTTTCCTTGAAGTTCCTCAGTTTAGTTACACAGAAGAGAGAAATCAACCCAAACTCCTAATACATGTGTTGGAGCACAACTTGTAGAATAGCTCTCCCTTGAGAAATGTTTATATTACAGGAAAATAATTTCAACTCAAAAGTATGAGTGATTTTTACTTGAAAACAGGGTAGGAACTCAGATCTTCTGGCATTGAAACGAATGCGCTTGCAAGTTCTTGTATCATGTTCTTCATTCAGTACCCTTGTTTGATCTCTTTATTACTACAAAGACTATCATATAATCAGTATCTGAAAAAATTGTGAAGTAGGTAGCTTGCTTTTAGTACATGTTAGATGTACGATAGTTGGCCCTATCTGAATTTTATAACCTTTGTATTATGATTTTGCCTAGACTTAAAACAATACTTATAAAAGCCAATACATTTTCTATAATCATAAACTGTTTTAGCAGGATGTATTACCTAAACCAAAATCTTTATTTTGTAGCCGAATCAGAACAATTCAAAGGCAGCATTGGAATAAACCAGGAAACCCTTAAATCCTGTGCTGTGCTTTCTCTGCTAAGTAATATTGCCTGGTCACTGGTCAAAGCGAGTTGGTCTTTGAGATCATTCAGTATCATTCTGTCTTGGTCACTACTTTTGACTGTTTGGTTTGTGTTGTCTGCAACATCTTCTGTCCAACAATTCACAGAAAGGTCAGGATTCACAAAGTTTGTTCATGAGAACAATTTCTTAACAGACTCCAGACACACATGGGATCGTACTGATTATTTGTACAAACTTTTTGTGATTATTCAAGTCAATTCATTTGGTCATCTGTTCAAGAAATATCGATTGAGATATACAAAGTACAAAGGGGAACTGTGTTAGTCTCTAACAGGCTACAGTGATGATCAAAAGTTAGAGTAATCTCTGCCCTCATCAAGCATTCTGACGTTTAGAGAGAAAGGTTCTAAACAAAGGAAAAACTTAAAATCACGTTTCTGTCAGGCCAGTGAATAAGAAGCATTTAGTACTGACATCACACGTTTGGGCTTTGAACTAGTTAGGGAATTCAGGAACAGATTCTCTGAGGAAGTGATGCTAGACTAGAAACCTGAAGACTGAATAGTAGTCATTAACTGGATGAGAAGCAGAAGGAAAAGTGTTCTGAGCAGGTACACTGACATTTTCATGGAGGAAACGGGTATTCTCCAAACAGAAAGGAAATCTGTGTGCTGTTGCCAAGACAATAATGGGCCTGGTGGTACTAAATAGGGTTGGAAGAGCAAGTAGGGGCAAAGACATGGCAGAACCTTTCCAAAAAGCTTATGGAATTTCTTCAAAGCAATGGAAAGTTATTGATGGGTTTTCAGCAGAGATGACATAATTGGATTTGGGTGCTGAAAATATTCTGATAGCTCTTTGGATATGACACAGGAATGAGAAAATAGAGGATCACATTAGTGGGGTGAATCAAGAGTTTAGGCAATTTTTTCCACTTTTTTTAAACAAGATAAACAATCTCTTCTTTTTCAGTGTTTTAGCATATTTTTACCTCAGTACCTTCAAAAGATTAGTTTGATATTTGAAGGTACTTAAGAATAAATAGCATCCTGATCAAATAAATTGAAACACTCCTCTTAGGCCTGTTTTTAAGAACAATATTTTTTCACCTAAATAGTAAAGCAATGTGGTTAAGTATCTTAGACTTCTCTTGTAACTAGAAGTTATGCTGGCTTCAAAATGTAGTTGCTTATTATTTACAGAATATAGAGGATACTAAAAAGGTTGGTGGTTTCTCTGCTCTTGTTCTACAAAAACTGTATAGGTTATAAACTATAGAAAGCTTATGAGAGAAATTGAAGAAGACAAAAAGAAATGGAAAAAACTCCATGTTCATGGATCGGAAGAATAAATATTGTTAAAATGTCAATACTACCAGAAGCAATCTACACATTCAGTGCAATCCCAATCAAAATTGCACAGGCATTCTTCTCAAAGCTAGAACAATCCTAAAAGTTGTATGGAACCACAAAACTCTGAATAGCCAAAGTAATGTTGAAAAAGAAAACCGAAGTGGGAGGCATCACATTCCCAGACTTTAGCCTCTACTACAAAGCTGTAATCATCAAGACAGTATGGTGTTAAGATAAAAACAAATAGACCAATGGAATAGAATAGAGAACCCATAATTGGACCTTCAAATGTATGGCCAACTAATCTTTGACAAAGCGGGAAAGAGTATCCAATGAAAAAAGTCTCTAAAAATGGTGCTGGAAGAACTGGACAGCAACATGGAGAAGAATGAAACTAGACCACTTTCTTACACCATGCACAGAAATAAAATGGGTGAAGGGCCTGAATGTGAGACAGAAAACCATCAAAACCCTAGAGGAGAAAGCAGAAAACGACCTTTTTGATCTCAACTGCAGCAATTTCTGACTCGACGCATCTCCAAAGGCAAGGGAAACAAAACCAAAAATGAACTTTTGGGACCTCATCAAGATTAAAAAAAAAACAACAACCAAAACAAAACTTCTGCAGTGCAAAGGAAACAATCAAGAAAACTGAAAGGCAACCAACAGAATGGGAAAAGATAGTTGCAGATGGCATACCAGATAAAGGGCTAGTATCCAAAATCTATAAGGAACTCACAAAACTCCACACCTGAAAAACAAATAATCCAGTGAAGAAATGGGCAGAAGACATGAATAGACACTTTTCCAAAGCAGACATCCAGATGGCCAAGAGACACATGAAATGATGCTCAATGTCTCTCATCATCAGGGAAATACAAATCAAAACCACTCTGAGATACCACCTCACGCCAGTCAAAGTGACTAAAATGAACAAATCAGGAGACTATAGATGCTGGTGAGGATGTGGAGAAATGGGCACCCTCTTACATATACATAAGCTGGATGATGGAGAGTTGTATGTTAAGAAGCTTGCAGAGTCAATGTATTGTATAACAGGAAGAAAACAATCAATTCAGCCAATATTGTCACTGAGGGCAATGTGGTCTTTTAAGAAAAAGCACTTTAAAAAATTCATCTTTTTGACTTAGGATCTATTCCAACTGGGGAAAATACAATCAAATCTCTCTTAAATTCTTAATGTACTCAAATCTATTGATAAAAACTATGGCTGTTAAATTCAATTCTATTAAACCTAATTTTCCTTGTTTACAATATTATGAAGCTTTCATCAAATAACTTCTACTTCTGAATTTTAAAATAACTGAATTTATGTAAACCTGGTAAACAATCTCTTTAATATCTTAGTTATAGAGCATGGAGAAAAGTCCCAAATAAAAGCAAAATTAGTTGTATTAAAGGGAAAATATTAAGAAAAAAGTTCAATGTTTTTCCAAGAATTAAACTGCTCACTTTCAATTTCTGTGATCGTCATTGAGATACTGAAAATACCAGACCATGTTTTGGGTTTGAGTACGAGACCATATACATTTCATTCAAGATCTTGTAAACTGAAACTGTTCCAAAACATTACAGTAAAAAAAAAAATTAAAACAGTTTTATGTAGCACATCTTTTCAGATATTGATCTCACACTGTGCTCTTCCTTTCTATTCGCTTCTTCTGAAATAGCTTAGGGATCAGGGTACAGGGGTGACAGGAAATAGATTTGTTTGTCAAAAAAAGAGAAATTAACTGTATATCGTAGAAAATGTGTACACTTGGTGAATTCCAGATGCTAACCATTCAACTCAATACCAGACTATATCATGGGAAAGTTGCTGCAAGTCTCCCTTGCTAAAGCTTAGTCTTCCATTAGCAGTCAAGTAAAACTGACATCTACGTGGGGATTACTATTCTTCTGTAGACAAGCATTACTGTTGTACCTCTTAATTAAACTATTTCTATAACATTAATTATCCATTATATTACATATGCAGTGCAGCCGTTCCACCCCCATACCTCTCCCTGTTTACATTTCACAGTTCAGTCTTACACATTTTTGTACTTAAGGAGAAACGCTTTTCTCATAGAAAAGAAAACTGAGCAACATAGTAGTTAAATTATACATCTTCTAGCCTGATGCTTTTATGTTTTTCAAGGCACAACACTTAATGCTGTTTTAAGGATAAGAGTTTTAAGGATAAGAGAAGTAGATTTTTGATGATTATAGAGAAAATTAAAAGGTTGTTACTATTTTCACTTTTCAGTCCGGTTCCTTCAGCTGCTCTCATACCAAAATAGATAAAATTAAATTCATCTAAAATGTATAACAACTTGAAGAAAAGCATTCATCATTCATCCAGATGAACACCTCATGGAAACAGAAAAAAAGCTAAGCATAATGGCATTCAACATCAAGGTTTATTCTTAAGTACCCTAAATACTCAAATATGCTTTGGAGAAGGTATCTTACCTTAATTTATATTTATCTTCCTAAGAGACATGTTTAGAAAATAAGAAGGTAAGGTAATGAATACACTGAGGAAAGTAATTAATATGTGGATTTAAAAAAATATTCAGCTTAAAATTTCCAAGAAATAAATAAGCATCCATTCAATAATTATTTAAATTATTTAAAGATTTGGAGAGAAAAACAAATCTTTAAATCAAGAGGGAGCTATAACATAACAACAGGGAGGAAATTTACATGTTTTTCTTTAAAAAATAAAAACTGAGCAAAAGAAAACCTTTTTAACATTGTACCAGGGCCATACAGAATTGTGATTTCCAGAAAGGAGAGAAATAAAGGGGAAGAGTCCTATAACTGCCTGTCTTTCTATCTAGAAGCACATTCAGGACCAGAGACCAGGATTATAAGTAGAACATGTTTTCCCTGAGCTAAGTAGAGAGTGTTCAAGGAGGATGATGTGCCCATAGTTGTAAGACAGATTGTAGAGTGAGAGCTCTGCAGAAAAAGAACTCAAAATCCGCGAAGTAATCCCCTGGGTGTTTGCTAAATACAAGCACATATACACATAAAGGGTGAAATTCCATATGGAGAGGCAAAGAGACCAAGGATCTTTGCACTGAATGGCTCCAAGAGAACACACAGGCTTGGGTATTTTGCAAATTCCTCCAGCTAGGGTGGAGAGTCCTTTTTAAGTAACCGGAGTATTCAGTAGAAACTTCGGAAGGGATAGACTTCATTAGAGGTGCTAAACTATCCCTAAAGTTCACTCTAAAACTGCCCTAACAAAATTTAAAAATAAACTTCAAAAGACACTAACTGAACCAAATGTAACTTCATTTATATCAGGAGAAAACCCAACATTCTTTCAAGGCTGATAACTAAATCCAAACACTCAATAACTTAAAATTCACAGTGTTAAACATCTAGCAAAAAATAAGGGGCTACCTCAAGAAGCAGCAAAATATAACTCATTACCAAGATAACTATTACTCAATAGAAACTGCACAAAAATGATGGAGATGATGGAATTATAACTGTGTTTTCCTATTTAAGAAAAGGGTTGGCAAACTACATCTCAGGCTATATCTGGCCTGTACCCTGTTTTTGTATTGCCTAAGGGCTAACCATGATTTTCATAATTTTAAGGATTATAAAAACAGGAAAAACTAGAATCAAAGATAAATATATGATAAGGACCATATATATACCATGCAAGTCTAAAATATTCATAATATAGCCTTTTACAGAAAAAAGTGAACACAGTGAATGTAGTAAGGAAGGAAGGGAAGATATAGAGTATAACTGAGTAAAACCTTAAGGGACAAAATATACATTATTATAAATGAAAATAATTCTTCAATGGGCCTTATAGCATGTATAAATTATACTGAATTTCCAAAAGGTAGTGGGGCAGACAGGAAGCAGGAAAAACTATTTGAAGATATAATGGCCAAAAAATAATTACAAATGTGATGACAACTAAAACCCACAGATACAAAAGGCAAAGGTGTTTTGGCATCCTGGTGGGGAAGAGACAACTACCTAAGCACCAATGTTTCTCTTTTACGTGTGTTTCTTTTTCACATGTGTGGTTGTAAATGGAGGCAGATGCTCAACCAGGGAAAATTTTTCTGCACTCCTTTAGCCACGTTCTGCCATGTACCTGTATTCTGGCAAATCTACATGAGCTACGACTTCAAGCTTTGCCTGAAAAATCCTCTCACAAGATCATATACATTGTTTTGATCTCCTTATGTTATCTGGATATTGTGCCCCAAGTGACCTTAGAGGCCACATGTTGATAAAAGACTTTTTTCCACAAAGATCATTGAAATCTCTGTCTCCCTCTAATTTGTAAACTCTATAAAGACTGGGATGGTACTTATTTTAGTTCACATAATACCTCTATTATTTAAAAGGAAAAGATCTACATATAGTAAAGGTTTATTTGAATGTACTGAATCACGTATGAAATAAGCAAATGAGTAAAATATAATTATTTGAACTGACCATAAAATTAGACTTGATCTGAGTAGAATAAAAAGAGAATCACAAGGAATATATCACTATTTCAAAGCAGTGGAATAGTATGGTTATTGGAGCAAAAGTCAAAATTAAATAGAAAGAATGAGACAAAGTGCCAAATAAAATTTAAGAAGATGATGTTTCTTAAATTCCACATATGAGTGAAATTATGTGATAAGCTGTCTTTCTCTATTTCACTTAGTAGTAACCTCCAGTTCCATCCATGTTGTTGCAAATGGCAAGATTTTATTTTTTTCATCACCAAGTAGTATTATAGTATTACACTGTGTGTGTATATAGACACATATACATACATATATCCATACACACACACACACACGCACACACGCACGCACACAAACACACACACACACATCTTCTTAATCCATTTATCAGTTGGTGGACATTTGGGCTCTTTCCATAATTTGGTTATTGTTGATAGTGTTACTATAAACATTGGAGTTCATATGCCACTTTAAATCAACACTCTGTATCCTTTGGATAAATTCCTAGTAGTGTGATTGCTGGGTCATAGGGTATTAGATGATCATGGGGAAAGGAAGGAAAAATAAAATAAAAACAAAGAAGGAGGCAAACCATAAAAGACTCAAATACAGAGAACAAACTGAAGGTTGATATGGTGTGGGAAAATGGATGATGGCCATTAAGGAGGGCATTTGTTGGGATGAGCACTGGGTGTCTTATGTAAGAATCACTGGATTCTACTCCTGAAGCTAAGACTACACTATATGTTAACTAACTTGAGAATAAATAAATAAATAAGAACAAGACATATGTTGCATGGTAAAAGCTTCATAATTGAAAGAAGACCTTAACTAGAAAGTGCTTATTGCTATTCAGCATACACACGGTGAAAGTGAGTTTTTAGATTTTTCTCCATATTTAAATTCAATAAAATGAAACCTCATTATTTACTGAATTAAATATGTATTTGTTTAATGTTTGTTTATTCAGAGAAAGAATGTGTGAGCAGGGGAGAGGCAGAGAGAGAGTAAGAGGCTGAATCCTAAGGAGGCTCTATGCTGACAGCCCCAGTGCAGGGTCTGAACTCATAAACCATGAGATCAAGACCTGAGCCAACACTAGGAGTTCGACACTTCACCAACTGAGCCACCAATGTACCCCTTTTAAAATTTTTTTGTAAATATTATTTGCTGAATTATAAAGGTAGAATTTTCAAGAGAATCACCAGATAAATATATATAACATAATGTGTGAATTTAGCAAGACCACTAATACATAGGCATCAACAAAAATATTTTAGCACTGAACAATTACACACTAGAATTTTAAAAATATTATTTCTGATAGGATAAAATATCAAATACTTAAAAATAAAACTAATAAAGCATGAAAATCCTGCATAAAGTTCTACTTGTATTTTTGAAAGAAAATACAGATCAATGTTAGTACATACTCTATGCTTTCAGATTGGCAATCTAAAAAATATTGGTATTCCCCCAGATTAATCTATGGTTTTAGTGAAATCCCAATCACAATTTGGGCACCTGGGTGGCTCCATCAGTTAAGCATCCGACTTCGGCCCAGGTCGTGATCTCACAGTTCATGAGTTCAAGCCCCACACCAGGCTCTCTGGTGACAGCTTAGAGCCTGGAGCCTGCTCCAGATTCTGTGTCGTTCTCTGTCTCTGCCCTTCTCCTGTTCATGCTCTGTTTCTCAAAAATAAATAGATGTTAAATTTAAAAAAAATCCCAATCAAAATTCTAGTGTGTATGTGTGTATGCATGTATTTAACTTGACAAGCTGATTTTTTAAAAATTTATTTAGAATTGCAAAAAAAAACTAAGCATAATGAAGACAATCTTGAAAAGGAAAATAAAGCTAAATAAACAGCATTAAGACTTACATTAAAGCTACACTACTCAAAACAATGAGGAATTAAAAGTAAATACAGGCCAGTCAACTAATGGGACCAGATAAAGAAAGAGTAGTTTAGCATTATAATATATCAATCTCTATAACAATAAGTTACTACTATATTCAGGAATATAATGAATCTCACAAAGAATAACATTGGTTGAAGAGTGCATACTGTAAGATCAATTTTCTCAAGTTGGAAATAGGTAAAATTAATCTGTGTGCTAGAATCAGAAAGATATTTACTTTCAGGGAAGGACAGGATAGTGACTGCAAGTGAGTGTTTCAGAGATTTTTGACTTTCTGGTAATATTCTGTTCTTGACCTGGGTGATAGTAACAAAGCTGTATTGGTTATGCGAAAATTCACCAAGCTATACCCTTGTAAATTATGATGTGTCTGTATACATGTATTATTTTAATTAAAAGCATTATGAAGGAAAGGGGAAAGTAACTCAAAAGCACACATCTCTGTCCAAGTTGGCAAATATAATGTGGGGTAGACCCTCAATGTCTAAGAGACTGGCCAAATCTGGCCCATCTCTTCCTCAATTCCCTGAGATGGTGATGCAGACATTCATGATTGGCTTGGTCAGCAGTTCTCAAAGGTAAGCATGAATGATCCCCACCTCCGGGGCGTGAAACAGTGATTGCTAGGTCCCACTCCCAGAGTTTTTGATTCAGTAGATCCAGGGAAGAGCCTAGAAATTTGCAGTGTGAGAACTAGAGTTTCAGGGAAAAGGCAGACACCATCTTAGTTCCTCTCTTTCATAAAATCCCTGTCCTGTTTACATCTCGTTTTTAATCTTCATTGTACTCCTTGAGTCCCCACATGCTTTAATGCTTTTTACTCTCAAAAGGCAAATGTTAATGTTACTCCATTTCCAAAAGTGAGAATATTTAAGTATTAATTCCCTCCAAATTTCCCAAGTTCTATCAACTATGTTTCATCATAAACATTAGAAACATGTGAGGACCATTTTTAAATGCCTATTATTCATCCTTAACCCCCAAATTCTCATTTAATTTACCGATAGTGGAGTAAATGCCAAGATTCTTATTTAATTGGTTAATAATAAGGTTGGTAGTAAGGTGATATTTTTTTTTCGGTCCTTAGGGAATTCTAATGCCTAACTAGAATCAAGATTACTATACTAGTTCTCATGCAAAATATTGAATTGATTCACTTGGGTACATGACCCCATGGTATGGTCTTCACTCCACCTAGGATCACGTAAGCTGATAAATATCTCTCCAATACTATCCCCCATGCTCAAATACAAGTGAAACCAACACCTCCACCCCCAAAAAGCAAGTCAGAGTAATTCTTTTTTTTCCCTTTTTTAGAGTAAATTTTTCTTTAACCATCTTTTCCTGACAGTAAATTTCCCCTCTTCCCTCTTCAAATTCCTCAGAAAATTTACCATTTTTTCATGTCTCTACTTATTTACTTCCTAGTCATCCCTTAATTGGTTACAAACTTGTTTTTCTTTACACTTTCTATTGAAGCACTTTTCCTAACTTCACCATTGATCTCCTAAAGGACACATATGTTCAGTATGTTTTAAGGGGCTTCTCTGTGGCACATAACGTTATTATTAACTCATTCCTTCTGAAAACTTTCCTTTATTTTGGTTTCTTTGTGAAAGAATTACACTTGTATCTATTTAACTACTTCCTTTTTTCCTTATTTAAAAAAAATGTTTATTGAATTTTGAGAGAGAGAGAGAAGAAGAGAGATGAAGACAGAGGATCCAAAGTAGGCTCTACACTGACCGCAGAGAGCCCAACTGGGGGCTGGGACTCACAAACCACAAGATCATGACCTTAGCCAAAGATGGACACTTAACCGGATGAGCCACCCAAGAGTCCCTCTAACCACTTCTTACCCATCAAATCTTTGGCTTCTCTTTCCCTACCAATTGTTTTCATAACAGGTTTCTGCTGCTCTTTTTGTAATATATACTTTCTCTCAAGGTGAAAATATCTACTCTATTTCAACTCTCCTCCAGATACACTATCAATTCTGCAATCTAGATCATTTAGCTCAATCATTTTCAACATCCATTCAACTGTTGAAGGGAAATTTTAATATTAATAAAATGTATTAACTAATTTTGGTAGCAATTACCCTTTCTAAAATCTTTGTTTATTTCATCATTATTGATTGCATAAATTTCAGTAGGAGGGGTTACTGATTCTCATTCGGAGGGGGAGTTCTCAGAAACTGTAGGAGTTTGAAGCAGTGGTTGAGGCTAGTAAAACAGAAGAAATAGTTATTCAGAGACAAGATACCTTTGCATCAAAGATTCTGATTGTAAATATTGTTAGGCAGAAATGATATTATGATATTTCTCTATTTCCTCAGCAAGACTGCATATCGCCAACACGCAGGCTTTTAGGATAGTGACATTAAGCTAAAGACTGTCTAAACAGAATTGGGCAAAAGTGCCTTAAGTCACATCCAAGCCTAGTCCTTAAAAATATTCTTTGAAATCCTCTCAGCATAGGAATGACATAGACCACAACCTAAAACCTATGTTCTTTTCTTATCCCTCTATATCCTTTTCAACAAAGAAGCCTAGAATAGCTCCTAAAAATGGAAATCAGATGTCATACATACTCTGTTGGAAACGTTAATGGTTTTTCCATGAATTTGGAATAAGATCAATGTCCTTACCACAGACTTAAATGATCTTAATTCACAAACCTCTCAAGATAACTACAACCACAGCTGGAAATAACTACAACATCAAGAGGGATCATCATATCTATAATGGATATTGCATGAATGAGAAAGAAACATGTATTGAATTGGACAATTGTGAAGAATTCTTTAGTGTTGCAACATGGTCCATTATAGTTATAAACACAATGTAAATTCATCCACTGGAACTCATTTTGTCAAATGTATTTTTACAGAAAATGTCCAGAAATAAAGAATTCTCATTTTCAGATTTAAATTTGATGTATCTTTGAGGGGCTCCTGGGTGGCTCAGCTGGTTAAGGGTCTAACTCTTGGTTTGAGTTCAGGTCATGATCTCAAGTTTCATGAGCTCCAGGCCCATGTTGGGCTCTGTGCTGGCAACATGAAGCCTGCTTGGGATTCTGTCTTCCTCTTTCTCTGCATCCCCTAAATAAAGAAGTAAACTTTATGGTTTATTTCTTTCATAGTTTATTGTCAAGTTGGATTCCATATAAAACCCAGTGCTCATCCCAACAAGTGCCCCCTTCCGTGCCCATCATCTCCCCCTCCCCCCCACCCCATCAGCCCTCAGTTTGTTTTCAGTATTCAAGAATCTCTCATGGTTTGCTTCCCTTCCTCTCCCCAACTATGTTCCCTTTCTTCTCCCCCATGGTCCTCTGTTAAGTTTCTCCTAATCCACCTATATGTGCAAACATATGGAATTTGTCCTGCTGTTTTTGACTTATGTCAGCATAACACTCTCTAGTTCCATCCATGTTGCTACAAATGGCCAGATTTCATTCTTTCTCATTGCCATGTAGTATTCCATTGTATAGATAAACCACATCTTCTTGATCCATTCGTCCGTTGATGGACACTTAGGCTCTTTCCGTGTTTTGGCTATTGTTGAGAGTGCTGCTATGAACACTGGGGTACATGTGCCCCTATGCATCAGCACTCCTGTATTCTTTGGGTAAATTCCTACCAGTGTTATTGCTGGGTTATAGGGGAGTTCTCTTGTTAATTTTTTGAGGAACCTCCACACGGTTTTCCAGAGAGGCTCCACCTCAGTTTTACATTCCCACCAACAGTGTAGGAGGGTGCCCATTTCTCCACAAAAAAAAAAACTTTAATAAATTTGATGTATTTCTTATATGCTTTCTCTTTGTTCTACCTCATAGGCCTAAAAGCTAAAAAGTCATTTATGACATGTTCATTATTATAAATCTCATGCAGTGTTCTACCCAATCCAAAATTATAGAACCTGAGCCCAGTTTACTTGCAAATGGAAAATTGTAAATTTGAGTGGCTCTGTAAATTTATTTTTGATGATAGGCTCATTTAAACAGTAAGAATATAACCATGTATGGACACAAACAATGTATACCTTCCTCATCATTGTATTTTCAGTGCTTAGAAATAGGCTTGACAGTTAATGGGTGGCCAAAGTATTTAAATGATATTGAAGAGAATGGCTTTGGAGAATATCATTGGCTTTTATGTGAACTTTGAATGATTTCATATAAAATTAGAGTATTTCTCCTTCCAATTCAAGCTTACTGACTCCTTGATTGAGTTTATCATTCAGGAGTAGGTATAAATCATTTTATTAAGAGACACTTTAACTTTGTCTAACACTCTTCTAAGAATGATAATAATCCTTCATTAAACTGGATGATGTGTATTCCACAAATCTTTCCTGATTGCAAATCAATTCTTTTAATATAGGAAACAGGTTTTATATGAGTAACAGTAGCTATATATTACAGTCTTCATTTTTTTGCCAGTAAATATGCCATCAACTTTAAATATGTATACAAGTATTTGTCTATTTCCATGTTTTTGGTGGGTTCATTTATTTACTCTCTATCATTTCTCAATGTTCCATCTCCATCTCATCTTCAATTCCACCTCCTGTAGTTCTCACACTGCAAATTTCTGGGCTCTTCCCTGGATCTACTGAATCAAAAAACTCATGTTTTTTGAACATATTGTTTACTCTTATATGTAACATAAGTCATTAATGAGAGGTATTAGGGTTTTTATTTTATTCCTTTGAATTTAAAAATTAGCTAGATGAAAATCTAAACTTTATCGACACATTCACACATATGTAGAAAACTTCATCTTGAAAAAGGAAGTTGTAGTACAGCTAGAAGGAAATCATCAATAAGAATTGCACAATAATGGTTTACATAAATCTCAATTTAATTCTGTTTTACTTTAATAGATATTGTGAACTGCATCATTAAAAAATAAAGGGAGAAGAAAAATAGAAAAAGAAGCAACAGTTGTATTTAACCAACCTACAGAAAATACACCCTAAGCATTGTTGCACTAAAGGTGCATTTAACATACAAAAATGTGTATTTTTGTAAAAAAGCATTTGTGTAGTACTCATTCCATTTAGAATAAATAATAAAAATATTTTAAGGGACTAGATTCATTTGGTTCACTTAAATTTAGGAAAAGAAAGAAGTATGAGAGAGAGAATCTGAGGCAGGCTCCACACCCTCAGCGCAGAGCCTGATGAAGGCTGGAATCTCGTGAGCAGTGAGATCATGACCTGAGCTGAACTCAGGAGCTAGTTGCTCAATGGACTGAGCCACCCAGATGCCCCTAAGTTCACATTTTTGGAAAAAAATTTAATCCAGGGTAGTAATACCAAAATACTATAGAAGTGTTATAATGATCATTTTTTCATAAATCACTATATGATTACAATTTACTAATAAAATAAATCTGAAATGTAATGTGCATTCTACATTCCAGTTGTTTATACAATATTAAATTTTATACTGTATATTTTTTTCTATTTATTTCTTTTCAAATATAGAGGATGAGAGATTGAGATAGAAATTTGCCATAAACATATTCATCATGTGTGTTTTGGCCTCAGGAGGGACTTTCTAGAAAAAGTTAACAGAAAAAGGAATAAAAAAAGAGCAATTCTGGTTTGCTCTGTCTTTAGATTGGCTTGGTTTCTCTCCTCTTTTGGACCTCTCCTCTCAGCTCCCCATGTTGCCTCCATCATTGTGTATGCTGGTGTACTCTATTCTTCACTTTTTCTCACTCGTTCTTCCTATCACTTATTCTTCACTACAGTGTGTGTGTGTGTGTGTGGTGGTGGTGGTTAAAACTGTTTTCTTAGAAGGCTCCATTTGAAATGGCTCTGCCGCTTTATAGCTGTGTGATATAGGGCAAGTTACTGACCTTTCTGTGCCTCGGTTTCCTTTCCCGTAAAATACAAATAATTTTATTTTTTTCTGTTTTCCTCATATGAGGTATTCTTAGGTAAATTTGATGATATTTTTTTAAAGGCTTAGAACAGTGCCTTCACATGCAAAATGAATACTACCCATTTTTTAAAATGTTTATTTATTTTTGAGAGAGAGAACATACAAAAGGGGGAAGGGGGAAAGAAGGAGGGAGAGAGAAGAACCAAAGCAGGCTCTGTGCTGACAGCAGAGACCTCAATGTGGGGCTTGAATGCCCAAACTTGGAGATCATGACCCCAGCTGAAGTTGGATGCTCAGCTGACTGAGCCACACAGGCGTCCCAATATTACCCATTTTTAACCAAAACTATCTATATATTTTATTAAACATCTACTTTTTTCTGAATTTCATTGGCTAGAAATAGATTCCAAAGCAAACTGATATTTAAAATATAGTAAATTCAGGAGCAGATTGATAGCCTATTTTTAAGCAATTAGGCTCTGCAGAATTCTTCCAATTATACTAAAAGTGCTCTCATAATTTGCCTTTTCACAGAGTTTCTTATGGACAAGGATTTGTCTTTTTTTTTTCTTTTTATTCTGTTCTTACTACTCTCTCGTAGCAGAAAATTAGAAACAAACAGTAGCAAGCAGTGAACCTGTCATTTCACAGAGATGGTAAGAGTGGAATGAGATATGTGAGACTGTGAATGGGTTACCCACCTCTTGCTGTGGCAATTTTGCCAGAGGGAGTAACAAGCCAATTGTGCCATCACCTTGCAGAACCTTCTCTTTATCCACAAAAATAAAATTTCTGGATACTGATAAAGAAAACAGAAACTATGCAACTGAGAGACTGCTGGCAATATTTAAGTCAAGAGACATGCACTATCAAAATAATGATGATTTCGCAAATAACAAACCAGCTTAGATAAGAAGCTTACATAAATTAATTTAGGTCACACAATTCATTAGATTCAGGTTTATCCTCGAGTTTTCTGTGACCCTAGAGCACCCACTTTTAAGCACAATGAAAAATTGCCTCCCAAATAATTTTGCAAGACATTTCATGGGCATATTGGGGAGAAAACACACACACACACACACACACACACACACACACACACACACAGATAATATATTATTTAGGTGTCTGCCATAAGCCAGCTATGGTTTGGATACTTGGGATAAGGCTGTGACTAATGTATTGATTAGTAATATAGTGAAAATCTCATGACCTTTATACTCTAGAAGTAAATGAGAAAACAACAATAAAAAAATACTGAATAGTGATAAATGAAGAAACTATAACAGTCATGTGATAGAGACTGACAGGGGACTCTTTTAGTTGGTAAAGTCAGTACATTAGTCAAGAAAGCCCTTACCAGTTTGAATGCAGTCATATAGTAATGTCCAGAGATCTTGAAGAGAAGCTACAAGCCTAGAGAATAGTTAGAACAAAAGTCCCCAAGTTGGAAGAAGGTCTGTTAAATTTAAGAAAATGAAAAATGAACAATGTGTGGCTTGAGATAACTCAGAGGTTTGTAAATTTAGATCATTTACAGTCTTCGTAAGGATTCTAGTTTTATTCCAAATTCAAGAAAGGCTATTACACTGTCACAAACAGGAGTGTCAATAACATAATTTAATTTCTATTAAAAAATACTTCTGACTTTCCTGTAGAGAATACATTTTTTATTTTTTAATGTTTATTTATTTTTGAGAGAAAGGAGAAAGAGAGACCGAGAATGAGCAGGTGAGGGGGAGAGAGCAAGGAAGATACAGAATCCAAAGTAGGCCCCAGGCTCCAAGCTGTCGGCATAGAGCCCAATGCAGGGCTTGAACTCATGAACCATGAGATCATGACCTGAGCCAAAATTGGACACTTAACTGACTGAGCCACCCAGGCACCTCGAAAATACATTTTAATAGGTCAAGAGAAGAAAATACATTTAATAGGACAATGAACAATATGTTCATTTATCCAATAAATAATTTGAATGCCAATCCTGTATTAGGTGATACTGTAAGAAATATGTATCAGATTCTAATACAATAAAAGCTGCTATGCCACAAAAGCATTTATTGAAATTAGAGCCAATCCACAGCTCAGCTGTAGATTTTTAGCCATGTATTGTTCATCCAAAGCCTAACGACCCACTACTTATCTGGGTCACCTTTTCATGATGTCAGTCGCCATGTGATTAGGGAACACAAAATAATTTTTATAGAGTCCAAAGCCAATTATAACTGCGAAGGTAAGTCCAAAGCCAAATGTAAATGAGTTTTTGGATCCTCTGTTCTTTTGGATAATTTCTCTCTTGGCATGATAAATGAAAACTTGGCTGCCCAATCCTAACAAGGGGTGAACAAGGGTATAGGACACCCACATTTACATGCAGGGCCCGAGGAACAGCAATGCTTAAGATTTTCTAAACGGTTAATTTTAGCATCCATCCAAATGTCAGTGAGCCAGTTAGTGAGGTGAAGCTGCACTTTAAGTGATGTCCAAGGGCTTTTTTATACAGTGTTAACATTTGCATAAATCCAGCTTTTTTGTGCCTTATGTTTCCAAATCAATTTAGCTTTGTGTGCTAATATTTTACTAGAGCCCTGGAGATAAAGAAGCATGCAGGTCAGCCATGTGTGCTGCTAAATCCCCAAAGGAAACATCCACTAAAAAGCAAAAGATTGACACCAGACAAGATTAGCAAAAGAATTAGCCATGCACAATCAACTGTGTTAAATACTGGGGGAAATAAAAAAAGAAGAAGAAGAAGAAGAAGAAGCATCTGCTTCTCTTGTCCTTCAGGAAAATGCTGTCAGGGTGGAGTGGTAATGCTCCCAGCGTATATGATTATGGGCTTCAGAGCATACCGTTGTTTTCTAGGAAGATGTATGTGTTAGAACCAGCAAGTAAGGCTATTTCGAATGCTACTGATGAGGATAGGCAAGTGACAACTTCAGTGTTCTGTGCTATTTAATTCCCAGACCTAGTTAGACCCAGAGACCTTCTCCTCAAGGAATATAATAACACTTCAGTCCTTCTCAATCTAGAGCTGAAGGCACTTGGGCTCTAACCTCAGAAATGCTATACAAGGGCTGAAAATTTCCAAACCAACAAACCAATGAACAAAAAAATATTCAACAAGTAAATCCTTTCCCTAAAGGGCTTATTATCTAAAACTTTTGCTTAAAGAATAGGAAGAGTATCCTACAAAATAGCTAAAGATCGTTAAAGCGCAAATTATGGGAAAACATGGGGATTTGTTTACAGTATTTTCATTGTTTTAATATGTTATATTTTAAGATATCAAATGAAGAATTATAACTAAAAAGGGAGCTTTTAAAATAAATATTTATTCAAATTATTTTTTCATCATATTTTTCATAATATTTCATATTTCACATCTAGATTATTTGGGGGTTTTATTTGTTACTATTAGGAAATGAACCAAAAAAGAGGAAAAAATGATGTATAAAAAGAGATATTATAGGGGTGCCTGGGTGGCTGAGTAGGTTAAGTGTCCAAGTTCCACTCAGGTCATGATCTTGAAGTTTGTGAATTTGAGCCCTACCTTGGGCTCTGTGCTGACAGAGTGGAGCCTGGAGCTGCTTCAGATTCTGTCTCCCTCTTTCTCTTTCCCTCCCCTGCTCAAGTGCCCCCTCTCTCTCCCTCCCTCCCTCTCTCTCTCAAAAATAAATAAACATTAAAAAATTTTTAAAGAGGTATTATACAGTTTTGGGTTTTTTTATGTTCAGTTCATCTCTTTCCTTTATTAGGTTCACATCAAAAAATAAATCATTTTAGCTGAAATGCTTTAGCTCATTATGTGGTTTCTTCTGATGACATCACCTTTCTATCTGAAGTCTACAGGGACATAGTTATACACTGGATTTAGTAGTTTCATTGGTGGAGCATACAGGTATTATGCAAGCCCTCTGTTAGATACTTGTTTAATTAAGCCTTATTCAGAGACCTATGAAGATGAGGAAATTAGCTCAAAGAGGTTAATAAATGTATTCCCCATTACACAGCTAATAGGTACAGCATGTGGATTTTGGAAAAAGTGTTAACAATGTGATAGTTTCCACAAAAGATGTCATCTGTATGACTATTTTATTTTACATGGCAAAAGGGAATTAAAGTTGCAGATTCAATTAATGTTGCTGATCAGTTCACTTTAAAATGATGAGGTGATCACCCTCAATTATTCCAAAGGGAGAGAAGTTGGAAAAATGCTTGCATTTTCTCTCTCTCTCTCTCTCTCTCTCTCTCTCTCACACACACACACACACACACACACACACACACACACACACTTCTGAGAAATATAATAATGTACGTATTTCAAAATATATAAAGTATATCTATATTTCTTAAATTATATACTAGCAAGTATATAAACAAATATATAAACTTTATACTGAAACATTTGAAAAACAAGTACTGATATGGATGAGATTAATAAATACAATTTTGATGAGAGAATAAGATCTGAGAGAGAATATTAAATGGCAACATACATTGACCAATAAAGTAGAAAGGACAAAAGGAGGAGAAAATAGAATATTTTTTTTATACTGTTGCTCATTTTGCTATCAACTGATCAACTTAAGCTTTTTTTTTTTTTTTTTTTTAATTTCTTGGAGAAAGAGAGACAGCATGAGCAGGGGAGGGTCAGAGAGAGAGGGAGTCACAGACTGAAACAGGCTCCAGGCTCTGGCTGGCAGTCAGCACAGAGCCCGACGCGGGGCTCGAACCCACGAACTGCGAGATCATGACCCAAGTGAAAGTCGGACGCTTAACCGACTAAGCCACCCAGGCGCCCCCAACTTAAGCTTTCTTATCTTCCATAAGAAACAGCAGAAGACTTTGTTTACTTTGAAGATTTCAGTCTTTCCATGCCTCCCCTCTACACTTTCTCCCTTCTCTCAATCAACAGAGCAAGCATGTCCACCATTTGTGCAAGAGTCCCACTTTTTTCCTTGCTTCTAAAAAATTCCTTTCCCTCTTGTCTCCTTCACGAATTTACTAACTCTTTACTTTTGCTTTCATCATAATCCCAGTCATTATATCCCTTAAGAATTCTTTTCTGACTTCTCCAGCCCAGGTAACTCTTTCTACCTTGGTGTTTACCTAGCATTGTAGCACTATGCTATGGTAATATATTTATTTATCTGTGTTTCTAGGAAATCATAGACTTTTTGAGGGCAAGGTCATCCTTATATCTCAATTATCTTTCAAATGGCAGAGTTCCTTGCTCCTGGGAAGTGTTTAATTAATATTTGAGGAAAGGACATTATTGAATGAACTATGATTCAAAAATTAAAAACTGAAGTTCCAAAACATATAAACAACCACCTCCATGTCCACTTGGGTTTCTCACAAACATCCCAACTCTTACATCAATAAATGAAGTCATAATTTCCTTCCATACTCACCAGCTTTTATCATGCATTCATTGATTCAAGCCACTATTCAGGCAGAAACAACATTTATGGAGTACCAACTGTATGCCAGGCTGTCTGTGATGCTCTTTGGAGCCCTAGCACTACCACCTACTCTGTTGCCCAGACAGAAACCTTCTTTATTTCCTCTTTTCTCTCTCTTCATTCCCTCATATCAAAATCACCAGCAAGCCCTGTTCATGCATCTCCAATAAATCCTGGATATGACAACTTGTAAACACCTCCAGGTTCAGTCCTTAGATCCAAGCTGGCATTAGCATCTTCCTCCTAACCTGTCTCCTCATTTAAATTCTAATTTTATTTAATCTATATCCCTTGCAGCAGCAAAACTGATATTCTAAACATATAAATCAGTATATGTTGCTCTCCTTCCACAGTGCTTCAGTGGTGTTGATTACATTGAGGCCAAAATCCGAATTCTTTTCATTAAGTCCTAGAAAACTGCATGGCTTGGTCTTCCAACTGGGCCCTTCCCACCACTGTTAACTGCAAAACAACTATTTTGCTCTTTCATTTCATCAACTACTCCAACCTAGTTCTAGCTTCAAGGCATTGTACTGACTTTTCTTATGCCTTGAATATTCTTTATTCCACTCCTCAGTGAGAAATTTCTCTATTATCTTTTTCAGTTAAGTATCACCTTCTGAGAGGTCTATGCTGACCATTCTATCTGAAATAGAGGTCCACTATTCATTGCAGCCCCGTTTCTTTCTTTCATAACCTATACTACAATTTGCTATTTTTATAAATATGTGGGCTTTTTGCATTGTTTCTTTTTTCTCTCCTGCCCTATGAGGGACCTAAGTATATTGAGTTTCCTGGTGAATATGTAGGTCCTAGCAGAGGGCTTGGTACTTAATAGAAGTTTAATAAAATTTGAATGAGTTAATGATGAACGAACAGAGAAAGAACAGAGGGAGGGGTAGAAGGGATGTAGGTATGCAAGAAGCAATGCAGAGTTATAGCCTAACTTAACTATTAAGTTAACTCTTAAAATAAAATACATGAAAACAGTTTTTACCCCTACTAAAGATAAAATTAAAAAACTAGCTCATTGTGTAACAGAATTTACATTAAAAATATGGCTGGGAAACAAAACCTACATGTAGAATTTTTACTCTCTTAATCAATGACCTCGTCATTCCAATGTTTTAAAGTGCTAAATTATTTAAATAATTTTAAGTGAAAGTCAGTTAAAATTATAAGAAAAAGGAAGATCTGGATGCAATGGTTAAAATCATTAATAAATCATACACATAATTAAAATGCATTTAGAAATATAAAAAGAGGTTAATGTTTAAAAACAAAAAAATAGTTAATATATGTTAAGAAATTTCCTTATTTAAATTCTGAAAATACTTCAATATATAAACCAACTCCAATAACTTTATAATTTCAGGAACAATTTCAAAATACTGCTCTCATTGTCTATATTTTCTTACTTTCAAATTAATCCATAGCTACAGTTTGAATGCTTCCAGTACTGTGGACCACTAAGTAAACACAGGTCCTGAGGGATAGTATAAAAGTCATCTAAATGGCATAATTTTTTATGTCAAATTGGGTAAAATGATATTTTATCAAATCTCAAAACACGTTTGCTCAAAATGCTCTGTTTACTGAAACATTTAAACACACTTAAACAGTGATCTGTTACTACACCGTCTTCCATTTGGAATCAACAGAAGTTCGATATTTTCTTAGTAAAGATAATGGCATGTATGAACCATTGCATAAAAAAATATTAAAATGCATAATGAAGATTGGATTTTCACATACACAGTTCAATTTTACCCATATTTTTTATATTTGTCTTTTCATATTGTAAGCATAGTCTTGGGCAACAGAAATCCAATTATTGCTATTCAATAGGATTAACATGTCTTTTCTCTGGGGGGTTACTCCCACCCTTTGGGGAATGAGCAGACACCAGAGTGGGACATGAGATAGAAGGCCTGTAAAGGATAATTTAGCCCAATTTTTTCCAGGCTTTAGGGAAATAGTCTCTATTTTACTTCAGAGTTCCAATAAAAGGAATGAACCTAGCCAGGTATAAAAGCAGGCCACTCAGCTTTTCCTACTGATCAGAGTGAAAGATTAAAAAGAAGTCTAGCCCACCTTATTAGTACAGATGACAAACAGCAGACTTGTGCTGAATTCCCATTCACTGAACAAATTTGTATTCACAACCTGCTAAAACCCAGCACTGTGTTAGGCTTAACAGGATTGAAAGATGAATAGAGTATTACAGTCTCAATAAGTTCACTATCAGTAAGAAATTAAAAATCTCATGTAGAAAACACAGAACACTTTGGCAATACTGAGGAATGTCACCTATTCCTAATAAGCTACATGGAGATGTAATATAGTATAACATTTAAGTATTATTATAAAATTAGTTAAATAAAAAACAGGAAGAAAGAGTGAAGGACATTTCATGCTGTGAAGGTAAGAAAAAAGAAAGGACAGTAAAAACAGAAGGATATGAGTGGGGAAGTCCAATCTATAATTAGAAGTTAAAATTGCACATTGGCCTTGTTTTTCATCTATGCTGAAGAGATATCTCAGGGGTGACTCTTGCCAAATGATGAAACCTGAAATCTGGTACCAGGACATGAATTTGTTCTCTCATAGATGGAAAGATGGATGTATCCAGTAATTTTATAGAGAACTTTTATTTTATACATGCTTTGATGTTATATTTTGAAATTTTAACTTATTAATAAATATGTAATAGCAATATGAGTATAGTTATTACTATCACCATATTATCCCTACCAATATTATTAAAATAACCATTATGTGTAAGATAACAGCTTACATGCAGTGAACACTTTGTGGTATGTGCTGTATCTAAATGCTTTGTATACATCATAATTGTATTCCTACAAGGGAGGTGACATAAGATTAATCTACACACAATAGTGATAGATCAAGGAGAGAAGTAGCTAGGACAAAGTAGGAAAGTCTTCACACTATGGGTAGGAAATTGTCAAACAGAAAAGAGAGTCTTCTCCAAAGAGAGAGCAAATGGGAACTCCCAAGAATACACAAGACATAGCCTGGAGACAGGAGAAGCCTAGTGTGACTGTACATTGAGAGTAGCGATGGGAACTTATATGTAATGAGGTTGAAAAAGCATACGGAGTCCAAATTAGCAAATTATAAGCCTTCATTAAGAAATGTGAGGTTTGGGACACCTGGCTGGCCCAGTCAGTAGGCTATGCAGCTCGATCTCAGGGTTGTAGGTTCGAGCCCCACTTTGGGCATGGGACCTACAGGAAAGGAAAGGAAAAGGAAAAGGAAAAGTGAAGTTAATCTTGTAAAGAAAAAGAAAAAAAATGTGAAGTTTATCTTGTACCTCCAGTTATTATTATTGTCATTATTATTTTTAAGCAAGTGAGTAACAGGACTCTTTACCAAAAAAACCCATAAAGATCATTCTGAGGTTTCTAGCTTAAAACAACATTCTGATGGTAGATACAATTTCCCACAGTATATTTTCAGAATAAAAAGAAGGCTAAGGTCACAGGCAATAAAAGCAAAAATAGACAAATAGAAAAAAAGGGAGAGGGTTACATCAAACTCGGAAACTTTTGTGCATCAAAGGATATAGTCAAGATAGTAAAAAGGCATTCTAAAAAATACAGAAATGACATATCTGATAAAGAGTTAACATCCAGAACATACAAAGAACTCCTACAACTCAACAACATAAAAAAATCAAATAACCCAAATAAAAATGGGCAAATGTCTTAAACAGACATTTCTCAAAAAATGATATGTAAATGTCCAACAACCACATAAAAAATTGCTCAACATCATCAATCATCAGGAAAATTAAAATCAAAACCATAAAATATTGCCTCATACTCATCAAGATGACTACTATCAAAGAAATAGGAAATAAAAAGTGCTGGGGAAGATGTGAAGAAATTGTAAAAGTTTCATACAATTGGCAGAATTGTAAAATAGTGCAACTTTTACAGAAATCAAAGAGGAGGTTCCTCAGAAATTAAAATAGAGCTATCATATGATAAAGCAATGCAACTCTTAGTGTGAATAAATAATTCAAATCAGGGTCTCAAAGAAATATGTGCACATCTATGTTCATAGCAGCATGATTGAAAACAGCTATAAAATAGAATGTCCACTGATGGATGAATGGATAAACAAAATGTGGTATATACACACTATTTGGTCTCAAAATAGAAGGAAATCCTATCAAGTGCTACAAAGTTGAAAATTAAAAAAAAAACAGTCACAAAAAGATCAATACTGTATGATTTCACTAATAAGAGCTAATTAAAGAAGTCAAGTTTATAGAAGCAGAAGCTGAACAAAGAGGGGGTGGGGGAGGTAGGGTGAAAACAGAAAGATCTCAGTGGGGAAAACCAAACTATAATTAGAAACTAAAAATTGTACATGGGCCTTGATTTTCATCTATGCTGATGAGATATCTCAGGGGTGACTCTGGCCATAAGATAAAACCTGGAATCTGGCACCAGGCTATGAACTGATTCTCTCAGAGACAGAAAATGGAAGCAGTAAGGACTTTTAAGGAGAATTTCTAGTTTACAAGTTTAACTTTATGATAGTTTGAAAACCTAACTTGTTAAAAAAATATGCATTAGTGATATGCATATTTTAATACTATTTTCATAATCTTCTTGCTAATATTAATAAATATTGTTAAAATAATAGCTAAAAAATACATTATGTATTTCTTAGAAGCCGATCATTGTTTTCTTGATTTTAAATAATCCAAATTAAGGACTCATTAAGAATCATCCAAAAAAATTAATTCTTTCCCCACAAGCCACTATTGGGTTTACCTCTGCAAAAACATGTGGTAATAAGTTTAAATTAAGCCCTAAAATAAGAGGGGTTCTACAATATTGAAAATATATCTTAAGTCCAAATTCAGCCGAAATCTTGTATATGACTTATGGTGCACTAATTCTTTTGTGTAAAAATATTTTGAGTATCTACTTTATATCAGGCACTGTGTTAGATATCAAGAATGCAAACAGGCATAATGCAGCACTCAATAAACATATGAAGTATGGGAGGAATACATGTGACCATAATTAAATAAATTAATGTAAGTGCTGTGAGAACAAATTTAGTATAATTGGAAAGCAAAGGAAATAATGGTCAAGTGTCTATCATACTAGGAAGCAGTACTGATGACAGAAAATATTCAGATGTTGAAGAGAGACAAATGGGTATTTGCTACTAACTGCTTTGCCCACTATCACAGCCACTAGCCATACGATGCTATTGAGCACTTAAAATGTGGCTAGTGTGCTTGATGAAGAGATTTTAAAATTATTATTAATTCAAATTTAAATTTAAATAGACATCTTTGTCTAGCAGCTACCATATTAGGGAGCAAACTTCTACAGATCTGGGACATGAATCAATATGATTTAGGACATAAACCATATGGCTTAGAGGTCATGGCAATGGATGAGGTTGAAGAAAAACACAAAGGGAAGATCTAAGAGGGTCTTCGTTGTCAGACAAGTTAAGTAGAATAGGACAGAAAAGAACTGATCAGATTTATTAAATAAACATGGGGGACAGAGACCAAGGTAACTTCTCTCAGAGTTTTAGAAGCAGAAACCTGGTTTTAGTTGATTAAAGTTAGTGAGGAAGTGAAAAGAGCAAGAATTTACTATTTTTCAGATATGTTGAGAATAAAGGGAAAGAGAAATAAAAGAAGGTGGGATTGAGGAAACATGAGGATAAGGAATGATTATAAAATAGTGATACTAGAGTTTGTTCACAGTGAATTGGGGGAGAGTCAGAAATATGGATCATTTATAGGCAATAGTTTGTAGAGAATAATCCTAGGTCAGAATCCCAGCAGATTGGTTGGGAAAGGGGAGCCATCAAGCAAGCAATTACGTGAAAAGCGGAGGAGGAAATTTGCTCTGGAAGAAAGAAAGTAAGAGCGGATGCACGTTAAGTAAATTTGTGGACAGCTATTAGGTGAGAAAGTTCATGGAGTTCATGATTTTAGACTGGGTTTTCCCTATAATACTAAGTGTGCTTAGGAATAGGGATTGAACCAGAGTAGCAGGCTAAAGGGGAGCAATAAAGATTCAGATGCTGCCAAGGATGATGGAAGTGGCAATCAATCAGCAACTCTCAGAGGGTCCAAGTACATCAAGGACTTAGCTGAGTTTGGAAACTAAACATCTGTAGTATCACCAGAGTACAAGGTTGTGTCGGGTTTTTTGTTTTTTGTTTTTTTCCAATCCGTGGCATTCTGGCTACAGAAACTAAAACCAGATATAGCTAAATTTAAGGTTTGATGCTTGATGGCTGCACACAATTGGAGACTGAATACAGAAGGCAGGAAGTGGCAAAATATGATGGAACATGGGCTCTGTTGGAAGAGGGAAACTGGAAGCCAGGAGGGTAAAGACAGACTTGCACAAATGAGAGGATCAAGCGAACAGATGTTAAAATTAAGTCGAATGACCTAGAATTAAGGATTTGGAAGAATATGAAGTGTAGGAGTTTTTACTTGGCATTGTCTAGAGAAAGAGTTGCTATATAAGTAGTATTTTCAGATTACTTAAAATGTAAGGATTATTTAAGATTTTTTTACCACTTTAGAAAGAGCGTGCTATTAGATATACTCTAAAAAGTTCCTAAATTCATACTCTACAATTTTAATTTCCCTTGTACTTAGTTTCTTTCCTATGTAACCAAATTCTTACACCCTAGTCACATTCCAATTTCTTATCAGAATTAAGCCCAAACTCCATAGAATGACAGAATTGGGTCCCAAATTAGGCCTCGGCATTTTCTATTTTGCATTTTCCTCCCATAGCAAATTTGCTTTAAGAGCTCTAAACACACATTGCAATTTTCTTTTATATCAAATGTTCTCCTGATCTATTTATTCCTTCAAGTACCTCAAATTTACTTTTCCTTTACCAAAATTATGCTTATTTAATTTTGTCTAAAACCTCACTTTGTAAAATTTCCAAAGGCCAATTTAAAGTTATTTTGAATGCCAACTATTCACCTAGCCTGTAGGACTTATAGACTCTCTTCAAGTACAAATTAGCCATAAATGAGGAAATGTTAAATAGTTTTTTAGTTGTTTGTCGACTATTTGAGGGTTAATGTCACCACTTGTGATGAAAAATTTTGTATTTTGAACTATCACAAAAGATCTCGGACAAAATAAAAATACAAATTGATTGATCAACTCTGGTTTATAGAAGTCATAATTTTAATATTTTCAGAACAGTTAGAATGTTTGCATTTCCCATGAAGAATAAAAGTCTCATAAAATCCTTGTATAAAATATAGTATTTGGAACTATTTGTTTTTGGAAAGTTTTATGAGCCAAAAAAATAATGATCTTTTGGTTATTTCTATTCTCTTTATTAATAATCTACATATAAACTGAAAATATTAGGTCATTTGTGGCAAAAGACACATTGTTTTTAGATTATTCATATGAACATAGCTCCCTTTTCCCTGTCAACAGTGACAAGAATGCAAACAATTACAAACCAAGTCCAACCAGATACTTTTTCAATAACATCACTGACAACAACTCAAACTAATTGCAAAGAAAATAAAACATTATCAAAGTATAAAACCTGTACATGACAATAACAAATTATAATAGAAGCCCAGATATAAAAATTATTAATAAATGATTGTATGTTCATATGTGGTAAAATCAGTGAATACACGATAAAAAGTCCAAGCCAGATTTTTAAAACCAGAAATCCAATTTAAAAGTTTCCCCGCTTTTTATTTATGATAAAAATTAACAGAACATAACATACACTGATGTTTGGGTTGCATATTTTTACTACAAAAATTTAGATTTTCTTTCAAATAATGAAAATGTTGTCCTTTTGTAAGTAATACAGCTCTATTTCATTGTTGAGCTTATGACTCCTAATGCCTTTTTAAGAGCTATTACAATTTGTACTGTCAGTCACACATATTGGTACTATGTGCTAACATCCTTTGTGGAATTTATATAGGAAAAAATTAGTTGGAACAAGCACTAGTCTTATTTACATCTCTTTTTTATTGGCCGTCTTAATTGCTTTGCTCCAGATTTCCAAAAGCAATTACACCATATTAAGGATTAATCACTTGTTATTTAATATTTAGTGCTTTATCTCAGTCCCTGAAACCTGTCTGAGTTCCTACATTTCTGATAACTACCATTATGTGCAGGGTTTTATCTATGGAGACTTCATTTCACTGTTGGCAGGCATAGGAGAACAGCTCATATACCAGTAAGAGGAATTTCATTATAATGTGATGTTTAGTAGTTTATAATCTATTCAACTAATCTTATTTACATTTTAAAAATTAAGGAGAGACAAGAGGAAGGATCTAGTATTTATCAGAATCCCTATACATTTCCATGGATGGATGGATAGATGGATAGATATAACTACACTTAGTTCTAAAAATAACTTCCACAAGGAATTGAGATTCAGAGAAGCTAATTTCCCTGAAGTTAACAGTTGAAATTCAAATATAGCTGTCTCTCATTCTAAAATAATCTTTTCCCCTTACCCTAAATCCCCACACAATAATATAACCACACTTACCAACTTATCATATTCCTACAGGTCTTCTAGTCAATGCCTATTATTATAATATATAATTGTGCTTATTATGAATATGAAAGTCTTGAATATATATGCATGGGAGGTTTATTAAGAGAGCTGATTTCAAATTAGCTTCATTATTAAGACAGAATGCATCTTTAGGATTGAGATATACCTCTAAGTATTACTGGAACCCATCAACCTTATTTGGTGGAACTACAAATTAAAAGCAAAATTACTAGCAAAGGAATAAATATGTACACATTTTTATGGTATTTACCTTTAATATTAAACTGTATGTTTACTATTTTCCCTCAGTTCCCAGAACAATACATGACACCTAGTAGGTATTTAATATATACCTGCTAAATGATGAAATTTTGATAATATTTACTTAAAGCATATCCAATGAATAAAGAAACTGCTTCATGTTTAACATACATGTGACCACTTCTAGGAAGACAGAGCAGACATAATTTTCTTTATTGCTCCTACTATGCACAACAAAAAACAATGGACATTACACATACAACAACTGAAAAAGACTCTTAAATGTGGAGAGAAAAAGGAAAACTGAAAAGCGACTTGGGATCTGAAGAATGATGTAATTGTGAGCTCTGTAAGGTTTTGTTTTGTTTTTATTCATATGCTTGGAGATTTGAGAAACGGGCAACTCAGAAATGCCAACAGGCACAGACAAAAACAAACAAACAAACAAACAAACAAACCAAAAACCCTCCAATTAATACCTGCAGTCTTTGGCCAAATGGGGCGGCCTAGTAAGATAGAGAACTTTTAGACAATAATCACTCTACTCCAGTCAAATGCCACAGAAAAAAAAACTGTAGCCCCACCTCCACCCCAGCCAGTAAAGGATGAGTGGGGATCCTGGACTTAACCCTTCCTAAGGTTGTAACAAGGAGTCCCAATGCTCCCTCTCCTGGCTGGTTTAAGAAAACCCTGAGAACACAACTGGAATTTTCATCCAGGCATGCCAGTGATGAATGCTTCAAACTCTCAAATGTCAGTGGAATCCATGTTGGAAGCCCAGACTTCCACTGCTACCTGACTGTAATAAGATGTCCTTCCTCTTCTCCACTGGGGTGGTACCAAAGAAGGATTTCTGGAGAGTTGGCTCTGCCATCACAGTCTAGCAGTAATGAGGCAACCAGTCCCTATGACATCACTGGAGACCGCATGGGAAGCAATAACAAGGTGCTTCTATTCCTTGGAATAAAGGAGGCATCAGTGAGTCAAACGGGGAGTCAGAACTACAAACAGGGACCAACAGCAACGAGGACTCCCCAGAATGGAGAGTATCAGTGAGGAAACTAGACTGCTAATGCAAATAACAGTAATAAGGTGATGTATCTCTTTCTTAGTATAGTGGTAAAACAAGAGATATTAGAGTCTCATTGTTTGTGTCCGCTCAAAATTCATATGTTGAAAACCTAATGCTCAAGGTTATGGTATTGGGAGGTAGGGCCTTTCAGAGGTGATTAGGTCACAAGGACAAAGCCCTCATGAAGAGGATTAATACTTTAATAAAAGAGGCCCCAGAGACCTAGCTTATTCCTTTTTCTATGTGAGGACACAGCCAGAGGTCAGCAGTCTGCAACCTAGAAGAAGGCCTTCACCAATACCTGACCATGCTGGTATCCTGATCTTGGATTTCCAGCCCCCACCACTGTTAGCAATAAATTTATACTGTTCATAAGCACTCAGTCTATGGTATTTTGGTACTAATCATTCAGTCGATGGTATTTTAGTTATAGCTTCACAAATGGACTAAGACAGAAAATTGATACCAAGATGTATAGGTACTGCTGTAACAAATACCTAAAAGTGTGGAAGCCATTTTGGAAGAGAGAGGAGCTGGAAGGGCTTTGAGGTACATGTTACAAAATGTCTACATTGCCATGAATAGCAATTGTCAAAAGCAAATCTAGTAGGGTGCCTGGGTGGTTCAGTGGGTTAAGTGTCTGACTCTTGGTTTTGGATCAGGTCATGATCTCGTGGTTGGCAAGTTCAAGCCCCACATCGAGCTCTGCACTGACAGTGTAGAGCCTGCTTGGGATTCTCTTTCTCTCCCTCTCTCTGCCCTTCCCCGTCTTGTGTTATCTCCTTCTCTCTGTCTCTCTCTCTCGCTCGCTCTCTAAATAAAAATAAGTAATTTTTTTAAAAGAAATTCCACTGAGAACAAGGAAAGTAGAAAGTTGCAGAGAAAACCTCAATCATCTTTCCAAATACTTAAATGGCCATGAGCAGGATATTTGTAGAGATATGGACAATAAAAGCCATTTGGATGAGGTCTCAGATGGAAATTGAGAGCATGTTATTGGCAGCTGGAACAAAGCTGATTCTTGTTATAAAATGGCAAAAAACTTTGCCTGACTTGTGTTCGTGTTGTAGTATTCTGTGAAGGAACATGGGAACAATAAAATTAGATATTTGGCTGAGGAAATGTTTAAATTAAGTGTTAAGGAGTGGCCTGCTTAAAGTACAAGAAGAATAAAATGATTTAAAGATGAAAATGTTAACAAAATGGGAAGTAGAACTTAAAAGTTTGGAAAAATCTTAGCCTATGCATATTGCAAAAATGAGAAAGTATGTTTCAAAAAGCACTAAAGGTATGGTCAAGTAACCCTTTGATAAGGTGATTAGTATGGGTGTGAGCCACAGGCTTAATTAACCACACTAGCAGGAAAACAGTCAGTTTGAATTAAAGAGAAAGGATACAGAAAGGAATGAAGAACGGTTACTAGACTTCCTAGATTTTGTAGAATGGGACCACAGAGCTATTCAACTGTGAACTGATCCTATCCTTCAAGACTAGGGAAAAAAGACTTCAAAGGTAATTCAAAGATCATTAGGGGGCTAATTTTTTGGTTTCAAACTCGGAGGCCACTGCCTGGGTTTTAATAATCCTGATGATCCTCACCCAAAGCCATGAAGGCGGTGCTACTCAAAACCATGAGGATCCCATCCCTGTCTAGCAGAGCAATGGAGGCATGGCTACTTCCATCTAAATTTTGAAGACTGGGGTATCCCATAGCCATGGGCACAGGACTCAAACAGAGGGCCCCTGCAAAGGCAAAGTCACTACTAAGAGTCCCTACAGGAGCAATGCCAACAGAACTGTAGGAACGGGGCTGCCCCTCTGACCCCAGACTAATAGGGCCTGGGAGAACCACAGGTCTGAGACTCTACCCTGTGAGAGCTGTAGCATGAGATATACCTAGCAAAGCCATGAGGGCAAGACTGTATCCCCAGTGGGCCTTTCCTGCTTGATTGCTACTTTGTTTTTATTTTCTATTTTTCCCTTTTGGAAAGGGAATTTATATCCTATGCCTGCCTTACCATTTTATTTTGGATGCATGTAACATGTCTGGTTTTACAGGTTCAAGGGTAAAATCTGATTTAGATAATATTAAATTTTTTAATAATTATTTATTTTTGAGAGATGGAGGGCAAGGAGGAAGGGGTAGAGGGAGAAAGCCATAGAATCCAAAGCAGGCTCCAGGCTCTGAGATGTCAGCACAGAGCCTAATGTGGGGCTTGAACTCACAATCCACGAGATCATGACCTGAACCAAAGTTAGATGCTTAACTGACTAAGCCACCCAGGCACCCTTGATTAAGGTACTATATTTAGATGAGACTTCGAACTTCTGAGATGAAGACATGTTAGAAGGACGTGAATTTTGAGGGGCAAGGGTGGACTGCTATAGTCTAAATGACTATGGCTCACCAAAACCTAACACGTTCAAAAACTAATCCCCAAGGTGATGGTATTGGGAGGTAGGGCATTTGGGAGGTGATTACATCATTAAATTGGAGTCCTCATAAAGGGGATTCCTGAGGTGTCAGAGAGCTAGGTCACCCCTTATACTACATAAGGATACCAATGAGAAGTCTGTGACATGGAAGAGGCCCTCCACCCAGCTGAGCTGGTACTCTCATCCTAGATGGCAAGACATAAATTTCTATTGTTTATAAGCCATCTGGTATATGGTATTTTGTTATATCAGCTCAAAACAACTAAGACAGGAGACCAGCTAATATTACAGGTAAGATCCCAAGTCTTATAGTTTCAAAGTAATATCTAAGTTTTAATATAAATTTTCTTTGTTATAAAGAACCAGGTAGATCTCAAACAACAAAAAACAACAATATCAAAACAATATGACAGAGAAGTTATAATTTAACAAATATTTTAAAGTCATTATAAAAATGTTTTATCACACAATTACAAACTGCTTGAAACAAATGAAAAACAGAAATTATCAGCAAAGAAAGAGAAATGCTCAGAAGATAAAGATAAAAGAAATGGGAGATATAAAGAAGTATCAAGTGTAAATTTTAGAACTGAAAATATACAGTAACTAAATTAAAGAATCATATAATATAAATATGAGGAGAGGGGGGAAGAAACAGCTGAAAATATAGTAAAAGAAATAATGGCTGAAAACTGTCCAAATTTGGCAAGAAACCTAAATCTGTATATCCAAGAAGATAAATAAATCCAAAAGGAAAAAAAATTCAAAGAAATCCACATAAAGACACATCAGAGACAAGCCTCTGAAAACTAAAGATAAAGGGGAAAAATGTTAAAGTAGTCAGAGATAAAGAATACCTTACCTAGAGATTAAGAGTAAATAAAATGACAGGAGCTTTCTCAACAGAAATTGTGAAGGCTCGAACAGTTATACATTTTTGCCTTAATTAAAGTAAAAACATTGTCAAGATGAAGTCCTATATCCACAAAAATATACTTTAATAAAAAAAGAGAAATCAAGGAGTTCTCAGATGAAGGAAAACTAAGAGAATTTGTAAGCAACAGATCTCTACCAAAAGATCATCTAAAATAAGTTTTCTAAATAGGAAATAGTAAAAGGATGAGTCTTGGGAACATAAGAAGGGAAGAAAGAATACAATAAGTAAAAAAAAATTGAGTAATTATAATAGACTTTCCTTTTCCCCTTGAGTTTTCTACTTATGTTGATGACTGAAGAAAAAAATTACAATACTGTTTCCAAATGTATGTAGAGAAGATACAACAATTATATTATAAATAGCTGAAGGTAAAGAAACATAAAACAAGGGAAGTTTTCTATACTTCACTTGGTGAAGTGGTGATAAAATAACACCAGTGAACTATTATAAATTCTGTGTATATAATGTAATACCTAGAGCAGCCACTGACAAAACTATAATAAGAAATACACTGAAAAACACAATATGGAAATCAAAATAAAATTCTAAAAATGTATTCCAACTCTATACAGAGAAACAAGAAGAAAATACAAAAAGAATAAACATAAAACAAAATAATACATGACAGGCATATACTTTAACATCAAAACTACATTAATGGTAATTAATGATAAATAATACAAAATACTAGGTAAAACAGATTGACATAGATTTAAAAAACTAAACTATGGGGGTGCCTGGGTGGCTCAGTCAGTTAATTTTTTTAATGTTTTATTTATTTCTGACAGAGAGAAAGAGAGAGAGAGAGAGAGACAGCGTGAACAGGGGAGGGTCAGAGAGAGAGGTAAGCACAGAATCTGAAACAGGCTCCAGGCTCTGAGCTGGCTGTCAGCACAGAGCCCGACGCAGGGCTCGAACTCATGAACCATGAGATCATGACCTGAACCGAATTGGGACACTTAACCGACTGAGCCACCCAGGCGCCCCACTTAAGCTTCAACTCTTGGTCTCGGCTTACGTCATGATATCATGGTTTGTGGGTTCGAGCCCCAGGTTGGGCTCTGTGCTGACAGCCAGCTCAGAGCCTGGAGCCTGTTTCGGATTCTGTGCCTCCCTCTCTCTCTGACCCTCTCCTGCTCACACTGTCTCTCTCTCTCAGAAATAAAAATTTAAAAAAACCTAAACTATGTTCTGTCTTTAAGAATCTTACTTCAAATATATTGGTATCTTGATATTAAAAGAGAGAAAGCTTTATATATATGCTTTTATATGTTATATATATATATATATATATGCTTTTATATGTTTTATATATATATCTCTCTCTCAAAGGAAAATATTAATCCAAAAGAACAGCTATATTAGCAGGAAATAAAGTTGACTTTGGAGCAAAGAAAATTACCACACATAAATGATACAGGTGCAATCCACCAAGAAAACATAACAATCCTAAATGTGGATGCACCTAAAAATTTGGGAAGCAAAAAGTAATAGAACAGAAAAATGGAGTAAACAAAACCATAATTATAGTTAATTTTAAAATTTCCCTCTCAACAACTGATAGAACTGGACAGAATATCAGTAAGAAATATAGAAAATACTGGGGCGCCTGGGTGGCTTAGTCGGTTAAGTGTCCGACTTTCGCTTAGGTCATGATCTCGCAGTTCGTGGGTTCGAGCCCCGCGTCGGGCTCTGTGCTGACTGCCAGCTCAGAGCCTGGAGCCTGTTTCAACCTGTGACTCCCTCTCTCTCTGACCCTCCCCTGCTCACGCTGTCTCTCTCTCTCTCTTAAAAATAAATAAAAACATTAAAAAAAATTAAAAAAAAAAAAGAAATATAGAAAATACATAAAGAACTTTACAAATTTGATAGTAAAAACCAAACACATTTGAAAAGGAGAAAAAAGACACAAAGATATTTTTTACTGAAGAAGATATACAGATAGTAAACAAATACCAAAACAATGCACCGTTGCAGAGTATTGAAGTCCTAAATATGTTCTGAGGTTCAGAGACCACGGTGAATATACGTAACTTTTACTGGTCGTCATTATACCCCAGTCCCTGTACTTTCTGGTAGCCATATGTTTTAGGATTTGTCCTTTTGACTTTCTAGGTAGTTCTGTTGGGACTGACAATCACAGTGTTCCTAACTCGGCCCCACTACACCATTGGCCTTAAGGCAGAGAGACATTCCAGTCCCATCTAATCAAATTATGTCCCTTAGGAACCTGATTCTGATTAAAGATGCACAGAATTAAAGGCACTGGATACAAATCACTTAATCACTTAATCATTCACAAAATATCTTGTCTCTCACATTCCCAGAGATATTCTGGCTCTTTCTAAGCCTCTTCCTTTAATGTGTCTGCCATCCAATATCCTTTAAATGTATATATTTTGTCTTACCTGAATTATTCAGAATTTTTGGTGGTGGTGTTTTGTTTTGTTGCTGCTTACCTGTCTCTCTCTCTCTCTCAATGCTACACAAACAAAAAAATTCCTAAGATGAATTTATTTACTTGGATACCATCAGTACCTATATTTAGTCTTCAGGTCTCTATGTTTCAAAATCATTTTAGCTATTGTAGTCCCCTTTGATTAACACACAAATTTTAAAATATTTTTGTCTCTACCTACAAAAATCAATACTTAATATATTATCAATTGAGGTCTACATGTATAAGGTACCGGTCTAGATTCTAAAACCAGGACAACAATCAATAAAACAGATCAAGTCTTCTGATTTGAGAGTTTACATTCTAATAAGAGAGAAGGAAAAGAAACAAATGTGAGGATATTATTATTATTAAAAGTATAATAAATCCTGTGGAAAAAATAATTTGAAATTAGTGTGAAAAAAGTATGTGTTAATGCAGAGCATTGTTTTACATAGTATGGTCTGAGAAGACCTAGCTAACGAGGTGATAGTTAAGAGAGACCTGACAGGTGTTGGGAAGTGAGCTGTCATATGTCTAGGAAAAGGTTTTCCCGGCAGATTGAATAGCAAGTGTCTAGTACTGAAGTGAGAGTATGTTAATAAGGAGAAGAATCTCAAAACAGTGAGGCCTGGATGGAGTGGGTAAAGGAGAACTAGTAGGAGATGGACCAGAGAAATAACAGGACCAATTAGAAAATTTGAAGGTCATTGTAAAAGCTTGAGCCTTAACCAAGTGTGCAGTCAGAGGGTTTGAGATCTTGGAGCCTTATGAAATTTGTTATTGAAATGTAGTCCTAGACATCTTTATGATACTTTCAACATGAATCTTTTGAATCCACACAAGTGCCAATCAAAATATTGCATCTTATAGCTACAAGAGATTATGGAATCACATGTCCCTATTTCAAACAGAATTGTCTCGTCATTAATGCTGCTATGGCAGTTTTCACTGTTTGTCACATACTGTAATTCTGAAAACATGTTTCCTTCTAAAATATGAACTGATGAGAGCAAACATAGAATCTTATTCATCTTGGTATCCAACTCATAGGTATAGTGGTATTTCTGCACATGATTGCTTAATAAATCCTGTTGACATGGATGAATGACATTCAAAGTATTTTTTTTCCAGTATTCCTCTGACTAGAATAAATCTCAGGAAAACAGAGCTTTAGATCTCCAGTTTCTAGAATAGTGCAAATCTTAAAATGTGCTAAACGTACAAATGAATACCTAATATTACTGATGATAACTGAGTCCAAAAAATGTAAAGGAAATTGCTTTTGGTCACATAGGCACAGTTAGCTGGGCAGAATCCAGGTAGAGCAGATTTATAATATGCTGTCTTTTCATTTCAATAATTAATTTATTCATTCTTTCAATCAGCCTCTGTTGAGCAAATTAGGTGCTCAATACCTTAACATAATGGCCAAATATTCTACAAGGAGACATGCAGCTATTATTCTCAGTGAAAGAATCTGAGTAAGAGCATAAAATATAAAGATACCAAGACATTCATACTTTGGTTCATTTGAAGTAAAATATCTATGAAGATAAATAAAAAATATATCAGGACATAGAAAATGAAGGGCCAAATAGCAACAAAGCAATAGTTAATTATTTATTTTTATAGTCAAATATTCAGGATATAAATACAAGTACACACAGTGTTTATCAGCCTCAGTACAACCACTTGTTGCACTGACTGGAGGTAACAGAGGAGTCTTAGGAGAGCCTGTCCAAATGGAGTGTGAATTGTGCTATCTGGAGCCCTGGAGAGGAGTGTCAGGGACACAATAGATTACTCTAAGTGATCATCTGATTTACTTTACAACTGAATATGTCAAAAAAAATTTAAAAAGCCTAACCTAGGGGTGCCTGGGTGGTTCAGTCAGTAAGCATCTGGCTCTTGATTTTGACTCAGGTCATGATCTCATGGTTTGTGACATGGAGCCTTGTGCTGGGCTCCATGCTTCAGTGCAGAGTCTTCTCTCTCTTTCTCTCTCTCTCTCTCTCTGCTCCTCTCTACCCCTCAAAATAGATAAGAAAATTTAAATAAATTAATTGATGCATAAATAAATAAATACATAAACTAAAAAGCCTAACCTAGTACCTAAACAATGAAAAAGCAATGTCAAGATTGGAGACTTAATTTGAATAATTTCTAAAATGAGATACATTTTCCTTACCATTTGGAAGGAAGCAACAAAATATGAATTAGCAAAACAAAACCAGAGGCCCTTGTAGAAACGGTGCACAAGTCAGAATGAACCATACTAGGGTTTGCAAAATAACAACAACAGTAATAATTCTATTTAGGAAAGAAGATCTGAACATCCATGAAACGGTACAGTAAGCTGGCTGCTGTTGTCCATTTATACCATCCACACGTATGGAAACATGTCTTGCATTTTGGTAATATAAAAATCTTTGAATTACAAAGCATTAGGATTATGCAAAAATCTTATTAAAATATAGTCTAATTCTTCAATAGTACTGAGTTATAAGGAATTTAAAAAGTGTTCCTTCCTTGATGGTAAAAAGAAATTCATATGTAATAAAAACCAGCCAGGGTCAGAATCACTATGAATCTAATTGATAACTAAATTGGACTTACTGTACTTAAAAGACGTATGCATAATTGAACACATGCACTGTGTACTACTGGAGTGTTAATTATGTCATAGAATGGAAATACAACATTAAACATTATATATCTGATGGCGGTAGAAGCCTGATGTTTAATTGTGGCTACCTCAGTCTGATTAAAATCACTCCCTAATAAATAAATCAGCTAAAAGTAGCATATGCTAGCACATTTCCTTACACAGAATTAAAAGAGAGATGATTTGAAGGGAAGCTTTTTGATTATAAACAGTTTTTTTTTCAGTTTAGAAATCATTTCTTGAGCTCCATAGAGGTGATAAAGAAAAATAAGACAGACCCTCCACTCAAAATCTATATAATGCATAAAATTCTCCATGCCTCATTCTTCTTATGGAAAAATGTAGTATTTACTTATAATAAACAATTTTTAATGTTTCTTTCTTTTTCAGAGAAAGAGCACATGAGCAGTGGGGAGAGGGAAGACAGAGAGAGAGGCTCCCAAGAGGGCTCCATGCTGTCACCCCAGAGCCCGACATGGGGCTCTAACCCACAAACCATGAGATCATGATCTGAGCTGAGACCAAGAGTTGACACTTAAGTGGTGCGCCTGGGTGGCTCAGTCACTAAAGCGTCCCACTTTGGTTCAGGTCATGATCTCATGGTTCGTGAGTTCGAGCCCCGCATCAAGCTCTGTGCTGACAGCTAGCTCAGAGCCTGGAGCCTGTTTCAGATTCTGTGTCTCCCTCTCTCTCTGACCCTTCCCTGCTCACACTGCCTATCTGTCTGTCTCTCTCTCTCTCTCTGTCAGAAATAAATAAAACATTAAAAAAATAAAAAGTGAAAAAAATAAATTAAAAAAGTTGACCCTTAACTGACTGAGCCACCCAGGCACCATTATCTTATTATAAAATTTAAACTTAACAGTTGTCAGTTGGCACTTCTTTCTTTTTAAAATACACTATTTTTATGCTATCACTCATTGCTAGTCTTTCTCATATCTCTGATAGCTTTTGCTATTTCTCATTTCTTGGATCTCCCCACTACCATAGGTCTTAGGCGCGTCAGTGCCTCTGTAGGAAGCCTGGACTTGCTCCTCTTCCCATTACACATTTCCTCGCCAACCCTTATATTCCAAAGATCCTCAGGATTATAACTCCCACTCCCACTCCTCTGTTCTCAGCTCCAAATCCATATGTCTTATGCCTTTTTTTTTTCAACTTCCATTCTTCATTTATGTGAATGGTAACTGTTTCCCTGACATTTTTCTCTTACTTCACTCTTCATCACTCTTCCATACTTCCATTAATAAAAAATTATCTACTTTCTGTTCATTCCCTCCCCAAATATGTCTCCATTCTAACACATCATTATCACAGGTCTCTGACCACTCTTGCTCAAGCCACAGGTACCTCTTGTCAAGACCACTAAAATAGCCTCCTTTAAGGCCTGTTCCCATGTATTCTTGGTCACAAGAACCTTCTCTTAAAATGGAGGATTAATTCTTTCCTAAAGTATTCAGTGGTTTTCCACTGCTCACACTAGGTTAAAAAAAATTTAGAAAAAAACTTTTTGTAAGTATATTTATTTAAGACAGTGAGTGAACATAAGCAGGGTAGGGGCAGAGAGAGAGGGAGAGAGAATCTCAAGCAGACCCCCATGCTGTCAAACATAGAGCCTGACATGGGGCTCAAACCCATAAACTGTGAGAATCATGACCTGAGCTGAAACCATGAGTTGGATGTTTAACTGACTGAACCACCCAGATGCCCCAAAGGTTAATAACCTTTAAAATGACTTACACTTTCCTCCAGCAGCATTTCATTTCTAATTGTTTTACTTCCCTATCTTCCACTCTATTTTCCTTCATTTACTATTTTCCAAATACACCAAATTATTATTCTAGGTCTTCTAAAGTACCAAACTATCTTTGACTATGTTGTTACATTCTGTTTAAAATGTTCTTTTTATCACCCTTATCCTCCTTACAGTCTTTTGCTGTATCTGCTTTATTTATTCTGCACATTTCAACTTGAATGTCATTCCCTTGGGTTACGTCTGCATCTAGTTATAACCCTATGGATTGGTTACATCCTCTCACCCAAAACTGTATTATTTCCTCATAGCTCTTATAACAATTGTATCTCATGGATAATTATTTTAATTATATATTTATCTGACTCTTTATAGGTTAGTAGGCTCCACAGAGGCATGGAATGTGTCTCTATTTTGTTCACAACTATATTTCTAATACCAAGTACAGAAAAAATACTCGAATACTGGCTTAACAAATAATGAATAATGAATAAATGCCAATCCAGCATTGCTCAATTTGTCTAGAAGTCTTGTCAGAATTATACCTTAACCTCACATTTTTTAAATTAAGAAAAAAATGTTAGTGCTTATTTATTTTTTAGAGACAGAGACAGAGTGTGAGCAGGAGAGGCACAGAGTGAGAAAGGAAGACACAAAATCCCAGGTTGGCTGCAGGCTCTGAGCTGTCAGCACAGAGCCCAATGCAGGGCTTGAATACACAGACCATGAGATCATGACCTGAGCTGAAGTCAGAAGTTCCATCCACTGAGCCATTCTTCAGTTTATTTATTTACTTATTTATTTATTTAGAGACAGAGACAGCATGAGTGGGGTAGGGGCAGAGAGAGAGAGAGAGAGAGAGAGAGAGAGAGAGAGAATTCCAAGCAGGCTCCATGCTGCCAGCCCAGAACTCAACATGGGGCTTAAAGTCATGAAACTGCGAGATCATGACATGAGCTGAAACCAAAGCTTGGACGCTTAACAGACTGAGCCCCTCAGGTGCTGCTACTTTATGCCCAGTTTATAAAACAAACATATAATTCTGTTGTTTTCTTCATGTGCCAAATAGTGGCATTTTTTAAAGAATTAAAGGTAAGTCAATACTAATTTCTCATACAATGCATTAGCATTTAGTTTACTATAGTTTTTTAAATATTTATGTAGGTATGATTAGTGGCTCCATGTATGTAATATTTAAAATAAATCAATTATCCTTCCTGATGCATGGCACAAATCCTAAATCTGTGTATTTTACAGACTCAGAATCTTCCAAGGAATAGTTTAACTTTCAGAGTTTAATTGAATCATGAAATTTATGAGAGAGAGGTAAAAGTCCAATTTTACACTATATGTAATCCCTTAAAAATGACTTTCTGTATTTTTATTTACATGATACCCAATATCTGGAACATGGAAAATGCTCACTATTATTCCATAGCCTCTTGACTATTGTTTGCTTCTTCCCTGTTGCTGCAGCCAAATTTGTAATATAGAACATGTGGTCTGTATCCTCACCTTTCAGTTTTCATTGTCTTCCTTCACTGCTTCTTTGCTACATGTTAATACAGCTCTGTTTTGCAATCAGTTTAAAAATCACACTGCACATAGGGATGTCTGGGTGGCTAAGTCGGTTAGGCGTCCAGCTGGCTCAGGTCATGATCCCACAGTTTGTGAATTTGAACCCGTGCTGGGCTCTGTACTGACAGCTCAGAGCCTAGAGTCTGGTTGGGATTCTGTGTCTCCCTCTCTCTCTGACCCTCTCCTGCTCACAGTCTCTCTCTGTCTATCTCTTTCAAAAATATATAAACATTAAAAAAAATTAAAAACTACACTGCATGTAGAAAAATCCAAAATCACTGTACAAGAAAGTGTTAACCAAATTCAAATCTATCATTTAAAGCTAACAAGCATTATTCTGACTTCCTTGAAATGTGTGCAATTCCTCTCTTTCTGAAGCCTCAAAATAGATTTTCCCAGATATATGATTTAAGTATTTTCCAAAGTCATATTGCACATCAACCTGGCTCAAATCCTGTGACTGTACACAGTATAATCCTGGACTCCACTTTTAGCTAAAGAATGAAAATGTAAGTTCTCTAAGATCTAATTTAACCATTTATGAAGCAGGAAACTCCTTTGGAAATAATGTGAGTTTCCACATATGTTATCCCTCAAAGGCTCCTAGTGTCTCTAAGGTGTAACAGCTGTGGAGCCATCTGTGAGCCAAATCAAGTTCCAATAACAAGTGCCATCAATACAGAACTTAAGCCAAAAAGTTAGATTGGGTTCAGAACTCATTAGTAGAACATTGCTACTTTCCTAAAAGATAGGTCAATTTTCATTTAATTCTCTGAAAATCCTGGTGCAATTACCTAGCTATGATGAGGTTCTTTCATTCATTCATTCATCCAGCAAGTGTTTAGTGATGGCAGCACCATGAAAGGCCACATGCTATGACAATAACAAGATAGAAAGGTTGGTCATTCTTTTAGAATATTCTACAGGTTTGTACACTTCCTGTATAATCCCCTCCCCTTGAGTGTAGGTAGAGCTTGTAAATGTAGAGTATGATGGGATCACTTTGTGATTATTTTGTGTTCTAGGGCAAAAGCATTTTATGGATGTAATTATACAGCTCCTAGCTTGTTGATTTCAGGCTTCTCAAAGAGGACAGCATCCTCGGTGTGCCTGATCTAATCATCTGAGCTATTAGAAGAGATGGACAGCATAAAAGCAGCAGATGCTGTCCTATTGACCATGAAAAAGCAAACTGCCGTGTTGAAGAGAGTGCCACATGGCAGAGAGGGGCAGGCAGCCTCTAGGATTTGAGAACCTCAGGCCTAACCTCCAAGGAACTAAATTCTGACAACCACTGGTGAGCTTGGAAAAAGAAACTGCAGCCCTGACAGCAATTATTTCAGCCTGATGTGACTCTGAGCAGAGAATCCAGCAAACCTACGCCCAGATTCCTGACCCACAGAAATCATGAGAAAAAACTTTGTTGTCTTTAAAGTTATTAGTTTGTAGTGTCTTGTTATGCAGTAGGAGAAAATGAATATGGGAATTGGAGAGTCTTGTACTTTTTACCTTTAAACTGTTGAGGGAGGCATATTTAGTCTCTCTTGATTACTGTTGGACTTCATATGATGAAGATACCATATATTAATATTTACATGTTGGGACAGAACAGATCAGATCATAAAAAGTAAAGAACTGTTGGGAAAAGTTAAGAACTGGCATATTTCTACTACTTTTATATATGCATTTATGACAACAATGCTAGCTCCCTCAATTACTATCAATTATGTGATGACCACAATGTATAGCAAAATTCAAAAGAAGTAAGAAGTGAGGAGGAAATATAGGGGCTTCATAAAAATATATTTCATGATATTTAGAACCTTAAAATATCTCTTTTGAGAGACCAAATAATTTCCCATAAATCAATAATTAAGTAATTATTTAGACTAAAATGTTAGGAATCATAGTAAAGCAAATCAAGTTTTAACTTTGGAAAATACCTAATAGTTGTAGTGAAAAACTTAACATAGCGGGCTCAAAACTTATCCCATGCTCTGTACATCACTAACATAATCCCACAACCATTTCTCTGCTTTAGGCAAGGTCAAGCCAGAGAAACTCCTTGTACAGGAAACATTTTTATCTATTCTCTAGCCATCTTATATAATGTTTATTTTTACATGTCTTTCTTCACCATTTCCTTCTCAATTTAAAGACTGTGCTAAGGTCTTTTTGTAAAGCCGGTGGAAACTGTTTGGGGCAATCATTACATTTCAAGCCAAAATACAGAAAAAACATATATAATATATAACGTGTCCAATGAAACATTAGTAGTGATACAATATAAAATAGCAGGATATACAAAGTTGAAGAGAACACATTTGCTTGATCTTAACGTATGGAAATATTAGCAGAAGTTTCTCATAGGTTCAGAAGAATTTGGTCAGTTTTATAACTGACATATTAATTTGACAGAAGATCAACAACAGAATCAAACAAAGAAACTATGTTATATACAAATACTTTTATATGGTGACAAATCGGTAGTTTAGAGTCAATGGAATTTTGTTTCTGCCATTATCTCACTGTATGGCTATGAGAAAATGCTTAGCCTCTCTACAAAGTACCAGAAGTTTTTAAAGATTTTTTTGTTTATTTTTGAAAGGGGGGGGAGGGAGGGAGGGAGGGAGAAAGACCGAGAAAGAGAGAGAGAGAGAGAGAGAGAGAGAACATGGGCAGAGGAGTAGCAGAGAAAGAGAGAGGAAGGAGAAAGAATCCCAAACAGGTTCTGCATTGTCAGCATGCAGCCCAACACAGGGCTCAATCCCACAAACTATGAGATCCAGACCTGAGCCAAAATCAAGAGTTGTACACTCAATTAATTGAGACACCCAGGCACCTCAATACTAGAAATTTTTATTTTGCCAGCCTCTGACAAGATATACCAGGAACTTCTATATATTACTAGTGGGAATATAAATAGATATGGCTATTCTGGAGAACAGCTTAGATATAACTAGTCAAATCAAGAATGCTATCTTTACTAATGACCCAGCAGTTATACTTCTGAGTGCATGCCCAGAGTATTTTTTATTTAGGAGAGCTTAGAGTTCTACGTTAACATGGTTATCACAGGGCATTTTGTGGTAGCAGGGAGTTGGAGGCAGTCTAGGTATCTAGCAGTGGTACTACAGTGGATTAACACTATGTGAAACCACACAGTATGGTAGTAGAAATACCTAAAGAGCTTTTGAAAAAGAAATATTTCTGTTCTGGCCTTATCCTCAAAGATTCCTATCCAGTTGATCTGGAGGGGCATGGGGATTCAATATGTTTTATGTGTAGCCAAGTTGAGAGTTTTGAACAAATTTTAAAATCCTACTGCTGAGTGAAGTAAGTTTTAAAGACATAGAAACACAAAATAATGCTTTATACTTTATAAGGACACAAAAATAAAGGCTGTAACATACACATTTGAGCAGTTCCTTATGTGGAGAGATGCATGAAGACCAAATGAAGACAAGAGAGAATTCACTTGACATATTCATATAAAAATACCCGCATCTGGACAAGACAGGGGTCTTGCAGTCTTGCAATGAATTCTGATAACTGTTCCAGGAATAATAAACGTGATTAATTCAATCCTCTGCACCAACGCTACAAATAATAACAGTGACAATATAAATTTAAGGAATGGGCCTAAAGTTAGTCTTGAAAATCTTTCCTACTTTATTTTGTGAATTTTCCCCTCTCGATTGGACTTTGGAATATATATTTCATCTAGTTAGAAAAGTTCTCTTTGCTTCACTCACTGCGTTTGCAGCTTGACTTACATTCTTTTGGCTGAATCTCACCTCCTAAGTAAGAAATTAATACATACAAAGGAATATGCCAAGACTCATGATTATTTCAAGAAGAATAATTAAGAGAACAAACAATGATTACTCTGGAGAAGAAACGATTTGGTAATGGGCACTGAAATTATGATAAATGTTTTCTAATATTTGAAAAGCCTTCATCTGTCGTATTAAAAAATGACACTTATTTTGTTTGGCACCAAATGCAACAACATGAATCACTAGATGGAAGTTATGAGTATTTCAGTTCAACATAACAGAAGGCTTCTATTTAGAATTGTCCAAACAGGGAAAGACCTGTCATTGAATTTGTGAGTTTACAGTTACTAGAATGTTCAAAACTGGGATGAGAGTAGTTATATGTCAGTACTGCTCAAATAATGGCTCTCAGACTGAGTGATCACAGCCTTCCTCTTTTTACTTCCTCCTACATCCTCCTATTGGCTCCGAGGAATCGAAAAATTAGAAACCAAAACTGATTAAAAGTGGAAATGTGTGTCATTTAGTTTTCAAGATTGCTTAGGTTCATAAATACCAAATAGATGATTTACAAAAACTCAGTTAAGCCTGTGATTTCAGTAGAGGAAAAGAGCCTATCCAGTGCATGAGTCAGTTATTACTCTTATTCTATTCTGAAATATCCATAAATTTCAATAAAGATAAACTACATCCCAATAAAAGTAAATTTAGTGCTCTTATTTAAAGCATACCCTTCTCTGCAAATTTCTCATGTTTTTTTTTTAATTTTGATCTGAGTTCATGTAAAATTTAAAATTCCAAACAAAGCAAATTTTATGTATAAAGAAGTGACAATGTTTCTAGGAGGAAAATTATTTAAGGAATTGAAAAATTAGAAACTAAAACAGTTTAAAAGTGGTAATTATGGACAGGACATCTGAATGTGACTAAGAGGAAACTTTGAGAACACCATTAAACTTTTGGTCACCGAAATTTTAAAGCAAAATAGACAACATCCAAATTGGAATTACGAAAGTGTGAAATGAAAAGAAGACCTAGGTCCACAGCTCAGCACTATCCCTGACAAGCATTCTTTGCAAAATTCCTTGCAAAACGGTTTCTTTTAATCTCTGAAACTCATTTTAACTCAATAAATATTTATTGAGTGACTACTATGGGATAAATCCTGAACACACAGAACACAATCTTAGGGAACTTAAAACCTTACAGTGGGGCTATCTATGTAAATAAATGTGAATGCAGGGCAATATAAATGAATAACGAAAGTAAACCCATTGTGCAGTTGCTGCAAAATGAAGAGGTTAATGGTATATGGAGTGGATAAAGGGAAGGTGCTGAATATCACAAAACCTACTTCAAAACTTTGGTGTAAGCATGAAAAGAGATAAAGCATGATAAAATGGCATGTACTATCTGCTCTTCTCCCTCAATAGAGGGATCTCTGTGCAAGATCTGTCACACTCTTCTTTTTTATTCCCACTCTTACCACACCTAGTGTAGTTCCTAATCACTTCACATGTGGACTGAAATATAAATGTGTCTCTCTTGTGCCCTAAAGATGGGGGTACTTTCTTCAGAAAGCTAGAGGTAAACATTTCCTTTGAACAAGTAAATTAGTTTGATGCCTGAGGGTGAAGAGAATAATGAAAATGAAGGATGATGAACTACCTTCTAAGATTTTGCCTGAAATTGAGTAAGGCTGCAATTAAACAATGTAAGAAGACAAATCTAATAATTACTGGTAGAGCAATAAGTAAAAGTGAAAGACATTACTAGAGTGGGGAGACTTCCTTTAATGATAGGGCAACCAGAAAATATCCTAACTTAAATATCTCGTAGAAAAATGCCCAATCAACAACTCTGTTAGGACTTGATTAAGGAGCCATTCCATAATTTCTCCATTTCCAATGAGATGACAATGCCTACCTCAGAGAGCAGCTACAAAGTTCCAGTTGATGAGCCTCATCAAGCACAGTGCTTGACATAGAAGCAGAAGCTCATTAAACATTCCTTCATTTTCTTGGCCTCTACTTTTTTGTTTTTGTGAAGTTAATTATTGTATGCATTCATGGCACTTCTGTCTATGAAGCAGAGGAAGAATGACATTATAAATTTAAACAGTATAAACTCTGGTTGAATGTAGAAAGTTCAAAATTTCTGGGGATTTTAACATATCATCCTTGGGGCAAAACGAGAGAGTCAAGTATTTAGGGAAAAGCTCACAAGGTATGAAAGGGGGTGGGGGAATTGAGGTGGAAATAGAATTAGAAAAGAAGATTCTGTATATTGTTAATATTTATGTTTGAAAGTGGTTCTAAATGGGCAAACCTGAGACTATTATAATTTTGGAAAGGAAACAAACTGTTTACTTATGTTGAAAAAAGGCATAACTAACACCATGTTAATTCTGCCTTATTAGCATGGCTCTATCATGTGTGGTAGAAAGCTTAAGACAGATACGTTCAGTATGTTGCTTACATTAACAACTTCAGACCTCTCAGTTTTCCAGTGATAGAAGAGATGTTGGCAATAAGAATTTTTGGGAGGTGGGTATATGAAGCCTCTCAGCTTTTGTGGTTTTCTATGATGGGTTCTGAAAGATTCCTTCTTTTCCTGGAATCAAGGGTTAGAGAATCACAGTTATGGACGGTCACATATCTACTTTTTTTTTCTTGTGTTTCCCATCATTAAGTACTTTACAACTGGCGGCAAGCCAACAGTAAGCATTTTTTAACTTGGCAGCCCAAAAAGCGTTTAGATTATAAAGGAAAAGCAAAATTGCTAGGAAAGAAAATTACTCTATTAACCTTATAAATGACCTGTATTGATTATCTATATATTCAGGTTCCCAGGGAACCTGAATTATACAAATATAAATATATTGTAAGTATAATTAGATACAATTGTAGTATCTCTGCATAAGCTATAGTCATATGAAGGAATTTAATTTTTTTCCAAACAACAGTTTGGAAATGGTATTTCCCCCTTTTTATAAGCTTCTCTCATTATAGCACCCATCATATTTTGTACTTATTTAATTTTTGGGTGATTATTTGCAGGTATCTATTTTCTTCAGTCGGCTATTCTCTTGATGATGGTAGAAACTATGGTTGTTTGTTCTATAGTTCTACCTCCAGTTCTAGCATACGAGAAAAGTGAATAAATTGTCATACCTATGTAGATTTTCTCTTTTCATTACTGTACTTTCACAGCATCTGCCCTTAACAAAGGGTTACATTATTATAAAGGATGGTAGAAAAAGAATAGTGGTTTGAGTGTATTGTATTTTGGTCTTATAAAAATAGGGTTAAGGGGCCACCTCCCAGTCATTAGGATGGCTACTAAAAAAAAATAATAAGTTTTGAAGATGATGTCGAGAAATTGGAGTCCATGCGCACTCTTGGTGGGAATATAAAATGGTGCAGCCACTTAAGTAAATAATATGGTGGCTCCTAAGAAAATTAAACCTAAAATTACCATTTGATCCAGCAATTCAACTACTGGTATACACCCAAAAGAGTTTAAAACAGGATCTCATGGATATATTTATACATCCATGTTCATGGTGATATAATTCACAGTAGTGGGGCATTGGGTGGCTCAGTCAGTTGTGTCCAAGTTTGATTGCAGCTCAAATCATAATCTCACAGTTCATTAATTCAAGCCTCTTGTTGGGCTCTATGCTGACAACTTAAAGCCTGCTTGGGATTCTCTCTCTCTCACTCTTTCTGCTTCTCTCCCACTTGTGCACATGTATGCATTCTCTCTCTCAAAATAAATAAACATTAAAAATATATTATTCAAAATAGCTAAAACAGAAGCAACCCAAATGTCCATCCACACATTAATGGAAAGCAAAATGTGTTATAAACACATACAACAGAACATTATTCAACCTTAAAAAAAGAAAGGAGATTTTCACCTATGGTACAATAGGAATGAACCTTGAGAACATTATGCTAAGTGAAATTGTCAAGCCACAAAAAGACAAATCCTGTATGACTCCACTCATCTGAGGTACCTAGAGTAGCCAAATTCAAAGAAAAAAAGTGTCGTGTGGTTGTCAGTGGCTGTAGTGGAGGAGAGAATAGGGAGTTACTATTTATGGATAGAAGGTTTCAGTTTTGCAAGATAAAGAGAGTTCTGGAAATGGATGGTAGTGATGGCTGCATGACAAAATACATGCAATTAAACCACTGAACTGTATGCTGAAAACGGTTAAGATGATAAATTTTATGTTATGTATATTTTACTATGATACAAATTAGGTTAAGGAAAATCATTTTTTATGCTATTAAAAAATAAGGAAGTTTATAAGAATGTTCATCTCTGTCTTGGTTACTGCCTACCTTTTCAATAAAGGCATATGTTTAACTCCCAGGCATGTGGATTTCTTAAGGCCACTATTAGGAGTTTTGGAGAAATATCAAACTATATTATTGAAATAAGAGAATACTTAGAAGTCCTAAAGTCCATGTAAATGGCTTAGTCTATAGCTCATGTATTCTCTAGTGACTTAGGCATTTGTGCACCACTTACATTTTACCCATTAAAAGACTGGAAACATCTCAGAACCATCAATACCAGCTGACTTTTATCACATTTTTTAGAGTCCCTTATATGAATTCTGATTTACAAAATGATCTATCTAGAAATTTTTTAAAGGATTTTAAGACTTTTTATATTTTTTAAATCTTCACAAGCTTCTTAAATATAAGAATTAACAGGTTAGATAAGAATTACACAAAGTAGTATACAATCTGAAAATATCTGTGATTATAGTCTTTGGGCGAGCACCAAAATACTGAAATTCAATACTTAAAAGAAAAAGAAAGTAGTAGATCTTGGGGAAGAATGTATTTGGGTCTTGGCACAAATATACATTTTGGACCGAATCTAATGGTATCTATTAGATGTTTTCTAAAACAAAAATGAGCAATAAAGTTAGTTTGTGTTTGTTAGAGTATATGAAATAGATTATTCTGAAATTTTGTATCAGCTTTTAAAGAACTAAGGACAGGTAAGTTAGACACTAATCTCAGGTACCAAAAACTCAGTAATCAAGAAAAATATAATTCAATATTTAAAATATAAAAATTAATGTAAAGATTCTGTGATGAGCAAGATATCAAATTTGAAATACAGACAAGGTCAATGCTCTCTATTTCCTTCCTCTTTTATCTTCTTTGACTCCAACATGGCTGGCCACAAAGTTAAGATGGTTTTAGGCCATCTTTATAAGGATGTTTGTATAACAAAGAGCACTGGAAGATAGATAGTGTCTCTCTCAAGAACAGAGGGGAGACTTCCTGACAAAGATAATAAAAATACTGTGTCTCTTTGGGGGAAAATGTTGAACAGGTTTGCTAGAAATCTGCATTTATATATTGAGATTTCCTAAATTTGGGGTTCCTCACCTGTGACACAAACTCACTGTATATACAGTACCTTCCTATACTGTTTCACATTGCCTTGTGGTACTCAGAAGATAATTCATGCAAGGAAAAGTGATTTATCTATGAATATGAAGCTCATGGTGTTTACTGTGCTTTGATTAATAAAGATCTTGGTCTCTGACTCAGGAAACTTTTGTCTTTTGCCAGTGTATATGACACTAGCAGTCTAAATTGTCAGCTTTCAAGAAAGGCAAAATCTTAAAACCTTCACAGTTGTTGTCATTTCAAAAAATCTTTTCTATTTCTTCAAAGGTAAATAAAAATCTGGGAAATTATCTTGCTACAGTGTGACACAGTTTTCATATGATACAGCTTACTTATGCAAAAATAATTAACTTTTAAACAGCTTTATATGTTGTTAATACTTTAAGGTCCTTAGATGTATTTTTTTCAAAAACTTTACACTAAATACATTAGAAATTGATGGAAATGAAGAACACACTGGTGCATTTCAAATGCTTTCTAAGTTTGTGTTCAGCATTTCAGAAATAGATGCTCAAAATGCAGAGGTAGTTAAATTTTCAGAGAACGAGATATGTATTATAAGCACAGCTCTCTGAATATATAACTTCCCTATCCTGAATTTAAATCTAATTTTGTGACAGCTGTAAAAATGGCTACCTCATAGAGAAACGCAAAGAAATCAAATTTATGCTATTCTCTGAAAAGTTACAATGCTAAATAAAGCATTGTTCTGAATTTTAACCATAACATTTCTGCCTCTAGTGAGATTCCTGGGAAAATGCAATTCTTTAGAATATATTTATAAATCACTTTTCATGATAAAGACTTTTGAAATAATTTCCAAACATAAGTAGTAAGGAAAGGAGGGGTGGAACTTCATACAAAATATATTTGTTCATACATCCAGAGAGGAAAAATATATTGCTATCACCACCAAGTGTGCTGAAATTATAACTGAGTAAGTCAGGTTTGTACTAAACTTACATGATGCCAACATTTCCACACCAAAAGAAAAAGAAAAAAGAAGAAAAGAAAAATGGGGAAAAGTAAAAAACAATCAGCAGATGTCACCAGAAAGACTGACATTACTGATTCTATAATGAGCAGAGGGTCATTAACAAGACACAGAACTATTTGCGAACCACATGCATGATAAGGCAGGCATTTCCTCCACTGGTTATTTCTGGTTTATACTTTGACCTTTATCAAATGATAAAAGAGAACATAAAATAAGGTTGAATTCCGTTACTTGAGTTGACTCTGAGTTCATAGATTTCAAACGCAAGTTACCCAATTCCATTCTTTATATTTTTTTTGTTTACAAATAGTTTATTGTCAAATTAGTTTCCACATAACACCCAGTGCTCATCCCCACAAGTGCCCTCCTCCATGCCCATCCCCCCTACCCCCCACATCCATCAGTCCTAAGTTTTTGTCAGCATTCAAGAGTCTCTCATGGTTTGCCTCTCTCCGTATGACCCAGCAATAGCACTGCTAGGAATTTACCCAAGGGATACAGAAATGCTGATGCATAGGAGCACATGTACCCCAATGTTCATAGCAGCACCCAGTTCCATTCTTGAAGCAAATTGAAACAGGAAGTGATTTTTTTTAATTACATTTTTATTTTTTCTTAGTTTATTGTCAAGTTGGTTTCCATATAACACCCAGTGCTCATCCCAACATGTGCCCTCCTCCATGCCTCCTCCTTCCCCTCTCCCCCACCCCCATCAGCCCTCAGTTTTTTCTCAGCATTCAAGAAGGAAGTGATCTTTCATTCTTTCAAAAGTCAAAGAGCCAATCCCTGCATATACTTGCAAACCTAAGCTTAAGGGTCTTTATAACCATGTACTTTGGACACAGCATGTATTATTTTGATGAGAAATCATTTTGTTTATAAATATGTGTCTATATAAAATTTATGTACATATAGACATATATACATAACTTGTAATGTCACACTTGATTAAAACAACTAATGGTGGTAGTTAAAATATTTCTAAATTTGTAATAATAATCTTTATTTTTACCACATTTAGGAAGGAAAAGAATGATGGAGGAAAATAAAGAAGATGCTGCAAGATGACCTCTTAAAATGTGCAAGATTTTCTAAAAAGTTTCCCTATTATTCAAGTGTCTTTAATATCTCTTAGTCAATTAGTCAGTATTAATAGTTATTCTTAGCTAAGAAAAGGAGCCACCCTTGTTCGGAATGCCAGATATAATACTTGATTCTTAAAGCCATATGGTATATATTATGAATGTTTATGAATATTCTATTTCTTCTGGCTTTGTGGTGGGTTTGTATTTCTCTAGCACTTTTGAAATATTTACAGTCATGGTACTTGTTTGGGCCAATGAAATAAAAAGGGACATGCCTTGTGGCATCTCCTGAACCAAACATTAAAAATACTACCCAGCTATCCTTTGTTGTTGTTATTGTTGGGTTTGGCTGCCATAGCAGTTATGGAAAATGGTCCTGAGATGTGGCCTCTACAACTTTGAGTAAGCTAGTGACTTTGGTAAGCAAAGCTCACCCAATACTTGCACTGGATAGGTAAACTGAGTAAAAAATTAACCTTCATTTTATGAAGATAATGAAACTGTAGTGTTGTTGGCTATTGCCCTGTGACCTAGCCTGTTCTAACTGATAAAAGCCATATTAGTCAAATTTTATGTATTAAATAAGATTAAAAAAAAAACCTCTCATGACTTCTTGATGACTCTCAAGCCTTTAAGCTTTTCTTTCTCCTAAACTGTAGTCACTTGATTTCAAACATCTCCAAATCAGCCCATTACAATATCTCTATTGAATTGAATTATCCATGAGGGTAGAAGGAGTTAACCCAAATTTAATTAAGAAAAGTCAATGAAACAGACTGAGGTTCTCATTAAATGATTAAACCACTCTTCACTAATAATTTGTTCCTACAAAATAATAGAAAATACATTTAAAGGTCGCTTGACTGATGATGTGAGATATAAATTGATTGCATTATTGCTCAAATGATGGAAAACAATGAAAGTGTCCTTTCCCTTCCATTCTGCTGGCTGCTATATCAATGAAAACTTCACCTTCTATCAGCTAATCAAAACACTGGTGCTCAGCAAAGACCACACTAAAAAACCACATATTAGAGACTGGAGAAACGACTGTTATTAACAAATTATTTAACTTGTAAATAATTATGCAAGTGATATTTTGATTTTTCTGAAAATGTAAGTTGATAGAATAAATATTCTTTAAAGTAATAGAGTAAAATACTTTAAAATGTTTACCCATGTTATTTGGTAACAAGTTTTACTGGGATATAATTTGGGAAATCATAATTTATAATAAAATGAGAATTAATCTCACTTAATTTTTCTTTCATAAACATCCAGAAAAGACTCAACAAGTGGGTTACCATATTCTTCAATGATAAATTGCTCATTGAGGTGTATTAGATAATTTCCATTGATTTAGCTAGAAGAGTGCAAGCGATGGTAATATATTTTTTAATGTTTAATCCAATAAATGTTTAGAGCTAAAACATAGTTTAGAGTCAGAAAGCAATATTTTAAGAGTTTTTACATTTTTTTCTTTCCCATTTTCTTTATTCCTTCTCCATCTTTAATTGCATTTTTAATCCCTGGCCAATACATGGGTTATATGTTTAAAGTATTTTAAACTAGGAAAAATTCTAAATTTTGATAGTTTATTGAAAATATCATTGTATTGTATGAAACAAACTAACTTTCTGGGTATCTTGTGTATCAATAGCGTATAAAAATGAACTATAACTTATATATTTTCTTAATATAATTTTAACATTAGTTAAACCTTAGAAGGATTCAAGGAGACGGTTATTCCCATACAACTGACTATCTTCCCTTTGAGGTTACTGGGAATTTCTAAAGAAGGAAATCATATAGATGTCTCCATGAAGTAATCTACCTGTACATGTCACATTACATCCTAGAAATTCTCTATTTTAAAAGAAATCAACTGCAATATGATTTAAGAATAATACACTCTGTTTAGAGCATAGATGTTGAAGTAAAACAGACTGTATAGTGAAGAGACTTAATTTTAAAGATGGCCTCTCTGATCAAATATTCCAGGGCTAATTGTAACATGTTCCTAACTAAATGTTTACTAATTACTAAGTTAGGTGTCAAGAGCAACTCAAGTTTTTTGCTGCTAATGGAAATATTAGCCTATCCTATGAGCAATTACAGGTGCCCTAAAGGATGAATCCTGATTTGTCTACATCAGTGATGGTGGATTCACTCCAGGGCAATCCACCTTTCAATATTCAGAGTATTGTACATATAAAAACTAACCGTCATTGCAAAATTACGCAGGTTCTTAAATCTTACCTAGATGTTATAGAAAATGTTTCTAGTGTACTAGGTTTTAATCCCTATTCTAATGGGAAATTTGGCAAGTTTTTAACCTCCACTTGCCTCAGTGGATACTTGAAATGAGATATGCATGAATAATTGGTATGTTTTCATAAAGGTAACTATAATGCTTATACTATAATGCTTAAAATTATCCTTATAACATGATAATGAATTAATAAATATTAGCTGTGTTATTATTATTGAGACGGTGGCACAGACCAAATGTATGTGTCTCCCCAAATTTTATATGGAAATGTACTAATGCCTTAATCCCTTAATCTAAGACTTTCCAACCACCAGCACTGTAAGCAATAATGTTATTTATAAGCCACCCAGTCTATTTTGTTACAGAACCCTGAACAAGAAGACAGATGTCAAAATAGAAACTTCTCTCAACTACCTTCCACATCTGTACAAATTTTATGTCTGTGTCAAAATGGAAGACATAAACTTTTTGCCTATTGCTGATGGTCTCTCATTTATGAATAATTTTACATGAACAGCACTTAACATATCTTGTCAAAAAACACAATATGCTTGCCATCTCACTTTCAAATATGCTTAATGACTTACACCTGCCTAGAGGATACGTTTCCAACTCTTTAGTCTAGATTTTAAAATGCTCCAAAAGATGATTTCAACCAATGTTCTCAGTTGAACTTGTAATCTCCCCTCTCTACATCTGTCTTCAGCAGACAAAGTCAACTCATTTTTAGTTTCCCCAAGTGATGTGTTACATTACCACAGCAAGCATTCACATGACTATGCACATTATATAGGACTAAATACATTTGTTCCCTAGGCCTAGAAAGTGCTTTCTCTATCTTTACCAACTGAAAGAACTTGAAAACTTGGAAAAGTGTTTACTGAAGAGCGAAGAAAGAAGGAATGACTATTATTAATAAATGTTCAGTTGAAATGAGTAACGAATTTCAGTTGAAATGAGGAAAACACAGCTCAACAGAGTATGCTGTTATAAAATTAAGACTGTGTAGTTGGTTAGATTTAATTTAATGAAAAGTGTTAAGCATTTATATTGGCTACAATTTAATAAAAAATGGAAAAAGCTTTATAATTGAGACACTCAGAAAGAGAGTATAATACAGAGGTTAAGAAAATTCAAATATTGGAGCAAAATTGCTTGAATTCAAATCCTAGCTCTGAGTTTAACTAGCTATGCAATCTTAAGAATCTTTCTTAATTGCATCATGTTTCAGTCTCCCCATCTATACAATGGAGATTCAGATAGTATTCACTCTTTAAACCTTAAGTAAGAAGATTAAATGGGTTATTATAGGTAGATTTCAAAACTATCTCTGACCCAAAGAAAGTGCTCATTAAGTGTTATGAGATAAAAAGGAAATACAACAATATATCATCAGATGATAATCTGTTATTTTTCAAGTCTCTGTCAATATTAATCTCTCACCAAGACAAAGTTCTCAATTGCCTCTGAAATCCTGGTGTGTTATTTCTACCTTTCTTGGGACATACAGTAGCAGGGGCTGTCTATACTACAGTATGTAGCTATTTACATGTACCTCCTACCTGCTATCAGATGTTTAAAGTCAGCAACTATTGTGTACCCCTTCTCCATCATTGTTGTTGTCCATCAATAGTTATTTGTTAAGTAAATATAAATATAAAGATGTTCTATCTCCTTTAATATGAAAATATGTTGCTTTATAATCACATTATTATTATTATTTCACAGGCAACTATCAAATCCTGTGTCTTGAGTGAAACTTGGGGACATAGGAATAACATGCCCAATATTTTAATTGAGGCAAGTTACTTTATAATGTGATGATTTTATGAATTTGCAATTAAATTGAAAATGACCTCATCTCCATTGTTTATAATCATGTTTTTAAAATTGTAGATACAAAAATTCAATATCAATAGCCATTTTAAAAAGAGTGGTGAGAATGAAGTCTTTATAAATTAAAAATGCTGAATTCCCTTTTCTTTTTTTAATGGTAAATTTTCTGTATAAAATGTGTAAATACAAAAGCTAACTTATTTTGGAAATTAAGCACCTATTTAGTGACTAAATTTAAGGGAAATTAAGATCATATTAATGCAGAAATATGTTTTTGGTTCTGTTCTCAGAAGACAAATTCCAAATTCACAAAGTAACAAAGAGGCTCAAATTTTGAAAATAAGAAATGGGGTTAGAACTAAATCTAGATAGATTTATAAGTCACTCATATTTGACAGTGACATTAGGCATGTGTGTTTTGATTATACTGTTTCTATCTATAAGTACAGTCCTTGATCTTTTCAATGGCCAATACTTGTTTTATATCAGTAAGATGATGTGATGCAGCCAAGGAAAGTTCTGAGTTCAAATCTACAGATATTGCAAAGGACATAGACCATTAAATCATACTGTACTTTCCTTACAATGTACTGCATAGGAAGTTTCTTCCACTACTTTGCAAGTTTGGTTTTCCATCACAAATTGTTTGCTTTTACTTTGTGCGATGATAAATTAATCATGGCTTCCCAAGTTTGTTTAGATACCCAGATAGATTAAAACAAAACTTAATTCTGATTCTGACAAATATATAATAATACAGAAGATGATTTTTGTGTATTAAGCTTATTCTTCGTTCCATTTCACTTTTATGTTATTTTCTTTTAACATGACTGTCATTATCTGTATTTAATTCATTTTGTTTGCTATGTGTATCATGTTTTTAATTCTGCATCAATTGATTTTTTAAAGTTTATTTTATTTTGAGAGAGAGAGTGCATGCACATGTGTGCACAGTGGAGGGGCAGAGAGAAAGGCAGAGAGAAAATCCCAAGCAAGCTCCATGCTGTCAGCACAGAGCCCAACATAAGGCTAGATCCCATGAACATGAGCACATGACCTGAGCTGAAAACAAGAGCTGGACTCTTAACTGACTGAGCCACCCAGGTGCATCAATTATTTTTAGTTACTTAAAAATTAATCAATTCATATTTATAAATACATGATCTTAATATTTTCAGTTGGTTTGAATACTATAGTAACCCCAAACACAAGGAGCACTAAATAAGAGAAAATTGCTTTGGTCAATACCTAAGAAATTAGTGGCATACATATGAGAATAATAAAAACAATAGACAAAATACATACTTTTTCAAAAATCCCTCAAAATTTAATATATTCAATACCAGTTTGACATACTTAAGACTTAGATAGTAAGTAAATAAAATTATGTCTGTTCTATTGAGTCAGAATTATATTTGGGAAATACATAAGGAAAGCGACTCTTGATAGATTTTAGGTTTTGAGCACACTAAGCAGTAGACCAAAAGAGTATAGAGTTTATGAAGGTCTTGAAGTTTGAGCTGTATGATTTTGTCCTCCATTATTGACTATATGCAAGATCTTTCATCATTGAATGGCTCAAACATACATACTCTTAACTTACTACGACAGTGAGTGACTGATAAAACTGTACAGGGAAGACAGAGCTTAAGACCAAAAATGTGTGAAGAGTCCTTCAGAATGATTTTATAAAAATTCTTATTACTGGCCTTTCGTAGCCCAAAAGACAGGGACTTTTCATATAAAGTTAATCCACTAAAATGTGTCCTATGGTATTATTCAGTGTGGTGGGCTTCCATTCCTTTTCCTTCTTCATCCAAAATTATTTTGCCTCAAGTTTAGAGTGGTGACTTTTCTAAGAGCAACAGAATACCAAATAGACATCGCTGTGGCTCACGGAGTTTAAATCCTAGTGGGAAGTTATAGGAGTGCTTTTCGAGGTTCTTACAGATTGAACAGTCTATTTCACCACAGGAAATTCTGAAGCTGTCAGTATTTTTGGCTAAGAATCATCTATCATTTTTTCTTGAAGCCATGACCTATATAATCATGCGAATGCTTTGCAGACACCAAAATAATATATTTTTCTCTCTACATGTTTTGAAATGTAAATTACTGTTAGAAATGAGTATTGCTTAATGCTTTTTAAAATTGTTTTTATTTTTTATTTCAAGTTTTTTAATTTTTTCAAGATCTTATTTAAATTCTAAGTAACATACATGGTAAGATTAGCTTCAGGTGTAGAATTTAGTGATCAATCACTTATACCCAGGGCTCATCGTAGCAGGTGCCCTCCTTAATACGCATCAGCCATTTAGCCTATCCCCCACCCGCCTCCCTCAGTTTGTTCTCTATAGTTAAGAGTCTCTTTATATATACGTATATATATATATATATATATATATATATATATATATATATATACACACACATACATATATATACGTATATATATATATATATATATATATATATATATATATGTATCTCTCTCTCACACACACACACCAAAAGACAAATAACCCAATTAAAAATGGGCAGAAGACATGAATAGATATTTTTTCCTAAAAAGACATACAGACAGTTCAACATCACTGATAATCAGGGAAATACAAATCAAAAGTACAATGAGATATACACACGTATATATATATATATATATACACATATATATATTTTTTTAATTTATTTCCAGGAGAGAGAGAGAGAGAGCGTGAGCAGGGGAGGGTCAGAGAGAGAGGGAGACACAGACTCAGAAACAGGCTCCAGGCTCTGAGCTGGCAGTCAGCACAGAGCCCGACGCGGGGCTCGGACCCACGAACCGCGAGATCATGACCTAAGCGAAAGTCGGACGCTTAACCGACTAAGCCACCCAGGCGCCCCTCTATAGTTAAGAGTATCTTATGGTTTGCATCCCACTTTCTCTCTCTTTTCCCCCTTTTCACTATGTTCATCTGTTCTGTTTCTTAAATTTGACATATGAGTGAAATCATATATTCATGTCTGTGTAAACTCTCTCTCTCTCTCTCTCTCTCTCTCTCTCTCACACACACACACACACACACACACCGAAAGACAAATAACCCAATTAAAAATGGGCAGAAGACATGAATAGATATTTTTCCTAAAAAGACATACAGACAGTTCAAAATCACTGATAATCAGGGAAATACAAATCAAAAGTACAATGAGATATCACCTCACATCTGTCAGAATGGCTAAAATCAACAACACAAGAAACAGGTGTTGACGAGGATGTGGACAAGGGGTTATTTCATGAAGACTGGGGTTATTTCATCCATCACTGCACTTAGCAGTGTAGTCTGTGAATAATGACTTCTTAATACATATCAGTATAGTTATCAAATATACTTCAAATGTGAGAACTCCCAGAAATGAATGACTCAGAAATACTGTTACCCTTGAGAAACATATTTTCACCACTGATGTATATTGCTTGCTGATCTGGACCTAATTTTCTAAGCTAATGTGGGGCTTAAAATTCTCCTTAATGATTACAACTCTGCTAAAAATTGATTCCACTGCCCAAATGGTCCTAGAAGATATATCCATTCTCTGGTGCTACCAGTTTTCAAATACCTGTTTTGATGATGATGATAGAAATAATTACTACCTATCTATTATAGGTTTGTTATATACATTCAGTAATAGGATCCTCACTATAATACGATAAAGTAGCGAGGACTTCCCCTATTATACAGATGAGAAAACTACAATCTGAAAAACTAAATATCTAGATAGAGTTTCCGTATCATCTCAGGGGCAGAGAGGTAAAGCAAACCAAGGCTTTTATTAGTCCAGAGTCCACTCTTTACAGATTTTTTACTATGTTATGTTAAAAAGTATTTTCCATTACATCAGAGCAACAGACACATGTTTAACTGTCAGCATATATTTTTAAATATCCTGAAATCATATTTAACACAAGTGATAGCTATTATGTCTACATTATTTAAATTACTTTTTTTATGTATTTGAAACCAACTTGCAAGTGTTTAGTAACTTGTATGTGCTAGGCATTACACAAATATTTTAAAATATTTCCTCATTTAAACTAATCTCTAACATTCCCAAGCTCCTAAGATAGGTAAAAATACTCAATTTCTGACATAAGAAACACACTCAGGTAATACAGGGCAGGAAGACCAATCAGCTCACAGATCTTATACCCTCAAAGACAAATCCTGTGTCCTTTGCTCCTTTAAACTGGATACTTTGATCAGGACATTTTCAGCATTTTATCACACAAGAGGACTTTCAGAACAAGATTATGGTATAGGAGAGAGTGATTGAGTGTTAGCCTGATTGTTGATGGAACAGTCTCCATTTTCTAGGGAGAGATGAAGCAGAAGTGATCTGGACACTTGCAAATTTTTCCTTGTGACCTGACTGTCCTTGTGGTAATAATATAAACCCATTATCAAATCATACGTGCTTAACTTGCATGTTTATTAAAGGGCATACTGAAAATGTTTTCCTCATTACTATCAAATATAGCAGTTCGCATAAAAAGACCAGACCCCTATATGTGAAAGGACAGAAAGACATGGTGGCCAAATAATGTCACTCAGGTAACAATGACAAGTTTGCTAAAATAATTCCTGAGCTAATATTTTAAAATTCCATTTTTGGGGGGCATCTGGGTGGCTCAGTCGGTTAAGTGTCTCACTCAATTTTGGCTCAGGTCATGATCTTAATTTGTGAGTTCAATCCTTGTACTGGGCTCTTCCTGAAAGCACAGAACCTGCATGGGAATCTCTCTCAACCTCTCTCACTGCTCCTCCCCTACTGGTGTGCCTAGGCACTTTTACTCTCTCTCAAAATAAATGAATAAACATGAAAGAAAAGAAAGAAAAATGTCCTCTCAAAAAACAAAACAAAGCAAAAAACCAACCATCTTTGGAGATTGATTAAATCAAACCATAAAAACCCCAATTCTCAAAAAGAATACTTAATACATAGTGTGTCCCATGACATTTTGATATTCAACAGGGAGTCTGATTTTTTTCTTTTGAACAGAACAGTTTGTCACTAATACTATTTCTATGATTTAGAAAGTTATACTAAAACATTCTCTCCTTTGGGAATGGATTTTAGATAAAAGATTGCAATTTAATAGGTTTTCTTTATCAAATGTTAAAAAGGAATTACAGATTTTAGATTCAAAAGAAAAAATGTAAAAAAGTAATGTTATAGGGAATTTAAAAAGGAAACAATAAACGTTAGACTCTCTTTTGATCTAGCACAGAAAATTTCACATTAAAAATATTTTGGGGCCACCTGTTGGCACATTGGTTAAGCATCTGACTCTTGATGTCTGCTCAGATCATGATCTCACAGTTTGTGGGTTCAAGCCCCACATCAGGCTCTGTACTGACAGAAGGAGCCTGTTTTGGATTCTCATTCCCTCTCTTCTCCCTCCTCGCTCACATGGTCTTAAAAAATATATTTCATTTTTTCAATTTGCAGCTTAGCATTATATTTAAGCACTATGTGGAAATGGATAGAAGCATGACACTGAGTTATTTATGTGTTTTGTTCCACATTCAATAAAATATTTCCAGTTTTCACTTTTAATTATTTTTGTACTTAGGCTTTATCGATAACCAGATCTGTCCTTAATGTATTAACAGAATACTGACTATGGAATACCATATCTCAGAATTTATACAGAAGTGTGTAATTAGGGTTTATACATATAATAAATGGTATCTTTTGTTCTCTAATGTCTTTTGAGATGGTTTCCAGAGTACTGAAAAAAGGAGCATATAAACACAATGAACATCCTTACACTAGGCTCAAGAGTATGTTTTTCACAAGCATTACTTCTTTTCAACATTATCTACTCCTTGTTTTTGCTTTTTGTTTGTTTGCTTTTTTGGTCAAGGGGAGTGGTTGACTACTTGTTTTACTTCTAATCTAAAAAGTCACTATTTTTTGGGAAGGCTTTTGATACAAATTGTATATAGAAAACATCTGGCTGAACCTTCCCTCTTCTTTCCCTTTCTCCACCTATTATGCCTAATTGCTCTTCTCAATTCCATGTTTTGGTAACACAGTTTTGATCTGGAATTGTTGATCAAGGTTTCTCTAGTAGGAGAATGAAGTTATGTTCTGACAAAACAAACTGAAGCTCTTTTTTCCATTGACTATTTTCTTTACATTGTAGTAGAAGACAGTCTTATTCCCAAGAATAAAACATGGAAGATTCTTTTCACTCCTCACTGCTAATGTAGTTAATGGCAATTTCTTTTGCTTTGTCAGAAACAACAGTTCAGTCATTAGTCCTTTTGCTTACCTGTCCTGTCAAATATTTGTTTCAGATCACATGGCACCGACTGACTACATGACATCTACATCACTAACACAAAAGCCTTCCCCCCAAAGGATCTCACCTGTCAAATTAAACTGTCAGCATTTCACAGCACTATATCCCTTGATTGATCATTGTTTTTCCTGAAACCTCCATGGATTCTAAAATCATTACTTTGGGCTATAAATATACTCAAACCATGAAGAAAATATAACACCTTTTTGAAAATAATAAAATTCTCTCTAATGAATCTAAAATCCATCCTGATACAATCTTAAATTTTCTGATTGATGACTTAAATCTTAATATGTTAATTCCTCCATCAAATGATTTGACTTTTTGTAGACTCACATTAGGTTCATGTAAAGCACTATAATTTATGTGTAACTTCTACAAACACTTTTATTAGTTTGCCTTGGGGTGGGTATATGAAAATGACATTCTGAATATAGAATATCATCATGAAATTTAGAACGTCTAATTTAGGAAAAACATATCCATTTCACCTTGTCTGCCAACTGCTCTTAATTAGTAAGGAATGTTGGGAGCACTGAGTTGAGAAGGACTCTGAGGCCACATCACAACCCTTTGGGAATAAATATCACAGAAATGCCTATTAAAGAAAGGAGTGCAGAAAAGGCACGTATGCCAGGTATTTTCAATCCAGACATACAGCACAGGAATTTACTTTCACTTTTCAGCTCCAGCAGTTAGTTATCTTTTTCAAATACTAGCAGATGGTGTTGATAAAATCCACCCTGCCTGTGAACAAACACAAAAACTCCTGCACCATACCCTCTAGGTTGATGTGGCATTCGTTTTTCTTAATTAAACTATCATTGTTAGGAAGCATCAGAAGAATTCTCTGAAAGCAAGTGTTTCGTCAAGGAGAGACACTATGTAAGCTCCAGGGAAAGCAATAAACAGATCATTACAGGGTTATCAGCCCCCTGCAAAGTTATAAATTAAAGAATCAGTATGCTATCAAGTGGCAAAGAGCAGAGGAACGAAGCCATGGACTGAATAGTCTATCTTTTCTTTTGAACTGAATGACAACCACATAAAACCCAAATACTCAATGCCCTTATTCTTTAAGTTTGAAAAAATTGCTTAATGGAAAATAAATTGCTCCTTAGAAAATTAGATCATTTGCTGTATGAAGTCTGACTTCAAAGACTTTACCTTTAGCCAGTGAATATTAGTAAAACACCAGAACCACTTTTAAGGCTAAAAAGGAAAATCATTGCCTCATTGAAAACGTTCTTGCTCTATATAGTTTTTATTTTTAGCTAGTCCTTTGTGAAATTGTCTCTTAAACTGCTCTCCCTCCATGAACTTTCTTCCACCCAACTGGGTGGAATTAAGCTCATCCTTATCAAGGTGCCTAACACATGCTACAGATTCTGATATTAAAGCAATTATCACACATTATTGTAATAATCTGATTACATAATGATCAGACCCACTAGAACTGGATGCTCAAAGGCAAGACCTATTTCTTAATCATCTTTTAATTTTCAGTACATGAAATAATGCTTCACATAGGTAAGGTCCTAATAAATATATGAGTAAATGAATAAATATATTTATTGGTATTATTGTTAAAGAGAAGAAAAGATAAGCTTGTCAGATTGAAGTTGAGCAGGGAGAATTTCTATTTTTGATAGATGAAAACCATAGAGGTTAAAATGGAAGTCAAAGGAAATAATAACCCTGAAGACACTTGGGGATGAGAAGTAGAATACATACTCTGGAAACACAAAACTGCAATAAAAAGATAGAGGTACTGAGGTTAGGGTTAGACTTGGATATAAGGATAATTGATATTGTCCACCCATTTTTTTGTTGACTGTAATTTTTTCCTTTAGGGAAGAGATGGTAAGAAATACAAGGAAAAGAGGGTAGACAGAGCTAGCAGAAATAGTAGCTTGGTATGTATCTGGTGCTTTACATATGCCATCATATTAAACTCCAACAGTACTGTGATATTGGTATTTCTATCTCTTCATCCTATTATAGCTAAAAAATGGTTTCTAAAAGATAATATCATTTTCATTCAAAGGCTATAGTCAATAAGGGGCAAAACTAGTATTTAAACTTATATTTTTTTGGTCCCACAGGCTTGTATCTGAACTGAGATGAGGAAGGAGCCCAACAATAGGAACTAATGTTCAGGCAGTATTGGTAGCACTCCACTGAAATCTCTTGAAATGGTTCTTGGTTTTAACTACCTTAATAAGTCCTTTTGATTTAGGAAGTTTTGTGCCTTAAAATAATGACTATAGTCTTTTGACCACTTCACATATAAAACTCCATTTCCCATCTTATCATAAAAGTAATTTTGAAGACAGACACAAATTATTTTGGTGAAGTATCAAAAGGGTAACAAGCTTTGGCTTTGGAACCTAACAGAATAGGCTCAAATCTAGGATCTCCATCACACTCCAAATTGGGAGAAATTTGCCCATGGATTCTAACATTTCTTCAAATCTTGTAAGCAGAGTTTCCAACTGTCCTTCTGTTCTTTATACTAGACTCTTTTCAGAGATGTTTGCACAAGAAATAGCCTCAGAAGACAGTGTCTTCCACCAGAGTAAAGGGCAAGGTTGCTTATAAGCCTGGGGGACACAGATAGGTTGCCCTCCAGAGCAAAGAGAAGACATGCTCATTATAAGGATTCAATTTTCCTAAGCTCATGGTTCTTCTCCTATAATATTTCTATAACCATGTAGGCAGATACCTTACATATTGATATCAGTCTATGAGAATTAGGGCTTAGAGAGTCAACGAACCAGGGGCGCCTGGGTGGCTTAGTCGGTTAAGCGTCCGACTTTCGCTTAGGTCATGATCTCGCGGTTCGTGAGTTCGAGCCCCGCATCGGGCTCTGTGCTGACTGCCAGCTCAGAGCCTGGAGCCTGTTTCAGTCTGTGACTCCCTCTCTCTCTGATCCTCCCCTGCTCACGCTGTCTCTCTCTCCTAGAAATAAATAAAAAAATTTTAAAAAATAAGGAAAGAGAGTCAATGAACCAGCACAAATGTTAATACTGCGGCTGTTGACACTCCTGTGTATAATAAACTCCTTTGATTTTTTGACCCAACAGTCTGGTGTCTTCCATCAACACCCAAGAAACTGTAGAGCAGATAAATTTGTTAACTTGCAAGTCCAGTAAAATTTGACTGTATACATCTGGACGTTGACTAACTGAATAACCTTGAACAGTTATTTCTAAATGTTTGCACTTTGGTTTTGCACTGTTATGAAATTTAAAAGTTACTATGCTTATAAATTTCTTACAATTTTCCTGAAGTAACTCCCATGGTCATTGTTAAAGCTGGAATAAGAAGCTAGCTGTGTCTGATTTTCAGGAGTCTCTCCTGCATGCACTTGCAGCCACATGTTGGAGAGGAAGCTGCAAAGTAATTTAGATTAGAAGTTGGACATTCCTACTTCCCATTCTTACAGGAAGCAAATGATAAAGGAGATAAGAGTCATTTATCTTTTGTTAGAAAAAGCTAGCCCACAGAAAACGATATACATCTCCAACAATTCTGTGGGTAAAGATTTATCCATGAATTCAGCTCCCAACAACAGAACGTTTTATCTTCCAAACACAGTATTTTGAAGCTTTGTCCACATTAGATTATTATGTTTCCCCCATAACATAAATAATCTTACTCTGTATCCATTAAAACAACTAGATAGCATTCTTTTTAATATCTTTTTTTATTTATTTCTAGGAGAGAGAGAGAGAGACAGTGTAGGCAGGGGAGGGTCAGAGAGAGAGGGAGATACAGACTCTGAAATAGGCTCCAGGCTCCGAGCTGGCAGTCAGCAGAGAGCCCGACGCGGGGCTCGAACCCACGAACCGTGAGATCATGACCTAAGCGAAAGTCGGACGCTTAACCGACTAAGCCGCCCAGGCGCCCCTAGATAGCATTCTTATTTCACAAATCCCAAGCTAAGATGTCCACCAGATAGTTTTAAAAGATTCAAAGATTCAGTTTATATTTCAAAATGTAAACAAAACTATGGCTTTTATAGACTAAATTTCTAAACATCATAAATTTCATGTTTTTCTAACATAAATATGAAGACACATAATACACAATGTATGCATAAATATGTATGTAAATGTAGAGATACACTGTTTCATTTCACAAGTTATGTATTATTTTGGCAAGCATTTTTTCTAATGTTGTCATGTAGTATACATACACATATACAGATTTCCTTTTTTAAACTTCAAATTTTATAAAAGGAATAAGCAGCAAGAGCCTAACATATTTTGCAAATATACTGTCTGATCACAACTCTTACTTTTGAAACTTTTCATTATATCAAATCTTCAATCAGCATAAGAATAAATATGATGTTTACTTTACCTCTACATATAGGAACAGGAAAATCCCATGAGGCTGTATTAACTGAATTGGCTATACAAGTGAGTTGAGGGTGGCCATCGAGAATGTATCCAGTCACACAGCTGTAGCGGATCTTGTCCCCAACGTCAAACCGTGTACCATACAATACACCTTTGGGTGGAACTCCTGGGTTTCCACAAGAGCTACTCTGCAATTCTAAGAAAAGGGGAGAAAAGAAGAGTTTATATATTTTAATGTTTTAGATTTTAAAAATTATACATAGATATAGATGTCTCTTTTCCTTTTAAAAAGTCACAATAAAAGGAAATGTCTTCTGTTTCAAGACATGTAACACAGAGGTATGGAAGGGGAACTAAATTTTACCAAAAAGGTATTAGGTTTCATTCTTTGTATTAGAAAAATTTAAAAATTTTACAGTATTTGATCTTTCTAGCAATTTTAAAAATCAATTTTACTCATATATTACAGATAATGAAAGCCAAGATTAATGCCATTTACATGGCTTTGTCAAAGTCACACTCTACTAACATAGTAATAAGTAAATCAAGCTTCATTACTATGCTTCTAATTACTTTGATGCTTCAGCTTAACCCTAAACCATAAGCATTTCTCTGGAAACACACACACACACACACACACACATATATGCTGGAAACTTTTTTTCCATGTAAATAAGAAAAATAGAGTAAAGAAGAGGACATATTTTTCAAGTTGAAGAGATTGCACCAGAATTCCCAAATTGTTTAAGGTAAACTTACAATAATAATAAGAAATGCATACAATTATGAAATTTTAAATAGGTCCATATGTAAAATACCTGGAAAATGCCTGATATGTTAGGATATTTTTTCTAGTACCTTATTTTATTAGTGGATGCTTAAAAGTGTCCAAGTATGCAAATGTGAGAGATTTTTTAAAATAATAGAATTTCAGGGGAAAGTCTAATTTCACTGTAAATGAAAAAAGTGGAAAGAAAATATATAGAAATAGCAAAACTTACAGAACTAACAAGGTAAGGGAAGAATAATTTTTTCCTGATGTTATTTTCTAAATTTTCTACTACCTCTATATTTCATACTCTAAATAATTATCAATAGAAATACAAACTAATAAATTAGATACTAAAGGTACTCAAGTTTGAGTAGGCTAGAGTTTAGTTCATGGTATTATACAAATGTTAATTTCTTTCTTTGACAATTATGCTATAATTACCTAAGTAGTTGATATTAAGATAAGATTATGGGGAAACTACTATTTTCACCATCTAACTCCAAGTCCAAAGTGATTGCAAAATAAAAAGCTAAAAAAGACACTGCAGCACAAAAATGAAGTATGTATTCACTTTGCCTTATATTTATCCCATTTGCTTAGTAAATTCCATGCAAGGTTATTTTCTACTAAACCAGATATCTATCAGCCACCATAATATTAAAAATATCAACAGCAGTAAGTAAAAATGACAATATGTAGATGCGATTTTACAAAAGTTTTTGTCATTTATAAATAAGAAGTGCACACAGAGCTGAAATTTTCTATTTTTATCCATAATAGGCTTACAGTACTTTTGAAACTGTTTTCTAAGTGAAAATTAGTTTTTCTGCATACACCTTTCAAAGACAGTTGAAAACACCAGTGATAAATTTCAAATGCAATCCATTTAATCAGTGAAAAATGTATTGAGGATTTATAAAACTTGCATTACATATATTAGAAATAAAACATTTCCTTTAATTTAGGACAAATATCTTAGAGTCCGAAACCTAAATAAGTTTTAAAAACTTAACTAATATTCATTAAATAGCAATGGCTTCTATAAATAATTTCCTTAAGCATCCTCTGAATTTAACAATATATCATAAACTAATATCTGTAAAAGATAAATACCAGTAACCAAGATTAAGGATCTCTAATATTTCATTTCACTACTTCTCCAAGGCATATGCTAAAAGGAACTTTCAGTAAAATTTAAAACATATTGCCTGTGAATTTTGACTAATTCTTTAAAAAATACGTTTTAAATGAACAGTGTAGTTTGCAATAGTTATTTTTTAAAAATTCATTTGATTGACACATGAGACGTCTACTGCAAGAGATGGTGAGGTTAATATGTTTTGATGAAATGAATAGCATTTAGTCCCTTGCATACAGTAATAACAAATGAAATTCTTTTAATGAAACTACCACTTGTGGCCTTAGAATCAATCCACTCTTTTTCCTCTCACCTCCTAAAAAATAATTAAGGTCAGGACTTCAATTATCATAAAGTTATATATCCAGGAGAAAAAAGCAGTTTCCAAATTATTTCACAAGAAGCAGTTAGGTGGAAGAATGAAGGGAAAAAGAAAGTTCTAAATAGTTCTTGTACTCTGATTTAACTTTGATTTAAATGAACAAATAAACATGAAGCAGAACAAAATACCAAAAGCAAAAATGGAAAACAGGAAGTCAGTGAATGAATAACTGGGTTGGAATCTTAATACAATACCTAATCTAATGCCTGCTTTGTGTCTGAATTATTTCCAAACCAACAGACAGATAAGAAGTTAGGCTGTTTCAAAATAAAACTCAAAAAAGATAATTCTAAAACATATATGGTTCACCTTCAGGAAATTCCCACTGTTGATTGCCCTTATTTTTTGACCTTCATAAATAAAGAACTACCCACCATCCTCTGTAGATAATAACTCAGGAAGACAGTTACTAAGGTGTTTCACATTCAGGTTTAATAGATCCCAATAGCCACTGCTCATGGATTCCTTTTTATAACTTTTAAAAAGTTTTTAGGTTTATTTATTTATTTATTTATTGTGAGAGAGAGAGAGAGAAATAGAGAGAGAGCAGGAGCAGAGAGAGAGAGGGAGAGAATCCCTAGCAGGCTCCATGCTATCAGCACAGACCCTGACACAGAGCTTGATCCCATGACCAGTGAGATCATGACCTGAGCTGAAATCAAGAGTTAGACACTTAACTGATTAAACCACCCAGGAACTCCATGGATTCTATTTTTTTGTCCTCTCCCAACCCTTTAATTTAGGATTTCTCTCTAATTTATGCCCATTTTAAGACACACAGTCAAGGATGGGTTATCAACTCAAAGAATTATATAACTCACCATCAAGAGGTACTGTATTGTGATTGAATATTCACATTTTAGTCTTGATTTTTTAAAGAAATAAACAGTGCTTCATATTTGAACTTTTTAAATTAACTTGTTAATTAATATAAGAGCTTTTGAACTAGCTAAGTTAGACTAATTTTCAAACATTGTTTCTGCCAGCTATCACCAGTTTGAACTGCAGGGTGAAATAAAGACACATTCTACCATGTTTGGTAAATCAGACTATAAACTAATCATCAATATACATGGTATTAACAATAAGTGGTGATTGTTTAAATTGTAAAATCTTTAAGGAAAATAGAGATTTAAGCAATAAAGAATTTTCATGTTAATTTGTCAAACATATCTGCAAGGAAACACTATTCTTGTTACTTCACTGTAGTTCTGAAGCAAATAATTATACCTAAAAAAGTAGAATTGCCAAATAGATTCAGTTATCTTCTTTTATAAACAGATGACACTAATATATGTATGGAAAAGTTTAGATGGTCAAAATAAAACAATTATAGGATCTGACATATTCTCATAATGTATTCCATAATGCAAAGATTAAAATGGGATTGGAGTGTTCTGGGGAGAGTACTTTAAAGTTATTGTCACGATACTATTGTTTGGGCATTGATCAATTCTTTTTAATGCAAAAATAAATCTATGAAATTCCTTATGTACTGCACCCTTATATACTGTGCTGGTCATGGAGCCTGCTTATGATTATCTCTCTCTCCCTCTGCATCTATCCCTCACTTGTGCTCTCTCTCTGAAAGATAATAAGAAGATAAAGAGGATGTCCTCATTTAAAAAATATATTTCTGAACATGTCAGAGACCCATTTTGTAAGTTTACTGTCTTGTCCAAATGACTGAGTCCATTTAAGATTCTATTCTTTTGCTGGAAATATATTTTATTTATTTTCTCTTCTCAGAGATAATGAAACTATAAGCAAATAATATGAAACCATTTTGGCAACATAAACTGCTAAAGTATATGGGATTATGATACAGCAAAAATTACTTGAGAAAGATCCAAGATAAATAAAAATCCAATTGTGTCATGGAGGTTGGAGTTTATTGACACTCCTCCATATTACTTAAAGGGAAACATAAACTATAAATTACTTAGTAACTGACACAACTATTTCATTCATCAGAAATCCTTGAGGATTAGTATTAACGCTGGTGTCCTGTGATGTATAAAGCAACACTGCCCCCCTTGCTTTCTGAGAGTTTACAATTTGAAAAAGTGAATAGCCTTAATTGTTGAGATGAGCTGTGAGCCATCCTCTTTTTTAGGCACTTAGGCATTTACAGTCCCACTTAAAGCTTGCAAATTACCCAACACCATATATGATTTTCCCCGCTGTTCAGAAAGAAAAAATGAGACTCAGGCAGATTAAGTAATTTTCTCAAAGTCATCCAACTAATGCATAGAACTGTAGTTCAAGCCCAGATGCCTCTAACATTAAAGAAAAATAAAGACCTAGATTATTTCATAATTGCATGTTGCTGTCCATGAAAAACACATTTATTTCATAAGTGTTTATTAAGCAGCTATTATTGGCAATACTCTGGGGATATAGTTTTGCAAATGACCAACATGGCCTTACCCTCATGGAATTTATCAACTTGACATTGACCAAGTCAGTAAGCAAGTAATTACATAGCATTAAGTATAATATGACAAGTGGTATAAAGGAAACATATATATATACACATACATGTACATATATACACATACATGTATGTACATATATATATAGAGAGAGAGAGCATGAAGTATGTTCAAAATTTGGAAATGTAAGGCTCAAAGTCCTATAATAGTTATTAGATTTGGCAAGGTTTAGTGGGTGTGCTAGGGTAGAAACAGAATTGAAAAGAATATCCCAAAAGAGTTGGCCAAAGATAGATTCATATAGTGACTACATATCCTATTCATTGGTTCATGCCTAGAAAGGGTAACTATTTCTGTCATCAAATGTTTTTTGAAGGAGATACTATAAGCTCTACAGAGGATATTATTTGGTTGCAAATAACTGAAATATATTCTAATTTTTACAAGTGTGTATGACATGACTTTGGGAGTTTAAAATAGAATATTAATTTATTCTTGAAAATGATGCACTGGTAAATGGAGCCATGGAAATTAATTATTAAAAATATGAGTAGCCAGGGATTCCTGGGTGGCTCAGTCAGTTGGGTGTCCAACTCTAGGTTTCAGCTCAGGTCAGGATCTCAGGGTTTGTGAAATAGAGCCCTGGACCAAGCTCCTTGTGGAGCCTGCTTTGGATTCTTTCTCCCTCTCTCTCTTCCTCTCCCCCATGCTCACTTGTTCTCTCTCTTGCATGCACATACTCTCTCTCTGAAAATAAATGAATCAAACACTTTTAAAAAACAAGTATGCACACAATTTGTACATGAGAATATCAACTTTATAGGGCTGTTAATATAATTAAAGCAATATATGTAAGTCATTTATATGCTGAGCAAACAATACATGGCAGATATTATTAGCTCTACAAATTGCAGGTTTATTTTTATTTTAATCAGTTTTGGATTTGAGTCTTCTAATTAGGTGTGATTAAGTTATGATCTACTTGAGTTAGGGCCATGTCTTCATTAATGCTAATTAATTTCCTTAGATTATTCCCGATGTCTTAAAAATTACCTAAAAAACAGTGATTTAATCAAAGGTAAAATTCAATCACCCCTCTCTAGGTCATAAATGAAATTCAAGGTATAATTTCTTTCTTATTTTTAATCCTTTTTAATGTTTTTATTTATTTTTAAGAGAGAGTGAGAGAGAGAGAGAGAGAGAGAGAGAGAGAACACAGGAAGAGAAGAGGCAGAGAGAAAGGGAGACACAGTATCCAAAACAGGCTCCAGGCTCTGAGCTGTGAGCACAGACTCTGATGCAGGGCTCAGATATGTGAACTATGATGTCATGACCTGGGCTGAAGTCAGACGCTCAACTGACTGAGCTATCCAGGCACCCTCAAGGTGTAATTTCAATTCCCGACAGAAAATTCATACAACCAATTCACAAAGCTTTCCTCTGGGTGTCACTGATTCATTAATTCTTTCATCTATTAGTTGGTATCATGTATGCAGCACCATGCCAGGCAGAGTGAATATAAAAAGATAGCTGATATCGCCTCACAAAGTCCAAATACATTTTTGAAAAATGTTTAAAATACTTTTTAGGTTTGTCTGGGTGGCTCAGTCGGTTATGCATCTGACTTCAGCTCAAGTTATGTCCTCACAGCTCTTCGGTTCAAGCCCCACATGGGGTTCTGTGCTGACAGCTTAGAGCCTGGAGCCTGCTCCAGATTCTGTGTCTCCCTCTCTCCCTGAAACCTCCCCTGCTGTTCCTCTGTTTTTCTCAAAAATAAACAAACATTAAAATATTTTAAAATGCTTTTAAAAAAATGTAAATCCTGAAAAACAGTGTATATAAAGGACTGGGGCATCTGGGTGGCTCAGTCGGTTAACTGTCTGGCTCTTGGTTTTGTCTCAGGGCATGATCTCACAGTTTGTGGGTTTGAGCCCCACGTCAGGTGGGTTTGATGCTGTGGAGTCTGCCTTGGACTCTACATTCCTCTCTCTCTCTCTCTCTCTCTCCCCCCCCCTCCCTCCCTCCCCTGTTCTCTACCTCAAAAATAACTAAACTTATAATTCTAAAAAGGACTGTAAGAGAAGATAGTTTTTATCACATTTTCCTTGGAGAGATTCAACAAAACTCTACTACAAAGCAACTTAGAAAAAGTGTTAATAAACACTTTACAATAAGCTTAGTTTTCAAAAAAAAATCCCCAATTTGTTAGGAGCACAGGGATAATTGTGACAGGCAAAATATTTAGTGAAATATCCAGAAGAAAACCTGACCTTGAAAACTGGAACAAAAATTCAATGAAAGGATAGCGGATACCATGACTACAGAATTGCATAATTATTCAGTCAAATAGATGAAGCATGATCCTGCTGAGATCAATTAACAATGCTTTAAAACACTGTAAAATTATATCTACTAAGGGAAGTAAAATCAAGTTGTTTGTACTTCTTACAGAAAATTAATCTTGGGGTTTTATTTCCCAGATGATTAAAAATAATTTAGGAGAACATAACATCAAGTTGAACCACCTAGTACCTCTTATCCTGAGACGTCAAAGCACTTAACCAACTAATACATTTTCTAACTTTCCTAGTGGTATAAAATGTTCTTTTATTAAAGATACTAAACCATTTCATTCATGTAGGATATAAATGGTCTCATTTGAGAATCACTTGGAGATTGGTTGAACAAATATTTTGTGAATATTTTGCATCAGCGATTACAACCATTCTGTTCCCATGGACTTTTACTTCAGTATATATGACTGAATGAATTTTTTTTAATTTGCTTCCTCACTAGACTCTTAGCATCTTGAAAATAAGGGATCTAATTCACCTTTATGTGTTAAGAATTTAGTGCATCTTGTACGATATTGTTGGCAAGCAAAGAAAGAATTGCTCAGATAATTGACTAATTTCCTCTAATAGAAAAAATATATAAAAGATTATCATAATGACATAGAATTTGTTAGAGTGAATATTTAGACACAAAATAGAGTGGAACTGGTAGACAAGAGAGCTGTAGGCACATCATAATCTAAACTTGTGTCATAATAAGTACTGGGCCACACTGGCAGCATGTGATTTATAGGCATCAAATTACATAGTTATGCCACTTAAACCTGTATTTGTTTTTCCCAGTGAAAATGCATTAACTTTTACAAGCCACTTGCTAAGCATAAGCATAATTCCCAAGCTGATAGCCATCCTTTGGTCCTCAGTGAGATGCCAGAAATGGAGCGGACATTAGACCACATTTGCCATTTTAAAAGTTGTCTTGAAGCTTCAGAAAGGTTTTTAATCAAAAGGACGTTATTGTTTATCATTGTTTTAACTTATGAAAAAGGTTAAAAATATTAGTTGCTGGAGAAGAAATGAGAGTAAACCAGGGATGTCTTACTTCAACTACCTAAGAAGAAAACAGATTACTGGAGTGATTTGGCTGGGATGATGTAGAAGGAACAGAGATTAAAATGTGCTTTAAACAGCAGAAGAGAAATCTATTGTCACTATTTTTTTTAATTAAAGTAAATCCTCGGGTGGGCTGATTATTAATTCCAAGGAAAGGAAGTGCGAAGCAGAGAAATAGTGTAAAACCAGATACATACAAATTTATGTTATCTAGGTAACATCGTTTGGTTTTAATATTAGTATATTGGGCCCCCAGGTAACATAAATAAAAGAATTTAGAGTCAGAATAACAGTCCAATGCAATAAAGAAAATCCATTGCACAATATCCAAGACTAGTAGTTGCTGGATATGTACTTTTGATCTCTGAATAGGAGGCAACTAACATTCTTTCAGTTTCAAATATCTGATCTGTTTTTGGTTTCTGGCAAAATAAATTTTACCACCGAAGCTAGACTTGTGATAAATAACACTCTATTTTTATTTTGTAAACCAACTACCAATATGCATGGAAAAGTCATAAAATATTTAAAAATTATGATTATTCAAACCTAAGTAGAGTCTATATAGCTACCAGAATATTAACAAAGAAAAATAAATACAATTATTGAATGGAAGCATATTAGCAGCCAACCTCACTTTAAGGTTTCTAAAAATGGAATAATGCTGCATCTGGTATGAGTAGTTTTTGATAACTTGATTCAGAATACTAGAAAAACATGAATAGACTCTCTTCTCCTATGACAGAATTGGGACAAGTATCTGAATTAGGATTTTTGGGTAGTTTAATTCTGTAAAAGGACTGTTAAGATGATTATGGATAATTTACTAGATTATATACTCCTCCAATGTGAGTGAGAGATGCCACTATGTTTCAGCAATTAATCAATCACCAAATAATTACTGAAGCCTGAAGTATATAAATGTCAAAGGGATACAAAAAATAGTATTCTATTTCTGTTCTTTTGGAATTTATAACTCAATTGGAAACGTAACATATCTATAGTGTGATCTTCTGGCAATTAAATAATAAAATGGACTCCCTAGCTGAATTTTTAAGAGTTACCTATTACATATTTATACAAAAGGAAGAATATGGTATGAAATGAGAGGACGATTTTAGTTGGAGAGGAGTCAAGAGAAGCATCAAATAAATTATATAAAGAAAGAAAGAGAAATGTACAAGATGTGGTCAAGGGTAATATGTAAAACAAATAGCTTAACTAGAATACCATACATATAGGAAAACCCAGAATGAAACTCTAGAAATGAAAATTAGGAGGGTGACTGGATGGCTCAGTCAGTTAAGCGTCTGACTCTCAGTTTCTAGTCATGATCTAACAGTTTATGAGATTGAGCCACATGTCAGTGTGGAGCCTATTTGGGATACTCCCTTTCTCCCTCCCTCTGCTCCCCCCTCCCCCATTAATGCTTTCTCTCTCAAAATAAACATTTAAAAAAAGAAGTAAATATTAGGGTGACACTCTGGAGAGGCTTTAAATTAGCTGTCTTAGGGCCAATGTTATGTTAATGCAGCCAAAAAGGTCTCATAATGAAATAGACAGCAGTTATTATTCTTCGTGACTCTCTGATTGGTCTAGGCTAGGAGGGACCAGACTATGCCCTCAGGTCTTCAGGGTCCCAAGATTTCTTCCATCTTGCTGCTCTGCCAGCCCCTTGGGACTTGCATTTGTAAACTTGGTGGCACTGGATTTCCAGAAATGTTGAATTCCAAGCTACCTTGAATTCAAAGAGGATACTGAGAGAAAGAAGCTTTCCCTCCCTTTCCTTTATTCCTGACAAAACCCATTCTCATTACTACATTCTATTCAAATTCCAAAGCTTCTGGGAAATGCACCACCTTTTCCCCACTCCCTGTTAAGGTCAATTCTAGTTCCTCATGGATCAGTACCTGTTAAAGCAGAAAAGGAATGGCTAAAATAAATATCCCTCTGTGGATAAGAAAAGGAAATAGTCCACAGTCACTGGTCATGAAAATAAATGGAACATATTAGGCATTGTGAAGCTCCTCCTACCTTGGAGGACCCTGGTTTTGTTCTCCAGAATGTACTCCTGTGTTCTGTGTCTTCTGTTGTCCACTGGCATTTCCTGTTGAATAGTTCTTACCTGTCCACATTCTCTGTGGCAAAATTTGAGGGGGGAATGGGAGAGTAGACTATCCTTGGGAGTACAGGGCTCATACCCTAAAGATGTCCTTAAGAATTTAATAGTCAGGGGCACCTGGGTGCCTCTGTCGGTTAAGCGTCAGATTTCAGCTCAGGTTATGGTGTTGTGGTTCATGGATTCAAGCCCCACCATTAGTGCAGAGCCTGCCTGGGATTCTCTCTCTCCTTCTCTCTGCCCCTCCCCATTTTGTACTCCTTGTCTCTCAAAAACAATAAATAAACTTTACAAAAAAGAATTTAGTAATCAAAGGGATTTGAAGAGTTCTAGGATTTATTTGGCTAAATCTCCCCCAAAAAATTACTAGGAACTGGTTTGTTTCCAGTTATTTTCACATGCCAATGAACATTCTCCACCCACCCCCAAACTATTTTCCATCTCTCTCATTGTCTTTCTAATTGGGACTACCTTGGAGTAATCTGAAGCAATAAGCTTGGGCAGGAATGCAACATTATTTGTCCCCTCTTTGCCCCAGGGCTGGCTTCCATCCTTTGACTGAGTAACTTAATAAGAGACTCTGACAAGCCTTCCTATTCCCTGCTGTACAGAAGCAGTGGGCTTTTCCAACTCAAAAGTCATGAGAATTTTAGACTTTATTTCCATCCCTCTTTTAAAACTGGCCTATGTATGTATGCTTGAGCTCTTGTCTGTGTTGTAAAACCGTGTCAAAGACAGCCAGGAAAAGGCGCAGGCTTTAATAATTTTTCTCTCATTCTTCTGAACTAGATCCTCATTGTTCTGCCTTCCAGGTTGTCAGAGCAAGTACAGTAAAACCTTGCATTGTGAAGAACTTGTTCTGTGAGTGTTCTGCAAGACAAGCAAACATTTCTAATAAATTTTAACTTGGAAAATGAGCCATGTCTTGCAATATGAGTAGTACGAGACACTGAACATCATACAACCACAATTGAGCCAATGGTTCTTGAAATTTGCTTTGATATATGAGTGATCAGAATCACAAGCATGTTTCCAGAATAAATCATGCTTGTAAACCAAGGCTTTACTGTACTTCACTACACTTGCTATGACATAGAAAAGTCACCAGCTGCCTAGTTCATAATGTTTCCTCACTGCGATTCCTGACTATAAAACATTAATGCATGTTGTAGGTATTTAACACCCCAATTTCAGTACAAATATTTCATCAATGCCAGACACAAAAAAAAAGTTTAAAAAAACATTTTAAAGCATAAAGGAAGTTAACATAGTTTCTAGGAAAAAGTCATAGGTTGGATCTCTTGATTAGTATAGAATTGGCCCAAAAAGCAGACTACTTCCTCGAAGCCACCACTGGACTTAAGTTTACATTAATTAAGTCACTGCCACCTCGCCACCAACTTCTAACCAGGGGAAAGAGACTGGAGAAGAATCTCTTGAACTTGCAATTGAAAAATCAGGGAGTCAGCAAGAAGCAGCGAATACACCACTATGTTTTGTCCACAGAAAGCTGCAAAATGCCGGAGCGATGTAAAATTGCAACATGGATAATGAAATCCACAGTGAGAATCTGTGGGAGAACTGCCTGGGCCTAAGTTCCATGCTTCATTCTCACACAAAGTACATATGCTTAGTGGAACTTAATTCATATTAACCATGAGGCAGTCTCAGAAATGTGGAGGGGGGGGTGCTTTGTTTTTTTCCCCTGTCATTTTCAATTACAGAATGAAATAGAGATTGACAATTTGTCTGATCATTCTGCCTCATTTTTGGGGATCTCCCCTTCATCCTATTTGAGAGTTTATAGGTTAATTCTTTCAAGGTACCCCCATATAATCCTTCCATTTCTGGTTACAGAAGCAAGTCCAATTTCCCATTTGATGGTCAAAATCCTCTATAATTGTGCCTGCTTATACTGCTCCAAAATCTATGTTCAGTCCAAATTATTTCAAATCTCTTTGGGAATTCAATTCCCTTTGAGAAAAAAATTCTGAATCCCATACTGAAACAAATTCTGAGACAGTAATCTTCGTGGAGGTAGGATTGGTACAGAATTGAGAGTTTCTTGGATGACAAAGAATACAATGAATCTTGACTATTTTATTTTTCCAGAGTAATGTTCAATCTTTCCTCCCTACATGAAGAGCTCTGAAGATGTGAAGGAAAATTAGGAACAAAGGGGCTTGTTCCAGTTAACTTGCATTCTTGCAATTAACCTCATCATCAGAAAATGAATAGTGAAAAATATTCTAGGAATGAAATCAAATGAACCTGGCTATGAATTCTATCTGTGCCATTTACTAATGTGTGGCCAGAGAGGCTTTTAATACTTCAGTTTCTTCTCTGGTACCATCAGCATTACAGAAATTTATTTGAGCTACTTAAGCAAATTAATAGGAACACACTATAATTTTAACTATGTTGTGAGTTTCTTGATATCACCACATTTTAAATTTCACTTAATGGTCACTTGTTTCGTACTGAAAGGATTTGCACATGAACTCTTTCTTCTTAGGAAATGTGTATTTATGAGCCTTGAGTTCATTGAATATGTCTGATTTCATTCTATTCAAACCACATCACATTTAACAATGGCAAATGTTTCCCAACAATGCATTTACACTGTTATTCAGTTCATTTATCTTCACTGAGATCTTAACATTAGAATGTACTTTACCTTTTTAAGCACTGACATCTACTAATCATGCTAACTAGTTTTGTTACTGGTTATAGCTCATGGTATAGCACAATAGAAATTGTTTCACAAGAGCTATGAAAAACTAATTGAAACCAATTATGACAATTATCTCTCTGTTCAACTGCTTGCACTAGACTCTTCCCTCATTCCATACTATCAGACTGCAGACTATTTTCCCTGATGTGACCTATCCAATTGCATTTTAGGCTTAATTCAGTGAGCATGCATACTTCTGATTAAAATTAATAGGAGCTATGCATGGTTTGAGTGAGGACTGGAGTTATTAGGATTGTAATATGAATATAAGTGAGAATTAAGTATCATTGGACCTTCTTATTTTAATTAAGTACCCAAACACTCTTAATCAAGCATATAATTAAATTTAAGGGGAAGTGCATTGTGTGCTAATTGCCATTGATTATTAATAGTATGCTTATTTATGCATACAAACTCTATAATGGCATATCTCTCCAAATTGTTTCTGAATGACAATAACTGAATTCTGCATAATGAAACTATTAATGAAATGGAGTCTTACAAGAAATGTCAGATGAGAAAATAGTGCAGATCTCAGAATTCTTCTTTCCTAACTTCCTTTTGAAAAATTAGAACACGTCACATGAATTCACATGGAAAAACATTCATTAAATGGAATTGCTGCTCTTTTTCCCAGTTATGTCTTGTTTTGGGGGACAGTATATGTTTTGGGGATAGTTGGTTAAAACATTCATGAGCACTAAACAATAGTTCATCTTTATTTTAGCCTTTAAAATTATTTTTAATTTTGCAATTATATACATTTAGAAATGGTTTTTCATTGCATGCTTTCAATTTATTCTTTTCATGTATTTGTTTATTCATTTATTAACTAATGGTCCTTTGTCTATTAAGAAGTTACTGCACCCTGCGCATTTGTCTAGGCACTGGAGGATACAACAGTAAGCACTGCATACCCCTTCTGTGGAGCTTCCCTCCCTGCCCACAAGTAAGCTAAAATTTGTGAGGAGGTGGTGGAGAAGGAAAATGTAATAAAGAGTACATTAAGTAATATGAAGTATTATGAAGTAATAAGGAGAAATATAAAGGAAGGAGGATGAGAAGTTGGCAGAGGAGGTAGAAGTTTTATATATGTTAGCTAGGGAAGATCTTCCTGAGATGGGGATGTTTGAGTTATCTAACTGAATGAGGAACTAGCCATAAGGATATTTGAGGAGAACATACCCCAGGAAAAGAAACTGCAAACTTAAAGCCCTTGATGCATAGACTTTCTGGGGTGCTCATGGAAAATAAGAGTCCATTTCAGTTGGAGTGGACCAACTTAGATGGATATTGGGAAGAAATAAGATGGGAGATTTAAAACAGGGCCAGACAGTATATGAGTCTGAAAGCACTGTAAGCATATTTTCAACTCCTTCATTTGAAATCTCTTTAAAAATAAGTTTATGTAGCTATTTCCTGATACATTTAAGGCATATAAATTTTCTCCTTACAATGGAAAAGAGATTCTTACCCTCTTTTAATACCCCAAACTATCCATCTCTTAACATATCCTTCTCATAAAATTTTGGTTGAAATATTTGTTTTCTTGCTTTCCCTAGAGTTAACCATTGCCCTTTCTTTTATTTTTTATTTCATATTGAGTAAAATCTCAACCTTAAACTCTTCACCGGTTGTCTGAACCTCTTCACTAACAATCAGGCACCTCAACTTCAACTTCATTCAATTTGAACTTCATTCAACTTCAACTCAATGAAGAAAAATTTTCAGAACATTCTAATCCCCATCTGGGCAAGCTGATTTCTAGTACATATTTCTAGTACCAGGAATTATTCTGATAATTCTATTAAACTGTCTTCTTAGTTGGATCATGTCTTTCCTATATCCCATAATATTCTCTTTGTTATAATGAAGCACCAGTAGCATACAAACAATGTGTGCTTAAGAGACAAATAATGCACTTATAGGTATCAGTGTCTTCATACTGTGCTCAAATTCCATGATAGTTTAGATGGGTACAGAATTCTATTTACATTACACTTTGCAGGACAAAGCAACACAATGCCGATGTTCTAAAGACCGAAGCTATTCTGAATTTTGTCACTTTGATTTGGAGCTTGTTTTCCCAATTTCTCTGGCTAAAAATTGTAGATCATTGCATAGTTTAGAATTTTATGTTATTTGAAAAGGAAGAAATTATTTTCAACAATTGTTCTGGATGCTTATTGGGCCATTTTAATATTGAAACTTAATCCATGTCGTTTCCATTAGAAAAAAAATTGGATGATTTTTATCCTTTATTTTATCAGTGATCTCTTTTAAGAGAGATTTGAAAGTGCTTATTTGAAAGCACTATTGGATTGCTCCTCTAATTATTATCACTACTGCTATTACGTTACATCTTCTTTCCTAATTCCTCTTTTTCCTTTGTTTCTCTGAAGTTTTCAACAAATTTGCCTTTAAATTCCTCTATTGACTTTTCATGATTACTTCATTTTTTAAAAAAATGTCTAGTAGTATTTCTTTGTTCTTTTTCTATGGTATCATGTTCATATTTCATATTTTTTAAAGAACATTCGTTTTAGTTTTTATGTTTGTTCATTTTTAAAGTTTTCTTTTTGTTCCCATTGAATCTGTTTCTTTTAAATTATTAATCTTTTTTTGGGGCGCCTGAGTGGCTTAGTCGGTTAAGCATCCGACTTTCACTTAGATCATGATCTCGCGGTTCGTGGGTTAGAGCCCCGCATCGGGCTCTGTGCTGACTACCAGAGCAGAGCCTGGAGCCTGTTTCAGTCTGTGACTCCCTCTCTCTCTGACCCTCCCTTGCTCACGCGGTCTCTCTCTCTCTCTTAGAAATAAATGAAACAAAAAAAAATAAAATCTCTTTAAAAATAAATAAATAATTATATCTTTTCGTTTGGTACTTTAGCATCTCTCCTAGGGAACTTCTTCAAAAGTTACATTTTTTAAGCCACTGGGTGGTTCAGTTGGTTAAGCATCCAATTTCAGCTCAAGTCATGTCTCACGGTTCGTGAGTTCTGCACTGAGAGTATGCAGTCTGCTTGGGATTCTTTCACTCTCCCTCTCTCTCTGCCCATTTCTCTATCAAAAATAAATAAATAAACTTACAAAAAAAAGTCAGATTTATTTTTATTTGTCTGTTAATACTTACAACTATTTAAGCAAAAAACTGAATAGATGCTCTGAGTATACATGTCATACTTGATACATGTAGACTACACTGTAGAGTAATTTTCTTGATAGTTTTGTCAACAGACCAACTAAGTCAGTATCTTTAAGTATTTCCTATTGGGCTGATTATATTCTGCATAAAAGAATCTTAAGTCATCTTCTTGGAGAATCCAGAGGTAGTGTCAGTTTTCTGTGAGTTAAGTGATAAATAGTGTGTGTATAAAAGAGGGGTGTCAAAATTTTGTATAGAAATACTCACTTAATTCACCCAGCTTTTGAATTGGGCCTTTCTTTTCAACTTAACTGAGACTCACTACCCAGAGACTATTTTACCCTTTTGAAAGAAAATACTTCTAATATTCAGTCAGAGTAGAGAAACAGAAGTTGCCAATCTCGTATTTTTGCTTCTTAATTGGATTTTCAACTAATCTTCTTGTTTTAACATGACTTTTAGTGTCTCTTTTAGGGATACCTGGTGCCACTAATGAATGAGACCTTCTGGACATTCTGCACTATAAATTGCATTGATTCTTGGCTTTCTCCATTAGTGAAGTAGGATTCAACCTTCTAGTGACTTCTGAGTCTGTTACCACTGGTTTGTCTGATTACTAGCTTCCAAAATATCATTTGGTTTTAATTCTCCCCCATTATCTATATTCTTGTGAGTTTCTGGCATTTAAAAACCTTTTATTTTAGATGTGTGTGAGGAGAAAGTAATAGTCAATGTGTTTAATCTTTTATCATCATGTGAAACTCCTTACCCAGACCTCATATATCAATTGGAAAATAAGAAATTTACTCTAAAGTGGACATCACTTACTAAGCATATGGTATATCAAGTTATAGTAGATAAAAGCACTCTATAATCCAAAATCTAAGAGTTTTCTAGTGATATATTTTAAAATACGTAATTGGATTTATAAGTAAATATAAACAATAAACATAGTGTTCTAGAGGTTCTAGAGTCATTAAATTAGCAAATATGTTGGATCTACCTGCATTTTAATCTCAATTTTATTTAAATTAGCTGGAATGTACACACTGTGTACATTTGTCAAAACTCATGGGATGTGCAAGGCCAAAAATGAACTGTAATGTAAACTATGGACTTCAGGTGATAACATTGTGTCAATGTATGTTCTTTAAATAATTTTTAATGTTTAATTAATTTGGAGAGAGAGAAAGAGGGCGAGCAAGCATGTGCGAGCGAGCATGTGTGCAGGAGAGGCAGAAAGAGAGGGAGACACAGAATCCAAAGCAGGCTCTGGGCTCTGAGCTGTCAGCACAGAGCCCAATGGTGGGGTCAAACTCATGAACTGGGAGATCATGACCTGAGCAAAAATTGGATGCTTAACTGACTGAGTCATCTAACACCCAATGTACGTTCTTCAATTGTAACAGATGCACCACTCCAGTACAGTGGTTCTTCGGCAGATGCTTCAGATATTTTATGAACAATATTGTCTTCTTAGATGATTTTGGAGCTCTATTAGAATAAAAGTAATCATTCAGTTCTTAAGGACTTCAAGAAAATATGTTATAAATATATATTTAAATGTCATTGTTTCCAATTGGCAGTATCATATCTACTAAAACTGTTCACTGTAATCAAATTCAATCAAACTAGCAGCCAACTAGAAAAAAAATATTCCACTATCATGGTGAATAATGTTCAGTATATGTTAAGGAAAACACTTGTTTCAATTCTTCCTAAATCAGTGCCTGCATACTACTGCATGTATGTTTTTAAGTTTGTATTGAGCTGTTAATTTCAGCTATAAAAGCATATGTAGAATATACAGATTTAAGATGCATAATAATAAAATACATTAGGAAGGCTGAGAGTATGTAGGCACAAGGGGAGTTGGCAAACTATTTTCTGCTCTATTTTACTGTGAAACTAAAACTTCTGTAAAATGAATTCTATTAAAAATAAAAATAATAAAAACATTATTAGGAAATGCCACCCTCTCTCAGTCCCTTTCTCACCCTGTAGGAGTCTGATGTAACTGCTGACCTGCTGAATAAACCTTCTTTTGTCTCTCTGTCCCTTGAGGTATTTGTCTGCCAATGTTTTCTGTACTTCCTCCCTTTTCTATGGAGTAAACTCACTGGAGAGGCTCTAACCCTAAGGGAGGTCACTTCTATTTTCCACCTGTTCATGTTGTGGATGAGCAGGTATGTTTGAGGCTAAAAATGGTAGGCTAAATCCAGGTCCTAGGCTCACTGCAGTCTCCTTTCCAGCTTTAGCATAACAGAGTTAATGTTTTGACCCATTATGACTTTTTTGACTACTTTCCAATTGGTTCAGAATGTAGAAAGAAGAGATGACAGAATGGACACACCCTTACTCCAACACATTTATCTCTTCTGCAAATTACTCATATTTTCTCCATTCATTCAGTACTCAGTTACTGGATTTCTGTGTGCTCAGCACGGTGCCGTGGCTTTCCAAAATTGTTCCCTGTTCTATAGACATATACTTTCTGGTAGAAGAAACTCTCCTGAACATTTGACCATCATATTAGGTGAAAATAGGGTCACCTGGAACACAAAAAGAGCAAAAAACAATTTTACCTGGAAAATACAGAGAAAAATATATTCAGACTGGTTTTTCAATTATGAATAAGAGTTAATTTGGTTAAGATGGGATAAAAGGTATGAATGAATAGGACTTGTTTCGGCAATAAAAGCAAATTGGAGCCACCAGAGTTAAGAACATATGGTTATGTAGACAAATGGATGCAAAACTATAAAGGTATTTGGCGACCAGATTGTAAACACTATTGATTACTTTATATTCCAGTTCACGATCATTGGGGCTTTCACAAAAGTTAAATGGCATGACGAAGATTACATTTTTAAAATATAGCTATGGCAACAGAACAAGAGCTAAAATGAAACAGAGTAAAAGGACACTGTAGACAATGGAATCAGGTAGGAGTTTTCTGCAACCAGAGAAAAGAAAGTCTCATACCAATAGCAGACTAACTTCTTATTAGTCAGTTAAAGTTATTCCCATACACAGGAATGTCTCATGACTGATTTCCCACTGGAGAAAGCCTCAAATCTTCCTGCAATTAATGACACCCCCAATTTAAGCCCACATTTCTTATATAAACATATCCAACTCTGCTTGTTTAAGAATGTCCTAAAATTTGCAGTAAAATGACTTAAAGATCTGAAATTTAGCACAGGTGCTATCACTGTGGTCATGTGACCTCAGGTAAGTATCCCAACCCCAAGGTGGTAGGATTTCTTTACCTGTTAAATTCCATGAGGGCATAGACTGTGTCTATCCTGTCCATTACTACACTTAGCCCCGAGCCCAGAGCATAGAACATAAGTGTCAGAAAATATTTAATTAATTTAATGAAGTGACAATAATATTTGCCTTATGTACCAGATAGGGGTCCTCTGCAGAATCAAAGAATAGAAGGGATAAGCATTGATAAACAGCTTAGCCATGTTAGAAATATTAGTTTGATTATTAGTTGGTATATACACACATATGCATACACATACATTATATTACAAAAATAATGCAAATTGACTATGGAAAACTTTAAATTAAAATAATTCACAAAAAATACACCCCAAAACATCCAACAGGCATTATTAAGCTATGCCAAGATAATCATTAAGATGTGCTTATACCCAGGCTTCTTCTATGAAAATACAAACCTTAAAAAAGACCATAATTGCACAGACTATTTTATATTCTTTTTCTAGAAATAGATTGTAAAAAATAAGCACATAATTAAATGCTATAAATATTGCATTAAAATTATAAACTATTTATTTTAACCATATTCAATAATTTAATTATATGATATATTGGATAAAACCTTTTCCTTTTCTCTTGTTCTTTGTAGAGAGAATTAAACAGAGATCATTTTTATAGAATAGTCAATTAGTAAAGAAAACTCCATAGGGGGATTCAGCACTGGTATCACAAATCTATATGTGATAAACAAATACAGTTGTTCTTATAAAAGATAGTGTGAATACAAAAATAAACTCAAAATGGATAAAGAACCTGAACATGAGACAGGAAACTATCAACACCCTAGAGGAGAAAGCAGGAAACAACCTCCTTGACCTCCACCGCAGCAACTTCTTACTTGACACATCCCCAAAAGCAAGGGAATCAAAGGCAAAAATAAACGATTGGGACCTCATCAAGATTAAAAGCCTCTGCATAGCAAAGGAAACAACCCACAAAACTAATAGGCAACCAATGAAATGGGAAAAGATAGTTGCAAATGACATATCAGATAAAGGGTTAATATCCAGAATCTGTAAGGAACTCACCAAACTCCACACCCGAAAAACAAACAACCTAGTGAAGAAATGGGCAGAAGATATGAACAGACACTTCTCCAAAGAGGACATCCACATGGCCAACAGACACATGAAGCGATGGTCAGCATACCTCCTCATCAGGGAAATACAAATCAAAACCACACTGAGATACCTCACACTTGTCAGAGTGGCTAAAATGAGCCAATCAGAGAAGTCTAGATGCTGGCGAGGATGTGGAGAAACAGGCACCCTCCTGCACTGTTGGTGGGAATGTAAACTGGTACAGCCCCTCTGGAAAACAGTGTGGAGGTTCCTCAGGAAATTAACAATAGAACTCCCCTATGACCCAGCAATAGCACTGCTAGGAATTTACCCAAGGGATACAGAAATGTTGATGCATAGGAGCACATGTACCTCAATGTTCATAGCAGCACTCTCCACAATAGCTAAAACCTGGAAAGAGCCTAAGTGTCCATCAACAGATGAATGGATCAAGAAGATGTGGTTTATCTATACCATGGAATACAACATGGCAATGAGAAACAATGAAATCTGGCCATGTGTAGCAACATGGATGGACCTTGAGGGTGTTATGCTGAGCGAAATAAGTCAGGCAGAGAAGGACAAATATCATATGTGTGCACGTATAGGAGGATTAGGAGGAACTTAACAGAGGACCAAGGGGGAGAAGAAGGGGGAAATGGTGGGGGAAAGGGAGAGAGGCAAACCATGAGAGACTCTTGAATGCTGAGAACAAACTGAGGATTCATGGGTCTGGGGGGTAGGGGGTGATGGGCATGGAGGAGGGCACTTGTGGGGATGAGCACTGGGTGTTATATGGAAACCAACTTGACAAGAAACTATTTGTAAAAAAAAAATAAAAAGATAGTGTGAATAGATTAGTGCTGAAGTAATCAATACGTGAACACCTACTTTTACAATATATATTAAAAGATCAATATGTCCTGCAATCCATTAATGTTTAGTGGTTATCATGTGGACTCAGAGTTGAGATCAACAGGGATTCCCATTTAGCTCTGCCGTGTATCAGCTGAGTAACCTTGAACAAATCAATCTTCATGAGCCCCAAATTTCTTATATGTAAACTAGATGTAATAATCATCATCATGTGTGATTGTTATGAGGATTATGTGGGACTATGTTGATAAAATGCTTAGTACATTGCCCAATACATGGAAATCACTGCTCAGGGATTGTTATTTATTATTATCACAATTACTTTGCACATATGCCACCAAACTGTTAAATTCCAACACACACACACTTTTACCATTTAAATGTTGAATTTTAGCCTTTAAAAGTTTATATATATATATATATTTCTAGGAGAGAAAGAGAGAGAGAGAGACAGCATGAGCAGGGGAGGGTCAGAGAGAGAGAGAGGGATACAGACTCTGAAACAGGCTCCAGGCTCTGGGCTGGCAGTCAGCACAGAGCCCGACGTGGGGCTCGAACCCACGAACCACGAGATCATGACCTAAGCGAAAGTTGGACACTTAACCGACTAAGCCACCCAGGCGCTCCGAATTTTAGCCTTTAGGAAACACTCCAAATTTTATTCCAGAAATGGTCTTAAATTCCCTAATGGAAGCAAAGATTTTATAGAGAGAGATTCTGCAGTGCTTCTTTGCAAAAAGGGAAAACAGAATATTTATCTTGGGGAATATGCTGAACTTTCCACTACATAATCCACATACATAATTGACAAAAAAGTCTCTGGGCAATATTTTTAAATAACCTTCTTTTTCTTCTAATTTACACATTAATTCAGGTCAGGATTTTCTTTTGTTTGTTTTGTTGTTATTTGTTTTGTTTTCCATGGAAAAAAATCTTAACTCATTACTAGGCAGCTTTTCTGGCTAAACTAAATAATTGTTTCAATTATTTTGCAATTTTAATTATTACCATTTGATCATTACTGCCTCCAGAAGGTGCAGAAATGTATCCATAGTAGCCTTACTGAGGCTCTCTGCTGACCATTTCAGAAACTGCATATTCCCTGAGACTGCACTTTACCTAGTTAATGTCTTATTGTCATTTGGAATAATATGTAGAATTTTCAAAATACCCACAATCACTTAACACAGCCAATATTAAAGATACTGTAATCTGAAGTCACTTACTAAAGAGGCAAATTAACCCCTGACCATAAATCATTTCTCTTCCTCAATTTCAAATAGAAATTGAGTATGGATGACTCATCATACTAATCAGAAGTAGATTTACTTTCCCAATGGTATTGGTATATAGGATAGGATATTTCTAGTATATTGTGGGTAGAGTAACTGCTTAAACCATAGTTGGGTATTAACAACTTAGTACTCTTTAGTAACCCCTTATATTAGCAATTGCTTTATCATTTTTTTTTTGCTGTGAAATATTTGAGGTGAGATTTCCCAAAATAAAATACGCACATACCTATCCTATTGGTACAGAGGCTATTTTCAGCCATGTGTTTTCATGGAGGGCAAGTACACACAGGCTCAAAGACATTAAGCAGCATGACCAAAGTTACACCGCTAATAAATGGTAGATGTAAGTTTTTTTTTTAATTTTTTTTTAATGTTTTATTTCTAGGAGAGAGAGAGAGACAGCGTGAGCAGGGGAGGGTCAGAGAGAGAGGGAGTCACAGACTGAAACAGGCTCCAGGCTCTGAGCTGGCAGTCAGCACAGAGCCCGACGCGGGGCTCGAACCCACGAACCGCGAGATCATGACCTAAGCGAAAGTCGGACGCTCAACCGACTAAGCCACCCAGGCGCCCCAGTAGATGTAAGTTTTGATGTGAGGTGAATTATTTTTTCCACTACACAATGCTGCTTCTCATCATTACAGAAATTATAATAATTTCCATGACATTACAAAGCTCCGAGAAAATGAAACACATGATAAAATGACTTATTAGAGGTTATGAAAAAGAAGTATTTGGAGCTGAAAATGTTGCTTCCTATTGTGGAAACAGCTCTCTTGGGCCAAGGTCCTTGCTCATTAGAACATGAGTAATGAGGATGGTGTTTGATTACATGCTGACAACTCCCCTTCTTATCTCCAACCCAAAACTCTTCTCTGTGCTTCTTATTTATACATCTGACTGCCTATTTAACATCTCCATTTAGATGCCCAGGGGCATCTGAAATTTAACATTTCCAACTAGACTTTTTCAAGCCTTTTCCTCAGTCTCTGACATCTTTAGTAAACAATACCACAATGTTTCTAGTTGTTAAAAAAGAAACTTAGAAGCCAACCTTTTATCTGTGACTCTCCTGATTCCTTTGCTTCATCTACAAACTCTATCAAACCCAACCATAAAATATATTTGTACCTGCTCCTTTCTTTCCAACTCTAAGTCTACCATCTTATTTCAAACCACCAAAATCTCTTTCCTGGATGCAGTATATGTTCTTATTTGGTGTGCCTACTTCATTTTTACCTCCTAGTAATCCATTTTTCTACAGGCAAAGAGGGATCATCCTCAAGATAAATCAGAGCTTGGCACTGCCAGCTTAAATTTCTTAATGATTCTCATTTCATGTATAGCGCTATGCATGGCTTAAAATCCCCATGTGCTCTGATTCATACTGTACTATAGCAAAGCAAATCTTTTAGTTTCTTTGAAATCCAGCAAATCTATTCCTATACTCACTCCTTCCTTCCAATCACACCTTAACTTGTCACTGCCTCAAAGGAGTTTTCAAAATCTCTAGTCTTTAATAGCATTAATACAAATAATAATTACTAAACTTGACATTCACTTGTTTATTACTTGTGAAGAATGTAAATCTCTTCAGGGTAGAGGCTATTAACTATTTTGCCCATCAGTGGTTTCCAGGGCATTCTTTAGTCCTTGGCATCCAGAAAGTGCTAAATGCTAGTTAATTAATTAGAATTAAAGTAGAAATTTCACAAAGCATCTAGGTTGAAGGGGACTCTTCAAACCTTATCTCTCTAAGAACTCTTTCTACAGACAGCTTCATATTAAAGATTTCCTTGTAATTATCTTGATCTAGATTGCACTGCATGGGACTTATTTATGGATTCAAATCATTTCCCCTGGTCATAACTCTGCTAGAAGAATCCGGAACTGCTGACAAATATCCTTCTTATTTCAAAGCTAGGTTTTCGAGTTCTTTGTTTTCTGAAACTCTACTGACATTATTTCCAGAATTCAATGAAGTTCATTGAGAATGCAGTTGTTTGCATTTTATAATAGCAGTCTTCATGTATTGTACGATTTCAAAAGTCTCTGGTAGCTTCCAATCAGAGGTTAATTGAAAGTAGAAATATCAGATTTCAAAATTATGATTAGTGTTTTACTCAACCAATCTTCTCTGCTCATAAGTGACCCAGAATGATCTAAATTAAACATTAACTAAATCTTGAACTAAAAAGTAAATTGTTTGATGGACAGTTTTATGTTTTGTATGGTAAGAATACTGTATATTGCCAGGGAATACATTAGGAAAGGTGTGTTCCTCATACAATCTCTTTTTGAAATGTACCTTTTACAAGAGTTACATAATGCCACAATGTTTCAAGGTGGCCATGCCTTTCAACTTCAGCAGCATATGAGCATTATGCAGAGACAGTATATAACTTTTTAAAATAAAAATTATGTTTTTTTAAAAAAAACTTTGTAACAGCAATTTTAGTTTTTATTGTATTCCATGTAAATCAGATTATTGCATGATTAGTTCATCTTACAAAGTACTTTTAATAAATTGTATAAAAGGAAAAATTAAATATGCAAATTTTATTTTCCCCCAGTTCAGTGGGTATTTGTCTTATAAATAGAATTTCAGCATAGATTTCTTGGTATTACACACCCTACAGCCATAGCCCAAACTGCCACAACTAATACACCACATGTTTTGCTACTAAAACAGAGGCACAAAACTGGAGAAAAGTAAAGCAAAAGCAAAAACAATGTTCTATTGATGGTACTTTCATGAAATTCTAAATTTACTGGAACGGTGCCAATTGTAATACTTGACATCATATCCATTCTGTTGCTATAAACCGGGGCTAGTATAAAGCAACTTTCCCCTGCATATTGGCTGCTGTTTTTGCTTAAAATTAATTGCACATGTGTTTAATTATACAGCAGCTCTTGAAAGTGATTACATAAAATGTTACTTCTTCTTGGTCTTGCTTGGATCTCTCAAATTATAGTTCTCTAACTCTGAAAGCAACAATGAATTTTAATAAAGGGCAGGGTTTGCAAATTACTGTTGCCGGGTTGCTGCCAGTTACTGAAAAAAAGGCCTGTTTTAGAAACTGAATGAAGTTCTATTGTCTTCCAAGACACTCACTTCCAAGTGAGAAGAGACTAGAATTACTCAACTAGGCCACCAGAGGGCACTCTGCAGATGACCATGTCTTCTGATTGGTCTAAAGACTTTGATGTTGCCTTTCATTCTGACAAAAATTCTATCTTGAACTCCAAAATTAATCCTATCAGTAATTTTCATAGAACAAAAAGTATACTTGGTAAGTTCTTAAGTCAAAATTGCTTGTTTTTTGTCAAAACCTGTTATGATTCAGGCACATGTCTTCATAGACTGATTTAGACTGATTAATCTTTGGTTTAAGCTACCAAATCTGCATGTATTTAATTTGGAGCCATTATAAAGCGATATGATGACTCAGCAACCTATTTATAGGTGTAGCTTTATACTAACAGGTAATATAGAGATTAGACATGCAGCTCTATAATGTAGCTTGAACAAGAAAGTTCAAGCTATGCTTGAATAAGTTTTGGAATCAATATACTTACTTTTCACCCAAACAAATTATCCAGGCATTTGACACTCTTCAGAACCAACCTAGTTTTGGACAATTCATGGAATTCTAGAAAGATAAATTGTCACTGGTAATCCGGTTTATGGAGGAAACCATGTTTGTCAGCTGATTCTTTGAAAGTTTTTACAATGTTCTCTATGTTCTCTAAATCTATACTTTTTACTTATAATAAGTAATTTTTATCCAATACATACACTTAGAATATAAAATCCACTGAATAGATTATAATGAAAAATTAGTCCTTAATCTCAAACTTTTCTATCTCCTCATGCCTGCTCATTAGTCCTGTTCCCTAGAATCAAAGGCTTTTGACCCTTTCAGTTTTTTTAATCTCAATGCTAAATTACAAACTTCTAAATAATGTGTATAAACTGCTTCTTTGATTTATCTATTTTTAGACATCTTCAATAAACTTTCTATTATATGAATAAGAGTTTCTCTCTCTTAAAACTTACCATGTTTTCCTCCCCTATCATCTTAATAGTTAAGTCAATGATGGGTAATTTTAGGACTAGTTTCATGGAAATATTCACTGGAGATTTAATTAGCATATTATAGGTACTTTCTTGAGTAAACATTTGCCTCTTTCATACACATATTAATCACTTAATTTTTTTACTTGCATAATGTTCTATGTCTTCATATTTTTCCTTATGTTGTCAGTTCATAATAATATAGACAGGTAGATATTTTAGATTTATATTTTTTCCTAGAAATCTTTCCAAAATTTTAAATTCTCTTCCAAACTCTTTCATACTATCTTACAATTCACTATCTCATCAGAGTACACTATTGTTCCAGATAAAAACACCTCATTGTCCCCATCACAGACTAAGAAAGAGTCATTGATAGAATCTCCTTTCTCACAGAGCTCACATATGGCTAATATAGAATTTAGAGTTCTGACACTTCAGGCAGGACACAATTCATTTTTTAACAAAACAAGGTAAGTATATTTTTCTTTTGAAGCCATGGAAACATGTACTTACTAATTGGCCTCTCCTAGCTCCTCAGAAAATCGCTTTACAAAATTTACGTAAGGAAAACACATTAAAAATATTCAAGTTGTCAATGAAAAGAGAAAAAAGTAATAGAATGTACAGACTAAAGGAGCCAAACAATGAAGCAACCTTAGCTCTGCTGGGTATTTTAATTTAGTTCATTTAATAGAATTTCAATTACAAAAAGAAAATTTGTCAAATTTTCCTAAACCTACTTCTTCCAAAGAAACCCAACTTCAATGATTATTTTAATTTAGAAAAGTCATGGCATCATACTAAAAACATCTGCATTAGAATTGGTGTTTACAAATAACCTCCATTTATATTAGCTCCCCAGCACAGATGTTTGGGTATGGACAATGGATACCCTTTTCTTTTGGTCAGTGTAGAACAGAGATTGGTATACTATGACCCTCACACCAAATTTAACCCACTGCCTTTTCTAAACATACAATTTTATTGGACCACAGCTACACTCCTCTGGTTACACACATCATCAGTGACTGTTTTTTCACTACAAGGTGAATTATAATTAATTATGATGCCCCAAAGCCTGAAATGCTTCCTGGCTTCTCACTGAAAATGGTTGTTGACCCGTGAGAAGATCTTAATATTTCCTCACATATTGCTCTGGATTTCTTTGTAATTTATTTAGAGATATCTCTAATGATACATAAATACACACGCATATGCTTTGAATCAGGTGGCCACCTCACAGATAATGATTTCACTACCATTACCATTCATTCTATACTTTTTTCCTGTTTATTGTTAAAGATCTTCTTCCTTTTCTACAATAACAAAGTAATTGACATCTCATTAATTCTGCCAGGCTCTTTAAAGGTGTCATTTAAGCAAATGGGTATTCCTGTATGAAAATATACCCAAGGATGCAACAACAGCTCAATAAATAACATTTAAATATTGTGAAAGACATTCAATATCACATACTATGATGAGTATATTTCTATATATTTCTGACAAAATTTTGAAGGCCTATGATGAAATGTTTCATCAAGTCTTGAGAATTAGGTTCATTTAAAACCCTAAGCAATAACCACATTTTAACAGTTCCGAAACTTCATTTCCTTTAAAAGTGTCATGTAAACAAAAATAACAGTATTGAAGTGATAAATGAAGCCATTTGGTAAAATTATACGTTTTTTAAAACTTATTAAGTCCCTATTAATGTTCAGGGTTTATGAATCTTTTTCTTTTTACAGAACATAGCATTTTTAGTATTGTAGGTTGGACAGCGGTCAGAAGTCTAAACTAGAAAATCAGACTTCCTGAGATTGAAATCAGGCTGTACCAGTTACTCATGGGTGGCCTGAGGCTAGGCCCTCTATCCCACTGGGCCTCAGTTTCCTGCTCTAGATAACACAGAAAATAGAGTATCTACTTTGTAGACTTGATGTGCAAAGTAAAAGAGGTAAACCATGTGAAAGCACTTTGTACAACATCTGGCAGATGATAATCAATCAATAAATGGTAGAAATATTTCCATGACAATAAACATCTTCCAACAATATTTATTTATTTTAAAGTATATTTATTTATTTTGAGAAAGAGAGAGAGAGAGAAGACAGAGACAAGTGGGGGTGGGGGCTGTAGGGAATCCCAAGCAGATTCTGCACTGTCCATGCAGAGCCAGATGCAGGGGTCGATCCCATGAAGTGTGAAATGATGACCTGAACTGATACTGAGAGTCAGACACTTAACCAAGTGAGCCACCAAGATTCACCTGCAATATCTACTTTTCTCCATAATATTATGAAATGTGAAAGATATTCTTCTTTGTTTTAATCCATTCCCCACATGTCTCTTAAAAATGTTACCCTAGGGGCACTTTTAAACTTAAAAAAATTACCCTAAATTTTGTCAGCACAGTCTATATAGTATATGGTAAGATAAATAGAACATGAGGGGAGGAAACATAAACATGAAAATAAGACATGAGGAAAAAATCTCTCTAATCTTAACTTTCCATATAGCAACAATTTATAGGTATACATATACTATATATGTATTATACACACACACATATACAGTCTGTAAGTAAATACATAGTATGTATATGTGTATACATTTCTGTATTTGCACACTTTAGTTGATTCCTCATTCCTTTTAAATGAACTCGGATATTAAAAATGCCAATGACAACAAAATGTTTTTTCTCTAAATTAGAGCACTCCTTTTAAACACATCTTTTTAGACAAAGATCAATTTTAATTTCTGTTCTTTTCTAACTATTGTAATAGATCATGCGATAAATGTATACCTTGAAAGAAATCTTTCATATGTTCTAAAAAATCAGCATTATTTCAGAGAATTGACCAATAATAGTGATTGATGTTATTTAAGAAATTAGATGGGTTTCAGGAAAACAAAGGCTGGATAGAATCTGCAGACACTCGTGATGTGTCAAAGTTTTTAATTTACTCTTCCCATAAACATGTGCCCCTACACAGTAATAAGTCATGGGCTTGTCACTTGTGACACAGTGAGAACATAACACCTATGGCCTCTGGCTTCTCAAAGGTTATAATCTTCTGGAGGGGATACTTAGAAAAAAGTTAGTAATTATTATTTTAAAGATAGGAGTTGTCACACTGTATTCAAGGTACAAGATGTTCCAATAACGTAACTGTTCAAAGTTCAATGGAAGTGTAACACCGTTGCTCTCACCATACTTAAGAAAACACCTTACCCAGATTTGGGAATTCAAGGAAGTCTCACAGTGCTAATGTGAGATCTACTGTAGAGGTATGAGTTGTTCTGAAAGCTGTTTTCACAAAATAAATACAATGTGTCCTAAAACAGCTTTAATCTAATCTGAGATAGAGGTAAAGCGCAGGAGTGAAAAACATCTGGAGGGACATATGAGAGTTCTAATATTTCACATTTATGCCTTATTGATGAGCCAAAAAACACAAAGGAGATAAATGCTTAACAAAATTAATTTCCTCTCATTTTATTCAGCTATTATAGGAGTCAGGTAAAAGTAATTAATGCTAAAAAATTGCAATTTTTTTCAAAATAATTGTGTGTGCCAGGATAGTTATGATTTAGCTCATCATTATTATATACATTATTTTTCTTTGTTTGCATTGCTTTTAACATTAAAAATGTTTTTTACTTTCTTTTTGTCCTTTAACTTTATAAAACAATTGACCCTGTTTATGAAGCTAGCCACAATTTTCCAGCATCAGGTGTGTGTTTGTGTATACACACGCATATATACATGTCTATTGTCCCATGTTGTTTTTGAACTTCATCAGAGTCTCAGAAAGGTTGGATAACTTAAACAATTCCACACAAGTGGTTAAAGGCAGACTCTAGATATAAACCTGTGTATCACTGCTTTCCATGTTCATGTTCTCTCCACTCCAACAACCTTCCAAACTACAATATGGCAATGCTAGCGTATTCTAATGGTACATTACGTTAAGTCATAAATAGAATTGTATTAGTTTTTTTTTTATATTTTTTAAGTTTATTCATTTTTGAGAGACAGACCATGAGTGGGTGAGGGGCAGAGAGAGAGAGACACCAAAGCAGGCTCCAGGCTGTAAGCACAGAGTGTGATGCTGCGGGGCTGGAACTCACAAACTGTGAGATCATGACCTGAGCTGAAGTCAGATGCTCAACTGCCTGAGCCACCCAGGTGTCAAATTACTGTATCAGTTTTTAAATAGAAGAAATGATGATTTTCCTGGGTTGAAAATGGTCTCTCTTCTAATCTAAAATGGTTGAAAATAATGTCAGAAGTTCTTAGACACTATACGCTACACTTTCTTCAAGCTTGTTAAACAGTTCTCTGAATCTTAAGCCTTTTCCAGAAAGTTCTAAGAAAAACCAAAAGGTAGCTTAGGCATTAGGAGGAATACATTTGCAATAACAAAGGCATGAACTTATTTATAAAATTCTTACTGCAAAATTCCTTAAATAAAGAATAAAGGAAATTTTCCCTTGTAAGAATTTTAGAAGCTTTCCTCTCCCCCTCCCCCCAATTTCTAACTAAATAGTACTCACTTAAATTTCCATTTAAACTTTTTAAGTATCTGGGGAAACTAAATTTCAGTTTAACTTCTGGAAAATAACTAAAACTCACTATTTTCTTTGTAAGGATAATACCTAAATCACAGCATTTTAGTGAGAAATAAATAAGAGATATGAAGAACCCAACTAGGTGCTTTATTTACAAAATGTTATATTCTTTATTTTTGTCATTTAATTGCTTTTTAAGAGGGAATTTTATGTTAAAAATACAAGAAAATTCATTCAGAGTATGGACTGCTTTGGGGAGTAGGAAATGTATATTTTCAGAAGGTATAATACATTATTTGGCTGATTTTTAGAAATAATCTATTTTTGTATGGTCTGATATTGTGCGGCTGAATTGTGCTACACATAAACTAAAGACTTTTATTTCAGAAGTTCAAAATAAAGGAGAACTGCAGTGATTTGGGAAATATATAAAATACTTCATATGGAGGTGGATTAAAGGGCAAACTATTTGCAAACAACTTACATGACTCCAGACTTCATAGATTAAATGGATTACAATTTTAAAGTATATGTTGTTATTGTAAGTACAGGAAATTTAAAAGTCAGATTGCATTCCAGGAATTTGTTACTAGGTAGATGAAAGTTATCTAAGACTATTATGTTAGAAATATAAATCATTTTTGCCATTTTTTTAAAAGACTAAGAATGAAGGTTTTAATTAGGCTTTAATGAACTATGTGCATCACAGACATTAAAATAAGAAAATGCACATTAACCCTGCTATCTTATTTTCAGCTAAAATTTAAGATGTCACAAAGACACCCTATTGGCAGAAAGGAGATGGTCTTCTAGTTCTTATTGGTCATAGATATACATACATGTAGATAGATAGATATTAAATATGTATGTTTCTAAAAAGTAGTAGGGTACAGAATCATTTAGAGGAAATGTACATGAACTTAAATACTGCTTCTGGGTGTTTGTAACTGATTACTGCTAACTTTATCAAAATTTGCATTTATCTTTGCCTACTGTGTTCCTCTGTTGTGGCCTGGGCTTATGCGGCTCTATTTGACAATAGAATGTTGTCAATATTTGTCAATATCTCCGTAATCCATATCAATAAATATAGAAAAGGCTTATCATATATATGGTTCTTTGTTAAATTCTTTACCAGCGTGCTCAATTAAATTTTGCAACTACCAAAAAATTAGCTATGATTTTTACAATTCTATGTATATTAGAAACTGGGACATAGATTTAAAAGCTTGTGAAGTGAACTGAAGCTTGAGTCACTTGAATCTCAAACTCAGCTCTGACCTTCCGTGGTATGCTACTGCACAGAGATGAGACAAGATACTTCTCTATGCTAATGGGGAAAAATCTAATATTTTAAATATTATCCATTTATAACTTTTATCTTTTTACAAAAAAAAAGTGTCATGTATAAAAAAGAATTTGAGAAGTGGCAAGCTGGCAGAGAAGTAGGGAACTCCATACATTTCACTCTCCCCCATCTTTCAAGGGGAGAAGGCCTGAAGCCGTAGGACACTGAACTGCAGGAATTTGGAAGGAAGAGAGATAGAGTCCACTGAGAAGATAACCTCATAGGTGCGTGAGTGCAAACTGGGTAAGATGAAAATGGGCTGGGACTCGGAGACATGGAGGGAAGGGTGGGAAATCCCTTCATGGGGAGTAGCGGTGAGTGGAGGGGAAAAGAAAGAGCGGCTGAAACTGCTCATAGAACTGTCCCTGGAGAAGAGGAAAACCTCCGCTCTGGACAGAGAGTGATCCTGTTTCTAGCTGTGGTGCTGACTTTGGGCTGGGTGCCCCCATCCCAGGCGGCGCCAAAAGAAACTGCTCTGCTGCTCTCCCGGCTCTATCAGGCAGGGAAGTGGCCTGGCCTGAAAGTGCTCCACTGCTCTCCCCGCTGGATCCCCAGCTGGGAAAGGCCCAGCCTTCCAAATTATGTTTTGGGCAGTATCAATAAAGTGCGCAGACTAAGACCTGGAAACAGCCGATGCTTGGGACATAGAACATGGCCCACCTTGGCTTTTCCTGTGGCACAAGGAGATCAGATGCAAAAGAGTGATTTGCAATGTTTGGTTCGAGAAAGGACCGGGGTGCCACCATTTTTTACCCCACAACCACAAAGTCAGGACCTCAGGGAGCGGCCCAGGGGAAGCAGGGGAGACAAAGACCTGACTACAGCAAACCATGCCCATCCCCACTAGAGAGCTGCTTTTTGTTTTTTGTTTTTGTTTTTGTTTGTTTGTTTGTTTTTTACCAGAGCCCAGCACAAGACCAACATGGATGCACTGCCATCATTAATTCTCGACCAATTCTATTTGTATCCTCCTCTCTGCTAGACTGGACACTCTGGTCACTGGTTTGCTTAAACAGTCATATTTAATCCATTCTCTAGATGTATATTCTATACCTCCACCATTACCTTTCTATCTTTTTCTCTCTGGAGTAATCAGACTATATAGTTTCTCTGAGTAACATTATCTTCATTTCTGTCTCCTCGCCCCCTACCACATTCTCCTCTTTCTCACTCTGAATTAAGCCTCTTAGTCTCTCTGCATGGTCATTGTCCAATTTTGTTTTCTACCCGCCCTGTCATTTCTTTGTATATGCTCTTCCATCAGTACTGCATATACACTTCTCTTTATTTGTAGCTGTAAATTCTGGTTTTATGTTCTTAGACTGTCCTTTGTCTTTTGGGTTTTTTTCTTTTTTCTTTTCTTCTTTTTTTTTCTTTTTCTTCTTCCCTTTCGGTCTGCTTGCTTGTTGGATTTGCTTGTGTGTTTGTGGGCCTTTGTTCCCTGCATAATTGTCTGTTTTCTTTTCCAGGGCAACCTCACAAAACAAGCCAAAGAGTACATGGTGGAGAGTCCCAAATACCACTATGATAAGGGAAGTAAAATAACCAAAGTCTCAACAAGAGAGAACAAGAAACATCATTAAAAGAACACTTCCTGAATGGACAGGTCCTGGACAGTAAATGAGCCTTCTTTAATATAGCATTACTCACAGGTGCAGAGAGCATAACAAGATTTTAAAATTAACAACAGACAGAAAGTTAGCCAAAATAATGAAACGGGAAGAAATGGCAGCTAAAGAACTGCTCAAAACAGATATAAGCAACATATCTGAACAAGAATTCAGAACAATAGTCATAAAATTAATCGCTGGTCTTGAAAAAGGCATTGAAGACATCAGAGAAGCTATTGCTACTAAGATTATGATAGAGCTTAAAAATAGTTGAGATGAATTTAAAAATGCTATAAATAAGGTACATAATAAAATGGAGGTGTCCAGTGCATGGATTGAAGAGGCAAAAAAGGAGAATATGTAAATTATAAGACATAATTATAGAAAAAGAGGAAGCTGAGAAAAAGAGTTAAACTGATCCAGGAACACGAAAGGAGGTTCGAGTGCTCAGCGATACAATCAAATGGAACAATATCCATATCATAGGAATTCCAGAAGAGGAAGAGAGAAGGAAAGGTGCTGAAGGAGTCCTTGAACAAATTATAGCAGAGAATTTCCCCAACCTGGGAAAGGAAACAGACATTGAAATCCAAGAGGCACAGAGAACTCCCCTCAAACATAACTTGAATCGATCTTCTGCATGATATATCATAGTGAAACTGGCAAAATACGAGGACAAAGAGAGAATTCTGAAAGCAATGAGGGAGAAAAGGGCCCTAACATACAAATGGAAACCTATCAGAGTAGTTACAGACCTCTACTGAAACTTGGCAGGTCAGAAAGGAATAGCAGGAAATCTTCAATGTGATGAACAGAAAAAGTATGCAGCCAAGAATCCTCTATCCAGCAAGCCTGTCATTTAGAATAGGAGGAGAGATAAAAGTCTTCCCAAATAAACAAAAATTGAAAGAATTCTTCACCACTAAACCAGCTCTACGAGAAATCCTAAGGGGGACTCTATGAGGGAAATGTTGCAAGGAACACAAGATACAGAGATACCACCCCAACATGCCTACAAAGAACACAATGACTCTAAACCCATAGTTTTCAATAATAATACTGAATGCAAATGGACTAAATGCTCCTATGTCAAAAGACATATGATAGCAGGGGCGCCTGGGTGGCTTAGTCGGTTAAGCGTCCGACTTTCGCTTAGGTCATCATCTCGCGGTTCGTGGGTTCGACCCCCGCGTCGGGCTCTGTGCTGACTGCCAGCTCAGAGCCTGGAGCCTGTTTCAGTCCGTGACTCCCTCTCTCTCTGACCCTCCCCTGCTCACGCTGTCTCTCTCTCTCTCTAGAAATAAATAAAACATTAAAAAAAGAAAAAGAAAAAGACATAGGATAGCAAAATGGCTTTAAAAAAAATCATCTATTTTCTGTCTACAAGAGACTCATTTTAGGCCTGAGGACACCTTCAGATTTAAATTAAGGGGATGGAGAAATATATTTCAAGCTGCTGGAAATCAAAAGAAAGCTGGAATAGTCATACTTATATCAGACAAACTGGACTTCAGTAACAAGGGATAAAGGGCATTATATAATAATTAAGGGTCTATTCATCAGGAAAAGCTAACAATTATAAGTGTATATACACCAAATAAGGAAGCACCCAAATACATAAAACAATCACAAACAGAAACAATCTTATGGATAAGAATGTGCTAATAGTAGGGGACTTTAATGCTCCACTTACAGCAATGGATAGATCAACTAGACAGAAAATACTAAAGAAACAATGGACTTCAATGACACATTGGAATAGATGGATTTGACAGCTATATTTCGAACTCTACATCCTGAGGGCATGGAATTCACTTTCTTCTTAAGTGCGTGTGGCACATTCTCCAAGACATCACATACTGGGTCACAAAGCAGCCCTCAATAAATATAAAAGAATTGAGATCATACCAGGTACACTTTCAGATCACAATGCTTTGAAACTTGAAATCAATTGCAGGGAAAGTCTGGAAAACCTCCAAAAATATGGAGATTAAAGAACACCCTGCTAAAGGTTCAATCAGGGTTGGCCAATCAGGATATTACAGAAGAAATTTAAAAATATATGGAAACAAATGAAAATGAAAATACAACTCAAACTCTATGGGATGCCACAAAGGCAGTCCTAAGAGGAAAGTACATTGCACTCCAGGCCTATTTCAAAAATTAGAAAAAGCGCAAATAAAAAATCTAACAACACACCTAAAGGAACTAGATGGAGAGCAACAAGAGCACCCCAAACCCAGTAGGAGAAGAGACATAATAAAAATCAGGGAAGAAATAAACAATATAGAATCTGAAAAAAACAGTTTAACAGATCAATGAAACCAAAAGTTGGTTTTTTGAAAAAATAAACAAAATTGATAAGCCTCTAGCCAGGCTTCTCAAAAAGAAAAGAGAGAACACTCAAATAGACAAAATAATGAATGAAAATGGACTTATTACAACCAACCCCTCAGAAATACAAGCATTTATCAGGGAATACTATGAAAAATTATATGCCAACAAATTGGACAATTTAGAAGAAATGGACAAATTCCGAAACACACGTACATACTACCAAAATTCACACAGGAAGAGATAGAAAATCTGAACAGATCCAAAACTAGTGAAGAAATTGAATCAGTTATCAAAAATCTCCAAACAAATAAGAGCCCTGGGCCAAATGGCCTCCCTGGGGAATTCTATGAGACATTTAAATCAGAGTTAATACCCATCCTCCTCAAGCTATTCCAAAAAAAGAAAAAGAAATGGAAGGAAAACTTCCAGACTCATTCTACAAAGCCAGCATTACATTGATTCCCATGCCAAACAGAGTCTCAGCAAAAAAAGAAAACTACAGGCCAATATCCTTGATGAAAATGATGCAAAAATCCTCAACAAGATGCTTGCAAATCGAATTCAACAGCACATAACGAGGATTATCCACCATGATCAAGTGGGATTCATTCCTGGGTTACAGGGCTCATTCAATATTTGCAAATCGATCAATGTGATACATCACATTAACAAAAGAAAAGATAAAAACCATATGATCATGTCTATAGATGCAGAAAAAGCATTTGACAAAATACAGCATCCCTTCTTAATCACGACCTTCAAGAGAGATGGGATAGAAGGAACTCACTTAAACATCACAGAGGCCATTTATGAGAAGCCCTCAGCTAACACCATGCTCAATGGGGAAAAACGGAGAGCATTCCCACTGCAATCAGGAACATGGCAGGGATGTCCACTCTCATCACTGTTGATTAACATAGTGCTGGATGTCCTAGCATCAGTAATCAGACAACAAAAGGAAATAAAAAGCATCAGAATTGGCAAAGAAGAAGTCAAACGTTCACTTTTTGCTGACAACATGATACTCTACATAGAAAACTCTACAGACTCCACCAGAAGCCTACTAGAACTGATCCAAGAATTCAGCAAAGTTGCAGGGTACAAAATCAACATACAGAAATCGGTTGCATTTTTATATACCGCTAATGAAGCAACAAAAAGAGAAATCAAGAAACTGAGCCCATTCACAATTGAACAACGAAACATAAAATACTTAGGAATAGACCTAAAAAGATATAAGAGATCTGTATAATGAAAACTACAGAAAACTTATGAAGGAAATTGAAGAAGAAACAAAGAAATGGAAAAACATTCCATGCTCATGGATCAGAAAAATACATATTGTTAAAATGTTATTACTCCCAAAGCAATTTACACATTTAATGCAATCTCAATCAAAATTACATCAGCATTCTAGAGGAGCCTGGGTGGCTTAGTAGGTTAAGCGTCCGACTTTCACTTAGGTCATGATCTCGAGTTTCGTGGGTTTGAGCCCCGCATTGGGCTCTGTGCTGACTGCCAGCTCAGAGCCTGGAGCCTGTTTCAGATTCTGTACCTCCCTCTCTCTCTGACCCTCCCCTGCTAATGCTGTCTCTCTCTCTCCTAGAAATAAATAAAAAAAATATTAAAAAAAAAATACACCAGCATTCTTCTCAATGCTAGAACAAACTATACTAAAATTTGTATGGAACCACCAAAGACCCCAAATAGCCAAAGCAATATTGAAGAAGAAAACCAAAATGTGAGGCATCACCATCCAAGACTTTAGCCTCTACTACAAAGCTGTAATCACCAAGACAGTATGGTATTGGCACAAAAACAAACACATCGACCAGAGGAAAAGAATACAGAACTCAGAATTGGACCCACAAATGTACATCTAACTAATCTTTGTCAAAGCAGGAAAGAGTATCCAATGGGAAAAAGCAGCATCTTTAACAGATGGTGCTGGGAGAACTGGACAACAATATGCAGAAGAATGAAACTAGACCACTTTCTCACACCATACACAAAATTAAACTCAAAGTGGATTAAGGACCTGAATATGAGACAGAAACCAATCAAAACCCTAGAGGAGAGAGCAGGAAACAACCTCCTTGACCTCAACCACAGCAGCAATTTCTTACTTGACACATTCTCAAAGACAAGGGAATCAAGAGCAAAAATGAACTATTGGGACCTCATCAAGATTAAAAGCTTCTGCACAGCAAAGGAAACAATCAGTAAAACTAATAGGTAACTGATGGAATGGGAAAAGATAGTTGCAAATGACATATCAGATAAAGGGCTAGTATCCAGAACCTATAAGGAACTCACCAAACTCCACACCTGAAACACAAACAACCCAGTGAAGAAATGGGCAGAAGATATGAACAGACACTTCTCCAAAGAGGACATCCAGATGGCCAACAGACACATGAAATGATGCTCAGCATCACTCCTCATCAGGGAAATACAAATCAAAACCACACTGAGATACCACCTCATGCCGGTCAGAGTGGCTAAAATGATCAAATCAGAGAACTCTAGATGCTGGTGAGAATGTGGAGAAATGGGCACCCTCACCCTTGTACACCGTTAGTGGAAATGTAAACTGGTACAACCCCTCTGGAAAACAGTGTGGAGGTTCCTCAAAAAATTAACAATAGAACTCCCCTATGACCCAGCAATAGCACTGCTAGGAATTTACCCAAGGGATACAGGAATGCTAATGCATAGGAGCACATGTACCCCAATGTTCATAGCAGCACTCTCCACAATAGCTAAAACATGGAAAGAGCCTAAGTGTCCATCAACAGATGAATGGATCAAGAAGATGTGGTTTATCTATACCATGGAATACTACATGGCAATGAGAAACAATGAAATCTGGCCATGTGTAGCAACATGGATGGACCTTGAGGGTTTTATGCTGAGCAAAATAAGTCAGGCAGAGGACAGATACCTTATGTTTTCACATATATGTGGATTGGGAGGAACTTAACGGAGGACCATGGGGGAGAAGAAGGGGAAAAATAGTGGGGGAGAGGGAGGGAGGCAAAACATGAGAGACTCTTAAATGCTCAGAACAAACTGAGGGCTGATTGGGTGGGGGAGTAGGGAAGGGAGAGTGATGGACATGGAGGAGGGCACTTGTGGGGATGAGCACTGGGTGTTATATGGAAGTCAACTTGAGAATAAAGTATAAAAGAAAGACAAATTTTAATTTTTAAAAAAAGGATTTGACTGTTTTCATGGAAATTACTGGATACTCAAATTTATAGCAAGAATAAACTAGAGACTGATTTGTATTAGCAAATGACTTTAAAAACTGAGGCATTCAGTACTTCAGATATTTTGAGTTAGACAACTATAACTTTATAGAGACCTAGCTTGGAGTTAATGTGGGTTCAGTTCCAGACCACTGGAATAAAGTGAATATCACAACAAAGTCAAAAGAATTTTTTGGTTTCTCAGTGCATATAAAAGTTATACACTTTACTATAGTCCATTAAGCGTGCAATAGTATGTCTAAAAATATATACATCTGTTAGTTAACAAAAGTTTTACTGCAAAAAAAAATGCTAACTATCATCTGAACTCTAAAAGAGTTGTAATTTTTTGCTGGTTGAAAGACTTGCCCTTGAATTTGACGGCTGCTGACTGATAGGGGAGTAGTTGCTGAAGGTTGGAGTAACTAACTGTGGCAATTTCCTTACAACACAACAATGAAGCTTGCCCCATCAATTGACTCTTCCTTTCACTTGAATACTTTGAGGCCACTGCAGAGTATTAGATGGTCTAGTTTCCCTGTTGTATCTGAGGGAGTTAGGAAAGCCCCTAAAGAGGGAAAAAGATGGAGGAACGGTTGTTAGATGTAATAGTCAGTACATATACATTTATCAATTAACTTCACTATCTTATATGGTATGGTTCTTGGAACCCTGAAAGAATTACAGTGTTAACAAAGATCAATAATCACAGATCATCATAACAAATATAATAATCATGAAAAGGTGAAACTTTACAAGAATTACAAACTGTGACATAGAGACATGAAGTGAGCAAACACTCTTGGAAAAAAAATGGTGCTGAAGGACTTGCTGGACACAGGATCACACAAGCATTCAAATTGTAAAATTAATTAATTGATTAATTAATAATAAAGTACTGGGGAAACACAATAAAATGAGGTATGCCCATATATTTGCTCATTTTTTTTGAGATTAGCTCAAAGAAGACTCAATGTTGCAAAACTTTTGGAGTTGCTAGATGATGAAGATCCTCTATGTGGAATTTGTTCGATTAATGACAAGAAAAGCACATTATAGGTAGACTAGCTGGTGCATAGCTAGTTATCATGAACAACAGAATGATGAAATTTTTAATGAAACAATAAGAGAGTGTACTGTAATCAGAAGACAATAAGAAAATCTGTGATAAAGAGAGGTACTCTGACATCTATTCAGCAAAAGAAAACACACTGATAGGAGATATAAAATACAGTTTAAATTTGTTTGGAAACTATGAAACCTTTTCATACTCTGTTATTTCATTGATCTCTTATGGCTCAAATAAATTCTGTGAGTTACTTTACATTTGCCATGGATGAACCTGTACCCACATACTGAATTACAGCTTTTCTTTCACAGTATGTAGATTACTGATCAAAATCAAACTAGACACACTGGACCTGGGCAGTGACTATTAAAATTTCTTACATTTGTATAGTACAGATTCCAAAGGACCCACAGAATAGTTTTTCCATAAAATGCTTTAGAAATATTCAGAAAATTTTATGCAGCCAAGATAGCTTTTTAGAAATGTAAATGTAATCTAAACTTTACCTCTGCTTCCTGGAATGTGGAAGGCTCAAAAGGCTTCAGAAATACCAGCTAGCCTGGAGTGAATGCAAAGTGGCTCATGAACCAGTTGTAGGCATAGAGAAATCTCTAAACTTGGGTGTCATGCCAGCCTGGAAATAGTTTAATTTACACTTCCAAGAGAGGACAATTGAGAAGCATGAACATACCACACCTACTTGATCTTTGGCTTTGATCAGCATATCAAAGTGAACTCTTATTAACTTTGTTCCTTTTCCCCTAGAAGACAATATCAAGAGAAATTTTTCATGTAAATATGTTCTTCTTTTGTATTATTTTTATAGTCCAAATTGCAATGTTTAAGTCATCATATAACATCTAAATACCTCTTTATGATCAGAGAATAATTTTTTTTTATAAATTTAAATTCAATACACTTGTTTTGACATATAGGTGGAGATCAATCCAGATGGAAACCTGTGATGCAAATGTTCTCCCTTAGGATAATATGCAATGATTTTATAAGAAAAAAATGCCTTGGGGAGCCTGGGTGGCTCAGTCGGTTAAGTGTCTGGTTTGGTTCAGGTCATGACCTCACAGTTCTTGGGTTCGAGCCCACATCGGGCTCTGTGCTGACGGCTAGCTCAGAGCCTGGAGCCTGTTTCAGATTCTGTGTCTCCCTCTCTCTCTGAACTTTCTCTCCCCCCCTCCCCCTGCTCACGCTGTCTCTCTCAGAAATAAGTAAAACATTAAAAAAAATTTTTTTTAAGAAAAAAATGCTTTAAATTGGGAAATGTCCTTTAAGCATAATGGTTGTTTTGAAGATTATTTGTTAAAAAATAAATCAAGACGTAAGCATATTAAAAACGTAAGAAAGTGACTACTTTTCTGAAAGTTAAACATTTTAGTTAACAATAAATATTGTATTTATATATTTCAGGAGGTCACCAGAGTATATTGGAATGAGTCTGTGAATCCACTGACGTGCGACCTAATTTTGTTTTCCATATACTGTGAGATAACCCAACAGTGATGGTTATTTTGTAGAGTATGTGTCTAAAATGATAGAAGGTGGGATAAAACAGTCCATCCAAGATGCAGAGGTGAAGTCGTGACAACCAGTTTAGTGATTATCCATGCAAAGTTTTCTACAGGTTGACTCTGTGTTAGGATATTCATTCTGATTTTGCGTTATGATATTTCCATGAATGAAGTCATGTTTTTCAAACCTCACTGCAATAGGTAGAATTTTGTGTACTTCCTTTCTCTTTTTGGATTAAGGCTCTATAGACTTTTATCTAAATTAGGGATTATGTAGTATAGCAGATCACATACTTTGCAATTAGCAAAATATATACTATATATAATGGATTATGTTTCTTTTTCATTTATTCTAGTTTATTTATTTTGAGAGAGCATACACATACACGCACATGCATGCATGCACAAGCATGGGAGGGTAGAAAGAGACAGAATCTCAAGGAGGCTCCACGTCATCAGTGCAGAGACTAATGTGGGGCTCAAAATCACGAACTGTGAGATCATGACCTGAACCGAGATCAAGAGTCAGATGTCTAGCCTACTGTACAACCAAGATGCCCTCAATGGATTATGTTTCTTAAAATAATAGAGAAAAATAAAGGCACTAGTATGACAAATGCCGATGGATCCACCAACCAAATATTTTTATATAAATGAGAAATAATTACACAAAGTTTAAACCCTTAAATTCCTGTCCCAGGGCCACACTTATCTTTGTTCATAAAAGGAAATGATCACATTAACTTTAGCTATACTCATTTATGTCTATACTTAAATTATATAGAGTACCTTAATTTTTAATTTAATACATATTAATAGCACTACCATATATAAACATACATATACATACACATATATATGTGACTTTAAAGTTTGCTTTTCCCCATTTTCAAATCCCATATTTTTATATATTACTCAGTCTATCCATCTATGTCTCTTTGTTCATACATATAAGAATTTTTTCCACTAATGTGGAATTACTGGATCTTAGAATTTATATATGTTTATGAGACACTACCATTGTTCACCAAAGATTTTCAAGTAAGTTATTTTTTCTAAAGAGTGTTTGGTAGTTTCTCTTCCCCTATATCATTCCAAATATTTAATATGGTTAGATTTTTTGATATTTCACATCTTATGGGTATGAAATGATGTTTCTGGTCATTGATTGTATCTATTTGTCCTAAGTTCTCTTATGTCAAATAAGACACAGTCCTTTATTTATTGAGAATTTAGTTTCCCTATTTTGTTAAGTGCCTGATTGTATATATTTTGTCAGTTCTATATAGTTTTATATTTTATTGATTTTGAGTTCTTTTTATAATATGGATCTTAATTCTTTGTTATATATTATCTTCTCCCAGTTTAAAAAAAAATCTTTATTCAGCATGTACTATCAATCACATTGATAATAAATACAGTGCCAATAAAAGTCCCTGCTCTGAAAAGCATATAGATAAAATCTACGTAATGCACGTAAGTTATTGATAAATGCTGTTAAGCTAAGCAATTATAGTCCACTATGTGACACGTTAGGAATGACAATTTAAAAGTCTTTGAGAGGCTTATATATCAGTGAAAATCAGAATAAAGTGAAGCTTTTCCTCTTTACTATTCCTGTGAGCTGCTTTTGTATTCCAGTCTGCAGGAAAGTTTATTTTGCTTTCCACTATATCTATGCTTTCTTTTACATTTACATTGGGGAGGGGTCTGTCGAAGCAGGTCAGAAGCCCAGGCAAAGTTTATGTGGAGAGAAATAGACTTTACTTCTTGATGAGAGGAGACACAAGTATGTGTGTACAGGGAAGGGTGGAATTATTAATAGCCATTTTCAGAATCTATACATGATCTAATCTATACTGTAAATTCCATGGAAAGGATTCTAATTTCGTCACTTTTCAACTGAATGAGTAAATTGCTATTTACACTATCAAAGAAAATGTCTTGTAAACAAAGAGGACTACCCAATATAGCACATTTTCTCGTATCTAAATATTTCCATAGGTCTGCGTAAGTATAGACTTATACTTACATATTATATGTATAATATAAATAAATATATATTTTTAATTTAATCAAAGTGTGTTACTTAGGATATCATTGTATTTTGAAACATTTTTTATAAGAGTTTAGTTCATACTTGTTTGAGTCAGTCTAAGTTTAAAACCACACTTTCAGTTTCAATGATAGCTTTCAATTCTACGCCAGGAATCTTTTTAATTAATCACCAACTAATTGGAGACTACTGGTCATTAAATCAAATTCTTGGATAGTGCCATTCTTCCTTCAGTATTCCAAAGTGCTATTAATACTTCTATTGAATGTTTAAGGGTAAAAGTACAGACAAATAAATTGTCAATTAAATTCCAAACTTATTGATGCCACAAATAAACTTGTCTCAATAAATTGCTCACTTAAAAGTATGCTTACTTTTAATTTTACATGCATACTGCCATGTGTTGGTGGGGTGTATAACTGAGAAACAGTTGTAGGTTACTTGTGTATTTATAGTAGCTCCTTGACCAAACCTCTAGAGAATTGTTAATGCAGGTTTGGTGACTGGAATATGGTATTGGTATCAGTACCATTCATTTATGGAAAATCTACACGGGACCTAATTTTCCTCCTGAGTATGGTGTAGATACAATTTCTGATCTTCTTGGGGTGTGTGGGTGGGTCAGTTGGTTAAGCATCTGACTTTGGCTCAGGTCATGATCTCGTGGTTCATGAGTTCGAGCCCCGTGTCAGGCTCTGTGCTGACAGCTCAGAGCCTGGAGCCTGCTTCAGAATCATTGTCTCCCCCTTCTCTCTGTACACCTCCCCCGCTCACACACACACTCTCTCTCTCTCTCTCCAAAATAAATAAAATATAAAAATACATAAATACATAAATAATTTCTGATCTGCATCATCTACCTTTTAATCAAGAAAACATTTCTAGGGACCATCCTTGTCTGTTTCTCTATCTTCAAACTTTTACACGTAACTCTTCCTACAAAAAACTACAATATCTTAATTTCACTCTTTTAGCCTATGAAGCAATATGATTCAGAAAATTTGGAGAAATGCTTGGAAATGCTATGGTGATTGGAAGGTTTAACAAAGATATGCTAACACTTATTTGGTTGGTTTTCTGTGTGATGTGTATTATGTGTGTGATGTATTATCTCTCTATATAGCACAGATAATAAAATGTTATTCATTCAAAAAAATGTTAAAGTATATATTTCAGTCTAAAATATATAGATTAAATTTAGAGTGATTAAAATGGAGATTACATTTCTTCTGTCACCTTAAAGTGAAATAACAAGTTTCTGACTACCTATAGCTCTTGAAATACTGAATTCTATATCTAAAGAGGTGATATCAACATGATATGAAACTAAGAATAAATTCAGTGAATCAGATAAGTTAGACACCTATAGTGTGAACACATAATACCATTTTTACAGTTTTAGAGAAGCATATGAGAAGTTCACTGATCTGCACTTGTTGACAGATTGGCTTTGCTTCTGACTGACAACAAAATTTAATGACTTCTGTTTTGAGCTTCAGGGGAAAGGTAAAACCCTGACATGGCTTGATTGATCAGTTTCAAAATTAAACCAAGGAAGTGGTTGACATAGGTTTCAAGAATTCCATATATTATTTTATTCTCTCATGTAGAAAGACAAAAAGAAAGCTAAATATTAATAAAACAGACTCAAGTTATTCCTCAGAACCTAATAGATTTGTAGATTTAACCTTTCTCAGGCTGGTGGACATTTGTAATTAATGATGTCAGTGAAATTGCTAATCAAAGTGGCAGTACCTTCAAATTAATTGCAGCTGACCTTGGGAAAAATCAGTATCTACTAAACGGACATTCAAATGAAGGTAAAATAATTTCAGTGAGACTATGGGTCATTAACTCATGACTGCAAATCTTTTCTGAAACTTGTTTACTCTCAAGTAAATATGTCAATGAATCAATTTTACACCAAAATTACATTTCCAACATTAAATGGGATAATGCAAGCACATGTAAAACAAAAAGGAAGCTTGATAAATCTTATTAATGTTTCACTTTCCTTTCCTATCTTATAAAATCTTTGTGATTTCAGTCTCTATGGAGGACTCTATGTAAATCTATGTATGTATGTATGTATATATTTAAAACAATTTACCATACTTGGAACAGTCTTTTATTCTACCTCAGTCAAGCTTAGATTCTGTAAACATATTTCAAAAACACTGGTAGGAAATTTGGTAGGAAAGACATATATTCAACTTTGTATTTTGACAAAGAGGCAGGGAAATTAACATTCTCTTATATTGTTAAATGTGGAAAAAAATCTCTTATATGTTTTCAGAAAGTAATCCAAAAATACATTAAAATATATTTCCCCATTTGACCCAGCAATCCCACATAAAAGAACCTAGCATACAGAAAAAAAAAGCAACAAGAACAAGATGTTTATTGAATTTTGTAGTGACAAAAATCTAAATTTCCTATCCATGAGGAAATAATTGAATTATGATTTAGTCACACAAGAGATCTATAAGTATCACCCAAGAATGATGTACATTTTACACTGATTAGTGATAAAAATTACCTGCTTAGTTATGTGCACATTAAACTTGTATACAAAAACAAAACAAATTCTTTTCTAATTACGTCCATGTCAAAAAAAATTATGTCTGTGTCCATCAGGACAATGAGATATGATAAGGAAAGTTTCATATTACATCATTAACATTGGTGAGCTTGAACAGGAGATGAGATATGGAAGAGGTTGGCAAAAGTTCTAATAATTCTGAGTCTATCTTTTCATCTGTGACAGTAAATGCATATTTCTGGAATTTCAAAAGTTGAGCAAATTTCAAAAAAAATAAAAGCATTAGAGAATAAATGTTTCCAGATTTGGCTCTCCTATCAAAACAATTATAAAAGTGAACAAAGAATATGAAACAATGTTTTCAGGAAATGAATGACACTATTTGAAAGACTACAATCCTTGAAAGAAAAATAAATAGGAGGTGAAAACTACTTTTGCTAGAACTTTCTTTGGAAAATGATGTTGGAGCCTTAGCAGAGTATCAGACACTTGGTGAACTGAGGAAAACAGAGATGAGAATGTGAGTTTGAGAATGTGGCTGGCATTGTGGACAGAGTACTTAAAAGGAAAGAGATGTGAGAAAGGGAGAGTAGTTTGAGAAATAGATCCTAAAATGTTTGAGTAGGGTTTTCAGTTGACCAATGAAAATTGGTCAAAACTTAAGATGCATGTGTGTAAAGCAAGAGTCCACAAAGCTTCACAGAGAAGAGTTAATGAGGGACTGTGAACTGAAAAAAAAGTCACAAACCATATAATTATTGGAGTTTAAGTTGAACAACAATGAAGAGACTTCACCAATACCTTCAGGCAATTGAGACCCAAGGAAGGCCAAGACTTAAAACAATCAAGTCACAGTATAAAATAGTTCCCTGGAATCAAGGAGAAAACAAAAATAGAAACACTCTAAGGACAATGAAACAAAACAAAATAAAACTGAAGACACCTAGATGATATATTATAATTTGTTTGGAAGACCAAAACTTGATATTTTTTAAAAAGCCAACGTAACATAAACCTACTATATTGTATTATCCATAAAACCAACCATAACATTTATAAAAAGCTAGATATACAAAGAAGCAGAGAAATGTGATTCAATCAAAGAAAACAACATTCAACAGAAACAAACCAAAGAATGTACAGTATTTGAATTAGTAAAGACTTTAAAAGACCATTATATTAAAAAACTTAAAGATAGACATACCTAGTCATAATTAGACTATGATGAGTAATTAGTGGGACTTAAGTAGATTGGATATTGTAGAAAAAAACATCAGTGATCTTAAAAACAGACACTAGAAATTATTTATCCTGAAGGAAAGAGATGGGGTTTTTGGGCATATCTGTGTTGTTTTTGTTTGTTTGTTTTAGAGAGAGAAAAAGCATGTGAGTGGAGAATAAGGGGAGAGGGAGAAGAGAGAGACAAAGAATCTTCAGTAGGCTCCATGCTTAGTGGGGAGCCAGAAGTGGGGCTACATCTCATTATCTTGGAATCATGACCTGAGCCAAAATTCAGAGACAGATGCTCAATGGACTGAGCCACCGCCCCCTTTTTAAAATTGTTTTTTAATGCTTATTTATTTTGAAAGAGCGAGAGAGAGCGAGAGCGAGAGCGAGAGAGAGAGAGCGCCCAAGCTGGGAAGGGCAGAGAGAGAGGAAGAGACAAACCCAAGCAGGCTCCAGACTGCCAGAGTAGAGCCGGATGCAGGGCTCAAAGTCGTGAACCATGAGATCATGACCTGAGCCAAAACCAAGAACCAGACACTTAAAACTCACTGAGCGACACACGTATCCCTTGCCTCCTTCTCTTTCACTCAGCAGAACCTTAGTGACATGTAAGCAAAATCGGGAGATATGCATGTAACTTGAGTACAGTAACAAGAGGAGAGAGATGAAATGAAAAACAAAACACATTTGTTCGAAGTAATAGCCCAAGTATAACTAAATTTCTTGAAAATAATCAATCTACGGATCTAAGAAACTCTGTGAAGTCCAAGTGTGATAAATACAATAAAACGACACCTGTATAAATCACAGGTAATTTGTAGAAAACCAAAGATGAAAGAAAAAATTTTAAACTCAACCAGAAAAGAAAAATATGCAATTATAAAAGTATAAGCATATGAATGGCTGCTGAATTTTCACTGAAAACACTGGAGCCAATTATGCAACTGAATAACATCTTCATTTTTTTTTAAAATATTTTTATTTATTTCTAGGATAGAGAGAGACAGCGTGAGCAAGGGAGGGTCAGAGAGAGAGGGAATCACAGACTGAAACAGGCTCCAGGCTCTGAGCTGGCAGTCAGCACAGAGCCCGATGCGGGGCTCGAACCCACGAACTGCGAGATCATGACCTAAGCGAAAGTCGGACGCTTAACCTACTAAGCCACCCAGGCGTCCCGTGAATAACATCTTTAAAGTGGTAATAGGAAAGACTACTAATTCCAAGTCCCATATGCAAAAAAAAGTATATAATTCAAAATTAAGGGTGATATATATTTGTTGACATGGGATCTGAAACTATAAGAAATACTAAAGCAAGTTCTTCATGCTTAAGAAATATAATATTAGCCATAACTCAGATATAACTGAAGGAATTAAGGACAATAGAAGTAGTAAATATAAAAATAGTGGTAATACTATTGATACAAGTTTTAGTAAATAAACTGCAGTAATTTCATTTTGTCTCCCAGTGCTATTATTGCTAACATGCATTTTATTTCTAAAGGTATTTTAAACTCCATGGTACAAGTTATTATTTTTGCTTTTTTATTATATCTAAAGTTATTAAAATATAATAATTTAAATTAATTAAGTGGTACAATATACAAAAGGAATTATACATTATGATCAAGTGAGGTTAATGCATGAATATGAAGTTGGTTTAACAATTTTAAAAGTCAATCTGCAACTTGCTACAGTAAAAGAATAAAAGGAAAAAACATGCAATGGATGCAGAAAAATATTTTGACAAATAATAACACCCTTAAAAAAAAGCCAGTAACTAGGAATGTAGGAATAGAAGAAAACTTAGTCAATCTGATAAAGGACATTTACATAAAAACTTCCAGCTAACTTTACATTCTTAGGTGAAATATTGCATATTTCTCTAAGTAGGCTTTTAATTCATTTCTAAAACTATTTGTCAACAGAAATTTGTCAATAGAAACAGAATTTTTCTGTCCTCTTGATTTACCTGATTGTTTCACACACACATTTCATTTCCTTCCCCTTTATTGCATTTTTATCAGCAATTATAGTCTCTCTTGATTTTCAAGTCCCCTGAAATCCCAAAGTACTACTGTTACAAATTAGCACTTGAAAATAAATATTTTATTGGGCCACCTGGGTGGCTCAACTGGTTAAACCTTGATTTTCGCTCAGGTCATTTTCTCATGTCATGAGATCCAGCCCTGCCACCATCTCATTGCAGAGCGTGGAGCCTGTTTGGGATTTTCTCTCCCTCCCTCCTGCTCTCATGCTCTCCCTCTCTCTCAAAAATAAACTTTAAAATTAAGTAAATAGGGGTGCCCGGGTGGCTCAGTTGGTTGAGCATCTAACATTAGCTCAGGTCATGATTTCACAGTTTGTGAGTTCGAGCCCTGCCCTGGGCTCTGTGCTGACAGCTCAGAGCCTGAAGGCTGTTTTGAATTCTGTGTCTCCCTCCTTCTCTGCCCCATTCCCACTTGCATTCTCTCATAAACGAATAAATATTAAATGTTTCTAAATATAGAAAAATAAAAATATTTTTTTAGATTATTTTATGGGTAGTATCAACAACACTTTCTGCCTCTTACATACGTCTACTCTTTTAGCTATTTTAGTAGATCACTGAATCAAAAAAAAAAAAAAACCCACTAAAATAAATATATGGCTTTTTGGGAAATAATGGTAATACTATTGATAGAATTTTGTCTATGACTTACAATTACTTATTGATATATTTGCATACAATTAAATGCAAAGACCTTAAGCATAGTCTGTTAAGTTTTAACAAATATGTACCTAACATAACCAATACCCAATTAAAGATACAGATTGCTTCCCTCAGCCCAGGAACTTCTTCATGCCGAAATCCAGCCAATCTTTATTTTCCACGGGCATATATATTATGGATTCTATCACCATAGGTTAGTTTTTCCTATTCTGAAACTCTAAGTGTAATCAAGCATATAGTTTATTTATTTCTGTCTTTATTTATTTTTTAATCCATTGATGTTGTTGCATATATCAGAAGGAATACGAGGAACAGCAAAATATTTGCACTGTCTAAAAGTGTCTTCCAATAGTTATTTATTAATTGTAAATAGAGAAATAACAGTAAATATACAGTGGAGAACCATCAGAACTTGCCCAAGTAATCAAAATTGAATCAGTAGTAAGAATCATGACAAGCCAAATCTCACCCACATGTTCCACCTGAAAGTTCCTATCCTCTACTTAACCATGAGAAATGCTAGACAAACCCAATAAATATTCTATTTTTTTTAAAGAGCAGAAACTGAGAAGGCTGTATTCTTAAAAATATCAGTGTCATAGACACTAATAAAGTCTGTGAAAGTTATTTCTGATTAAAAGAAAATAAAGAGGCATGACAACTAAATGCAGTATTTGATAGTATTGACAGTCTGATTCTGTACTGAGGATTTAAAAAGTCAATGAGAAATATTATTGTGTCAACTGACAAAACTGGAATGTAAATAGATAATAGTATTATATCAATGCTAAATATATTGAAATTGAAAACACTCTGGTTAGGAAAGAAAATATCCCTAAGGATATATACATTGAAGAATAGCGGTATAGATCCATGATGTCTTCAATTTAACTTCAAACATTTTAGGAGAAAACACACACACACACACACACACACACACACACACAGGGCAGGACCAATAAAACAAATCGTCTTAAATGTTGATAATAAGTCAATCTGGAAAAAGATTACAGGGCTGTTCTTTTTACTATTTTTATTTTTGCCACCTTTTTGTGAGTTTGAATTTATTTCCAAAAAACAATACATCTAAAGCAAGGTAGACCCAAAGTTATCTTGCAATTTCTAAGTACTTCATCTATTTTGCTCCCTCTTCTAACTTTCTTCTATTGTACAGTTCTGCTTAATGTGTCCTACACAACCCAACCAAATATCTATCTACAGGGCTTGGAACCTGTTATTCCCTCAACTTAGAATGCTAATCTTTTTTTTTTTTAATTAAATGTTTGTTTTTTTAATTTATTTTGAGAGAGAGAGAGAGAAGGAGGGAAAGAGAGGAAAAACACGAGTGGAGTAGAGGGGGAGAGGGACAGAGAGAATCCTAAGCAGATTCCATACTTAATAGGGAGTTAGATGTGGGGATTAGACCTACAACTGTGAGATCACGACCTGAGCTGAAAACAAAGAGCCAGAAGCCCAGCCACTGAGCCACCCAGACACTCCAAAATGCTCATCTTTTAGATAAATATGTATTTTGCATTCTTATTTTATTCAGATATACAGTCAAATTTTACTTTACAGAGAGACATTTCCTTAGTACACTTTTCAAAAGAACACCTTCTTAAATCCAATTCTCTTCCTAAATATGCTTTATTTTTCCTCAAGGCATCTACTGCTACATGTTATTTTTTAATCCTCCCTTCGTTGAATGTTAGTGAATGAGAGCTGGGATTTCATTTTGTTGATTATAACAGTCCCAAGATTCAAACAGTTCTTAGAAGAACATACACATTCAATAAGTACTTGTTGAAAGAAACAGCAAATTAATGGCTGGACATGAAGTTCAAATAAGGATACGAATTTATAAAATTCAAATAAAAATGCAGCTAATATAAGAAAGATAATGGTCCCTAAAATACTTTAAACATTTTTTTGATTCATAACATCTTTGGATATTAGGTAGACAGAGTCATAGAATTCTTATATTCTAATATTTTACATTGAATCTTTCCTTTTCTAACATATTTAATTTAAAAGAATTTTTCTTCAAAAATTCCAAAATCATATTCACTATTCAATAAAAACAGGCAAGGTTTCTCTTCTAATATTTCCTTTTAGAAATATTGAAAAAAAGAAACAATATGTGTCCTCAGTATACATTGATAAGATATCCATTAATACAGATGGGCTAGATCATGACATTCAGCAAATATACCATGTCAAGAAAACAAGTCCCAGGTCTTAAAAAAAATTAGTTTTATAGAAATAAACTAAGTAGAACAAAATGTTTAAAGTATAACACATTTACAAATAATTACATGACCACAGAATTAAAAAGGAGAAATAACTATCATTTTTCATCACCACATAGATCAGAACTACACATGGTTCTATGCTTGAATTATTTTCATAGAAAATATGCATTGTAAAATAAAATGCTAAATGTACTCTCTATATTAGCACTTCTAAATTAGTGTTGCTTTGATCCTTTTTTCCCTAATGAAAACATTATAAAGCAATTCACATAGAAATAATTCTTTTGACCTTTTTTTATGAGTCAAGCAGATGACTTAGTTGCAAATTTCATTTTTATAACTATTCTCAAGGCTTTAAAGACAATGTGACACACTTTTAAAGAAATTAGGAGGTCCACTCAATGTTATTGCTTTTGTGGTTTTGGATTTTCACATATTTCTGTTTATTTTGTTTTCTTGTAGGTATGTTGAATACTGCTTTAAGATGAACTTAATTTGGGGTACTTATTACAAAAACAAAGACACATTTTTGAGATCATGCTCTTCATATTTACTACTTCCTGGAATACATTTTGCTTCTTTTTAAAAAGGGTCTTCATTTTTTTTAGTAATTTTCTATTAACTTCATCTACCAAATAGGTCATTTTAATATTTATTGAAGACTATGATTAATATTGAATAAAAAAAGCAAGACTGATTTTATTACTCCTTTATGAAGTTTGCCATAACTTAATTTCAGTCTAGCATACTTTTTAAGAACTTGGGCTCTGGAGCTAATTAATTTCACCAAATGTAAGCTTTATAACTTCTTAGTTTTGTGACCTTGCAAAATTATACAACTTTCTGTCCCAGTTTCTTCACTTGTAAAATGGGAATGGCAGTAGTATCTTCCCAGCATGGTTACAATGAATATTAAAAGGATTAAAGATTATAAAATACTCAGAAGAAGAAAAAGCACATGGCAAAAGTAAAGATAGCCTTTATCTTCATACTTTTGGTTTTTATAACATACACTAGCATGGAGAAGTTTCAAAATATTTCAGTAGTATTCAAATTGTAAAGTATACTTTATATACTTATTTTTATTTTTTTTTTATTTTTATTTTTTTTTATAAATAAACATTAAAAGCATTTTTTTTAATTTTTTTTTTTTATGTTTTATTTATTTCTAGGAGAGAGAGAGAGACAGTGTGAGCAGGGGAGGGTCAGAGAGAGAGGGAGTGACAGACTGAAACAGGCTCCAGGCTCTGAGCTGGCAGTCAGCACAGAGCCCGACGCGGGGCTCGAACCCATGAAGCGCGAGATCATGACCCAAGCGAAAGTCGGACGCTTAACCGACTAAGCCACCCAGGCGCCCCTATATACTTATTTTTAAATTAAACATTTGAGTTACTTGTTATTTTCTTTTCATTTACTAAAAATATATTAGGCACTTGCTTATGCAAAACTTTAGTTACCCTAAGCCATGTGTGAGCATAATCATATTTGTATGTTGATATAAAATGGAAAATACAAAGGCAAAGAAAATATGCTTCTCCCACTAAGAGGCAGTATTATTATTACTAAATGATGACATAATTACCTGTTGTTAATAAAGGCAGCTAAGTATACAGGTAATCCCAAGGGAGAAACTTGAGGAAAGAATGAAAATCATGAATGTGGGCTGAAAGTAAATCATCCCTATGTTTTCCAGTAGATTATCACACCCTGTAATCTCATATCATGCCAAATGAGCAGAGACACCATGTATTTCCCATCAAAACATATGTCCCGCAATTTGATGTCTTCACATTCTTATAGCTTCTGGGTTTTTTTCAGCCTCAAAAATTTCATGTAACTTTGACTCCTACCCTAATTTTGCTTTGGTTTATTTTCTTATTTTGTACTAGTCTTACTAGAACTGGTTCTTCTCTATTTTTTTCAATAACCCACTTAAGTCATCAACCAAGATCTAGCTCATATTTCCATGAACTGATGTCTACAATGAAGGCTTTACATTTCCTGAAAAACAATATATTCATGAAATTATGATTAGAATAATGAATTATTCTTACAAATATTTGTTTACATCCATATCATCCTTTACCTGTGTAACCTCCATAGATGAATGGCAGTATTTATTTTTATTGATTTTAAATTGTAATTATTGGCTAGGTTTCTAAAATATATGGTTAATAATTTCACTAACCCAGTATACATGTGAAAGTTAGTTTTGAATCATCCGTGTACTGATTAACTCTCACTAATAAATATTCAAATACCTTTTCCTAGCAGAACTTATTTTAATTTAGAAATTTTATGAAGAGCCAGTATATCACTTTATACAATTGAAATATATACCAATAATTCACCTTAGATCATATTTATTCATTGTATTCTTATGTTGAGAACATTATAATTGCTGCAAAATTTGTGTGTGCGGGTTAACTATCAGTCTCTTCTCACATGCATAGAGAACTATTCAATGCAGCTTGTACAATGAACAAATTCTGGGTGTAGTATAGGTTCGTTCCTTTAATTCCTGGTATTCTATATTCTTTTAATCTACTTTTGATTCTCATTTTGATCTGAGATGAATTCACTGCTTTGTGGTATTATGGTTTGTTTGCCTTTTGAAAGGGAATCTCCATATCTAAGTGCAGTTACTTAAAATTAAGCCCCAAAGGTAAAGTTTTTCTATCTCAGCAATATAGAGCTAACTATTTTACTATTTTTATGTTCACTGTTAAGCATCTGACCGATATGAGAACCAGGAGCGTCAGGAGTTCAGATGAGGCAGGCCTTGCTCTGTCCCAGCACTGTGTTAACCAGTCTTTATATCAATCCCAAAGAAGGCGTGGAAAGGCGCTATTGTTACAGACAATACCCGAATTGTATAATGATTTCCCGAAGCCACAAAAAGGATTGGAGACAATAGAGGGGAAACTACTTCAATGAAGTGCTTAACCAGAAACATGTAGGAAGAGCATTCAGAGAAAGGTTCATTTCAGTGCCTGTGGGTCCTCTTGTCCATAAGCTCCTATCTTCATTCATTCTTTTTGTTCTCTTTTCCTTTGGTCAGATTTCCAATCTCTACTATCACATTCATGATAATTATATATGCTAAGGAGTCAAGGCAGTTTGCTTTTTAAGAGGCACATTCTGTTTTTATTTACTTCTGTTACATTGGCTAAGCAAATATACTGTATTATATAGATAGTAATAATTATGTAGACACATTTCTTTCAGAGCATTTAACCAATACCAGTTGGTAGGGGTATCTGACAAGTAAACATACAATTCAGAAAAAGAAACTTAGAAAATGAAAGAAAATTGTGAGTTTGTGCCTGGGAATCTCCAAACAGAAATTACTTTATAAGGTTAGTGTTATCATGTTATTATAGCATTTCATCTTTTTTATTAGTTCTTAGGAATACATAGTATCCCCACATTAGAGTACGAACCTTATGCAAATACAGCCTTACATTAAAATAGTGCATGGATATCAACTAATGTGTGTATCCCCATCAATATTAATATCCATAGGAATTAAGAATGACAATATGATTTAAGGTATAGTCTCTGTCTTTAGGTAGCTTTACATAAATGTATAGAGCTTCACATTGCATTTATACATTGCAAATTTACCCTTGCCATACAAAAAGCAGTTCCACAGATGGTGTTTATTAGTCTGTCTGAAAAAACAGATGTTTGACCTGGAGTCATTTCCATCACACATATGGTCCATCTCTAGGTTAGTTTCTCTGACCACTGTTGGTTGACTGGTCCAGACAGTGTTCTACAATGACTTAGCTGAAATTAACTCATGCACTACTGTTTCTTAGAAAGAATAAAATTTTGTTGCCATATGGTCAATATGTAGTCTACTTTTAAAAATATGAATTCTAGATTCTCAGAATCTAGAGTAAGGACCATGCTAGGATCAAGAGGTCTATAAACTCTATTTCTGCCCCTAGAGCAGGCTTCCTTAATGTGTTTGGGAAAATAATTTCCCTCCTGAGACTTTTTCCTTATTTGAAAATGGGTAAGGGGCGCCCGGGTGGCTTAGTCGGTTAAGCGTCCGACTTTCGCTTAGGTCATGATCTCGCGGTTCGTGGGTTCGAGCCCTGCCTCGGGTTCTGTGCTGACTGCCAGCTCAGAGCCTGGAGCCTGTTTCAGTCTGTGACTCCCTCTCTCTCTGACCCTCCACTGCTCACGCTGTCTCTATCTCTCTCCTAACAAATAAATAAAACATTAAAAAAAAAAAAAAAAGAAAATGGGTAAAATAATTTTCTTTCTTATTCCATAAAGGTACACAGAGCAAACTATATATGTGCAGGGCATGTTTTGACAACTATAACACTGTACATAATATTGTTATTAACTTTACGGGAGTACTTTTGCCTCATTGTATATAGATTTTTTTTCATTCAGAAAAGTAGATATTTTACCAGAATCATTCTAGTTTACACAGTGAAAAATCATAGTAAAAGTGGGGGTTTTAAAATAAACATGGGGATTAAGAAGTGCACTTGTGATGAGCACGAGTGTTGTATGGAATTGTTAAATCACTAAATTGAACACCTGAAGCTAATTTACAGTGCATGTTAACTAACTGGAATTTAAACAAAAACTCTAAATAAACAGAGTGACTTGTATTTTGTCTTTTTCTTTCTATATACCCTTTTCAAAACTCTAATGTCTTTTCCTTTATCATAGTTCATCCACTTCTGTAAAAAAGAAAATGGAGAAGAGAGAAGAAAAATTAGAATAGTAACAGAAAGTCTTATAGAAGAGGAGCAGCCCCAGGGAAGACTTTGACAGTAATTACTCTAGTAGCAAAAGGCCAATAGAAAATTCTGATATCATCTACCATAGGCTGTTCATTCTAGGACATGTACCTATCTTATCAATGGGCCAGAATGGACTATATTCTCAAGGAATTAGTAGCACTAATCTAACTCACAAGAGACTAAGCTATTTGCCATAATGCAAATTTATCAATTAAAAATAAAACTTTATGAGAATGAGGCATGAACATCACTCCCACCCTCTCCGCAACCCTCCATAGAGTGCTAGTTTAAGAACAATAGAATAAGAATTTAAGGCAAATATGTCCAAAATTGTCTACCAAGATGACTAGATATTGGAACTATCTAGTCAAAATTATCTTTCACCTTGTCTGTGCTTTAAGATCATTTTCTAAATTCCACCCCTCTGACATGAGTCTGTAGGTTATTTCTTGAATCTTTTTCTTTTGGTATATTTTTATATTGGTCATAAATATCAAACTAAGTTACATCTACAGTCTTTGTGAGATTTTAGATAAACAAGGTACTCCCTATCTTCTTAAAACACTTTTGGAGTCCATTACAATTTTAATTTGTTCACCCTCCATATTCAAGGTCCACCTTTCTCTATCCCTATATGCTTCATTAGAGGGGTATGGTAAAGATGGTAATAATAACAGCTACAAAAAGAAACCTGAAGAGTGATTACATAATGCTTTACTCCAATCCCCAAAACAAAAAAGATGTCTTACTCCAGAAACATAGTGAAAAGTGATTTGAAATTCATGCTTTAAACAGAATATTTCAATCAGCTATTTCGAGAAAAAAAAAGCCCAATCATATGACTGATTCCATATTCATATACATAGGACTCCTCCTTCTAGGTCTCCCATGTATTCTGTGGGTAAATACACTGACCTCTGCCTCCTGTTCTCCCAAATGGTATGACAAAATGGTATGACAAAATTCAGGAAACTCACAGTTGAGTATTTAGTACTTCATGATGTGCAAACATTATTCTGGAAGAACTACAGTCAAGCAGTTTTACAAAAGGGTAGTGAAATTATTTGATACTTGCTCTAGTGAAGCTATAGAAATAACTTAAATAGATATATATAGTTCCAAAGCATTTTCCTCCTACTCCATATACTGAGTACCCATCCATGCAAAAGTATAAGATTCTCCAGCACTTAAATACCTAAATCATAATTCAATAATTCCAAGACCTTAATCATTCCTACCTTCCTCTTACGTAGTTGTGTCTACATTATTAATGACACATCTCTTTTTAGTGTTGTATAATATCTTCTAAATGATGAATAAGAATAAGAAAACCTAGAATTCAACAGTTTTCTATTTCTCAATAATATGAAGTCATTTGGCATTAAAGTTACATTTGAAAAACCACAGATACTCAGTAAAGTATAAATCATATCCAAACTGTGAATCTATCTTCCAGATTTTAATATCTCAGAGGTTGTTTCTAATGCTGGTTTTGTTTAAAGATGTACTGAAGGAACACTTCTTGTTTGCTACTTTCTTAATGTTCACAAACATTGTGGATATTTCTGAATGATCTATCACTTAGCCTTAAAATGAGTAAGTTTGAAGTGAGTTTCTCTCAGAGGGGAAAATCATTCTTTTACTCTGAACATATCAACACCTGAGTGAATTAAAAAAAAAAAAAAGTATTGTTGCCTATACTTACAGGTGTACAGGATTTTGCAAATATATTAGTGATGGTCATTTCAAGGTACAATTGAGATAATTTCATGCAGGTCTTATCCTCGATGTAAAGGGATACCGGTCTTAATGTTTTCTTCTCTCCTACTTACCTATTCAAAACTCATGTGAGAAATTAGCATAGGGGTTTTACAGACATAGAAGCTATCCAAGGAATAGGAACAGAAAGATGCATAAGCCGTGGGCTGAGTAGAACTGTGACATAATTCTAGGGCATAGCCACAGAGGTGGCAGCAAGATCCAGATTGGGAAGGTTGCATAAACCTTACTAGAAAATGAGACCAAGGAATAAATGTAGGTGTCCGACATAGGGTTAAAGCAAAAAATGGTCATTGCATCTAAAGGGCCTGGTAAAGCAGGTAATGGATTTTCCATTAGCTGCATGTATGTGTCAATGACTCAATGGTCTAAGGCATAACTTGAAGAATGTGAGGACCGTAAGAATGGCTTATGTGATATAGCCACCATTATGGACATGTGAAATAAAAATGAACTTCAACTGAAGAAAATTTTTTTAAAGTGAAACTGCAGAAATAGATTATATATACACACATACGGTTTTGCATACCTTTCTCAGTAAAAAAAAATCATACTATTAAATGTATTCATTTATTAAGGATCCACTCTATGTTAGACATTATCTTAGGAACATGGGCATATTGCCGAGGAACATGACTGTATAAGTGGAATTCATACAATTTATAAAATGGTGAGTTTTATAAATTCATAGATTTCCCTCACTAAAATTTGTAAGTCTTTGCCCACTTGTTTTATCTTCACTCTTGAGTTTTCTCTCACACTTTCTTCTCCCTCCTCACTTCCAATACTAAATAGGTTACCTGACTTTGTTACATTGCAGTGCCATATAATTTTACTGGGTAATACACGTAGCACTTAAAATTACTCTCTATAGATCTGTATTCCTGGACATTTGTTTAGACCCCATAAAACATGAAGAAAAGCATTGTGACTCCTGTACTTATGACTTTTTCTACCATGCCTGACATAGAGCCTATTTAAGAGAAAAATCTTCAAGAGATTATTGAATTAACTATATTCATGAAAGCTTACCTGTGGGATGCTGAGGTAATAAGTTCTGAGTCCTTTGGTTCCTAATGTTTTAAACTAATACATGGATAGAAATTAAGGATTAGAAGAGCTGTTAGTGAAGACCTCCATTAAATAGTTTGTCTCTCTTGCCAGATGTTTTAAAATTTCCATTAGCAGGTTTTGGACAGACAACAACATCTGTTGACTACAGCAAGTTTAGGGACACTTACCATCTTGGAATCTCACTTTCACTTAAAAAAAAAGTTTTACTTATTTCTGTGAGAGAGAGAGAGAGCGCGAGAGAGAGAGCGCGTGAGTAGGGGATGGTCAGAGAGAGAGAGGGAGATACAGAATCCGAAACAGACTCCAGGCTCTGAGCTGGCAGTCAGCACAGAGCCTGACATGAGGCTCGAACCCAACTAACCGTGAATAACCGTGAGATCATGACCTGAACCGAAGTTCGACGCTTAACCTACTGAGCCACCCAGGCGTCCCCTCACTTTCACTTCTTATAGAATTATGGGATTGGTTGAAATGATCTAAAAACTTCCTTTCCATTGTAAAATTTGATAAACTTTTTGTTGTCCAATTTCCTGCAGGTCATTAAATTTGTTTATACAATCTGCAAGTCTTTCTACAGCTCCAGAGATCTTTTGTCCAAAACTAAGGGCAAGTGCCAGCAAAAATACAGAACTATAAGTTGATAGATTTTGGACCCAACTTCTCGCAAATGCAATGAGAGAATCTGTGCTGTAAACCTGCGATGCAAGGATAATCCAGAGACAGAATACACCCAGTTACAGAGCACTTAGTACTTCCGTCCATTCTATTTTTTAAAAGACAAATTTTAGTTAAAAGTTTTACACTGCACGGAGAATTACCCTGTTAGTAACATCTTAATACCGATTCCCAGAAAGTTTGGCTTTAATTTTTCTCTTTTCTATTGGTCTAGTCCTTTTTTCCCGTTGTTAGCTTTTCAATGCTTGAGAATGGCTATCGGACTCCTATTTTCTATATAATTCTCATTTCTTTCAGATTAAATTTTCTCAGCTAAATGTTTTCATACACACATGATTTACAACAATCCTAATTTTACTATTTAGCTTACAAATATGCCCCCTTCCAGTTGCCACCTCTATTCATTTTCATCAGTATAGCAGTGTCATTAAAGAAATTAAAATGAGCACACTTATCATCTCTATTTCAATTTTGTATTTATTTGAATATACATAAATACACATACTTGCATGTGCATGTATTTATGCTTACTGCAATTTTACATTCTTAACTTAATAGCATATACATTTCCTACGCTTGCCATAGTCATAATTAGTCACATAAATTAGTCTTTGTTAGTAAGCTACAGATTTTTAACCATTTTCCTATAGTTAGAGCTTTGTCAATAATTTTTTTTGCTATACAGAAAAAAATATTTCTGCTTTATAAACTGAAAAAATATTTAATACTTGCCAACAGTTGAAATAAATTAGAGCATGAATATATATCTTTCTAAAAGCATTATATTAATAAGATAACACATAAGCATAGAGTTTACTTTATGTTTTAAATGTTTATTTAAACATTTCCAACTCTCTTTGACGGAGAGAGGGAGAGCAGTTTAAGGGCCAAGAGAAAGAGGCAGACACAGAATCCAAAGAAGGCTCCAGGCTCTGAACTGTCAGCACAGAGTTAATGTGGGGCTCAAACTCACTTCAATGTTGAGTTTGTTATAAACCAATTATTGATGGAAACATTTTCTTCATTCAAGTAATAGTCATTGAAAGCCATAAGGTTATAGTACTAACGATAACAGAAAAATATTTCCCCTCATAAAGTGTATATTCTAATAGGAATAGATCAGTAACATTTTACACAGAAAATAGGAAGGGGAAAGGCAATTTGAAAGGAGTTGGATTAAAAAAAAAAAAAAGCGAGGGGGAGTTCCTTTTCCCTAAAAACAGAAGTGCAGCAGGTTTGGCATGAAAAATGAACAACCATTTATACACTGGCTGTAAGTACGGCTTACTGGCTGAATATCAGCCCTGGGTATACATAAAACATGTGACACATTTTAAGAGTAATGTGAAGTCGTTTTTTCCCCTAAAGAGATTGCGAAAATCACACACATGGTTTCAATAACTCTTTATAAATGTTTTGAATCTTAAGTAAATGACATACTTACATTGCAATGAAAATGAATTTATATTTTTGAAATTTTATCTCACTTGGCTTAAGAATTCCAAAGATTTCTGAAAAGGACAACATTATGATAATATGTAATTAAAACATTAAATGTATTGCTATGTAACTTTCATGTGCTTTTCCTGGTTTTGGTTATTTACTTGTAGGTGGATGTATATTTTATGTATTTGCTTTTCTAAAACTTATTTAAAAATTAAGGGATTATATTATGAGCATCAGATTTCAGATAAGAAAATTTAAAAAATGGGTCTCAATTTTTTTTAAATTTTGTTCAATGTTCAAATATCGATTATTTTTATGTTCTTCCTTTTCAGTGTTTTGAGAAAATTTTTAATTATCCAGACCAGTACTTTTCATTTTTAAGTGTTTTTTTTGTTTGTTTGTTTGAGGGAGGGAGGAAGGAAGGGTGGGGGCGGGGAGAGAGAGAGAGAGAGAAAGAGAGAGAGAGAGAGAGAGAGAGAGAGGAAGGAGCAGATAGGAGGGAGTCAGAATGGAAAGAAGGCTCCAGGCTCTGAGCTGCCAGCACAGAGCCCGATATAGGGCTTGAACCCATGAACTGCGGGATCATGACTTGAGATGAAGTTGGAGACTAAACTGACTAAGCCACTCGGGGGCACTTCTAGACCAGTATTTCTAATATTGTAATGGCCATTAAAAATCATTTGCTGATATTAAAGTGTATTATCTAATTCAGTATGTCGGAGACAAAACTTAATACTTTCATTTCTGATATACTCCCAGATGATGACAGTGCTGATTCTATGCATTACATTTTAAACAGGAAGGATCTAGACAGAGTAGTAATCAAAATGAAAACGTGAAGTTTATGCCTGTCATGTGGTTAAAAAAATATTCACTATCAAATCTACATGAACTCCTATTGTAGAAGAAATGGCCAGTGTGTTGGAGAGTAACTTTTAAGGTAATCAAATACCTTGCCTTCACTATCGTATTTGATCATCCATAAGTGCCATTTATTGGCTCATTGGCTCTTTTACGAACATCATTCTCATAAAAACTCGACCTAAACTAAAAAAAGGAAACTGTCTGTGTAACTATATTCTAAGTGTTCCTCCCACAAGTGTGTTTCCAACTGTGACAGATTTAATGTTTGTAACATTATTTTTTTATGTAGGTAGAACATTTAGTTTTTATCCTTTTATTCTCTTCCTTAAAAATATTTTAAAAAGTCAGATTAAAGTTGACTTAGACTTTATGGGTACAAAAGATATAAATTTTGATAAGTGACACCTGCAAGTCCTTAATATGTTATTTCCACAATTTTTGGAGGTATAATTATCCTATTTTAAACAAGAAATTAGGTATAATAACTAAAAACCAATATTAAAAGTTATGTCAATGAGTCAATAACATTTGAAATCATATTGAAATTATAAGATCCAACAATTTATATTCAATTAAACTCATATGCAATTGATGAATCATATTCAATGGAAAATTGTTCATAGGTACCTCTAATTTCTGAAGAATATCATGTCCTTGTGTCATTTAAGTAGAAATCCTTACATCCTTTTAATAAGCTTTTGACTATAAGTAGAAAAGTAGATCTTATAAATATGTGATATCCAAAAGCTAAAAATTACATTCAATACAGAGATATTTTTTAAGTTTCACTATTAAACAAAAACACTAATTATAAATATTTGTGGTTTTATGTTTATTCTGAGAGAGAGTGAGCATGGGAAAGGGGCAGAGAGAGGGAGAGAATCCTGAACACATGGTAAATGTGGGGAGCTTGATCCCACACCCATGCCATGATGATCTGAGCTGAAATCAGGAGTTGGTTGCCTAACTGACTGAGCCACACAGGTGTCCCAAGAATACTAATTATAAATGTAATGGAAAATTTATAAGTAAGGGAGATGATCAAATAGGAAAGGAATGAGAAAATTTAAAAAGGTATTTGTTGACCAAAATAAAAAGAAAAAACAATGAAGAAGGAAACATTGAATAGGTGGAGCAAATAGAATACATATATTATGACAGTACAAGATAATTGTAGATATTAACCCTACTATACAGATAAATAAATAACATTAACCCTGCTATATAGATGATTAAATTAAGTATAAACAGTATAAACTTCAACTAAAAGACAAAGTCAGTTTGGACAAATAAAATACTCAACTACAAGGATATTACAATGCTAAGTGAAACAAGTTACAGAAGACAAATACTGCATGGTATCACTTATATGTAGAATCTAAAAAAAAAAAAAAAAAGGTAAAAACATAGCAACAGAGAGTAGAAATGTGGTTGCCAGGAGGTGGGTTGGGAAACTAGGAGAGTTTGGTAAAGAGTAAAATTCTTTCAGTTATAAGATGAATAAAGTTTGAGAATCTAATGAAAAACATGGTGACTATAATTGATAACACTGTATTGTATAACTGATATATGCTAAGAGAGTAGAACTTAAATGTTCCCCCCATACACACAAAACAGGTTAATATGTGAGATGATGGATATGGATATGAGAATTAACATGGTGTGATAAATCTTTTTACAATGTTTACATATATCAAATCATCACAATGCATCTTACATGTCTTATAATTTTGTTAATTATACTTCAAAAAAGCCAAAAAAAAAAGAAATACACATATTCAAAGATTAAGTTGAAAGTATTAAAAAATGTACAATATGAAAATACAAAAAGAAAAGTACCATGTATTGGTTGATAGACAATGCACATTTTAATAAACATAAGTTTTTTAAAAAGGGAGAATGCCTAGTGACAAAAGGTTAACGCTTCTGGAAGATGTAACAATTCAGAATATGCATATAAATTATAAGCACAAATGTATAAAGCAAAAATTGATGAAAATAAAAAGAGAAATAGACAAATGGACAACTATTGACAGACTAAGTCAGGAACTGTGAAAGGATGAAGATTTTACTCTACTTCTGGTTAATAATACTTGTTTCCAGAGTATACCCTAAAGGACAGTCCATTTTACTATCCACTTTTAATAATTTACACAAGATTTCAACCAAATACAAAATATTCTATTTAACTGAAACTGACTCATTTTTCATTGAGTTTTAGCAAATCTAGACAATTATAATGGGCATACACTAAGTAAATATTAAATTTGTTACTTCCCAAAGGCATAAACTTTATCTTCAGTAAGGGTCCATTTAGAAAAAAAAGATATTTAAAACAAATAGAGGCTCATTCATTTTTATTAAATTAAACTTTTTTATTATATATTTTCAAGTAAAGCCTATTTTATAAGAGATATTGGTCTTTGGTTATATTTTATCATAAAGTCTTTGCCTGGTTTTGGTATCAGTATTAATATTGGCTTCCTAGAACGAGCCAGAGGGGTGGTCCTGCTTCTGTTGTTTGTTTGGTTTTGTTTTTAGTTTCAAACTGGTGCAGCCACTCTGGAAGAAAGTATGGAGGTTCCTCAAAAAGTTTTAAGTAGTACTATCCTACAATCCAGAATTACTAGGTATTGACCCAAAGAACACAAAAATACAGACTCTAAGGGACACATGCACCTAATGTTTATAGCAGCATTGTCAACAATACCCACTTTTTTTTTTTTTAATTTATTTCTAGGAGAGAGAGAGGAAGACAGCGTGAGCAGGGGAGGGTCAAAGAAAGAGGGAGACACAGACTCTGAAATAGGCTCCAGGCTCTGAGCTGGCAGTCAGCACAGAGCCTGACGCGGGGCTCGAACCCACGAGTCGTGAGATCATGACCCAAGCGAAAGTCGGACTCTTAACCGACTAAGCCACCCAGGCACCCCTCACTTCTTTTTTTTTTTTTTTTAAGAGTTTGTAAAGGGTTGGTGTTCATTCTTCCCTAAGTATTTGGTAGGGTTCACCAGTGAAGATGTTTGGTTCTGGGCTTTTCTTTGTGGGACCTTGTCCCTTAAAAGAAGGTAGGAAATTACAACTCTAATCCTTTTAATTCATGAGAACTTAGAAGAACAAAAGAAATGATCCAGCTATTGTTCTTGGTTGTTCAAAATAAGTGATCTTAAAAATAGGTAGTGTAATAAAAATAAATGAGGCAGCCTTTGCCTCATGTAGGCTAGCCATTCCTCTGTTAACATATCCTTTTATAATTTTAAGTCTTCTGTGTTCTATATTCCTTAGGTTGTCTAATTTAATCCTCACAAGAACCTCAGGAGGTTCTATAATCTAAAAACTAAAACTAGGATGAATTACAAAACCTGTCCAAGGTCTCAGTTAGACATATGGTACTGTTTATGAACAGGAACTCAGGAATCACAGTGCCTCCCCATGTACTTAATAAATTGGCACACTGGGTGAATTATTAACCTCTGGGCCTCAGAGGTTAATACTCTGAACCTTTATTTCTTTAGAAATAAAATTTCTTTATTTCTAAAATGAGAGTAATAACACTGCCTACTTCTTAGAGTTGTTGTATAAACAAAATACATATAAAATGCTTATGACAGTGCCTGGCTTACAGAATTAGCAGTGATTTTGCTATGTGCATTGCCCAATAATACCACTTATAATTTAATGGTTTAAAAAATGTTTAGTTTTAAGGCAAATAAAAATTATAAGTCTCAGATTGAAAAATAACCAATTAAAAGGAATTTGATTCCAGCCACCAATAAACCATTTTACTGTCACTTTGTTGTACCTTTTGATTTCACTACAGGTGCATCAAGTAAACAAAAGCATTAAAAAGGGGGTAAGGGGAGTACATAGAATTCAAAGTGATCTTTATTGTAAATACTAATCCACTTAAAAATAGATTTTCCTTGTTTACAATTTCGAATTTGGTTTTTCATTGACAGGAACATAAGAATCAATTTTTCCATAGCACTTTTTTCCAATGAACTCAATAGATTTAAGATGTGAATACTCAAAACATAATGCTGAGATTTCTTTAAATTCTTTGAAAAGCTCTGCAGATAAGTTTCACAATGAACAGTTAAGCTTAATTTGAAAGTGCTTTGTTGTATTAATAAAGCATTGAAGCAGCACTTTCGTGACAAAGTTCTACAGTAACCTGTAGGTGTTGAACACCTTTATTATTTCCTAGGAGTTGTTATGAGCTGCCAATGCTCTTTTCACAATTCAGTACACTTTTAAAGGAGTTTCATGTTCACATCTTATTTATCCTTCCCTATTGCCCCCTAATGGTAAGGTATTCAGGAGAGTTCTTATTTCCATGTTAATTTTTGTTTAATGTTTATTTTTGAGAGAGAGGGGCAGAGAGAAAGAAGGAGACACAGAATCCAAAGCAGGCTCCAGGCTCTGAGCTAGCTGTCAGCACAGAGCTCGACACGGGGCTCGAACCCACAAACTGTGAGATCATGATCTGAGCTGAAGTTGGATGCTTAACTGACTGAGCTACCCAGGCACCCCTTCTCCTTCCCATTTTAAAGATGTGGCAACCAAAGTAGTTCATAAAATAGTTACGATACTGGGTCCAGAAGTCAAGTCTCTTGAGCCTGCATTTATGTTCTCAACTGACACTTCATTCTCTTAACACACCTTGCAGGACAAAGTGAACTCTGTAGCTGAAAGCATAGGCATAGCAGGATTGCTAAAACTGGAGCATCAATTCTCCCGGTCCTTGGAAAACAATGTGCTAAAATTTCCAGTTAAGACAGTAAGGCGGGGAGGCATTCTAACACCTGTTTTCAGATAAGATAGAAAATCTGTTTGCTGTGTGACATTCCTGCTAATAACATGGTTCACTCTAGCTTTCTCATGTTCTGGTTTGTTTACTTGCATACCCTGGCTGGTTCAAAAGAACTCCCACACAGTGCTTTACCTCTGCTCTAAGTATAACTATAACAAATGCAGAACATGACAGTAATTCTATTCATGACTCTCAAAGAATGCTGGAAAAAAAACCAAGTTGGAATACTTTTGAAGATCAATACAATCATTCCCCTTAAAAAAAAAAAAAAAAAAAACCTACTTACTAAAAAAACTTAAGCAAAAGGTTCCATTTCCTAAATTAGAGGTAAAGAGCTTTAACTGTGGTTCACCTTTGTCCTCCCAAGCTTTTAACAGTTCAATTTAACTTCCCTCAGGCAGCATTCACCTGTGTCGTGCCCAGCAGTTAACCCACAAGATCCACTTTCTTGCTCTCATTGCTATGAATGTGACTTAACCAGCTCAAACACCAGCAAGTCAGCTTAGTGCACTGACAGCATTTAGATGATAATAATTTCTTGCAATTTGTCCAGCAACTATGAAGTATCAGACTTCCCTGTTTTATTTTATACGGATCTTAATTCAAATAACTCCATCAGGTAACATAACCATTATTTGGGGGAGAACTGGGCACAACGGTTAAATAACTGCCAAAGAACACAGAGAAGCAAATGGCCAGTGAAAGATTTGAACCAGGGCTAACCTTAACCCCTATACCAAAACTGCCAAACCCTCAACTGCAGACCCAATATACCTATTAAACTAATCACCTAACCTGGGGCAGGCCATTTCTGAGTTTTGGGTCATGGTTTCCTCCACTATAAAATGGCCTGCTGTCAGTGAGCTCTTGGGTGCTTTACTACTTTTAATGTCCTGTGAATTTCCAATGGCATTACTCCCACCCTCAATAGATGTAAATGTTAAGACTAAAGTGTTTCAACCACTGTGTGTTCTAGCACATTTTCCTTACTCCTCAGGGTAATGAGGATTTATTTCCAAATACTGAGTTTGTAATATTAATCCTAAATAGTCTCCCTTGTCTCATATCACCTTCCATCACTGTAGGGGTGCCGATAGGGCCTGACCCCACTCCACACTTGTATCAAGTCACTCTAGCCCACCCTGCAGCTTGCCAGGTAGCCAACAAAGGCCTAAGCAAGGCCTACAAGCAAAGCTGTAAGAAGCAGTTAGCTTTCCCAAAGGTCGGGGGAGCCTCTAGGGTACCTGCCAAACATCTAGACTCTGTGGGGACCCAGGGCCTGGCTCCCCAACCCAAATGGCCTGAGTTGGGCCTCGACCATCACAGCCTGTGCGGCACCCACTGCGTCCTTGGCCCAGGAAACATAATCCAGAACCTAGGCCATTTTGCCTCTTGAGCAAGGCGCCAGGGACGCAGCCGCTGCCCCCATCCTCCACTTCTGGTGCTCCCAAGGCCAAAGACACATGTGAGCCTTCCACCTTACCTCGAACCTCGGGGATCTCTGGCGCCATCCACGCATCTGCACCCGCTTCTGAGACGCACGCCTATCCACACGTGGTAGCCAAGACACCGTCAGAAACTGCAGGATCTGCCTGTGCTCAAGGGAGAGGCCTCCTAAAACAGCTGGGACACTCCCACTGCACGGAACCCACCTACCTCCTCTTTTAATAAGACCCAGGTGAATGCTCCTTTTACTCAATGAGCTATACCTGAGTAACCTCATTTTCAGGAAGATAGGATTTAAATGCCAAGATTGTGGATATCACTTCTGAAACTAGTAACGTAATAATAGAGACCTGTGGAGTCATTAAGGATTGAGTGCATTTTGCAAATAGGCACAAAATAATTTGGGACCACTTGTACATTGAGACTACCTGAAACAATGGCAAAAAATTATCTTATACTCTTCTTATCAAGAAGTGGAGTCTGTGTCCTCTATATTTAAATCTGGGCAGATTTGCTACTCACTTATAAACAATAGAACAAGGCATGGGTTTCTACTTTTTTGATGGACCATTTGTGTTTGAAACATTCGTGCAAGTAGGAAGTCCAATCCCCTGAGATTGCCATGTTGAAGAGACGCTGTATGGATACTCTCTCACTGAATTTAGAGTTGATACCTAGCATCGACTATCAGCCATGTGTGAATGAGACATCTTGGACTTAGAAAAATAAAATGATTATTTTGAGCTGCTAATTCTCCTGGTAACCATTTACACAGCACTAGTAACTGGAACAAAATAAGGATTAGAAAGGAAGTAATAAAACACTCATTATTCATAGAAAAACAAATGTTGGAAATTAAAAATATCTAAAGCCAACCTATTATAATTAAAATCATATTTAAAAGGTACCTGGAAAAAAGATCAATAAATGTTCACTGTTTTTTATAATCAGTGATGAATAATTAAAAATGCCTTTTGAAATGATAGTTTTTGACTTAAAAAAAAAACCCAATACACAAATGAGCAAATAACAATAAAGATATCGAAGTCTTGTGTCAAAAAAATATACAGAGTCAAAGAGAGTAATTTTAAAATGTCTAGTTAATGGTGAGTCATACTAGGTTCTCAGCTTAGAAAACTCAGTTCAGGGGCCCCTGGGTGGCTCAGTTGGTTGGGCGTCTGACTTGAGCTCAGGTCATGATCTCATGGTTCGTGGGTTGGAGCCCCGCATCAGGCTCTGTGCTCACAGCTAGCTTAGAGTCTGGAGCCTGCTTCAGATTCCGTGTCTCCCTCACTCTCTGACCCTCCCCTGCTCACGCTGTCTCTCTCTCTCTCTCTCTCTCTCTCTCAAAAATTAATAAAACATTTAGAAAAAAAAGAAAACTCAGTTCAATTTTAAAAAGTTAACTTTCTTAAAATGGCTTACCTATTTAATGAAATTGCAATCAAATTCCACTTGGTAATTTCTAAAGGGTAGGGTAGTTAATTGTAATGTGTTTATAGGAATATAAATAACAAGCATAAATTCCTTTTTCTTTTATCGCAACAGAGAAGACTACATGACAAGTGCTAAGCAGTTTGTGGATTTAATGATAGGAATTTAAGGAGAATCCCATCCAAAGATATTTTTGGATAGGACTCATATTGTATGAGAATGGAGGAGCATTAGATTTGGGAGTCAAAGTCTGATGAAATTGGAAACTTTTTTGTTTCAATTGACTCTTTTGAAAGAGTCAATATTTGCAAACCCAGCTGAGGATATAAGTAAAATATTGAATACTTAATATAAATTCAGGTTAAATCTTCCTCTAAATTTGCTGTGATTATTAAAATGCTATTCAGTTGGAATCTACCCAGTCATCCTGAAAGCTTAAACTTTCCAATGTGAGTAGAGAAAGAAATGGGATTTTGGAATGAGGCATAAACCAGTAAGTATCTGTGAGTACTTTTAGAGGAATAATCTCAATCTCAGCACTGTTATGGACCAGATAAAGCTTCCTTGGTAAAAAAAAAAAAAAATGAATAAACAAAAACAGATTCATATACAGAGAACAAGCTGGTGGTTGGCAAAGGGGATGAACATGAAGAATAGATGAAATAGAGAGGATTAAAAGGTACAAAGCTCAAGTTATAAAATAAGTCAAAGAGCTGAAATGTACACCATAGGAATACAGTCAATAATATTGTAATAACCTTGTGTGGTGACAGATGGTAACTACATTTATTGTGGTGAGTGTAGCATAATGTATAGAATTGTCCAATAATTATGCTGTATGTATGAAACTTACATAAATTGTATATCAGCTATACTTCAATAAAATATTTTAATTAAAAACACATTATAGAAATAGAAGAAACTATACTATATATATAGAGTGCTGTAATTTGTGAAATTATAAACCAGAAAATTTGAATATTCTACTTTTAAGGAAGTAGGAATTTTTACTATTGCTACATTATTAACAGATGTAGAAAGCATAAGAAATATATGTAAACTTAATATGGGTAAAAGGAAAATCTGGCTGTTTGTGGATTTTCTCAGGCAGCTTGCTGAGGCGCCTGGGTGGTTCAGTCGATTAAGCATTGACTTCAGCTCAGATCATGATCTCGTACTGCGTGGGTTCGAGCACTGAGTTCGGTTCTGTGCTGGCAGCTCAGAGATTGGAGCCTGTTTCAGATTCCGTGTCTCCCTCTCTCTCTGCCCCTCCCCTGCTCATGCTCTGTCTCTCTCTGTCTCAAAAATAAACTATTAAAAAATTAAAAATAAAATCTTGGGGTGACTGGGTGGAATGGTTGGTTAAGTGTCTGAATCTTGGTTTCAGCTCAGGTCATGATTTCACAGTTTATGAGATGGAGTCCTCATCAGAGCTCTGTGCTCATAGCATGCAGTCTGCTTGGGATTCTCTCTCTACATCTCTCTTTGTCCCTCCCTTGCTCATGTGCACATGCTCTCTCTCTCTCTCTTTCTAAAAATAAATAAATAAACCCTAAAAATGAAATGAATAAAAATTAAGTCTTAAAAAATAGAGGCTTTGTAGTAAGATCAAATTTGTATTATTTCTTAGCGATTAGTTTTTGCCTTTTTATTTTTTATTTTTCTGGTCCAAGCAATTTACCCAATCTTTTCAAGTCTGTATTTTTTCACCTGGAAATTGTGGATATAAGACATAATGTAAGGGATTTATGAAAGGAACAAATCAGATAATATATACAGTGAAAAGATATCATATTTTCAAAATCTACTTATATTATATTGCTTTTTCTCCTGGTTATTTCCCTCTTTTTCTTTCCTTCATTCCAGTAGTTTGTGTTCTCTTTAAGGCTTCTGGGGGTGAGTGATCAAAACAGAAGCAGAAAATATTCTGACTCTGAGGCGCCTGGGTGGCTCAGTCGGTTAAGCATCCAGCTTCGGCTCAGGTCATGATCTCACGGTTTGTGGGTTCGAGCCCCGTGTTGGGCTCTTGCTGACAGCTCAGAGCCTGGAGTCTGCTTCAGATTTTGTGTCTCCCTCTTTCTCTGACCCTCCCCTCCTCATGCTGTCTCCATCTCTCTCTCAAAAATAAATTTAAAAAAAAACATTAAAAAATATTCTGAATCTCGAATAACAAAAAGAAAAAATATGTCAAGACAATTTTTGTCTTCTGAAAAAATCTGGGGAAAGTGTCAATACAGGAACTAAATTAAGATTTTGCCTCATCAGTGGCAACAATGGAAGAAGAAACTCATACTACTTTCAAACTGTAATTGTGTGAGTGAGACCCATATCTAATATGTGTATGAGACACCTAGCATTTGGGCCTTTAAAGAGACAAAGGTGAATAGTAATAGTTAGGTCTATGTTGATCTATTTCATCTATCTTTCATGACAAAATGACTTTGTAGGGATTTTAAATATTGAGAGAAACATTGCTGTATACTATATCTCTAATAGGTAATCGCACTGGCCAACTGTTTGAAGACTTTGTAAATACCATATATTTGGACTCCCAAGGTGATTGCTGAGAAAGAATATCTCAAATACAAGAAGGTACATTTCAAAATAAGAATGAGGAAGTAGCTTCTCAGAAAGGAAAACACATTAAAATCTCTCAATAAGAGTGGTTGGTCCTAAGGCATTAGAAATTCCAAAGAATGGATGTCACTTCAAAAAGGAAAATAAAATTTGAGTGGGAGGAGTCTCTCCTGTCCTCTGACACACATCACTGACTTTATCAGACAAATATTCATGCTGACACCAGAAAAGTTTTTCTGTTTTTTTTTTGTTTGTTTTATTTTTCTTTCTGATAGTTCCTGATGTGCAGTGAATGCTATATTTGTTCAGCAAGATAATTGTTTATGTAAAATGTAGCTATATCTATATATTCAATTGTAGGTAGGTAAAATATTCATTATACTAAGAATATAAATACCATGATATTTTAAAAAACATGTTATTTATTTATTTGTTTAATGTTTATTTATTTATTTTGAGAGAGAGAGAGAGAGCAAGAGAGGGAAGGGGAAAGGGGCAGAAAAAGAGGTAGAGAGAATCCCAAACAGGTTCCATGCTGTCTTTACAGAGCTCGACATGGCTCGGATTCACAAACTATGAAATCATGACCTGAGCTAAAGTCAAGAGTTGGATGATTAACCAACTAAGCCACCCAGAAGTCCCAATACTATTATATTTTTTAAAGCAAATGGTTAAAATTCTTCCTTAAGGTTGAGGCACTACATTAGCAATTAACTTTTTTTCTTTTCTTTCTTTCTTATTTTTAATGATTTGAAATTTAATAAAAGAACAACTAGAAAAAATAATTATTTTCAGTGTGCTAAAAACTGGATGTTATTTACATCAAAGGAATATCAATATTTTAGACTTAGCCTTGTTTTTAGGCACATGTATTATGCACATACATTTTAGTTTGATGACAAGAATAAATTACTAGTATAAAATTTTTTTAATCTTTTATTTATTTTTGAGAGAGAGATAGAGACATCATGAGCAGGGGAGGGTCTGAGACAGAGGGAGACACAGAATCTGAAGACAGGCTCCAGGCTTAATAAGATTTTGAAACTTGGAACACCTGGAATTATAATGTTAATACAGACAAATATAATATTTTATCTGTTAATTTAGTACTGATTTTTTTAATGTTTTTTATTTATTTCTGAGAGAGAGATACAGCATGAGCAGGGGAGGGTCAGAGAGAGAGGGAGGTACAGAATCTGAAACGGACTCCAGGCTCTGAGCTGTCAGTAAAGAGCCCGATGCGGGGCTCCAACCCACGAACTGTGAGATCATGACCTGAGCTGAAGTCGGACACTTAACCAACTGAGCCACCCAGGTGCCCCAAGAATAAAATACTAATATAATAAAGTTCTTTTTATTGGTTTCTCAAGAAGCCGTCAGATACCATTTCAGACATTGTAGAGGCATTTAATATTGTTAATTTATTGCAATCAAACATGTCAGCTTTGCACTACCTCTGTGACTTGCATTTAACATCTAACTACTTGAAATAAGTGACGAAAATTTCTGTGGACAGCTGCCAGAATGGTTGAAGTTCACCAATTAGAAAATCATAAATCATACTAACATCACATTAAAGACAAGTGATTAGGGGCCCCTGGGTAGCTCAGTCAGCTAAGCGTCTGACTTCAGCTCAGGTCATGATCTCACAGTTCATGGGTTCAAGCCCTGTGTCAGGCTCTGTGCTGACAGCTAGCTCAGAGTCTGGAGCCTGTCTTCCAATTCTGTATCTCCCTCTCTCTCTGACCCTCCCCTGCTCACACTGTCTCTATCTTTCTCTCAAAAATAAATAAAACATTTTTAAAAAAAGACAAGTAATTACATTATCATGGCATTGAGATCTGCTTCCACTGTGTCATTAATAATATTTCTCTATTATGAGAATTCATTGCTCTGTAACAAAATGGATTTTGATATCTTCTCTGAACTTTCAAAAGAAATTTATTGCCTTTTGAAGCAGATTTCTGTTAACAAAATATTTTATTATGCAATGTTTAAATATAAAATATTCATTTGTATACTTCTTTTTTTCCCCAAGATGTGATATCCCATTATGTATGAGGAATTTTTTCTCTATTAAATGAGAATGTTCTAAGAGGCATGGATTGTTCCTAGAATGTAATGCAAATTCTCAGGATTCTCAATGAGTCTATCTTAACTGTTTAGATTATTATTCAGTTTCTTAAATGAAACAAATAAAACAATATTTCTCTGTATACATGAGGCAAAATATGTCATGGACTTTTATAGTCTATTTAAAAAGTTATGTTGGTTGCCTGGGTGGCTCAGTCGGTTAAGCGTCCAGTTTGGTTCAGGTCATGATCTCACGGTTGGTGGGTTGGAGCCCCACGTCAAGCTCTGTGCTGACAGCTAGCTCAGAGCCTGGAACCTGTTTCAGATTCTGTGTCTCCCTCTCTTTCTGACCCTCCCCTGCTCACGCTGTCTCTCCCTCTCTCACTCAGAAATAAATAAAACATTAAAAATATTTAAAAAATAAAATAAAAAGTTATGATACTCAAACATAAATAAATAGAAGACAAATTAGCCAAAGTGTAATATAGATCCTCATGAATTTAAAAGGTGATTAAAGCAATTTTAACTGGTATCCTTTTATTTTATTTGTTTTCAATTTTCTTTTGTATATTTCTTTATCTCCATTAAATTAATAGATAATATATAATAACTATTCCTTAGAACTGAAATAGAAAAATATGTATTTGATAGAAAATTATTTATCCATAACTTTTTAAATAACACCTTCATTGAGATATAGTTCATATAAGACTTATCATCTTTTGATGTGTCAAAGTCAATGAGTTATGGAAACATCACTGCTAATTTCAAAATATGTTAATTATCCCAGAAAGAAACCCCAACCCCCTAGCAATCACTTTTCATTCCTTTCTTCCTTTACAACCTGACAACTATTTACCTATACTGTATTTCTCTAGAATCATCTGTTTTGGATTTTTTAAATGAAAGACAATACAATTTGTTAGTCTTCTGTTCTCAGGTTGTCAAGATTCATGTGTGTTGTAGCAAGAAAAAGTGTTTCATTCTTTGTGATTGTGAATAATATCCTATAGTGTGGATATACCACTTTCTTTTAAGAGTTTTGTAGGTTTAGTCTTACATTTAGATTTCTAACCCGTTTTTAAGTGATCTCTACACACAACATGGTGCTCAAACTTGCAATCCTGAGGTCAAGACTTGCATGCTCTACCAGCAGAGCCAGCCAGGCATTGACTGACCAGCCAGACACTGGTCTCTAACCTATTGTGCATCAATTTTTGTGTATGGTATGAGGTAGTAATCAAGCTTCATCTTTAGAATGTGGATATCCGATTATCCCAGTACCATTTTTGAAAACACAAACACTATTCTTTCTCTATTGAATTGTCTTATTACTCTTGTTGAAAACCAATTGATCAATTGATCACAATTTAAGGGTTTATTTCAGAATGGCTTAATCTTGTGTTGTTCAGTAGCGTATTCTATTCACGTCTAATAGGTTTAGTTGATGTATAGTGTTGTTCAAGTTCTTTTTTTCCTTATTTACCTTTTGTCTGGTTGGTCTATCAATAAAATGGTTTGCTTACTGTAGTTTTGGCCTCTGGTTGTTGTTACCAACAGAGAAATGAAAGACCTGTAAGCTAATTTCACATAGAACTGATAAGGAAAAAAAACATTAGTTTATTTTGTCACCTGACTTGTCCTGATGTTCAGCATTCCCAGTGGTGAGGGTCACAGAGCTATCGGGAAACCCCCAGAAAAAAGAAAAAAAATAAAGACTAGCGAAGAAAAAAATGCTATAATTTCCTCTTTAAACAAATACAATGGACATTCTTTTCATATATTTCTGCCTTACAATCAGTTTAAGGTTCATTTTTCTCTCACAATTCACTACTCTGTAAATTTCCATTTTTTTCACTACTTCACTTTCTACTTTAAAACAAACTCTAATGACGATATTTAATCATTCCAACTATTCCATATCTTTTCTCCTGCTGTCACTGATTCTTCCATTTTCTCATCTCCCTCCAGGCCTATATTTTCTCCTACCACATTTCTTCCTTTTTGTGAGAAGTTTTCATGGGTCATGACCCTTGCAACATGTACTGAAAATGTTTTATTTCCAGTGAAGCAAAGCAGGCCCTTCAAAGCTTATCTTCATACACAAAGAATGAAAGCTGGAAAATATTTAGTTCCTGTGTGTGGACTGAAATTTATGTCCTCTTTGTTTCAGTTTATTTGTCATACCTGTCTCTCTGGTCCTAGGATCTAGTTATATGACTTTCTTTCGGATATAATTCTTACAATTTTGTCAGTTATACCCGAATAAAACTAAAATTTAAAAACACTACAATTTCTTCATTATGCCTGACATAATCTGTTGCTCCGTAATTAGATCTAATGCTTTTCCATATACTTCAACCACTTTAGGTCTGCAAACATCTAAATTGATACCACATTTCAGACTATAAAATTCCATTTAATATCCTATATCTGTGATGTGACAGTCTATACCCTGCTAGACATCAAGTATACATTTTCCATAATGTTTGTTGAGTCACGATAGCTTATTTCTTGCTTTGGGCTCCTCTCTTCCTTATCCTGTAATACTCACCATAGCTAAACACTGAATTTCTTGAAATTGTCCAACATCTCTCTAAATAATAAACAAATTCCTTCATCCTGCCGCACTTATACTTTTCTATCCCATCTTTTTCAAAAAGTTTAGTATATTCAATAATTTACCTTTCAATGATAAAAATGTTGATTAGCTAGAATGCGATAATCCCCTCACAATGTACATATATCAAAATATTCCATTACACACCTTAAATATACAGTTTTTGTCAATCATGACCTAATAAAGCTGGGGGGAGGGGAGATCTACCACTATTCCCTCTTTCTATTAAACCTCATAAGAATTAATATATGGAGAATATTTTGAAGCCATTTAAACAGTCCTCATTTTACATTTGAAGGCGAGAAACAATATCAAACTTTTTGAAGATCATGACTCTTATTTGGAGCAGGGCCTCTAGTATCCAGCCAATCTCTTAATACTTGTAAAACATGATCTGACAAAATATGCACATACCATTGAATATTTGCCCAGGGAACATATCAAATGGAATTTCAATGACCTTAAAATTAACTTCAGGAGAGTGGAAGATGGACAAGAAGGGGTACCCTAGGCTCGCCATTTCCCACAAAAATACCTAGTAACTATCAAATTGTTCTAAATACCCCAAACTCAGTCTGAAGATTAGCAGAACAAACTTCACAAGTAAAGGTAAAGAAGTAGGCACATCAAAGAGGGCAAGAAGTATGGAAACACAGCGTGAGAGAGAAATAGATCATGGTCACTGTGGTGGCAAGGTAGCCACAGTAGTGGAGAAGGGCAAAAGACAGACTAGCACACAGGGGAGTACAGGGGGAAAAACAAGTCTCCAATTGCAATTTGTTTGGAAAGTGAGAGGGGCAACCAGTAGGGCTTAAAGCCTAGAGTTTTAAAAATCAGCTTGCTTAGCTCTCAGAGAGCTTGAAAGACATTGGGGCTGCTCTGGAAGAAAAGGTAGGCAAACATGTCATGAACATACAGTGCGGAAACAGCAATCTGAAGAGCACCTCTTGCACACAGTGGGGAGGGTATTTGCTCATCTTGGAGCTTGTCCCAGAGAGACAGAATTCATGGGCAGAACCCTCCAGGGACAAAGAAACTGGAAGTCACCATTTACCTCCCCTGCCCTTCAGCTTACATGCAGAGCCACCTGTAGGAAACAGTGCAATGCTGACACTCACTACGTAACTTGTTTACTCCGAGCCCTGCCCCCTCAGTTCCAGTGGAACTGCCTCTCCCAGTCACAACAGCCTCAATCACATTGTGGGGGGCTCACTTCCCCAGAAGACTAGCCCAAACCGCAGCCCACACCACATCTTCTGACTTGGTAGTTTTGCAAGGCCTTAGTTCTGGTTACAGGGGTGATAAATCTCATTTCACAAGCATATTAGAGCACATTGGTTAAAATATGCCACATTCAGGCCAGGGACCAAACACTGCCCACAACAGGCAAAGAGAGGATGCAGCACAAATGCAGGCAAAGAGAGGACGAGAGACACTCCTGGAAGCCCCAAGTCCTGGGGAAGAGAAGACACTATACTGTAGGGAACTACAAAACCTCTTTGTCATAAACCCATTACTGTCAAGAACAGGAGACATTGCCGAGTTTTCTACCACACAAAAACAGTCACAGACACTTAAATAAAAAGAAAAAACAATGGAATTTGTTCCAAGTGAAAGTACAGAACAAGGGGATCTAAGCAAAATAGGTATGAGTAACATGTTCGATAAAGAATTTTAAGCAATGATCATAAGGACATTCATTCGACTTGAGACAAGAGTGGAGGACATCAGTGAGAGAGTTAGCACAGAGATAAGGAATAATATAGCAGAGATAAAGAGCTCAATACATGAAATGAGAACTATGTGAAATGGAATCAATAGCAGACTGGAAGAAGAAGAGGAACGGATTAATGACCTAGAACAAACAGTAATGGAAAGTAATCAAGTTGAACAAAAGAGAAAAAAAAAAAAGAAAAATGCACAGTGAGAATTGACTTAGGGAGCTCAATGACTTCATCAAACATAATAACATTTGTATTACAAAAATCCCAGGAGAAAGAGAGAGACAAAGAGGGAAGAGAATTTATTTGATGAAAGAATAGATGAAAACTTCCTTAATCTGGGGAAAGAAACAGATATCCAGATCCTGGAGGCACAGAAAACGTCAACAAAATCAACAAAAAGAGATGCACATCAAGGTATATTATGTTTAAAATTATAGAATATAGTGATAAAGCAAAAAAATATTAAAAACAGCAATACACATGTGTGAGCACGCACACACACACACACACACAACACAAGATAGTTACATACAAAGGAAACTACATAAGGTTATCAGTGGATATTTCAGCAGAAACTTCTCAAGCCACAGAGGAGGAGTGGCATGATATATTCAAAGTGTTGAATGGGAAAAGCCTGCAGTCAGGAATACTCTATCTAGCAAGGCTATCATTCAGAATAGAAAGAAAGATAAAGAGTTTTCCAGACAAACAAAAAGCTAAAGGAGTCCTTGAGCACCAAACCAGCCTTACAAGAAATATCAAAGAGGACTCTTTCAGTGGAAAAGAAAAACAAAAATGAAAATATGAAGGTAGGAAACACCAGGCAGTAAAAATGACTATTTCTGTAACACATCAGTCAAGGAATCCATAAAATAAAACAATGTAAAATATGACACCACATACCTAAATTGTGGGAACTGGAGGAGTAAAGAATGAGTTTAAACTTAAGTAACTGTAGACTTAGTATAAACTGCGATAGGCAGAACATGTTAAAAACAGACTGAATGGTAACCACAAATCAAAAACCAAAATAAATATGCAAAGAATAAAGAGAAAGAAATCCATATATATTATTAAAGAAAACCAAATGATGAAAAAGAGAATGACAAGAAAGGATTAGAGAATGGGACGCCTGGGTGGCTCAGTCCATTAAATGTCCGACTTCTGCTCAGGTCATGATCTCACAGTTTGTGGGTTTGAGCCCCGCAGTCAGGCTCTGTGCTGAACACTTGCTCAGAGCCTGTAGCCTGCTTTGGATTCTGTGTCTCCTTCTCTCTTTGTCCCTCCCCCAGCTCATGCTGTCTCACTCTGTCTCTCAAAAATAAGTAAATGTAAAAAAAATTAAAAAAAGAAAGGATCAGAGAAAATATTCATAAACAACCACAAAACAAATAATAAAATGGCAATAAATATACACCTATCAAAAACTACTTTGAATATAAATGGACTAAATGCTCCAATCAAAAGACATAAGGTGGAATGGATAAAATAAAGGATTTATCTATATGATGCATATAAGAGACTCATTTTAGATCTAAGGACACCTGCAAATTAAGTGAGGGATGGAGAACATCTATCATGTAAATGGATGTCAATAAAGCCATAGTAGCAATATTTATATCAGACAAAATTGACTTTAGAACAAAGGCTATAATAAGAGACAAAGAAAGATACTATATCATAATAGAGGGGAAAATTCAACAAGAAGATACAATAATCCTGAATATTTATGCCCCCAACTTGAGAGCATCCAAGTACATAAAAACATTAATAAAAATAACATTAAGCATCTCACTGATAATAATACAAATACAGTAGGAGACTTTAACACCTCGTTTACATTAATGGACAGATCATCTAAATAAAAAATCAACAAGGAAATAATGGCTTTGAATGACACATGGACCAGTTGGGTTTGACAGATATAGTCAGAATATTCTATCATAAAATAACAGTACACTTGAAAATAACACATTCTTTTCAAGTGTACCTGGGACATTCTCCAGAATAATATGTTAATATGTTAGGCTGCAAAACAAGCCTCAACAAACTTAAAAAAGATTAAAGTTATACCATGCATCTTTTCTGACCACAGCGCTATGAAACTAGAAATCAACCACAAGACAAAAACCTGGAGGGAACACAAATACATGGAGTTTACATAACAAGCTACTAAACAATGAATGAGTCAGTCAGGAAATCAAATAAATAAAAAAGTACATGGAAGCAAATGAAAATGAAAACATGTTACTTCAAAAACTTGGGGATGCAGCAAAAGACACCCTAACAGAGAAGTTTATAGCAATACAGGTATACCTCCAAAAACTAGAAAAATCACAAATAGACAACTTAATCTTACACCAAAACGACATAGATAAAGAACAACAAATGAAGCCTAAAGCCAGCAGAAGACAGGAAAAAAAAAATAAAGACTAGAGAAGAAAAAAATGAAATATAAACTAAAATATAAATAAACAATAGAACAGATCAATTAAAACAGGATATAGTTCTTTGAAAAAAAATCAATAAAATTGATTAAGACTCTAGCCAGACTTATCAAGAAGAAAAGACAAAGGACCTAAGTAAATAAAATCACAAGTGAAAAATGAGAATTAATATCCAATGTCACAGAAATACAATTATGAGAATATTATAAAAAACCATATGCCAATAAATTGGACAACTTAGAAGAAATGGATAAATTCCTAGAAGTATATAACTTACTGAAACTGAAACAGGAAGAAATAAAACATTCGAAGAGACTGATAACCAGCAAAGATTTTGAATCAGTAACAAAAAATTTCAGCAATACAAGTCCAGGACCAGATGGCTTCACAGGCAAATTCTACCAAATATTTAAAGAAGAGATAACGCCTATGCTTTTCAAGCCTTAAAAAGATGTATAGAAAAAGAAGGAAAATTTTAAATTCACTCTCTGAGGCTAGCACTACCCTGATACCAAAACCAGATAAAGATATCACCAAAAAAGAAAACTACAGGCCAATATCCCTGATGAACGTGGATGCAAAAATCCTCAATAAAATACTTGCAAACCAAATCCGATGATATATCAAAAATATTATTCACTATGATCAAGTGGGATTCATTGCTGGCTTGCAAGGGTGGTTCCAAATTCACAGATCAAGTAACATGATACCCCACATTAATAAAAAGTAAGGATAAGAATCATTTGATCCTTTCCTCTAAGGTCAGGAAGAAAACAAGGATATCCACTCTCACCACTTTTATTCAACATAGTACTGGAAGTCCTAGCCTCAGAAATCAGAACATAAAGCTGTGAGGCATCCGTATCGGTAAGGAAGAAGTAAAACTTTCACTATTTGCCGATGACATGGTAATATATACAGAAACCCAGAAAACCTCCACCAAAAAAAATTCTGATACTGATAAATGAATTCAGTAAAATCGCAGGATACAAAATCAATCTATAGAAATCTATTGCATTTCTATACACCAATAAAGAAACAGCAGAAAGAGAAATTAAGAAAACAGTCCCATTTACAATTGCACCACAACAATACCTAGGAATAAACTTAACTAAAGAGGTGAAAGACCTGTCCTCTGAAAACTATAAAACACTGATGAAACAAATTGAAGACAACACAAAGAAAGTGAAAGACATTCCATGCTCATTGACTGGATGAACAAATATTGTTAAAATGTCTACACTACCCAAAGCAATCCACACACTTAATGCAATTCCTATCAAAATGCCAACAGTATTTTTGAAAGGACTAGGAAATAAAAACAATCCTAAGATTTGTAGGGAAACATGAAAAAAAATGGGATTGTCAAAGAGATATTGAAAAAGAAAGAAGAAAAAACCTGGAGGCATCACCATTCCAGATTTCAAGTTATATTGCAAAGCTGTAGTAATCAAAACAGGATCATACTGACACAAAAATGGATACATATATTAATAAAACAAAAGAGAAAACCCAGAAATAAACCCATGACTCTATGTTCAAATAATCTTCAACAAAGCAGGGAAGAATATCCACTAGGGGAAAAAAAAGACAGTGTCTTCAACAAATGGTGTTGGGAAAACTGGGCAACAGCATGCAAAAGAATGAAACTGGACCATACACAAAAATAAATTCCAAATGGATTAAAGACCCAAATTTGAGACCTAAGATCAAAAAAATTCTAGAAGAGAGGATGGGCAGAAACTTCTCTGACATTTGCCATAGCAACTTTTTGAAACAAAAGCAAAAGTAAACTACTGGGACTACATAAAAATAAAAAGCTCTTGCATATTGAAGGAAACAATCAATAAAATTAAAAGGCAACCTACAAAATTGGAAAACATATTTGCAAAAGACATTTCTGATAAAGTGTTAGTATCCAAAATATATAAATAACCTATAAAACTCAATATATAAAAACATATAACCCAATTTAAAAATGGGCAGAAGACATAAAGAGACATTTCTCCAAAAAAAAGGCATCCAGATGGCCAACAGACACATGAAAGGAAACTCATCATCACGTATTACTAGGGAAATGCAAATCAAAACAATAATGCAATATCATCTTAAATTTATCAGCATGGCTAAAATCCACAACGCAAGAAATAAAAGGTAGTGGTGAGGATGTGAAGAAAAAGGAACCCCCTTACACTGTTGGTGGGAATGCAGACTGGTGCAGCCACTCTAGAAAAGGGTAAAGAGGTTTCACACAAAGTTAAAAATACAATGATCCCAGCATCTAGCAATCTCACAACTGGGTATTTATCCATAGAATAAGAAAACACTAATTCGAAGGGATACATGCACCCCTACATTTATACTAGCATTTTTTAAGTTAGCCAAGATAGAAAAACAGCCCATGTCTATCAATTGATAAATGGTTAAGGAAATGGTGGTATGTACATATAATGGAATATTAATCAACCATAAAAAAGAATGAAATCTTACCATTTGCAATGACATGGATGGAACTGGAGATTACCATGCTATGTGAAATATGTCAGTCAGAGGAAGACAAATATCATACATTTCATTCATATGTAGGATTTAAGAAACAAACCAAATCAGCAAAGGAAAGAAGAGAGAAAGGGACAAACCAAGAAACAGACTCAGCTATAGAGAACAGGCTGATGGCTACCAGAGGGATGTGGGTGAGAGGAGGGTGAAATAAGTGATGGGATTAAAGAGCATACTTGTTATGATAAGCACTGAGTGATTAAAACAAAAACCTTAAAAAAATTAAAAATATTAACTTCATTGAATCAAATCTTAATAAATTATATTTTCTTTATTTCTAACCGGAAAGCTGATAACGCTTATTATTCTAATCTTTGTCCCTATTTTCATCTAATAGGAAAATAAAATAACTAAAAGCAAACTCATCGTTTCATCCTAAAATTTTTTGCGTGCTTAGTGCACACTGGAGAATTAAAGTTGAAATACAGGAAATATTCCAGGATCTTTATTTAAAATTTTAGTACTTCAAGGAAAAATAATGAAATCTGCACTCAAAAGCTTAAGTAAAATTGTAAAACGTCTGGATACACATGCATTAGAAATGTTCCCAAAGTACAGCTAGTCCTAGCACTCCATAATTCACTCCAAATTTTATAAAGGTACTATAAATACAGCTTATAATGTTCAAATATTGCACCTAAATTCAAGTCATTTGAGAAGGCTGCTACCAGAACTTTCTATTCGGAGAAGAGTAATGACTCATTATTTTCAGCCAAATGTCCCATTAACATAAAAATGAATTTGGCCATAGGAAAGGCTATTAAATTCCACTCAGAATTTTAAGTGTAGGTTTAGAAATTCCCTTACAACACTAAATACCAGTGTCCATCATCAAACAAGGAGTCACAATTGAATTTCTATATGTCAAAATGGAGACGACTTCCTCATTTAAGAGGCAAAAGCGAAAATAGAGTGAAAATCACAAGAATTCTAATTTACCTGAAACTTTAAGGCATTTTTAATATTCAACAAATTAGATCATATTTCTTTTCTAGTGACACACAATATTAAAGTCATGGATCACAGTTGGCCTGCATTTATTCACTCATCCAAGTTTTAATTCAAGAATAATTACTTGAACACCAACTGATTGAAGGCATTACACATTTGGGAAAGTGAGTAGTTCAAGAATTCTGAATTCTAGAATGTGAGTGAGAGAACAGAAGATGAAGATTGAAAGGTAATAAAGGTCTAGATTTTTTTTTTTTTTTTTAAGTTTAATTTGGGAGTGGCAGAGACTGGGCAAGTGGAAGAGGAAGAGGGAGATAGAGAATCCAAAGCAGTCTCTATGCTCCCAGCACAGGGCCCCATGTGGGTCTTGAACTCAAGAAACTGCAAAATCATGACCTGAGCAAAAATCCAGTAGGACACTTAACCTACTGAGCCACTCAGGTGCCCAGATTTTTTTTAATTTTTTGATTTATATGGTCAGCCTTCAACTGGGAGTTCTAGAAGAAATGATTAGATAAAAAATATGATTCCTTTTATAGTACTTAAATGCTAAGCAACAGTAGAACCTTAGAATATGTATATGTAAAATGTGTGGATATTTTGGTTCTTCATCAAACATGGAAAAAATAATTGAACTGGAGATTGAGACTATGTTTTAGATCTATGTTTAGATAACATCGCTGTTGTCACACACAATTGAAGCTTCCTCCAGTACCTGATATCTGATTCTTCACTTGTTTATTTTTATTTTTATTTTATTTTTTTCTTTTAAAGTTGTGAAGTGGGGAATGTTTACTGCTCTGGAAATTAAGAGCATATGTGATTTTATTTCTATTGAACATACTTTAACAACTATGAAGAGAGATAAACGTAAGATTTCATAATAAAACAATGATGAAGCAACACTTTTTAAAAATTTTATATCTGAATTTGTTTATTTATGGTGAGCTACAAATGTCGAAATTCTTCATGGTACTATCTGACTGCCAATCTTCACTGTGTATTAGCCTTGAAATCATTATTTTGTAAAGAAAATAAATTACACAGTTACCACATGTAGTCCTACTAATGAGGAGAGAACACAAAAATCAAAGCCAGTCTATATTCCAAAACAATAAAAATTATGGAAACTTCCAAGATTTTAAAAGTAAAATTAGGGGCGCCTGGGTGGCTTAGTCGGTTAAGCGCCCGACTTTCGCTTAGGTCATGATCTCGCGGTTCGTGGGTTCGAGCCCCGCGTCGGGCTCTGTGCTGACTGCCAGCTCAGAGCCTGGAGCCTGTTTCAGTCTGTGACTCCCTCTCTCTCTGACCCTCCCCTGCTCACTCTCTCTCTCTCTCTCTCCTAGGAATAAATAAAACATTAAAAAAAAATTAAAAGTAAAAATAAAAGTAAAAATACACAGATGTTATAACTTTTAAGAAATGTTCATGTCTAATATTTGCCTGTAAACATATTTTCTAAAATATTTAATTATAATAGTGTATCATTTATATTACACTGTTGATAACAAATTAGCTAATTTAAAGGAGAAAACAGTCATTAATTTATGCGTACACTGTGTAATTATTTAGGGCTCTGATTCTTCGTCTAACATGAATTTTTACTGTGGTAAATATATATACCAAAAAATGCAATTATCCAAACCAGGAGAAATGTGCAATTATCCAAACAAGTGTGTCCTACATGCTATTAGTAAATCCAGGGACAAGAAATTTCAGGAAAAGCAATTGTAGGACGAAACCAGAAACAGAAATAAAAATGTGAATTTGGTATCAAACATTTTTATTCTGGATTTGTGGCTAAATATGATATTTTAAAAATACACTCATGAGCATGGAAAGTCAATGGAGAGTATAATGCGCATCCAACTTGTCTGTTTTCTTTAAAAATATAAAACACTTAAGATGTATCCTAGGGCGCCTGGGTGGCTCAGTCAGTTAAGTATCCCGCTCTGGCTCAGGTCATGATCTCATGGTTTGTGAGTTTGGGCCCCAAATAAGGCTCTGTGCTGACAGCTCAGAGCCTGGAGCCTGCTTCAAGTTCTGCATCTCCCTCTCTCTCTGCTCCTCCCTTGTTCACGCTCTGTCTCATGCTCTCTCTCAAAAATAAGTAAACATTTTAAAAAACAGATGTATCATAAAAGTTCTTATACCAATATTTAGATTGTGATAATTTAAAGAATTTCATGCTCCACATCAATGCTTGTGCATTATTTCCCCAGGTCAAAAGCTAGTGACAGCTGGAAAATTAACTAATGGTATTACCTGAGCTGAAGACAGACGCTTAACCCACTGAGCCACCCAGGTGCCCCCTAATCTATTTTTATCATGCAGTCCTCCCTAATAATTGAAGCATTGTTGATTTATTCATACTACAATACCATACATTTCTCCAGAAGTGCTTTAGAGAACTTTTGATGATCTTAATTAAGAGACATTCAAGTATTTAGCAAAATCACATCAATTCAGAATTGTGTTTATATATATTACTATAGTAATGTTACAACAGATTTGCAAAGTGCTTTGCAAACACTTTTTTCTTTTTTAAGTGGCAAAACATTGGGAACAGAATAATAAAGACTATATAACAGACATGCTAGAATGAGTAAATCAAAATGGGTGTTAAACATTCAAAAGTCACATCAATCTTTAGGATTTATTTACAACTGTTCTATTATCCATGTCTGTCATATATGTTTATACAGAATGAAGCATGTGAAGTAATGCTGAGCTGCACACACCCAAGTTTTTACCTGGTCACATACTATGATAAATTCCATTTATCATTTTCAGATTGACGTTGAGTATCTAAAGTGATTATTTGGGATGCCTAGCTGGCTCAGTTGGAAGAGCATACAACTCTTGATCTCAAGGTCGTGAGTTCGAGCCCCATATGGGGGCAAAAATTACTAAAAAAACCTTAAAATTGTTTCAAATTTAAACTTTTAAAAATAAATAAAATGATAATTTTATTATTGAACTAACAAAGCTAATACAAATATACAAATTTGAAGTAGACCTCTATGACAAAATTTAGGTTGTGTGATAAAGGTACTTCATTGTTTTTGTAAACAATTTCAGGTAAAAGAACATACATGGGTTATTAGAAAAACACAAAATTTGAGTTACTAATATTGTTAGCATATTTTCTACCATAAACAAAATTATATCAGCTTGACTCAAGAGAGCAAAATTACATAATACATGGTCATAATTAAAGAATTTAAAGAGAATTGAAATGTAATACAACAGTCTTTCAGACTAATTCCTTAAATCAAATTAATAATGTCTACAAAAATTCTCAACAAAATACTAGCAAATCTAATCCAACAGTACATTAAAAGAATCATTTACCACGATCAAGTGGAATTTATCCCTCGGCTGCAAGAGTGGTTCAATATTCACTAATCCATCAATGAGATACTCCATATTAATAAAAGGATAAGAACCATATGATATTCTCAATAGATGCAGAAAAAGGCATTTGACAAAGCACAACATCCATTCTTGATAAAAATTCTCAACAAAGTAGGGATAGAGGAAACATATCTCAACATCATTAAGTCCATATACCAAAGATCCACAGTTAATATCATCCTCAATGGGGATAAAACTGAGAGCTTTTCCTCTGTGGTCAGGAACAGGATAGGGATGTCCAGTGTCACCATTGTCATTTAAAATACTGGAAGTCCTAGCCCCAGCAATTGGACAACAAAAAGAAATAAGAGGTCTCTAAATCAACAAGGAAAAAGTCAAACTTTCACTCTTCACAGACGTGATACTCATGTAGAAAACCTGGAAGATTCCAAGAATTTCCCAGAACTGATACACCAATTCAGTAAAGCTGAAGGATACGAAATCAACACACAGAAATTTGTTGCATTTTTTAAAAAAAGAGAGGGAGAGAGAAAATCCCAACCAGGCTCTGCAATGTCAGCGCAAAGCCTGATGCAGGGCTCAGACCCAGGAACCTAGAGATCATGACCTGAGGTGAAGCAGATGCTTAAGCTACTAAGCCACCCTGGCATCCCTGCTGCATTTCTATAAACTGATAATGAAGCAGCAGAGAGAGAAAGCAGAGTTGATCCCTGCAATTACAGCAAAAACTGTAGGATATCTAGAATAAACCTAACCAAGGACGTAAACGAGCTGTATTCTGAAAACTATAGAACACTTCTGAAAGAAATTGAAGATGACACAAAGAAATGGGAAAACATTCCAAACACTGTTAAAATGTCTATACCCTCGAAAGCAATCTACACTTTTAATGCAATCCCTGTCATAATACCACCAGCATTTCTCATAGAGCTAGAACAAACAACCCTAAAATTTGTATGGAACCATAAAAGAACTTGAATAGTTACAGCAACCTTGAAAAAGAAAAGCAAAGCTGGAGGCATCACAATTCTGGACCTCAAGCTTCAATACAAAGCTGCAGTCATCAAAACAGTATGCTACTGGCACAAAAAACAGACACATATATCAATGGCACAAAACAGATAATTCAGAAATGGACCTACAACTATATGGTCAACTAATCTGCAACAGAGCAGGAAAAAAGTCTTTTCGTCAAACAGTATTGGGAAAACTGGATAGACATATGCAGAAGAATAAAACTGTACCATTTTCTTACACCATACACAAAATTAAATTCAAGATGGTTGAAAGAACAAAATGTGAAACAGGAAACCATCAAAATCAGGCCTCTTTGATATTAGTCTTGTTACTAGACATGCAACTTCTTACTAAACATGTCTCTTTTCCACAGAGGAGGAAACAATCAAGAAAACTAAAAGAGAGCCTACAGTACTACATAGGAAATCTGCAAGCAACATATCTGATAAAATTTATAAAGAATTTATCAAGCTCAACACACATACACACAAATAATCCAGATAATAAATGGGTCAAAACATGAATAGACAGTTTTCGAAAGAATACATACAGATGGCTAACAGGCAAATGAAAAGATGTTCAACATCACTCATCATTAGGAAAATACAAATCAAAACTACAATGAGATATGATCTACACTTGTCAGAATGGCTAAAATTAACAACACAGGAAACAGATGTTGGTGAGGATGTGGAGAAAAGGTAACACTTTTACAGTATTGGTGGGAATGCAAACAGGTGCAGCCACTCGAAAATAGTATGGAGGTTCTTCAGAAAGTTATAGATAGAGCTCCCTATAATCCAGCAATTACTGGTACTACCCAAAGGATACAAAAATGCTGATTTGAAGGGGTACATCAACCTAATATTTATAGTAGCATTATCAACAATAGCCAAATTATGGAAAGAGACCAAATGTCTAACAATGGATGAATGGATAAAGTGATATATATATATATATATATATATATATATATAATATTGGAATACTACTGAGCCATCAAAAAGAAATCTTGCCATCTGCAACAACATAGAGCTAAAGTGTATTACACTAAGCAAAATAAGTCAGCCAGAGATAGATAAATATTACATGATTTCACTAATGTGTGGAATTTAAGAAACAAAATAGATGACTTAGGGGGGAAAAAGAGTGAGGGAGGTAAACCAGGAAACAGACTCTTAACTACAGAGAACAAACTGAAGGTTTCTGGAGGGGAGATGGGTGGGGAATAGACTAAATAGTTGATGTGTATTATTAAGGAGGGCGCTTGTGATGTGCGCAGGGTGTTATATGTAAGTGATGAGTCACTAAATTTAACTCCTGAAACTAATATTACACTATATATTAACTAACTAGAATTTAAGTAAAAACTTGAAATAAGTACAAAAATAATTATTAATATTCATCCTTTGAAACTGCATATAAATAATTCTACTTTAAAAAATTACAGAAAACTAAATAAAATTTCCAATAATTGATGAAACAGTTCTCATTTATAAGAACAGGTACTACCAGTATAAATCAGAATATAGTATCGCTTTTATATGTAAAATCTTTCTCTAATTGATAATGAGAAGAAATTCAGATAGATATATTCTCTCTTCTTACATTAAAGCACTAATATCTGAAAGATATCATTTGATAAATTTCTCATCTGAACACATTTCCTTTGTAATTGCCTTGGCATCATTTCCTATTTCTTCTTCATGGCTACTAGGCTCAAGAAAATCATTTTGCCATTTTTCTCTATCCACAAGCCAGATATTTCTAAGCATAAGATTAGTGTTAATGATAAATTTATGTTGTTAGTTTTATTCACATGTTCTTGACCTTTTTAGCAAATTTTTAATTCATATCTTTTACAAGTTTTATGTCAGAGACAATAGAGTTTTAGATATATATTGTATACAAAATATATGCCCCATGGATTATGAATTTTAAACCACCATTTTCTTTTGCATTTTAATACAAGGATTTAAAATTTATTATTATCCTTAGCAGATTTCACATTTTATTTAGTCTAATATACCAATCCTTTCCTTAGTGATATATTTTCCTTTTGGCTTTTATAGTTAGAAAGCTTTCCTATCTCATGAGCTGACAATATTTTGCTATAATTCTTCATGGACTTTAATCTTCATTTTTAAAATTTAATTACTCACAGTCATCTGAAATTTATGTTGTGGTACCTGTGTTAGGAAACCACCTCAATTCATCATAGAAACTCCTACTTCTCTAATATAAAACAAACAAAAAAGTACAAAAAGACAAATGAGAGACTAAGTATACAAATAAATGTAGATGGAGAAATTCTGATGAATTATGATGGAAGAGGTATCTTACACTATGGGAAGATATGTCAACAAGCACCCCTAAATAAAAGAATGGAAAAGAAGGAAAGAAATAGTACTCATTATTTCAGATAATATTTACAAAATTATCCAAAAGTATACATAGAATGTTATGTAAATGCATATTAAATACTTTTGAAAATAATAGTAAATATGAAAAATGTAAAACTTGAAGGTTTTAGATAGCACCTACCACTTTGAAGGATTTTTAAAAAATGATTCTTTTTTGAAAAAAAAGAATTTTATTTTTTATTTATTTAAATAAAATAAATTCTTATTTATTTTAAGAGAGAGAGAGAGAAGGAACGTGGACATGTGCACCAGTGTGCAAGCAGGGGAGGGGCAGAGGGAAAGAGAGAGAGAATCCCAAGTAGGTTCCACACTGTCAGTGCAGAGTTCTATGTGGGGTTTGATTCCATAAGCAGTGAGATCATGACCTGGCTGAGATTGAAGGCTGGTTGTTTGAGCCACCCAAGCATCCCTATATGATTATTAATGGTTCTTAAGATCATTCTTAATGATTCTTTTTTTTCTAATTTAAAAAAAAAATGTTTTATTTATTCTTTAGAGAGAGAGCACATGAGCATGGGAGGGTCAGAGAAAGAGGGAGACACAGAATCTGAAGACAGGCTCGAGGCTCTGAGCTGTCACCCCAGAGCCCCTATGTGGGGCTTGAACCCACGAACCGTGAGATCATGACCTGAACCGAAGTTAGACGCTCAACTGACTGAGCCACCCAGGCACCCCCATTCTTAATGATTCTTAAAAGAATCTTTCATTTGGCATTTTTAAGGTGACTGAAATTTATCTAAAATTTACTGAATCCAGATACTTAGACGTACATGCTGGGAAAGAATTTTCCTTATGCCTTTCCTTATGCCTCTCATGTTTTCCATATTTTATAAGCAGATGCACTAATTGTTCAGAAACAATATGGAAATAGTATGTCCCTCCAGAGAAAATGGCTGATTTATTTACTATCTACTATAAAAGATCCTGGTTTCCTAAGTGCAGAGTGGATTTTCTGTAGCACAACCCGTTGTGTATGTGGGGATCGTCTGGCCTTCTTGTTATCCTGTGATAATTGAGGTTCTGAGAACCTGAACAATTGCTGATACTTTGGCTATTTGTATTAATATCTGTAATTAAGTCCTTTGACCCTGACTCTGTAGTTTGGTGTCTTCTTCCAGCATCCATGAAACTGTGTCAGGCTAACTGGTTACCTTTCAAGTTGGGCAAAATTTCAAAAACATCACAGTTCTTGACAATATGTACTTGTCAAGATACTGAACTATAAAGCTTCTACAGATGGGGCAGTAGTTTAGATTACTTCTTTGTCACTCAAAGAAAATAATTCTATTTATCAAAATGACCAAACCGACACTGCATTATAGCTTGACACCTATTGCTACCTTTGGTTCTAGACATCTCCTATTCTAGCCACCATATTTGTATCAAGCTGTTTTCCTTTGCTTCAGGGTCCTTATAATTACACATAAAGTTCTTTTGAAATTTTGTCTAAGCACCTGCTTAAAGGATTGTATTGACAAAATGAGTACTATTTAATTAATGTCTACAAAAGACTTGGCATTTTTCCATTGAACACTCTCTTTAGGTCAGCTGGAATGGCTGCTTCATCATGCATCAGTTCTGTCTCTAGCACTGACCTGTTAGTTCAGAGCTGCAGCTGTTGAGTGGATTACTTCTCTTAGCCTCTGTCAGAGTTTTGGCCTTTGTCACTGGAAGAGCACTGTGCGTGTGTGTGTATGTGTGGAAAGTGTCATTTCTTTCTTTGGTTCAAATTGAAAATGGATTATTACCCCATTAGCACTTTGATTCTGGGAAAACCAAGATCAGAGTGCCACATAACTTATGTAGCCCAGATAACACTTGGATAAATTGTCACGTCCATTTTCCAATTTGGACAATTTTGTAAGAAAGGGAAACCAAATACCTGGATACAATGGTCCTTTTGAAAAAATGGAAATTTCAAGAGCTTATATGATGTAAACAAGCGTTATAACATATATGGGTATATGGATATAAAACAAATATGTAATACTGACTATATATTAATATGTATTCAGTATTTAATATTATTATGCCAATATTATATTAATATATACCAGTGAACATTATATATTCAATGCCTTATACTGAATATATTTCATCATTATTAATATGTAATACTGAATATATATGACAGAATATCAAAGAAACTAGCTAACATTTATTGAATGCTACTTACATATTTGGCACTGCTCTGTGAATGTTGGACCATTAACTCCTGGATATTTAAAATCCCTTATAGGATCAGTATTACATTACTCATTTTACATTATGAAGAACTGAGCCTCACAGCATCTGAGTGATAAAGTCAGCATTAAATATTAGCTCCTGCAACACCATGTTCAGCACTACAAAATTGTAACTATTACCCAATATTTTTCACTAAGAAGAAAGACGTGCCATGTTAGAAAATACATTCATATTTTTGGGGAATAAAACACAATCTTCAACATTATCCTATCTTTTCACATGAAGCACAAAGATTATATAGCTCATATATCACTGGTTTTAGCAATTTTTCATGTTCATCTTGATATTCTTTTTTGTTATATGAGTGATTATATATATATACATATATATATTTTATTTATTTTTGAGAGAGAGAGAGAGCATGAGCAGGGGAGGGTCAGAGAGAGAGGGAGACACAGAATCTGAAACAGGCTCTAGGCTCTGAGCTAGCTGTCAGCACAGAGCCTGATGCGGGGCTCAAACCCACAAACCGTGAGATCATGACCTGAGCCGAAGTCAGACGCTTAACCGACTGAGCCACCGAGGTGCCCCTATATTTTTAAAAATGCTTCATAAGGAAACTATTTACTTCAAGAAAGTAAAGATTTTTTAGCAAAGAAAATATACTTAAAAGAAAAATGTTGCATAATATTTATGGCTTTTCTCAAACAAATCCTTAAATTTCACTAAACCTTATTTATTTCAGGTAAATAAATTACTGATGAAATTATTAGATATCCGATATATCAGGTGAGTTTAACAAACATGTATTAAGTGCCTTCCATATGCCAGCAGGCATGTTTACAGCACAAGCAAAATTGATTCTATACCCTTAAGCTTCTCGTAGCCTAGTGTGAACAAAACCATATAAAACAGTAATATATAGTATTATGACAAGGAGTGTACATATCTGAGCACATAGAAAAAAAGTCATTGAACATTTTAGGCTCAATCCTATATTCCATAAGTGACATTCCAGAAATGATTAAGTATAAGAAATACATGGGCCACACAGATGTGTACAGGTGTTCGGGGCAAAAGAGACAGAGATGTATGGTAAAAAAAAAAAAAAAAAAAAAAAAGTTTAAATGGCATAGTATATGTAGAAATTTAATACACGTTCATGTGACTATTTTATGAATTAAGGTAATAGGTGAGAAACAAGAATGGAGAGCTATGTAGCTATGGAGGTTGTATATGCTACACTGTGCAGAAATGAGAAATGTTTAGAAGTCTGAAAGCATTCGTGAATTGATAGTACTGTAATGTTGAAGCTTTGTTGTGAGCAGTGTGAAAGTGATTTCTTTCTGGATAATGAATGTAAAACAACTCACAAACTAATAAACTCTTGTTTAAAGCAATCCATGTATTTGTTATGACATTGTTTCTTTTAACTCTATTCCGTAGATGATCTTTAAAGAAAAAGCTAATTTGTTTCATTCTCTGGATTGGGATTTGGAACACTTCCAATTGTTTTAAAGGGAGAAAAGGCAATCGAGACTTAGCTAGCAGGTCAGTTTAGGAATAGAATGTTTCTGTACCTATGTAGGCTGACTTGATGAAATGTGAAAGGCAAAATATATGAATTTGATTAACAGGAGAAACTGTCTTTACATGTATGACATCTGTGGGGTTTTGTTTTATGACGTAATATCTTTCATTTATTCTTAGACATATTTAAGGTGATGATCCATCAACGTCTTTTATGAACCCAACTTACTGTTATTGCTACCAAACTGTTTAATATACATGATTTTATTACATAAATTTCTTTTGCTACAATTCAACTGTCTTGTCAGAAGTAATTAACTTGATCCTAAATTGTAAGCTCTTCTTTACATTTCATGGTACTGCAATTTAAATTTTTAAAGCTTAGGAATTGAAAAAAACCCTTAAAATTAAAAATCACTAAAGTCATTTGACGTTCTCAAGGATAAACTTTTAATAACATGTGTGACAGTTAAATAGTAAGTAGTATGAATATTCATTTGTATGTCAAGTTTTTAAAAAGGAAAATTAATGTATAGGTCACATACAATATGCATAAGAATGGGGGTTCCTGGGTGGTTCAGCCCACTGAGCATCCATCTCTTGACTTTGGTTCAGGTCATGATCCCTGACCTGTGGGACCAGGGCTATGGTATCAGATTGCACTGAGTGTGAAGCCTAAGTAAGATTCTCTCTCCCATTACCCCTCTCCCCTGCTTGCAAGCTCTCTCTCTCTGTCTTTCTCTCAAATAAAGAAAGAAATAAATATATGAACATTTCAGCTTTTATGTTTCATACTGTTTTAACATACATTATCAGTAATTTTTATTTTTACAATACTCTTTTGTACTAAACTCTATGAGATCCCATCCATTTAAACTGTAAATGGAATTATAGTTTATACTTAGATATAAAATATCTCAAAATGTATATGGTTTACTTTTGTAGGTCATTTAAACATATTTTTATGGGTTTACATTTGGAGGTCATTTAAACATCTTTTTTATGTTAACCTTAATTTTTTGTTAAATTCTTGCTCATTATATTTTTCATATAATTTTCTAGGGTGTGAAAATACTTGTAAAATGTTTAGCACTGTGATTGCCCCAAATAAATCAGTAAATCAGTAACTCAGTAAACGTTACCTAGTAATAGTATTGTTATTAGTCAAATTTTTGTACTTCTGAATTAAAATGTGAAAATGCTTTAACGGGATATTTTCCAAAGGTGAAAATTTTAACCCTGCAATTTCCCAATTACTTGGTCATACATATTAATAATCATTAAGGCATAACAACTACCTTATGCTTGAAGTGGCTTTTCAAGACTATAATTTTTAAGTCTGTTTCTGGTAATTGAATTGGCTCACTGTTCATGCTGAAATTATTCATTGAGATTCTCATAAACATTACTCTAATTACTCATAAACTATCATATAAATAATCTGATACTACATATATAATGTCTTACTATCATATATGTAATAATACTTAATATATACATAATCCATTATATGCTTTCATTATATTACTTTACTTCCACATAAATGAATCTAAAAGGGTAAGATATTCCATGGTATATAACTATATGCTCTTTGCCTATAAAGAATGATTATGCATCTTTGAAATAAATGATAAAATAATCCTATTACATAAAATAGCTTTTTAGCAGAAACTGGAATATATTTTTAACTCTGTTTGGCAGAGTTAGAAAAGACATTTCTCACTTTGTGTTCCGTAGAACACAGATCTTAACCAGGTTTATCTTAATGAAATTTACCTCAATGAAATTTTGAAAAGTTTTCAAAAATGGTTATTTGACTATCCAACCTAGTATACATTAGTTTTTCTCAAATTTATTATTTCACAGAACATTAGTTTACTCATTAGTTTTTATTAACATAAACAAATGAAACTAAAGTTCTGTAAAACAAACTTTGGGAAATAGTGACAAGAGATTGAGGTGTATGATACACAGTAATGAGAAAAGATAAAGATACATGCAGCTAGATATTAATCGGGAACATTCCCACAGAGATTTAACAACTCACAGCTTTGACTTCAAGAAGTTTGATAGAAAAATGTCTCAAGTCAACTTGATCAATATTATGAATCAGAGACATCACCATCCATAGTTTCAAAGAAAATGGACTGAAGTAGGACAATAAAGGTTTTTAAGGGCTGGGTTCTGTGAAGATCAGAGACTGACGTATATTTACCAATTATTTACTCTCTTTTGAATTTATAGCTGGAATTAAAATGCATATTCTAGGATTTCACTCCACAGTGTGATTCCAGACATGTAACTGGAGCCAAGAATTCTCTATTTTACGTTTTAACAAATTATCCAGATGGTTGTGATGCATGTGGTCCAGTGGTGGCAGATTGAGAAACACAGATAAATTCACAAATATTACCAACAAATAGAAATCTCATAAAGCCTAATACACAAGGATAAGATCTTAGGACATTTTAAAAGATTAAGATGAAAGGTACAGCATGAGGAATATAGTCAATGGTATTGTAGTAGGGTTGTATGGTGACAGATTATAGCTACACGTGTGATGAGCACAGCATCTATAAGTTGTTGGATCACTATGTTGTACACCTGAAACTAATGTAACAGTGTGTGTCGACCACATTTTAATTAAAAAAAATACTGTAAATGATTATATAGAGGAAGATGGAATGGAAATAAATGAGATTCAGACATTAAGATCATCTGAGAAACAAAAATAAAAAATAAATCATGCAGGTATAAATTTAGAGGAAATGTCCAGATTAGTAGCCTGAGTAGGGTCCAGAGTTGCAGTTTGAGGTAATTGTGGTATGACAACTTGGATCCAAAATAGGGGTATTGGGGCACCTGAATGGGCCAGCCAATTAAGCGACCGACTCTTGATTTTGGCCCAGGTTATGATCTCACAGGTGTGGGATCAAGTCCTGCTGTCAGGCTCGGAGCTGACAGCACAGTGCCGGTTTAGGATTCGCTTTTTCCGTGGGTCTCTGCCCCTCCCCCACTCACATGTGCGCACTCACGCCCGCTTTCTCTGTCTCTCTTTTTCTCTCAGTAAATAAACAAACATAAAAAAAAAGGATAGGGGTGTGAAGAACCGGCTTTGAAACGTTTAACTAAACTTCCTTGACTTCACTGTATGATAGCTCCACCTTATTTGCAGTTTCGCCTACTGCAGATTCGCCATCCTCAGTTTCGATTACCCTATTTCAACTGTGGTCCCGGAGCCAATGATCCTCCTTCTGACGAATCATCAGAGGGTCAATTGTAGCATAACTCTACACCACGGTGCCTACGTCATTCCCCTCACTTCATCACGTAAGCATTGTATCATCTCACACTGTCAGAGGAAGGGTGAGTATGGTGCAATATTTTGAGAGAGAGAGAGACACTATGTTCACATAACTTTTGTTACAGTTTATTATTATAATTATTTATTTTATTATCATTGTTAATTTCTTACTCTGCCTAATTTATACGAAACTTTATCAGTGGTATGTGTGTATGAGAAAATAAAGTATATATAGAGTTTGGTGCTACCCATGTTTTTAGGCATCTACTGAGAGGCTTGGAACATATCCGGAAGGATATGGGAATGAGAGGGGACCACTATACACCAGCTGGCCTTGACAGTACCATTGGCTATGGTTAAATTAATAAATACCCATACCTACTCCCTCTGTAAAATGTTACCTAGTGCTGCAGGGTATGGTAGGATAAATGATGCCCATCCTCTCCTCTCCCGACCCCACCCCACTCCTCCCCACCAGATATCTGTCAAACCACTGAATATGTCATAGGCCATAAAGAAACTTGCAAGTGTTATTAAGTTTAGCTAATTTTACATGGGGAAGGGAAAACCAGAGATTTCAAGCCTGAGAAGGATACTGTGCAGCAGTTGCTGGCTCTCAGTTAGAGGAAGTGAGAGGTCTTTAGGACCCATGGGCACTATTTCTTTTCAGAGCCTTCTGATAAGAGCCCAATCAGCTGACATTTTTACTTCAGCCTTGGGAGACCCTGAACAGAGAAGCTAGCATAGATCACCAAGACTCCTCAGCTCCAGAACTGTGAGTTAATATATTTTTGTTTTAAGATGCTAAAGTTGTGTTCATTTGTTAAGTACCAATAGAAAGCTAATAAACATGGTGGAAGATGCTATCACAAATCAATGCTTGAAGATGTTCTGTAGCATGAACATGAATCCCTCTGTACTATATGGATTCCTAATACCTTATGTTTTAAGTCAGGACCTCCAAAACATACATGTAAGTGTCATGAAGATATATGAATACATTTTTACAGAAGCACAAAAGACAGAAAATTAATGTTGTACATCTAGAAAGAATGAAGAGCTTTTAAAATATTTTTGAGTGTATGTCACAAAACTTGACAGTCAAACCAGAAAACATGGCAACATCCTAACTCATATTCCAAGTTACTACATTTTTGGTATACTTAGTACTTACTGAAAGAATAAGCCAGCCTAAAATATATTTATACTTTGATGAACAGAGTACAGGTTTTCTATTAAGGAGCCTTTAATAGAAAATTATTGTATTGCTAACCCCTTCAATATTACCAAAATTACCCTTAAAATTAAACCTTTGTGTTTGTAGTGTTTTAGACTATGAATTAAGTTGCCAAGATAAAAATACTCAACTATTGTAAAAGCACCTTAGAAAAATAAGGATTATTACTAGCACAATGGAGGAAAATAAGTCTTAGAATTCAGCCTCCACTGCTAGACAAAAGATAGTTCGAAAATGTCTTAGGCAGAAAATAGTGCAAAAACTGCTGTAATGTGTCATTATTTAGGGTATAAAAAGTGGAAAATCTTTTTACTCAATTGTTTGCTAGAGAATATTTTTTTTCTAGTGAGAAAGATAGCAGTAACATGAAATGTTTGTTTTAAAAAACTTTCTTCACATGTAAACTGTTAACCTTTATACTAAAACATTTCTAGTTTATATCTGTTTTCCAGTGTGCTCTTTAAACATACTATATTTTGAAGTATAATGTGCTTTAGAAAGTAACCACCCCGACTACTGTATTTTTGTATCTGTTATGATAATTTTATATCTGATGTGATGCATGCTGGTAATATGGTAACCTGGGGAGGCGTATTGAAACCTGATATACTATTCCTGTAGGTAGGTAGGGACTCTTCCCTAAACTAAGTGCAATTTAAAGAGGTAATTACAAGTCAATGAACTCCATCTGAGACCTTTAGGAATAGAGTATTTTTACCATCAGATTTTTTTTCACTATGTTCATTGTAAATAGGAAACACATGCAGATTCTATACATTTTTACAACCATCAGCAGAGCCCCTGGTACGCCAAATTATCAAATAATCTTTGCGGAATGAAACGTGAATACCCACACTATGCTGGATAAATAGAGGTTATTAGTGGGCTCCAATTAGTTCAGGTCAGGTTTTGATGACAAAATGAGTTTGTACCAACTTTCAGGTAAAACCTTAGGGTCAAGAGCTTCTTAGTTTTCCTCTTCATGGTTTTAGGGATTATGGATCTATGGGACTGTAAAGCATGGTTTAGAATGTAAGATGTAAACTCATGTCTCTTAATAGACTGTTTTTCTTGACTCTAACTTGCAGAGAAGACAGATTACCAGATTATTTTCTGGCAGAGAGTCAAAACACAAAGGAAAATAGGGTGGGGTCTGTGATACCTGAATCTCAAATCAGATCTAATTTCCTGTTACCCTCATATTTGGTTCACTATTGTGAATATCTAACCTCATAATAGTTTCATGGTCTCATCTCTTAAGAGGACTTAAGGGAAAGACTTTCCTTTGTCCAAGTACACTGCAGTGAAACATTAAAGCCTACTAATTCTACCATTTTATTATATATTAATGATTATCAAGGTGACTCTCAGGACAGAATTTGAGAAAACAGGATAAGCAGTATTTTCCTTCCTGGTGATTCTTCTACCATTTCCACCGCAGAGAATTTTGGTTTGATTCTATTACATTAAACAGTGGTCCTTTTACGTGAAAATCACTTACCTTCATAATATACTTTAAACCCATGAGCGCTAACTGCGAAGTCACTGGTCAAACGTAGTGAGAACACAGATTTGGTACTTGTCACTGGCGGTGGCAGATGGAATCCTGTTAACCTAACAACATAAATGGAATTGTTAGTGTTATAGACATTTTCCCTAATATAGTTGAAAGAGCATTAAAAGTCATTTTATCAAATCTCCAAGCTTTATATAAATAAGTGTGTATGTGTGTGTATGTGAGGGTTTATAAGTGAATTTATATTAAAACTAGCTCATCAAAAACAATTACTGTAGGTATATGTAAGTATACAGTTACTTACATATATAAAAATGTCCATAACTCTCATATCTAGTACATACATCATCTGGTTAAAAATACTGACTAATGTAGACTTTGGGAAATGTGTTGTGAGAGTATGTGTGGTTAGGTATCTTTTGCTTCTGATTTTAACAATAGAATGTGCAGAATATATTTTTGTCAAATAAATTATTTTTCTGATAGTTTAGAATATATAAAAATGGAAGTATTTAGTAAAAGTTAATATTAAAGAAAAGATGTGATCTAAATATGACATCTTGAAACTGGAAAGTCTACGAACGAGAAGTGATTTTGCTTTATTAGATTCTAAAATTTCAGTAAGTTCTGTTAAAAATAATAAATGCAAGTTACTCTTTGGTTATGCTGAATATTTTACAAAACAAATATTCATCTGATTCTTTGCCATAATCTCTTTCTTATTTTGCTAACACTTTATTGCATAGATTTACAAGCTTGAATATACAGTTAATTTACAATTGATACTTTTTCTAAACCAGAAAAGGGAAATTAAGAATTAAAGAGAATCCACATACATAGAATATAATTTTTCTAAAACTTATGAAAGTACATAATTTTTAATTTTTCTATGAATGGCCTTTTCTTTTTTTATTTTCTCATGTTTATTATTAATATTAAAATAAGAATTAGTAATTTTATGCAATGGAATTCTACTTTTAAAAATATATAGTACTTTATTTTTTGCCCAACATTGTACATGTAGGATTAATCTACATTGAAATTACTATGTATTTCTTTGCCGATTAACATTAATTCTCATTTGTCTCCAGTGTGCTTATACTCTAAGCATTATTAAGAAACCCAAAAATATTTTGTGGGTTAGATTTATCAACATTTGTCCTATTTAATTTTTTAATGTTTTATTTATTTTTGAGAGAGAGAGAGAGAGACAGAATGTGAGTAGGAGAGGGGCAGAAAGAGAGGGCGACAGAGAATCTGAAGCAGGCTTCAGGCTCTGAGCTGTCAGCACAGCCTAACTTGGGGCTCAAACTCACAAACTGTGGGATCATGACCTGAATCAAAGTCAGTTGAGCACTGACTGAGCCATCCAGTCACCCAAGTTTCTCCTATTTAAATTAAAACTGAGAACCATTTTTTACATGTGCATTTATTATTTAATTTAAAAATAACCAGAATTGGCACCTTACATGTTGGCATAAATCATATTTTAATTCAAAATAAGTATCTTTTCCAGGACAAAAATGACAAGAATCCATTGTATTCTGTTCTTTAGAAATCTGTTTAATATCTGGTCTATTAGCAGAAATTAGTTGGAATCTCATATGTACTTCTTTATCCAGTATTTTGGAATAGATTATTTTGGTTGATGGGTATAAAGAACCCTGGCCTCACTTATATATGTAGTTGGAAAAGGGAAGGTATTTCTAATAGCCTTTGCATATTAAAGTGGATGCTATTCTTTGATACTACACAAAAACTTCACAAGTTAGTTGCAATGTTGAGTTTAAACCATATCAATTAATTGTTGTCCTCTGTAGCATTAAAATTCATTTTTTCATCCTGTACTTAGAATGGGTCCTTTTTACCCATGCAATTTTTAACATACATTGATCCTTTGAATTAGATCTTCCAAAGGTTGGACACATTTTATTATACTGTATCAAAAATCACATCTATTTTTATTGCTACTGATCTTATTAGAAAAATCATTAAGCCTGGGAAAATTTAAAGCTTACAGTAATGGATTGAATTTCCCAAAATTCTATTTTTTTACTTGAAAACTCAGATTTCATCATTAACAACAAATCCCGTCTTTTGTTTTTCCTTGAAATAACAGTTCAAGCCCATTGCGTGCGCGTGCGAGTATGTGTGTGTTTGTTTCAAAAAATATATACCAAATATCCAAATGTGACTAAAGTTTATGTCAGTCACTCAAGTAAAAAGGTGTTCCATGAAAAAGTGGCTAGTTCAGCGATCTTGTGGAACTCCTAAAAATGTCTTCGGATCTTCAAGCATCCATGCATCCCATTTTGAGAACCACTGCTGTATAGGAATCTGTTGTAATAAATACACCACACTAAATGTATACATTCTACTGTTGATGGACAGTTGGGTTATCTATAATCAGTCCAGTGTGTTTTCATCAACATTCTTGGAAAAGTTCATTTGAACATACTTATCTGGCAGTTCTTCTAGGGTTTATCAGCGTTTAAAGCTTTAAAGTTTCCTCTTTTTGCTGATTAAGTTGCATGATTTCCTATTTAGCTACTGGTTAGAAATTTGTCTCTTAAATGATAAACCGATGGGTTGCTTTAGTTATATCTGCTTACCAATATAAGCATTTCATTTGCATTGCAATTGGATAACATTTTCTGTATCAATTGAATCCTGTGAAGTTCTTAAAAATTGCCTTATGGATCAGATATTGTAATTTTTTATTATGTACCTAGTTTTCTTATAAAAGAAAACATTTATCTATTCCTAATCCAAATTAGCACAAACTTAACACGCATTATTATCTCACAGTTATGTGGGGGTAGGTAGAGTGTAACTCAGCTGGTTCTCTGCTTTGAGTCTCATGAAGCTGAAATCAGTGTCAGTAGGTTGCATTTCTTCTAGAACTTCTGGAGATATATCTGCTTTCACTTCCAAGTTTATAAAGCTGTTGCCAGAATTAAATTCCATGCAGTTGTAGGACTAAGGTCTCCTTGACGTGGGGTCATTCTCAGCTTTTAGAGATTGCCTGCATTTCTCAGTTTGTGGCCCCCTTCCTGCATCTTCAGAGTCAGCAAGGACAGTGCAAGTTCTCTTTCTCCAAGTATCTTCAGCCTTTCTTTCCACCTCATCCTTCTGCTGCCTCTTCTTCTGTCTCCAGATGGAGAGAGTTCTCAACTTTTAAATGCTCATTAATTAGATTGTGTTCAAATCGATAATTCAGATATCTTCCTATTATAATATCTGTCTCATTCCCATTTGCAGAGTTATTTTTGCCATGCAATTTAACATATTCACCCATTCCTAGAAAACCATTATTCTAGGATCTCTCTAGCTACTATAATGAGTATTAATCATTGGCTAGGAGCAGTGTTCAGTAAATCTTTTAGATAGATTTTTAAACCATGTTCAGGTGTTCTAATTGCTAACTATTGTTTTAAAATCTGGCTGACTAGTTACTTAAAGAGAAATGCTGAATCTCAGAATGTGATTGTAGACTTTTATATTTTCTTGTAGTTATGTCCATTTGAAAATATATTTGGGGGCTGAATTATTAGGTATATACAGTTTAAATGATTATGTTTCCTAGTAAATTGAATATTTTATTTTATGAAGTATATTTTATTTCTAATAATGATCTGATCTTAAACTGTATCTTACTTGATATTAATAAATCTATAACTTAATATATTAATATTAATCTAGAACATCTTTTAAGCTTCAATGTTTTGTATCCTTGTTTTTTAAAATTTGTCACTTATAACCAGAATATAGTAGGCTATACTTTCAAATAGATAAAAGATTACATGGGATGGCAGGATGGCTCAGTTGGTTGAGCATCTGTGTCTTGATTTAATTTTTTTAAAATTTTTAATATTTATTTGTGAGAGAGAGCACAAGCAGGGGAAGGGCAGAGAGAGAGAGAGAGAGAGAGAGAGAGAGAGGCAGAGAATATGAAGCAGGCTACTTGCTCTCGGTGCTAAGCCTGATGTGGGGCTAAAACCCATGAGCCATGAGATCATGGCCTGAGTCAAAGTCAGACACCCAACTGACTGAACCACCAAGGTGCCCCTAAAATATGTCACTTATAACCAGAATATACTAGGCTATACTTTTATATACATAAAAGATTACAGATAAATAAAGTCTTAAAAAACAAAAGAAATTGCACAGCCATTTCAGCCTCCAGCAACCACCACTCTGATCAGTCAGCAGCCATCAACATAGCTCAGCACCCTCCACCAGTGAAAGATTATGACTCACTGAAAGCTCAGAGATTGGTTAGCATTTTTAAATAATAATGTATATTTTTAGTTAAAGTGTTTTTTTTTTAAATGTTTTATTTATTCCTAGGAAAGAGAGAGAGACAGCGTGAGCAGGGGAGGGTCAGAGAGAGAGAGAGTCACAGACAGAAACAGGCTCCAGGCTCTGAGCTGGCAGTCAGCACAGAGCCCGACGTGGGGCTCGAACCCACGAACCGCGAGATCATGACCTAAGCGAAAGTCGTACACTTAACCAACTAAGCCACCCAGGCGCCCCTTTTAGTTAAAGTTTTTAATACTGTGTCTTAAAGTATGTCCATTTTTTAACATAATGCTATTGCATACTTAACAGATTACAATGTAGTGTAAATACAGATTTATATGCACTAGGAGATCAAAGAAGTGCATTTGACTTGTTTTATTGTGATATACACTTTATTTCAATGGTCTATAACTGAACTTTCAATATTTCTGTTGTAAGCCTATACTTTACAAGACTTCATTTTGTAAGTTAATATTTATGTGTGTAATTATTTATTAAACATCTCTTTCTCCTTTGGATTCTAAACTTTTTGAAGTCAATCCTTGTAACTCACTAGTTTATCATCAGTGCTTTCATACAGTACCTATTACGTAAGAGGGCCATCAATAAACAGATGTTAAGTTCATGAATTTGGGTGGTAGGAGAACGTGAATGCCATCAGAACACTTTCTTTTTCGAACGAAAAAAACTGTATTCTTAGAAGCATTCTCAAAAATCATAAAAGTGTCAAGGGACTCCAATTGTTAAGAAAAATCTGATAGTCTACATAGACACTCCTGTTGAGCAAGACATATTTTTCACTATAATAGTATCCTCAAAAGTTAAAGGGAGATCATGTATTTAGGCATAAATTTAGCACATATACATGTAAACTCAGATTAAAGAACAATCTTTCCTTCTTAAGACATTTAGCATCATAAAAAAAATTCATAACATTTCCTCTGTGCTTCATATTTCACTATTTGGTGACTACTTCTCATGGCCAAGGGCTAGTTACTTTATGGCCACCTTTCCAGTAGATCCTCTTATGTGACAGAATGGCACACATATTGGTTATTTTTCATCTTACATTTAATAGTCTCTAATGTATAACCTCTGTTCTCCCTGCCTCCTAATCATATATACACCTCAATTATATTTTAACATTTTATTATTTACAAGGCAAAGCATTTATCAAGGCTATTGTGTGTTTTAAAAATCATGCACTTGAAATGAATGATCATGTTACTTCTTTGATCCCTTTTAGATGAAAGCATTCTTTAAGCATTTCCACTTACAAAGATTCAGAAACATTAATCATGTCTCACACTGTATAGGGTAACTAGACTTAGAGAGAATTAAATAATGAACTTATAGCTCTGTATCAATGACTGATAGGAAAATGACTAAAATAATTATTTGGTAATTAATGCAAAATTGATTGAAATTTAAATTACAAGAAAGTAATTTATAATGTCAATGCATATGCTCTTTGAATAATGGTCTGTTAAGAGTTAAAAATATAATGGCATTAACAGACACATGAAACGATGCTCAGCATCGCTGCTCAGCAGGGAAATACAGATCAAAACCACACTGAGATACCACCTCACGCCAGTCAGAGTGGCTAAAATGAGCAAATCAGAGAACTCTAGATGCTGGCGAGGATGTGGAGAAATGGACACCCTCCTACACTGTTGGTGGGAATGTAAACTGGTACAGCCCCTCTGGAAAACAGTGTGGAGGTTCCTCAGGAAACTAACAATAGAACTCCCCTATGACCCAGCAATAGCACTGCTAGGAATTTACCCAAGGAATACAGAAATGCTGATGCATAGGAGCACATGTACCCCAATGTTCATAGCAGCACTCTCCACAATAGCTAAAACATGGAAAGAGCCTAAGTGTCCATCAACAGATGAATGGATCAAGAAGATGTGGTTTATCTATACCATGGAATACTACATGGCAATGAGAAACAATGAAATCTGACCATGTGTAGCAACATGGATGGACCTTGAGGGTGTTATGCTGAGCGAAATAAGTCAGGCAGAGAAGGACAAATATCATATGTTTGCACGTATAGGAGGATTAGGAGGAACTTGACGGAGGAACAAGGGGGAGAAGAAGGGCGGAAATGGTGGGGGAAAGGGAGAGAGGCAAACCATGAGAGACTCTTGAATGCTGACAAAAACTGAGGACTGATGGATGCGGGGCGGAGGAGGGATGGGCATGGAGGAGGACACTTGTGGGGATGAGCACTGAGTGTTATGTGGGAACTAATTTGACAATAAACTATTTGTAAACAAAACAAAACAAAACAAAATATAAAAAAAATAAAAATATAATGGCATTTAATGTACCATTTTATAGCTTAATGTAACGGAAACTCTTAAAGTACCAAAGCTGATGGATAAGAATGATACTTGTCTCATTATGTAAATATGTTTATCAACTTTCAACAATTAGGTGTTATTTCTAGGAAACTGAGAATCAAGAATGACTGTATCTATACTACAACAGTGTAATCAAAGGGCTCCTTAAATACACACACACACACACACACACACACACACACACAATATTTTTTTATGTTTTATTTTTTTTAAGTCTGTTTATTTATTTTGAGAGAGAACAAGAGAGATCATGAGCAGGGGAGGGGCAGAGAGAGTGGGATAGAGAATCCCAAACAGGGTCCACACTGTCAGTGCAGATCCCATTGCTGGGCCCAAACCCACAAAGAGTTAGATCATAACCTGAGCAGAAATCAAGAGTCAGAGGCATAACCAACTGAGCCACTCAGGTGCCCCAGAAGCCATATTTTTAAGTTAAAAGGCTGTTCTCTTATTACTGCCTTTAATGAGATTGGGTAGAAACTGACACGGGGAGCAGAAAAAGGTGAAGGAAAGAGAGCAAGCCTGATTTTAAAATAAAAGTGGTAACATTAACACAATCCCAGGCTTTTGTGATGGTTAAATAAGAGAATTCCTGTGGAATGGCCTGGTGTATTTTCTGGAATCTAAGAAATAGCCACTAAATGTTAGTTTCATTAGTAATATTATTCAAAATCCACTGCCCTTCCATAGCATTCTATATCATGCTATGGCTAAGATAAATTGTATTATAGCACCAGCATTCTCATAGTGATTTCTCATTACTCACAGTAAGAAATTTAGAGAGAAAGTATCTTAGAATTTTACTTTGGTTATACAGTTCCTAAAAATGATCCAGGTGATATACAGGGAATTCTTTGCTGAACTGTTAATCTATTTAATTTCAAAATGAATGGGAAAACCACAGGAACAAGTAGATATTTAAAGTAATGCCTGTTCTGTGAGAATCAATCATGCATATCCTATTGAAACTGGGGTACTTGAAGCACAGCATGATAATTCATGTTTGTGTCAAGATGTCACTAAATTTAATATCAAAGGAAAAGATGGCTGTGGCAATATTTGAATAATTATATCATTTGTTGCGATTAAATGAGCTGAAACTTGTCTGAAATATAAAATTCCTGAAAACTGCAAATTCACAATGTTAGGAACATGTGTTAGATATAGATCCAGATATGGAAGTGAGTGTGTGTGTGTGTGTGTGTGTGTGTGTGTGTATGTGTGTGTGTATAAGGAATGATCATAATTCCAAAGACAGTGTAGTTGAACCTGAAAAGAAGCCTTGAAGTACAGTGAACTTATGAACTTTGTGATGAATGCCAGACATTTAAATCTATTTTACAATGTCCCCATCTTGTATAATTACCTGTAGTTGTTCATGAACATATTTTTCCAAAGTTGGGGTTTTATGAAGCAACTGAAGTTAGTGACCACAAGCTTGGATTCTAGAGTATACAACTGGGAAACACATATTTCACTGCTTGTCAGCAATGTGATATTGGGTAAAGGATTTTATCTCAATAAACTCAGGGTAAGATGAGGTTAATACAAGGAATTATCCCATAGTTATATTGTGAGGATTAAGTAGGATAATGCTTGAAAAATTTAGCAAGTGCCTAGCACATGCTAAATACTATTTTTACCGTAATTATTTTGGTGATAAAGCTACCCAGGGCTCATCTAATTGGTGTAAACACATTAAATGATAACTCTGGTGCTGGACTCCCTGTAGTAAATCTCAGTGTTCCCATTTACTATTATGTGACATTGGGCAAGTTACTTCCCTCCCCATCTGCTTTCTCACTGGCAAAATATAAATGAAAATAGTACCTACCCCTTAAGCTTTTGTCAGTTTTAAGTAAGTTAATACAAGCACATCACTTAGAACAATGTTTGGCATTTTGCAAGTATTATAAAAGTGTTTGCTATTATTGCTATTCACTCTTGATAACATACATGAGAATTAGAAAGTTCTTTCATGACCAACCAGAATTTGCTTCCTGTAGCACCCAATTATTAATACTTACAATAGACTTGGATTATGTAACTAAGTGTAATTCTTCAAGTATATGCTATTATGCTCTTATAAATTGCTCCCCACCCTCTCCAAGTTTAGCATTCCTAGGGCTTTTATTTTAGATACAAAATGAGTAAAGACCATTCCATGCTGTTTGCTTAAAGTAAATTTAAGGCAAAACTATGTGCAAGAAAGAGATGAGAACGTTATTACACCCCCTAATAACTGATAAAACTTCCCAATTAGGAAGAAAGGGGAGAGAATAAGGAGGAAGAGATGGGATGAGCCCATATGTGTGTTTAGAAACCTGAATTTATTGAGATTAAGTAAAGACCCACTATAAAACCTGCTGTCTTTTTCTTGGTACATTCTAAAGACCTCTAACAGGACATATTAAACTATAATACCATTTGAATTTTACTGTAATTCTTATGGTTTTCTACATTCACTAGGGGGAAAAAAACCATAACTCTACAAATGTATACTTTGTATTCTTCCATACTGACAATTGTTTGATCCATTGATCTAATGCACATAGATAAGAATTTAATTCAAAATTAATGGCTCTTTGTGTTTCCCAGAAAGATATTATTGATTATCTCTCAGTTTAGTAAAACATGAAAATTATATGACATGTTATTTATCTATAACACATGTGTATATTAGGAGTATAGAATTTTGTCTATTTTTTCTAGGTATTAAAAGGTTTGTTCTTAAAAGAGAAATGACCACATATTTAATCAATGTCCCTACAGATATGTAATAGAGATATACTTATTCTATATTCTTTATTGTCCAATGATGAAGACAAATTAAATTTTTACTTAACCTAAAATGATCGTAGAAAAGATTTTGAGATTTAATGCTACTTGACAGTTTTATGGATTTAGATAAAGTATTAAATTGTGCAAAAAGTAAACGAAGCACTGCAATTGGAGATGTTTAAATAAAGCTTTATGCTGGTAATTATTAAATATGTTTTGATAAAGATACTATACAATTTAACCTAGATATTCTGAAAATTAAAAAAGCATGGACTCTTTGACAGAGTGGTTTTGGTTCTGCTTCTAAGTCAATACTTTGTTTTCAAAGATACTGAATAGACTCCATTGAGAGTATACCAATTACTCTACCAAAGTGTACATAACCATTAATTTTATCCATTGTGCCCAGTGTCACTTTCTGATAAATTTTCACAACTGTCTTTGAGATGATTATCTCTTTAGGTATATAAATATATAAACACAAATGGTAATTGACATAGCCTTTTGAAAATTTTCTCTATTTTTAAGTTAAATAAAATTATAATCTGTCTTTATTGGAATACATCATAAAGAAAATATTAATATGAGAATACAGTGGCATAGAACATATGCACAGTCATTTCTCTAACTAATTAATTAGTGTTTTTGGACATGATTTAAGCTAATTTAGTGTTATCAAATATTTTTATGTCAAATGAAAAATTATTCAGTACATTAATCTATTATTTTAAAATAATTCAGACCCAAACACTTTGAATTGAACAGATGGTTAAAATTAAATATTAAATTATGTCTTATATAGTTATGGACTGTGTTACTGTATGTAAAATATTTTTAAAAAATCATTCTTTTACAGTATCAAGAAAAAACAATTGTAAAGTTTTATACTTCGTAACACTGAAGATGATTAAATGCAATAAATGTTAGCAAACATAATTAGATAATGGTATAAATATTCTGTTTTATTTTAGAAATAGTATCTTTATGTACCTTGATGTTCCATGATCCGTATTGTAGGGATTCTTAAGTCAACTCTACATTCAACATGGGGCTTGAACTTACAATCCTGAATCAAGAGTTGCATGCTCTACCATGCAGAGCCAGCCAGGCACCCAATATCATAGGGATTCTTGAATGATATTTACTAACATGAAAAATAATAATTACTGACTTTTTAATAATAAATATATAAATATACAAATGTATATTAGTTTTAATAAAACATGGAAATATGACTTGAAGTTGTGCTAGATATGTACTATATCTCCTGCTCACCTGTTTGAAACATACAAATTTCCTGTAATAGATGTCTTTTCTATTCTCAAGAAATTAATATTACGGTGTTAAAATTGATTAGAATACAGTAACAGCAGAGTATTTCAATCATTTAACTGTTCCATGATAATTATGATAGGAACTCATGGGGACAATTGAAATACATATTATTTTTAACACTGAATTGAAGGAGAATGTTTAAGAATCACATTCCTTAAAAGTTAATGAACTTGCTATGTGAGAAGCTAAACTAAGGTAACCGTTGATCCTATGTGGAATAAATATAAATTATTAAATTCTTCCTATAAGGCTAATGGTTAGCCATAAATCTATTTTTTTTTTTTTTGGTCTAATTTAGGGCTCTTTGGAGAGCACCTTGTTAACAATTACACTGGGAAAATAAGCAAAAAAAAAAAAAAAATAAGCATGATTGTTAAGGAACTTGAGATATTTGTTCCCCTACCAATACCCACCAAGACACCAGATACTATCAAATATAACAAAGAAATATAAATCATTGTCTCTATCCAAGGTGGTATAGCATCATCTATAAACTATGGGTTCTCTAACCAAAGGAAATAATTTTAGTTGAAAGGTGTATGTATTCTAATATGAAAAATACAAAGAAAAGAAAATATATATCAAATTCCAATGGCTTTGTTTTAGTGAAAATAATAGAAAAAAAACAGTGCTTATTTACGTCTCCATTTCTCATACTTCTACTACTGCATAGATAAAGTTGGAACAATAGCATGATTGAAGCAACTATCTAGTTAGGATTAAGAATCAACAATTATCATATTCATAACTATTAATTTATTCTAGGTATCAAATTCATAACTCTTACCTAAAAAGGACGAAGTTTATTTATATATTTTGAGAAAGAAAGAGAGAGTGGAGGAGGGGCAGAGAGACAGGGAGAGAGAGAATTCAAAGGAGGCTTCACGCTGTCAGCACTGAACCCAATGCCAAGTTCAATACCAAGAACCATGAGATCATGACCCGAGTGGAGATCAGGAGTCAAATGATTAACCAGTTCAGCCACCCAGGAGCCCCATCAAAAATTATTTTTAATAATTATTATGTAACATAAATATCATTTCTATTTGTTTTTAAAATTATTTATGTATTTGTTTGTTTGAGATAGAGGGAAAGTGAGAATCCCAAGAAGGCCCTATGTTGTCATTGCAGAGCCTGACCTGAGATTTGGTCCCATGAACTGTGAGATCTTGACCTGAGCCAAAATCAAGACTTGGACACTTAACTGAGTGAGCTACCCAGATGCTCCTAGCATTTCTTTTTCTTGAGAAAACCCGTTGTCACTCAGTAATTTGGGTGCAATTTTGATAAAATATCATTGGAATAATAGCAATAGTTTAATTTTTGTATGGAGTGAAGTAAGATGAGAAGAAAAGTAAAGTACTTGAAATAGAAGACAATGACAAATATAATGCTAAATAAACACATACATAAAATATTGCATGAAAAAGTGCATAAAATAATTTATATTCCAAATATTGCCATGTTCTTAAATGATGAGAAATTATTTGAAAAAGAATTGAATAATGTAAGTTTTTCATCCTTAGATCAACAAAAATGTAGATAAAACAAAAGCATATTCATCAACTAAGTACTGGTAAACATATTTAGAAATTATATTCTATCAAGGCCAAACTTTTTGTACATTTAAACCAGACTTTAATGGAGGACTTTAATCAATTATTTTCATTAGTCCTGTAGGTAGGATAGAGAAAGGAATGGACTTAATTTACACATTAAAATATCTGCTGATTTTGTGGAAAATTTGGAATATTCTTGTAAATGTAATAAAAATGTAACTTTTGAGATAACATAGAAGATGGTGTGCTATTAAATTTCATGGTTTAATTAATAGTAGAGTTAAATTTTAGATAGTTAATTGGAGGTAATACTCATAAAATTAATATGTTAATAAAATTAGACGAGAAGAATGAGAAGGGAAAAAAGTGGATAGGAGTGCATGGAAGAATACAGATGAAAAAAACCTCTTCATTGTAACAAAAAGTCTGTTCACGTAGAAATTTTATTTTGGAGTCCTTTTTAAAAATTCCTAGAAACACACTTTTTTGTGTTGCTCCAATGGCCTTTATAATCATAATGCATCAATACTCTACCTGGGTACTTTTACATATGTGTGGACAGAAATATGACTTCACTGTTTCTACTGCGAAATTTTACTCTGAATATTATAGCACAGATCCTCTGATAGGTGCAACATTTTTATATCTCAATAGCCTCTTACCTGACTCTACACCTATATATCTGACCATTATTTTACATTTCCACTTTGGTATATAATCAGTATTGCAGAGATATGTCCGAAACCTAAATTTCATATAAAAACCTGTTGCCTTCTCATTTGTTCTCCTTTGAGATGTAGAAGCTCATTCTCTTCTTTTGTTTCTGGATGAACAATGGAAGTGGTTACATTGCTTTGAAGATCCCAGCTTTGATCTTGGAAGCAGTCATGTGGTTCCCCTTTATGGGGTCAGTGTCTGCTGGGTGGCTTACCCCTTGGCTCCAGGGTCCACTAAATCCACTTCCTTCCATGGTAACAGTACGGTGCACAGTACAGCAGTCAGTTTGTTCAGTATTCTGGAAATTCTAACCCCTTCCTTTCTCCCCTCTAGCTTTATTTCCTCCCAATAGTAAATATCCTCTGGAATGCTTCTTTCCCTTTTGCCTGGTTTCATTTCTTCAATTTTTAAAAAATTTCATTCAACTTAGTTATCATGCAGTGTAGTATTAGTTTCATCTGTAGAACCCAGCAATTCATCAGTTACATATAACATTCAGTGCTCATCCCAACAAGTGTCCTCCTTAATGCCTAGCTCTCATTTAGCCCATTCCTTTTTTTTTTTTTTTTAATGTTTTATTTATTTTAGGATAGAGAGAGAGAGACAGCGTGAGCAGGGGAGGGTCAGAGAGAGAGGGAGTCACAGACTGAAACAGGCTCCAGGCTCCGAGCTGGCAGTCAGCACAAAGCCCGACACGGGGCTCGAACCCACAAACCGCGAGATCATGACCTAAGCGAAAGTCGGAAAGTCTGACGCTTTACCGACTAAGCCACCCAGGCGCCCCATCATTTAGCCCGTTCTTGACTCCCTACCTCCCCTCAAGCAATCCTGTTTGTTCTTTGTATTTTTGATTTGTTCTGTTTTTGCTTTTTTTTTTAATTTTTTTTTAATGTTTATTTTTGAGAGAGAGAGACAGAATGTGAGTGGGGGAGGGGCAGAGAAAGAGGGAGGTACAGAATATGAAGCAGGCTCCAGTCCCTGAGCTGTCAGCACAAAAGCCTGCAGCAGGGCTCAAACCCACAAGCTGTGGGATCATGGCCTGAGCTGAAGTTAGATGCTTAACCGTTTGAGCCACCCAAGTGCCCTGGTTCTCTGTATTTAGGAGTCACTTTTGGTTTGTCTCCCTCTCACTTTTTATCTTATTTTTTCTTTCCTTCCTCTATATTATCTGTTTTGTTTCTTAAATTCCACATATGAATGAAATCTTCTGATATTTGTTTTTCCTGGCAGACTTATTTCACTTAGCATAATACACTCTAGTTCCATCCATGTTGCAAACAGCAAGATTTCATTCTTTCTAATTGGCAAGTAGTATTCCATTGTATACACATACCACATCTTCTTTATCCATTCATCAGTTGATGGACATTTGAACTCTTTCCATAATTTGACTATTGTATAAACATTGGGGTGCACATTCCTCTTCAAATCAGCATTTTTCTATCTTTTGGATAAATACCTAGTAGTGCAATTGCTGGGTCATAGGGTAGTTCTATTTTTAATTTTTTGTAAAACCTCCACACTGTTCTCCAGAGTGGCTGCACCAGTTTGCATTCCTACCAACAGTGCAAAAAGGTTCCCCTTTGTCTACATTCTTACCAACATCTGTTGTTTCCTGAGTTTTTCATTTTAGCCATTATGACAGTTGTAAGGTGGTATCTCACTGTGATTTTGATATATACAGAAATCAGTTGCATTTCTATACACCAGTAATGAAGCAGCAGAAAGAGAAATCAAGGAATTGATCCCATTTACAATTGCATCAAAAACCATAGGACACCTAAGAATAACCAGAGGTAAAAGATAAGTACTCTGAAAACTACAGAAAGCTCATGAAAGAAAGCTTATAGAAAGCTTCTGTCTTTCATAGATCAATGGAATAGAATAGAGAACCCACAAATGGACCCAGAAATTTATGGCCAAGTAATCTTCAATAAAGCAGGAAAGAATATCCAATGGAAAAAAAGTCTTATCAGCACATCATCTGGGAAAACTGGACAATGACATGCAGAACGAAAATGAACTACTTTCTTACATCATACACAAAACAATTTTTTGTTTTTTAAATGTTTTATTCATTTGTGGAAGAGTGTGTGTGTGTAGGGGAGAGGCAGAGAGACGGGGACAGAGAGCCCAAAGTGGGTTCTGTGCTGTCAGCAAAGATCCTGATGTGGGGCTAGAATTTATGAACTGTGAGATCATGACCTGAACCAAAGTGTGATGCTCAGCCTACTGAGCCACCCAGGCACCCCAATTTCTTCATGTTTTTTAGAACTAATTCCCTGTATTAAACTCCTTCTGTTTGCTTTTCCAGTTTTAACCTATCCGATTAAAAAAAAAAAGATAGGGAAGAGGGCTATTCATAGGTAGAAAATTATTTTCTAATTTTTTTCACTAAAGAGGAAGAAGAAAGTATGAGAAATTAAATTAATAAACAAATACATTATTTTCCTTTGTTATAGTACCTTATTGATCATAAAATTCAATAACTCTTAATGTTATTTGTTTGGATAAAAACACATTTCTATATATGGTGTGCTAATTTCATTGCACCTAAATTTATGTTTATATAGTCTTAAATCAGTTCTGAATAATGTTTTACTTGTACTCAGTGAGATATTAGATACATCTTTTTGATACATGTATTAAATGTGATATCACCACATGTACATGCATGGTTAGATTTACTTTTAGCTAATAAGGATAATCATATAACCTTGAAACATGAAATTAAATATGGCTTCAAAATTAAAATATTTTTGTCAACAAAATGCTTTATTTACCTGCTTTTATGCCAAAAAAACCAGAACTGTTCTAACTAATGAAGTATTAAGTGCTACCAGTTATTAAGTTTTTACTGTGAATCAATGTTCATTGTCCCGTTATTCTCATGACCCTCTATATGACTTTATTTTTACTATTTCCTTTTGCAAATGGAGAAATGAGCAGTGTAAGAGAAACAGCTTATTATAAAGAGACACATTTTTAAAAAATGGCAAAGCCAAAAATGAAAACCATGTTCTTTTTTGCTAGTCTATGGGGACTCTAGGTTAGTTTGGTGAATTTTTAATGAGTTTATCAGTTTTTCCAAATTATTCAGACAAGTTACTGTGAGCTCTTAAGTTTAAAGTGAGCACTTAAAATTAATACATGTATTTGGCAATTAGATCACCTTGTCCTAAGTAGGTTCAGTGAGGTAACAAATCACATTCATTAACTATTAACAGAAATAGGAAAAGAAATATAGAAAGCCCATATTGACTATTATTTTAAGCAGCTTAGCTGTGAAAGAAATGTGAATTATGGTGTGATTGACTTTAACCTTAATAAAGGACAATCCTTATTACAGATTTGTGGAAAGAGAAAATGAAGTACTGGCTAATAATATACATATTAAGGTAGAGTCATTGAGGCCATGATTAAAACATTATCATCATCACTAATGTTTATAGAAATATTTTTATGTGCCAGTTATTGAGTTTATATTTTATATATTTAATTCACAACACACTGTGAAGATGGCCTTTTTGTACTCTTATTTTTCCATAAAACTTAGAGAGGTTAGTGATTTAGCCTACTATTTATCAAGCTAAAGAATTAGAATTCAACACAAATCTCACTCCAAAATATATGTTCTTTCTAGAACTACAATTTAAATATAGGGTGAAGATAAAGAAAAGAGAGATGTTTGAAAACTGAAAATGCCTTCCTGTCAAAAGATATTAAGTTGAAGATAATGCTGTTCAGAGTCCAAAATGAGTTGAAAAGAATGATATAAAATACTGTTAAAATATTGTAAATAAATTAAGTGGCTTAAAAATATATCTCCATAAAAATAGATCAGTAGGAAACTATTAGAAGTCCTTCCACCTTTCAAATAAAATGCTCTTACTAATAATATGGTAGTATTTATTGATAGTGAATGTGTTACTGAATTCTAGAAGGAATTTCTATGGGAAGAACAATGGAATTGAAAGGCAATTAGTGTCCCATGGATAATGTTATTAGGTACTGATCATACCAAAAATGTTGGTAGAGGGGAAACTCTCTCTTCTCCTTTGTGGGATAAGGAACATAAGATCTGTGCAAATTAGAAAAACAGTCAGCATTATTTCCCACATACCTCTCCAAAGAGTTTTCCCATTACAGAAACCGTCTTTCTACGTTCTAGGAAAGACAAAAACCCAGAAATCAACCAGAATGGAAATTGGGTGGCTTTTTGGTGGACACTGTACAAGAAATAAAGCACTTTATAGGAGGAGAATGATAGGAAGAAATATGGTAGCATTACTTTCTAATGAAATTAAACACAGTGTTCTTTACTCTTGCCCTTCTATGCAATGATAATAAAAGCAATCAGTGCTCGGAAAGAATACACAAAATATTTTATGTTAAAATATTATAATGACATATTTTAATTAACATATTTCATTAGTATTTAAGTCAGTGTGTTATTAGTTGAAAGATTAACAAATAGACCAGTGAAATAGAAATAGAGTTTAGATACAAAACCATCCATAAATACCTACTAGATTTGTGATAAGCTGAGATACAGTAAAGATTTATTTTCTACACATGGTGCTGAGTCAAGCATATATTCATATAGAAAAAATGAAAATAACAGAAATTATAAGCATTGTTCTCTACTTCACACCAGACACAGAATCAATTATCTATAGATTGTGTATCTAAATTTTAAAAAGTAATAAGAAAGAAATGTCAAGAAATATCTCTGGGACCTTGAATATTCTAAGAGTTTGAAATTAATACACAAAACCATTAAAAATATATAAATTACATTACATTAAGAACATCTTTTATTAAAAGAGTTAAAATGAGAATTCACAAAGTGATGGAACTCTTTTCAAGAGTACAAAAAGAATCCCTACAGACTGTTAATAAAAGAATGAAGCTCCCAAGAAAGGTAGGCAAAGACTTGAGTAGCACATTATATAATAGGATATCCAACTCACCAATAAGCATGTAAAAAGTGTTCCTTTTTTAGTAGGAAAACACAGATTAAAACCAGAATGTTAAGTAAAGTAATATCTTCTCTTATTAAACAACAACAACAGAATGCTAATACTACCGAAAACTATAGATGGATTAAAAGTGAAAAAGCAGACATTACCGTGTATTGTCAAGCATGTCGAACAACTAAACTTTCAAACACAGCTTATTTGAGTATAAATTAGTATGCTGGTTTGGGAAAATGTTTGGCAGTAACTCGGAAGAACAAATTATGTATTTAGCTATATAACCAAGAGAAATATTTAAACACACTTATGAGAGTACATGCACAAGAATGATTATAGCAGCTCTATTCACCACAATAACCCCAGACTGGTAACCCCAGATTGCCACCAATAGTACAGCAAATAAACTGACATATACTCATAAAATGTGAAAGCATTTGTCATGAGAATAAATAAACCACAACTACACACAGTCATATGTTTGAATTTCACTGATAGGACTTTGAACAAAATGTAGGAAAAGATCACCTAATGGATTTTTCCATTTTAGTTAAAAACAAACAAAATTAATATCTATTGTTACATGTTAAGAGAGTAGTTATCCTGAAGGAAGGGGAAAGGGTTTGTGATTGGAAGAGACAGTTTTCTTATTTTGATCATAGTGTTAATTTCATGGATCTATTCACTTGACATAATTCATCAAACTCAAAACATGTAATTTGTATTCTCATGTGTATTATTCTTCAGTAAAATATCTCAAAACTTAGCGTGCAAATGAAAATAAATACCAGAAAGGGAAAAAGTGTCAAATAGGAAGGGAGCCATTTAGTGATTTCTTTCCTAGCAGAAAAAGGAAAACCTAGTTGGCTGTGAAATAGAAGAAATAATTTTTGTTGAGGTCTACAATACAGGAAGAGGCATCATTTGAATGAATGTTAGATAACAGTGATTATTAAAATAGAAAAAGGGGCTTGCAGAGAAAAAAAATTTTAAGTCCATATATTTATTTTGAGAGAGAGGGAGTGCAGGAGCAGGGGAGTGGCCGGGAGACGGGGAGAGAGAGGATCTCAAGCAGGCTCTGTGCTTTAACCGTGAAGCTAGATGCAGGGCTCCACCCCATGAATGGTGAGATCATGACCTGAGCCAAAATTAAGAGATGGTCACTGAACTGACCATGCCACCCAGGTCCCTGAAAAGTTTTTTTTTTAAATGTTAAATAGTAGAAAAAAAGATTCTTGAAAGGTCAGATTTAGATTGGGCTAAATCTAACTAATAGCTGGCATTTTTTTGAAATTCTCAAAACGTATTTAGGTACACAGCTATGAAATTATATGTGAAATATACACACAGAAGTGAATATCAAAGACATATGGCTGGTTATATGCATCATATATCTAATCTATATATCTATAATAGCACACTGTAATTACAAATAGATTTGTTCAGAGAACATATCAAAGTTAACTAAGAGAACTGAAATGTTGAAATTCACCAGCAATTTGATGAAAAAATAATCACATAAGAACAATATAGTAGTTCAAAAAATCATCGCAAGAAAATATTAAGTACAATCTGAACAATTTAATAAGATTAAAGTATTATTTATTCAAACTTTGAATATAGTTATGGTCATTTTTTACCTACTCACTAGGTAAATATTATTTGATATTTACATATTTGTATTATATTAATATCAGATATATAAAGGCAAATATAATCTTAAATACAAGAACTTCAAGCCTATCCAAGACCAAGAGATTACAGTGTCTTAATATCCATTTTTATACATTCTTGGTAAATAGCTAAGCACTTTGTTTTTAAACAACTGTAGAATTATTTGTGATGAAAATTTATTATTTTTGTACCATGTACTTAATTGATCTACAAAATTTTAGTTAGTCCTAAATTTTAGAGAAATGTAAATTTTTGGCTTTCTCCATTATAACATGCAGTAATTTAGATGTGATGGTAAGCAGAAGGGGAAATATGTAACAAAATAAAATTGATATATATAGAGTTGAATTTTTTAATCAACAGGTCTTGGTCCAATGTATAGTAACACATTAACTGCATCAACTAACGGAATAATAAGATTAATTAAAGGGTATAAAAGTAAGACTGATACCATAATGGCTATTTCGTTTTTTATATGGGGTAAGGAAGACATGATGGCAAGAGTATCATTAGATCAGCATTCAAAAATAAAAATAGGGGTGCTGGGTGGCTCAGTAAGTTAAGCAGCTGACTTTGGCTCAGGCCATCATCTCATGGTTGGTGTGTTCGAGCCCCACATCAGGGTCTGTGCTGACAGTTCAGAGCTTGGAGGCTGCTTCAGATTCAGTGTCTCTCTCTCTGCCTCTCGTCTACTCACACTCTGTCTCTCAAAAATAAATACAAATTTTAAAAATTAAAAGAAATGAAAACTTAGGTTTTTATAAGAAAGGGTTTCCTGGGGCACCTGGGTGACTTAGTCGGTTTAGCATCTGACTTTAGCTCAGGTCATGATCTCATGGTTCATGAGTTGGAGCCTAACATGAGGCTTTGTGCTGACAGCTCAGAGCCTGGAACCTACTTCACCTTCTGTATCTCCCTCTCTCTCTGCCCCTCCCTCACTCACATTCTGCTCGCTCTCTCTCACACAAATAAATAAACATAAATTAAAAAAAAAAAGTTTGCTGATTATGTTCATTTGTTCTGGGTTTAATCCTACTAGGACTCTCTTAATATATATTTTGACAACACATATATTTTAAGCTCAATGAGACTCTTCTAGATTAAAAAGTCACCCATATAATAATAATGGGATTCATTTTACATTTTACCAACACCTCAAATATAAATATATATGATCATTTTCAAAATGTTATTTTCATGTTTGGCCTAAAAATTAAAAATAAGTAGATCATTATGGCAAATCAGTTTCATAATAAAAACTGCTTTAAAACTTTGAATCAACAAGCATTTTTATTGAGCATCTATTATGAATTAATCAAGAACCTAATAGCTACTTACTATCTAATGCAGTATCTCACTATTTTACATGCTCTTATCATCCTAGGACAGAGGAAGAAAACCTCAAGTGGTCAGATAAAATCTTTATGTATATCAGCCCCTCTATGAAGATGTGAATTAAAAACAAGGGAAGATATTGATGGAGAAGAGCCTAGGCTGGGATACATGATAGGTAAAATCCAAGAGAAATAGCAGAGATGAAATAGTCATAAAGCAGAATTGAAGGTGTAGCTACATATGAGGGTTATAGAGAGGACAGTAAACAGGGGGGACTTATGAGTAAGATAAAAGTAAGAAGGAGAGATTTTCCTGGAGGAGATGTCTGCATACATGTCTATATCAAAATATTATGTCTCTGGCTTGCTATTTATGTTCAACTTGTTGAAGGGAAATGAGATTGAGAATAACATATTTTTTTCCCACCGAGTATTTCTTTAGTGTATGCCTATACATTGATATATTGTCAGTCTGTAAAAGGCAGGAAAAAAGGTTTAATTTGGAAAAGGATTCATGTGACTTTCTGAAGTCATCTCATCATTTTTAATCTAGAGAATATTTAATAGTTCTTTTTATAATAAAGGCAGTGTTAAAACCAGAATTTTTTTTGCTGGTTGTGCTTATTTGGAAAAAAAAGTAGAATAGCTATTTGTGTTAGGCTGCCCTAACAAAAATATAAAATGTCTGGCACTAGCTTGCCAGATGGGTAATGGGTGTTGGGGAAATAAATATCACAGGCAAGAAATGTAAAGATTGATTTTAGACAGTGGTGAAGCATTTCCCCCCCAGTAACTTTGAAGACATATCATGAGCTTATTGAGCTTTTACTTCTAGTGAAAAAGTCTAAAATTCCAGAAAATGAGTATGGGAATTCATTATATATACTTTAGAAGTATATGACAATATATTTTTCCTTAAAATCTACTACAATGCAGATATATACTACAAAAATACCAAAACCAAAACAAAAATCCTCAAGCAAGATCTGTCTGGTTTTTTAGCAGAGATCAAAGTGAAGATAGTTTAGAGATAACAGCCTTCTAAAAGTGGAATAACTAGCTTCTTCTGACAGAAATATTATTTAAAAAGATAAAGGATCAGAGAATTGAGGAGCCTCAGGTTATTAAATAACAAATTAAGGATGCCATCTTCTCACAAAATTCTCAGGTTTCCTTTGGACTTCAGGATAGCCACCAGTAATTTGAGAGAGAGTGAAACAAGATGACGAGGAAAAGATAAATAGATAACAATTTTAGAATTAGGCTTAGAAAGGAGAATTCAAGACTTTGAATATAGTTACTGATGTATGAGACTCAAGAACAGCAAAATGAACACAAGCTTACTAACTTAGCATGTGGATTATATCGCCAAACCCATTGCAAACCAGGATAACAACAACTTTTGAGTGAGTCTTAGAGGTTTGAACCAGTGGGAAGCTCGGCGGACCACAAAGAAAGACATGCTCCTGAACATCCGTGTCAAATGTGACTATGTTGGATGATTATTTCCATTAGTCTGACATATGATTGTCTCCCAATGAGTAAATATAATATGTACATGTAGACATACATATAATTAATGTAAGTTCTGCTCTTACTACATTTTCCTCTAGATTATTCCTTATTTTTGTCAATTTCACACTAGAAGTTCTTTGTATACATGTGGTCTGTCATAGTTTCCATTTCATTTCTCCCCATGCTTCCTTGAACTCTTCTGCTTCAAACTCACCTTTGCCCCTATTGCTAGGAAATACTACTAGAAAAAATAATTTAGATCAGTTTTAAATGACCTCTACGTTTTCAAGCCCCCTGGGCAATTCCTATCTCTCACTGAACTTGAGAGTTTAGCCTCAGCATCTTTCCTAGGTGTTTATTGTGCCTCCTTCTAATTTCTTCACTTCCCTCCTAGTGAAGGTTCTTTTTTCTCCACATCCTTGCCAACATTTGTTATTTCTTGTCTTTTTTTAAATTTTATCCATTCTGAGAGGTGTGAGTGATACCTCATTGTGGTTTTGATTTGCACTTCCCTGATGATTTGTAATATAGAGCATCTTTTCTTGTATCTGTTGGCTTTCTATATGTTCTTTGGGGAAAAAATGTGTATTTAGGTCCTCTATTCAGTTTTTAATGTAATTATTTGCTTCTTTGGTGTTGAGTTATATAAGTTATTTATATATTTTGGATATTAACTCTTTAATCAGATGTATAATTTGAACTATCTTCCCCCATTTAGCAGGTTGCATTTTCGTTTTGTTGATGGTTTCCTCTGATGTGCAGAAAGCTTTTTAGTTTTATATAGTCCCAGTAGTTCATTTTTGCTTTTATTTCCCTTGCCTTAGGAGACATATCTAGAAAAATGTTGCTATAACTAATGCCAAAGAAATTCATCTATGTTCTCTTATAGGAGTTCTGTGGTTTCAAGTTTCCTATTTAGGACTTTAATCCATTTTGAGTTTATTTTCATGTATGGTGTCAGAAAGTGACTTAGTCCTTGTGACTTGCTGTAACATGGATGCACCTAAAGAGTATTTGCTGAGTGAAAGAAGTCAGATTGAGAAAGAAAAATACCATACGATTTCACTCATATGTAGAATCTAAAAAACAGAACACCTGAATAAACAAAATAGCAGAATCAAAGTTATAAATACAAAGAACAAACTAATGATTGTCAGAGGGGATGCGGTGGTGGTATGGGTAAGAGACATGAAAGAGAATGGGACCATAGGTTTTCGGTCATGGAATAAATAAGTCACAGGAATAAAAGGTATAGCATAGAGAATATCATCAATGAGACTGCATTAGGGTTTATGGTTGCAGATGGTAGCTGCACTTATGGTGAGCATAGCATAATGTATAAACTTATGGGACCACTATGCTGTACTTCTGAAACTAATGTAGCGTTGTGTGTCAACTATACTCAAAAATTTTTTTCAAGTTCAGCCTCATGAAATCAGAAGAATACAAATTCAAGCCATGACAGTATTTTACAATGAATAGATTGTCAAAAATTAGGATTTCTTTTAGCTATCAAGTGTTGAATATGTCCAGTATAGAGACATTCTGCATTATAAATAACTTATTATACATTGTTAGTAGTACTGTAAAGTGCTATGACCACTTAGGAAAACTTAGCTTTACAGAAATCAATAAATTTGAACAATTGCATCTTCTGTATACATTGAATCAGCCTTTCACCCTGAGATCTAAGAGAATCTCTTCTACTCCGTACCATAACATATATACACTTTTATTCATAGCCACATTATTTGTATAAGCAAAACTGAAAACAATACAAATGAATGTCTTCTGGAAAATGGACAAAGTGCATTACATTCATATGTCAAGTGTAGTATATGCATAAAGTTGATCATGATCCCACAGCTTGGTGGGTTTGAGCCCCACATCAGGCTCTGCACTATCAGTGCACTGCTTGGGATTCTCTCTCTCCATCTCTCTCCTCCCCTCCCCCAGTCATACCATCTCCGTCTTTCTCAAAATAAATAAACTTTAAAAAAACCTAGTTGTATTTTCATTATTTTTTAATGTTTTTTAATATTTATTTTGAGAGAGAGAGATGTGAGTGGGGGGAGAGGAGATAGAGGAGCTGGATGTGGGGCTCAGTCTCACGAACTGCAAGATCATGACCTATGCCAAAACTAAGAGTTGGCTGTTTAAATAACTGAGACACCCAGGTGCCCCAAAAAAGCAATTTTAATAGAATTATATAATACACATACAATGCATTGATTTTAATATTGGTTAAAGATAACAATATTTAATGACTAGATTTTACCCTTGATTTTGTTATGTCTTCAAGTTTTGTGTGTGTGTGTAAAATTTATGATCTAGTTTGCTTTCCAAAATTAATGTTCTTAAATCTGCATTTAGGGAGGAACATTATCTAGAAACTTATGCATGTTTCTTGAATACTTGAATTTAATTTTTTTTGTCTTCCCAACCTTTATCCCAATTTAGTAATATAATATTTTATAAAATCAAATTAAAAAATTTAAATACAATTTTTGAATTTATACATAGTTAACTTGTATTTTTATTTTTATCTAAATATAGCCATTTAAAAACACAATTGAATGTCTTTGAGATTTCTAACAAGATAACCTGCATGACCATGCACTTAATCAACTATGTGTTTTTTTCTGTTGATAAGTTTATTTTTTCCCATGTAGACTCGATGTATTCTACATATCTTAAATATCACATTTTAAACATGTATGAAGGAATATTTTCCTCTTTTATTTTATTTTATATATATACAATAATTTTGATGACAAAGATACAGCTTTGGATACATATCCTGTCATAGCAGCAAAAAGGTGATTATTTTAAAGATGGACTTTTATGTAAATATAGGCACTTTAATGTTTTGACCATTTAATTTGCATTTAGTAAAAAGGCTTTGAAAAATAATGGTTGGTAAAATATCTGATTCTGCAGTTTTCTAATTTAAAGTAAATCTAATCAACTGTTCTAAAAGTGGTATAGTTGAAAAATGTAAATAAACATAACTAATTAGTTGTGCTATTGAAATTCAAACTTCAGTGTCTTTAAAATCTATTTTTATGATTATTGATCTTTTTGAAATGTACTTATCTGTATAATAGGCATATTGGAAAAAATATCTGAAATAATATCATGAGAATTGTACATAAATAGCCTTACTTAGAGTGTGTATTCAGAAAAAAATGTTCCTTTCTGATAGATACAGTGTATATGTAGCTTCCCTTAGAATATTATATATTAATGAAATTAGGTGAATTCACAAAGAATTCATCCAGGATGCCTAATTTAAAAATTTGATTTAGTGTTTTAAAATGCGATATGTAATTTTCTTTACCGAAAACATGATATTTATAAGAACATCTAGTTGCTTTCTGTGAGAAAGACAATATTTTGATTATGCCATTTTACAGATGATAAAATGAATGTTTATAGACAGTAAGTGACTTGCAAAAGAAATATTGGTGATTAGTGTCATAACACTAAGTGTAGTTTGCTTTTAAAATATCAGTTCTGTTTTTCTGATAGCAGGCTAATGAAAGTAAACCTTTCATAGACTGGCTATAAAAATTTGAATAAGTATAATTCATAGAACAAAGATTTAAATTTGCTTGCTGTTATCTTTTGTTTTATGATTTAACTCCCGTTTTAATGGTTTAATTTAGTCTCTTCTTCACTAAAAGCCACCTCGATTCTTTTTGGCAACATGCCTAGTATGAACAACAAATGATTGTATATACTCTTGAATCCTTGCCTTACTTAGATTTGAAAGAGTCTTTTATGTTGACAAAAAGTTCTAGAAACCCGACTGCCCTTGAGATCTATCCAATCATTAATTTGAATGCTCCAAAGTGAGAAATGATATCGAATGAGAAGAGTCATTAACTGCCTAAGGTGCATCAAAATTTTAATTGTTTTTTTTTTCTAATTCACTTGCAATAAGTCTTTAGTAAATTAAAGTGTTGGAGAGGAGGGCACCAGCCACATATAACATCCTTTTCAAGCATGTTCAGAGAGAAACGTACTTCTACCCTCAATTTTTGTGTTTTCTGAAGTCTGTATTTTTAATACAAGTCTATCACCAAGATCATCCATAGTTGGATTAACAGTAAGCAAAATCCACATTTCCATTTATTTGAAGATCTCATTAATATTATATATAATTAAGAAAAGCATAGTATTGCTTCTCTTTATTAAGTAAACAGTTGTTAATATCATATGCAATTACATGTACACATACATATAACAAACACATACAAATCATCTATGCCAGTAGCTCAAGCACTTAGAACTTCTGAATTTCACAAATATTTCATTATACAAGAGAGATAATCAGGATACCAGGACTGGTTGTAACTCTGAAGTCTTCAGAGACAGGAGACTAGATTGGGTTGGATCATCTCAATCAAATCTGACAGCACTGAGATGGGGACTTGTGAGTAGAGTTAAATCAAGGGTACACTGCTGTACAAGTACTGCATACCCTATGGCCATATGTTTCTATGGTCTAACAAGTCATTTACATATTTTCTAATACTTTTTGTGGGAAAGTTGTCCTCTACCTCAATATTATACTTATAGGAAAAAGACCAATCATTACATTGAAGTGTAAAGAGAAGCAACTGGTATGAGGAGAGGTTTTAACATGAGTATTAGGAAGTTATATGGAAAATTCAGGAAGCAAAGGAGAGAAAAATGAGATAGGATTAATCATGTAAGAAGAGAACTATAGCAGTTGTTTAGGAATCTATGGGAACACCACCAAATTTCCGAAGGAGGAAAGGTCAATGAATTGCGCAAGTAGGAAGTCAAACTACGGATTGTTGTTTATACTAATTACTATTCATTATGTCTTTTACGCTTATGGATTCTAGGATTATGTCAAGAGTCTAGTGAGCCTGAGTGGCTCAGTCAGTTGAGCATCGGTTTTTGATTTTAGCTCTTGATTTAGGCTCGGTTCATGATCTCACAGTTCATGAGATCAAGCCCTACACAGGCAGCATGGAGGCTGCTTGGGACTCTGTCTCTCTGCTCCTTTACAACTTGCTCATACACTCTCTTTCTCTCAAAAGAAATAAATAAGCATTAAAAAAAACTAATGAGCTCATGGAAACCAATTTGACAATAAACTATTTGTAAAAAAAAAAAAACTAATGAGCTCATAAAACTAAACAAGAAATTGTAACAGGATATATTACGTCTCTTTTATTTAGCCCTCACAGTACTGAGAAAAAAATACTGGATAAATAAAATGATTTTAAATACAATAAAGGGATGAAGTTCAGAGAATTTAACTACAGTAATGACATATATTTTGTAACTGCAATCAAGTAGGTATAAATAGATTATGGATAATCACAAAGTAAACAAACACACAAACAAACAACTGAATGGGTAGTTTTATAATAGAAACAGAAAAAGAAAGAGCTTCCTCTACCAAAATTTAGTTAATCAAGTAGTCATTTGTAAAAGCTACTTGAAATATGCTTCATTAGAACTGTGCTTAGCAGCATCCAATATAATGTATTGAATTGTCAGTTCTAGGATTCCTTAATAGGTAGACCATCATAATTCTTATTCATTGTAATAGCCACAGGGAGGAAAATGAACATAGACTTCTTTACACTTTAAGTCTTATCATAGACCTAAATATAAAGGCTAAAATTTCTAAACTTCAGAAGGAAGTGTAGGTGAATCTTTTTCTGTCTTTGGATAAATAACTGTCAGACTAGAAAGCAAAAACAAGATTTTAAAAATTAATAAATTGGATTTTATAAAAATTAAAAATTTCAGCTCATCAAAAGATATGTAACAAAATGAAAGGCAAATTACAGATTGGAAGAAGACATTTGCAATGTATATATTCATCCAAAACATGGTACAAAGATAGAATAAAACTCTTATAATTTAATAATATCAAGGCAAATCTAACAGCCCAATTAAAAATAGGCAAAGTATTTGAACAGACATTTCATAAGATATATAAGTACATGCTCAATAAGCACATAAAAAGTGCTTATAGCATTAGAGTATGCTATAAATAGGAAATACAGGAAATGCAAAATAAAAACACAGTAAAATTGTCAACCTCAAATGTTGACAATGATGTGCAGCAATCAGAACTCCTATATAATGATGGCAGAATATAAAACAGGATAACCACTTGGGAAACCTGTTTGGGATATTTTTATTATATTAAACATAGATTTACCCAATAATCCAACAATTCTACTACTTAAGTATTATTCTAAGACATATGAAAATGCAATCACAGGATGACTTGTACAGGAATATTGATTGCATCTTTATTCAGATTAGCTCCAAACTTAAAAATATCCAAACTTTCACTAACAGGAAAATAAACTTCACAACAAAAAGGAATAAACTGTTGACACCGCATTGTTATTGACTCTCAAAAACAATATGCTTAGAGAAAAAAGGCAAATACAAAAAGTACATATTGTAGCATTCAATCTCTATGAATATAAATATAGAAGGGGCAAACTAATCCATGGTAAAGCAAATCAGTACAGTGGTTCCTTGGGAAGGGAACCCTTGGATAGGGATTCACTGGAAAGGAGTACAATAGGACTTTCTGGGAAGATGAAAACATTTGTATGTTAATAGAGATGTGGATTACATAAGTTTATAATGTTTCACCAAAATTTATTTGCACACCTGGAATATGAATATTAGTTGTAGACAATGTATGCCCCAATTATGAGTAAAGTTTTGATTCTAACATATACTAAGTTAAACAATTCAAAATTCTGATTTTATGTAGTCAACATGGAGAACAAGATGTGCATATATAAATATATATGCTTTAAGTTTGTCTCTATTGATTTAGGACCATTATCTGGAAAGTAAAAGAATTGTTTTAGAAAAAAATAAAATGATTTTAACAGGCTTACATAATTATTTAGATATCACATTTTTTCACTTATACAAGTACTTTTGTTCTTCACAGTCCCTTTATATCATTAATTATGTAAACAGTGAATTTGAAAATTTCAAAAATAAATTTTTACAAAATGCTTTTGATTATTAGAAAGTTTAATTTACTGACAGTGGACTTAGTCAATATTCAGTTTCATAATGATGTTCTCTCTTATAGTTTACAAGTTAAGCCCTAAATTACTAAGTAATATATCAGAAAAATATTTTTGAAATTTGGAAGGGACATAAAGGAACCAGAAAAATATACTTAGTACAAAACTATACTTTTTTATAATGCCTCTGGGTGTTCAAGGTAAAAATCTTGTAAATCAAGACAAGTAAAAAAGTGGAAAAAATCCTCATACCCCATCACCATGAAATAATCACAATTGTCATTATGAAGTAAATCTTCCAGTTCATAAATCAACGAACACAGATATAAATGCATATGCTGTCTTACATTATTACATGCTACTTTTCTGTCTTTATTTTTATTCTATCCAGTAATATATTGTGAATTTCTCCATAAAAAATTCATATAGGATTTGTTATCTAATTCCTGCATTTTCTCTTCATTATTAATTATTCTCTATCATAAAACGTTCATGATTTTGCTATTGAAACAAAACAGCAAACAAAAATTTGTATCTAATTTGAAGAGAGATGTTTATGTTATATATTTATTAATATTATAAGTAATAATGAATATTTATTAATAATAAGTTTTATTTCTGATAAACTCCTGGATACCTAATGCTGTTGTCCTTCAGAAAGAGTACATAGCCTGATATTCCCAATACTCATACAGGAAGATACCTAAATATCTTCACCGCACTGTTTACAATTTTTTAGGTCCTAAGTTTTATACTTGAAAAAGATTACATTGCTACATTCATTTCTTTTTTCTGATAGCTAGCAAATTTATTTTTATTGGTTTCTTATTTTAAATTAGTGATTTAACATTTTTCTTTTGTCAACTCTCTGTGCATATATTTTTGCGCATTTCCATTTATATGATAAAAATTTAATATTTTTAAAAGTTATTATGTACATCAAGATTTTGTATCTTATACACCTTAAACTTAGGTCCTTTGATAATTATTTAAATATTTATTCTGTTTGAAGTATACTGTGATCATAGAAAATGTTTTTATTCATATTTTTACATCTTGTAATCTCTTTAACTTTTATCAAGTTTCATAATAATAAGAAATCTCTGTCTTCTCTCAGTAACTTCCATATTTCATCTTTTGTTTGTCTGAATTGATATAAGGTTTGTTCCAAATTTCTTCTAATCATAAATCAGCCAATACCATATCCTTTAATTATTGTTATGCATAAACTTTAACTTTCTATTCAATATTTATATATTTTTCTGATTATTCCATGTGATAGTCTCATGAATTCATATATCATTTTTTCAAGTAAACCAAGACACATTAGGAACTTTGAATGATATTTTGTTACAAGTTCAAAGAATAAGAACTTTACAAAATGTAGTCTCTTTTTTAATTTCAAAATTGAGTCATTCTACCCATGAATATAGTGAGGCCATCCATTTTATACTAGTGGTTTTAAGCACTAGAATACAAAAGTTTTTATCATAAATGTTCTCTATAAAACATAGAGTTCATATCAGCATTTCACTAATTTTGCTGCTACTTGTAATATATTTGTGAGTTTTCTAAATGATGGTTGATGAGATATTGACTCTAATCAGCACATTCCATTTTCTTTTTACTTTCTATATTTCCAGAAAATTATCTAAGTTTTCTATATATACAATCATAAGATTTTTAATCAATTAAAATTGGTATCTTTTTGTCAGTACTTAGAACTCATAGTTCTTTATGTTTGTATCATATGATTTTTGATAATTTATTCTTTTCAGTTATGATTATAGCTCATACTTCCCTTTTCTCTGACTTTAATGGCAAAAAAGTTATAATTATATTGTCCTTATAACCATTTAAACAAAACTGACCATGTATATGCCCTCTTTAAGGAAGAGCTAATGTTAGCCGTGAGGACTAATGCACAGCAAATGAGTGTTATTTAATTTCAGAGATATTCTATATCGTATTTTGGGATCATCTCTCTGGTTTTATAATGAGAATATTATCAAACCTACACTGTCAAAATTTTCATATAATTTTGGCTCCTATGAAACTAATCACATCTTTCTTCCTTTGAATTGCTGACAATGTGAATATTATCTATTATTATGAAGCCAGCTCAACATTTTTATAGTGTTGATGTAGTATTCTCTGATTGGAGTTTTATGTTATGCTGATGAATATTTACCTTTTAAAGTGCTTGTGGCAACATCTCAGAGTTATAAAAGATTTGTATATCATTAAGGTACAGAAAAATTTTCAGATTGATAATTTTCCATTTCGTAAGAATTTGAATAATTTACTTCAAAAATAATATATAAAAATAAATTTTAAGAAATTATATTGTTAGCTATTTTAATTTTCTCAATCATTTTTATATTCTTCACATCCTTTAAATATAAAAACATCACATTTTCTTATAACTTTCATAAAATGGGATGGAATAGGGTTGTATATAATAATGTTGCATATTATGTACGTGCAACATTAATCTGAAGTGATCTTTTCAGATTATAAAATATAACAAGCGTCATGGTTTGTGGGAATTACAAAAAAGGTGACTTTACAGGTTGGAAAAAATTGCAAAAGGGCCCCCTTCTTGCGAACATATTATAAAATATGTCTCCTTTCCCAACAATAACACAGTACCCTGGCTTGAGGTAGAGGCATGAACTTGGCTAATGTAACACAGGCAAGATTGATGGATTGAACTCCTGAGAACTCTGTACAGTGTACGAAGTTGACTATGTTGGAGATGGCCCAAGGTAGATCATGTCACATCAATCCTTAAAACTCTCTGATGGCCTTTTAGCTCACTCAAAAAAATAAAAATAAATAAATAAAAGCATCAGTCTTTACAGTAGTCTACCAGATTCTGTGTAGTCTTGCCCTGTTACATCACTCACACGCCTCATCGTGTACTCATCCTCATACGCATGACCCAGAATTAGGATGTTGCACTGGTTGCTTTTTTTTCTAGGAAATCTCTCACTTCCATCATCTCTTCCCAGCTCTCTCTGATTCCATTCAACTTGGCCCTAACCACAACATTTAAGACAGTAAATTTGAGTGACATCATCATGCTAGAATAAAATTTTTCTACCATCTTCCTCTAAAGAACACTGATTTAGACAATTGTCGAAGGATGAGAGACCATTTGTAGAAGTCTAAGAATCCAGCAGAGGTTTTTTCAGCCCATCATTGGAACAAAAATTTTTAAGATTGGATGCATTAAAGATGATAAGAGGGATATTTTCACTTTATTTGTGTTATTCTTTTCTCAAGATAATACAGCTGAGACTTCTCAGCCCTTGATTTCTCTCATGGGGAAAATGAGATTATGTGAATTAAAGCCCAGATTCCCCAGCTGTGTGGGATGCTGCCAGAGAGACCACTTCTTTCTCATTCTACCCAGAATATTTGGGGACAGAGACCAACTGGGAGATTGGAAGATATGGCTCTCAGAGGCCATCATAGGAATGCAGAGTCTTCTTATACTTACTGCATCACGGACTCCATCAGGAAGTCTTCCCATGAGCTGCTGGGGATGCTTCACCTATGATGCTCTACCTTACCCATGTACCTGTGGCACTTCTCACACCTTAACCAAACTGACCCATAAGTCATGATAAATTCTCTATGTGTGCACCTGATGGCACTGAGGGCCAGTCTTTGCAGATAGCTGGTGAATATATGCAGGAGGCTGTTTGCCTTTGCAGGCCTGGCAGAAATTACTAAACTGAGCACTTAGCACCCTGAAGAAAGCAAAAATGAGGCTGTCATCACCTGGCCTTGGTTTGAGAAACTGAAAGAAGGTATACAAGCTTAAGAATTTCATCACAAGAAGGAACAAGAAGAGTAGGAAAACAAATGTAGTAGTAGAGAACATCAGAAGAAATGGACCAAGCAGAAGAAAGAATCTCTGAAATAGAAGACAGGTCCTTTGAAATTATCCAGAGAAAAACAAAGAAAAAAGAATAAAATGACTGAAGAAAGCCTGTATAAACTATGGGATACATTAAGTGACAATAATATATATTATATACTTATATATTAATACATTAATATATTTATATTTATATAATAGTATATATTCATATATGTATATATAAAATTGGAGTCACAGAAGAAATCCAGAAGAAGAAAGGTGGAATAGGCTTATTTAAATATTCTTTAAAAATTTTTTTAAATTTTTTATTATTTGTGTGTGTGTGTGTGTGTGTGAGAGAGAGAGAGAGAGAGAGAGCGAGCGAGCAGGGGAGTGGCAGACAGAGAGAGAGAGACACAGAATCTGAAGCAGGCTCCAGGCTCTGAGCTGTCATCACAGAATCCAACACAGGGCTCAAACCTATGAACTGCAAGATCTTAACGTGAGCTGAAGTCTGACACTTAACCGACTGAGCCATCCAGGTGCTTCGAGGAAAAAGCTTATTTAAAGAAATAGTGGCTGAGAACTTCCCAAATCTGGGGAGAAATTTTGATACTCAAGTTCATGAAGCTAATAGGTAATCTCAAAATTTCAACTGCAAACGTTGTTCCTCTGAGACACAGAGTAAAATCTGTGTCTAAATCAAAGAAAAGGAATTTTAAAGCAGGAAGTAAAAAATATCCTCACATAAAAGGATACCCACATAAGGCTATCAGTAGATTTCACAGCAGAAATCTTGCAGGCCAGGAGAGAGTGGAAGATATATACAAAGTACTGAAGAAAACAAAACAAAACAAAACAAAAATCAAAAAATGCTAACCCAAGAATACTTTACCAGTAAGTTATCATTCAGTTAAGGGAGCATAAAGACATCCCCAAGTAAACAAAAGCTGAGGTGTTTACCACTACACCTGCCTTACAAGGAGTTCTGAAAGGAATTCTTCAAACTGAAATGAAAGGATACTAATTAGCAACATGAAAAAGTATGAAAATGTACAACATACTGTGAAAGGTAAGTATATAGTTAATTTATAATACTTCAATATTGTAATATGGCAACCAGTATAAAGATTTAATTCTCCACTCTAGTTAAGAGTTAACGCTAGTAAAAGGATAACAGACAAAAGTTTTACAAATAAACATAGATACAATAATTTGTTAATAGATATGTAATAGTAACATCCCCACTACTCCCTGACTGTAGTTTGTGTGCATGCCCAGGAGGGCAGGCTATAAATTGTGACGACAAAAACATAAAATGAGGGAGGGGGTGGGAGGGAAAATAAAAGGGTAGAGTTTTTATATGTAACTGATGTTGTCATTAACATAAAATACACTACTGTGTATTTAAGATATTTTAAGTAAGCCTCATAGTAATCACAAAGGAAAAACCTAAAGTTGATACACAAAAGATAAAGAGAAGGGAATAAAAACATACCACTATGGAAAATTTTCAATTCACAAAGGATGACAAAATACAGAGAGGATCAAAGGAATTACAAAAAAAGCCAGAAAGATTTCACAAAATGACAGTCCTAAATGGATGAAACTCTCAAAGAGAAAGGCATAGAATGGCTGAATGTATAAAAATGAATACCCAACTATATGCTGTCTACAACAGATATACTTAGTTTAAAAATACACATAGGCTTACGGTGAAGCGATAGAAAAAGATATTCTCTGGAAATGGAAACCTAAAGAATTCAAGGTTAGCTATTTTTATATTCGATAAAATAGAGTTTAAGTCAAAACTATAATAAGAGGAAAACAAGGTCATTTATAATGATAAAACAGTAAATACATCAAGATGATATAACAATGGTAAATATATACACACTTAATCTCTGAGTGCCTAAATATATTAAGCAAATAGTAACAGATCTGAAAGGAAACATACACTACAATAAAATAATAGTAGGAGACTTCCGTACTCACTTTCAAAAATGGATAGATATCCAGACAGAAAATCATTAGGGAAATATTGAACTTAATTTATCCTGTAGATCAAATGGACCAAACAGACATAGAGAATATTCCATCCAATAGCAGCAGAATACACATTCTTCTCAAGCACACATGAGATAGTCTCCCGGACAGATAATAGGTTAAGTCACAAAACAAGTCAATAAAAAATTTAAAAAAATAAAATCATGGTAAGTATGTTTTTCAAATGTAATAACATGAAATTAGCATTCAGTAAAGAGAGCAATGCTGGAAAATCTACAAATATGTGTAGTACATTCCTCAACAATTGATGGGTCAAGAAAAAATCAGAAGGGAAATTTAAAAAGCCTTGAAACAAACAAAAATGGAATCACAATATACTAAAACTTAACAGATAAAGCATAAGCAATTCTAAAAGGAGTCATAGCGACAAATGCCTACATTAAGAAAGAAGAAAGACCGCAGATAAACAACCTAATTTTACACCTCAAGGAACTAGAAAAAGAAAAAGCAAGCCCAAAGGTTATTACAAGGGAGAAAAATAATAAATTTCATAATATAAATAAATGAAAGGCTCGTTGGGTTGAGCATCTGACTCTTGATTTCAGATCAGTTCATGATCTCATGGTTCATGAGATCAAGCTCCACATTGTGCTTTGTGCTGAGTGGAGCCTGCTTGGGATTCTCTTCTCCCTCTCCGACTACCCCTTCATTTGCTGGAACTCTCTATCTCTCAAAATAAGTAAACATTAAAAAAATAAATGAAATAGATGGCCTAAGTGTCCATCAACAGATGAATGGATCAAGAAGATGTGGTTTATCTATACCATGGAATACTACATGGCAATGAGAAACAATGAAATCTGTCCATGTGTAGCAACATGGATGGACCTTGAGGGTGTTATGCTGAGCGAAATAAGTCAGGCAGAGAAGGACAAATATCATATGTGTGCACGTATAGGAGGATTAGGAGGAACTTAACAGAGGACCAAGGGGGAGAAGAAGGGCGGAAATGGTGGGGGAAAGGGAGAGAGGCAAACCATGAGAGACTCTTGAATGCTGACAAAAACTGAGGACTGATGGATGTGGGGGGGAGGGGGGATGGAGGAGGCACTTGTGGGGATGAGCACTGGGTGTTATGTGGAAACTAATTTGATAATAAACTATTTGTAAAAAAAAAAAATAATAAATAAATAAATGAAATAGAAACTAGAAGCACAACAGAAAAGATCAATAAAACTTAGAATAAAACAGATTTTCTGAAAAAAACAGAAGTAACAAAACTTTAGACTAAGAATAAAAGAGCAAATATTTAAGTAAATAAAATCAGAAATGAAAAAAGAAACATTACAACCAATACTACAGAAATTCAAAAGATTGTAAGAAGCTACTATGAACAGTTATTCACTAAAAGTTTGGATAACCTAGAATAAAATCTCTTGACAAATAAATGCCCAAAACTGGATGGTTTCACCGGTGAAATCTACTAAACATATTAAGAATTAAACCTTTTTAAACGCTTCCAAAAATTTGAAGAGAAGGGACCCCTTCTAAATTTTATGAGGCCACCCTTGCCCTGCTATCAAAGCCAGATAAGAATACCGCAAGAAAAGAAAATTACAGGCCAATAACCCTGATGAATATAGATGCAAAAATCACAACAAAATACTAGCAAACTAATTTCAAAGGTACATTAAGAGGATTATACACCTTGCTTATGGGATTTATCCCTGGGATGCAAAGATGTTTCCATATATACAAATTAAACAGTGTGATACATCGCACTAATATCATGAAAGATAAAAACAATATATGATCATTTCAATAGATACAGAAAAATCCAGATGAAAGAATTAACCGTCTACTCATAATAAACACACTTAACAAATTAGGTATAGAATAAACATAACTCAAAATAATAAAGGACAACTCCACAGCTAACGTCATACTCAATGATGAAAAGTTGAAAAGTTTTCCTCTAAGTTGTGGAACAAAACAAGGTTGTCCACTCTCACCACTCATATTCAATGTAATATTGGAATTCCTATCCAGAGCAATTAGGTAATAAACATATATAAAAGGCATCCAAATGTGGAAGGAAAATGTAAACCTGTCTCTGTATATGATATGATCTTGTATACAGAAAATCCTAAGACAGCAACACCTTACCCTGTTAGAACTAATAAACTCAGTAAAGTTGCAGATAACAACATAAAAAATCAGTTGCATATATATGCCCTAAAAATGAACTCTATGAAAAAGCAATAAAGGAAACAATAACTTTGTAATAGCATTGAAAACAATAAAACGCTTGGAACCAGTTCAACCAAGGAAGTGAAATTATTGTACACTAAAACTATAACTTTGATGAAGAAAAATCAAAGAAAATACAAATAAACAGAAACCTATCCCTTGTTCATAGATCAGAAGAATTGATATTATTAAAATGTCCATAATACCCAAAGTTCTTTGTGGAATTAATGTAGTCCTTTTCAAAATTTCAATGACATTTTTCAGAGAAACAGAAGAAAAAATCCTAAAATGTATGTGGAACCCACAAAAGACCCTGAATTGCCAAGGCACTCCAGTAAGAACTTTAAAAAGAACAAAGTTGGAGGCATCACCAAAACGATATGGAACTGGCCAAAACAAAACCAAAAACCAGACACACAGACCAATGAAACAGAATAGAGTCAAGGAGGAAAGCATACCCTCCCCACATCCACTAATATTGATAAATGAGCCAAAAATAGCCAATGGGGAAAGGGGAGTCTCTTTAATGAACTGTGCATGGGAAACTGGATAAACATAAGCAAAAGAATGGATTAGCTCCCTTTTTTTTCCCCAAATAATCCAATTAAAAATGGGCAAAGGAGGGGCGCCTGGGTGGCTCAGTTGGTTAAGTGTCCCACTTCGGCTCAGGTCGTGATCTCAGGTTTCATGGGTTTGAGCCCCACATTGGGCACCTGTGCTGACAGCTCAGAGCTTGGAGCCTGCTTCAGATTCTGTCTCCCTCTCTCTCTGCCCCCCCCACCCCCCGCCGCTCTCGGCCTCTCTCTCAAAAATAAATAAGGGCACCTGGGTGGCTCAGTCGGTTAAGCGTCCGACCTTGGATAAGGTCATGATCTCGCGGTTCGTGGGTTCCAGCCCCGCGTTGGGCTCTGTGCTGACTGCCGGCTCAGAGCCTGGAGCCTGTTTCAGAGTCTGTGACTCCCTCTCTCTCTGACCTTCCCTTGGTCGCGCTATCTCTCTCTCTCAGAAATAAGTAAATAAGCAAACAACCATTATTTTCTTTTAAATGGGCAGAGGACCTGAATACACATTTTTCCAAATAAGTCACACAAGTACTCAATAGATAAATGAAAAGGTACTTAATATCACTAAATCATCAGAGAAATGCAAATCAAAACTACAGTGAAATATCACCTCAGACCTGTTAGAATGACTATTATCAAAAAAGATAAGAGATAACAAGTGTTAGTGAGGATGACAAAGGGAACTATTACCCACTGTTTGTGGAAATGTAAATTTGTTCAGCCACTATGGAAAACACCATGTTTTTTTGTTATTCTTCAAAAAAACAAAATAGAACTGCCCTGCCAGATGATCTACCTTTCTACTTCTAGATACATGTCCAAAGGAAATTAAGTCACTGTCTTGAAAAGATTACTTTCTCATGTTCATTGATGCTTTATTTACAATAGTTAAGAGGTGGAAACAACCTAAGTGTCCAACGGTGAATGATAAGCAACCATTAATACTAAACAATATCACTTATATGTGGATTCTAAAAAAGCCAAGCTCAGAGAAATAGGGTAGAATGGTATTGCCAGGGGCTGGGGGTTGGAAAAATGGAAAGATGTTGATCAAATGTTGTAAGTTAACAGTTATAAGAAGTAAAGTCCTGGGCATCTAATGTACATCATAGTGATTATAGTTAACAGTACATCATAGTGGTTATAGTTCACAGTACTGCATTTATATACTTGAGAGATGCTAAGAGAACAGATCATAAATATTCTCACCACACACATGGTAATTATGTGAGATGATAGAGGTGTTAACCTTATTGTGGTAATTATTTCTCTACATATATATATTTATATGTATTTGTATATACATATATATGTACCAAATTATCATGTTGTACACCTTAATCTTACAAAATATTATATGTCATTTATTTCCATTAAACTGGAAAACAATCGAAGTCCACTCTCCCAGTGCTACCTCTCCCCCTCAGCTGGATTTCTGTTACTGTAGAGCAATTGTTTTTATTTATTGCCTGCCTTCCCCATAAGAGTTTTTATATGTTCATACTTTATATGTGCACACCTGCATTATATTTACCTATCTTTTACTTTTTTTAATACTTAATTTATTTTCTGAGAGAGAGAGAGAAAGAGAGAGAGCGCATGAGCAGGGGAGGGTCACAGAGAGAGGGAGACACAGAATCTGAAACAGGCTCCAGGCTCCTAGTCAGTTGTCAGCACAGAGCCCGATGTGGGACTCGAACCCATGAGCCGTGAGGTCATGACCTGAGCCGAAGTCGGATGCTTAACAGACTGAGCCACCCAGGCGCCCCACCTATCTTTTACTTTTAACATTATTAGCATTCATGTAGATTCATGCAATTTAAGAAGATAAAATTCATGTTGTGGGCATTTTCACACTATGACTGACTTTATGATAACTACCTTCTTTTTTCAGTGATGTTAGAAGTTATTTATTTAGAAAATTGAGTATTCTTAAAACTTAAAAAAAAACTTTTTTTTTTAATGTTTATTTATTTTTAAGGGGGGAGGAGCAGAGAGAGAGGAAGAGAGAGAATTCCAACCAGGCTCCCTGCTGTCAGTGCAGAGCCCAGTATGCTGGTGGAATTCATAAACCATGAGATCATGACCTGAGCCAAAGCCAAGAGTCAGACACTTAATCCACTGAGCCATCCAGTTACCCCAGATGTTAACTTGTTTTTAACAGTAAAACAAAAAGTGTGAACAGGAACACTTTGACCCTGTGACATACGTTGTCTGTTTGATTGGTCCCCAGCATTCTTCATATCACTTTCTATAACAGGTTGGAATGAAATGGTGTTTTCCTGTAATACTTTTTACCTAGGGATGGCGATGTGAGATTGTTATCTGAATTAAAGCTAATGCTGATATCTGAATTACTTTCAAAAGGGAAAAAACAAACATATCTTGTAGTAGAAGAAAAATTAAATGAATTACAGTGTAATTAAATATAACCATCTGATAATTTGATGCTAACAAAAATTCTAGTCACATGTGAAATATATATATTTTAGTGCAGGGAGATTAAATAAGGACATAAATAGCAGAAGCAGGATGGTCCTAAATATATAAATACATCTCATAGGATAAAATGATTTTTTTAATTTTTGGCATAATGATATTCACAGGAAAAATAAAGAAAGCTTAGAATTACTTTCATGAATCTAGTAAACCAAATTGTTTCAAATCCACCAGCCTCTGATCTAAGTTTAATGGAGACCTATGAAGAAATTCTCTAATGGTATGTTGCTTCAAATACTACATTTAGCCTGCAATATCAGTCTTTTAATAAATTAAAAATTCACAGGATAACAAACAGGATCATCAAAAATTGGAGCGTTAGAGAATATTTTGAAAGTATGAAACTGTTTGTGAGACCCAATGTGCCTCTCTATTTATATAAGCAAGAGTGACAAGACCTACAAACCATGTTTTCTGCTTTATTGCAAGGCCAGTGTGACAAACCATTAAAAAGATATCTATTGGAGCTCATGGAAAATAAAAATAGAAGTATCAATTTCCAAAAGATAGAAAACATCATACATACCATAATGACATATATTAAGCAAGAATGTAGGAGAAACAAAAATCAAGAACACGTGAGTGAAACAGACACAAAAATGAATCAAACTGCCAGCAGCAGTTCCAACTCGTAATCAAACAGCAGACATTGTATTTAAACAGTCTGGAAGGTGCTGTAGGTTACACACTGGGTTTTTTCCTCAGTAGTCTTGCTATTTAAAATCAGCTGTAACATTAGCTACACTATTTCTTTAAGCATGAAGACCAATGGATGTATTATATAGCCAACTGTGAGCAAAATGCTATAGAGTACATACTAGAAGAGAGTCTATAGATCAAATACCATGAATTAATTTATAATTTATCTTTTGGTTTATATCTTTATGAGTTATCCATGTTTAAAAATATTTGTTTTTATTATTTATCTTATTCGTTAAACTTTGTCAAAGGAAAAATAGACTTTAATGTATATGAATACATAAGCCAAGGAGATTATATATATATATATATATTATTTATGAATTGTATATTTGAATTTTGTTTTTTTTTTCCTAACAAGATTAAGCTCTGAATTGAGACAAATCTGAGTTACAGTGATGATCCCCCCTCTTGCTACTTTCAACAATGAACTTGGGCAAGGAATTTGGACTCATTTTCCCAATTGTAAAACATTAATGATGATAATAGGAATCATTTTATGTTGTTTGAAAAGTTAAATAATACAGTGACTGCAAAAGACTTAGTAGTGTCAGGTACAAGGAACTTCATAAATGCTAAGGGTTAGACTTATTGAGCATTCATTACATTGTAGTACACATGGAATCTCTGCAAGTTAAGTGCTAATATTCCCATTTACAAATTGGGAAAAAAGAATGAGAAGAAAAAACTGATTTTCCCCAGCTGTCTGACAAAGTCTTTTAACTTCCCAGAGGCCACAGTTGTTTCTTTAAAAAAAAAAATAGCAGAGATAAAATAAAAATGTGTTTTCTCATTCAAGGGTATCTGGAGAGAATAGACACTTAGGCAAACCATACTATCTGTGATTTTATAGTTAGAAACTACCAGATAGCATTGAGAGCTTCATTTCTTTTTTACATTTACATCAATTATGTAGCACACATTGCTGCTGTAAAGAAAATATACACAAGTCTTTGTCCTTTTATTTGTATATACATCATTTTAGCTGGCTGGAACCTCTAAGAATGATCTTTCTTAGTCTCTTTTAGTCTGTAATCTGATTGGATATGTATAGATGACAGCGGACACCTATCTGCCTAAACCATACATCCTCTAGTGTACACAGTGCTGTATGTTTTCTGTTCTGACTCAGTGATATGTCGTTAACAGAAGGCATTCAGTTTTTAATGATACTGGCTGTGATGATGAAATAACTCAGACATGTCAGCTTTATGGTATATTTCTTAAAGAGATAGATACTGAGAGACTTTGTGTAAAGGGAAGAAGAAATTACAAATAGTAAATTAATATATACCAAAAACCAAACAAATAAAACCCTCATCAGTAACCAATCTAGTGATTTTCATTGCATAGACATGTAGTTTGAAACAACTCAGGCATTTTTAACTAGCATTCTGAGTGTAAACATAGCCAAGTATGTATAGACTCTAATTCTTAGAGTTCATTGGCTTAGAATATTTTGGATTAGAAGTTCAAGACAGTTTACTCCAGTTACAAACAATTGTACCCTTTAGTTAAAATTTAGGATTAGATGAGATATGTAATACCTGGTAGTTGGAACTTGGTTGAATTAGAGTTGATCTATCTTTAAAAGGAGTTTTTGCTAAGTAGCAAGAATTTCTCACAACTTTAGATAACCTATTTTCCAAAAAGAAATTTTGAAGAACCACTTAAATGACAGAGTTCCAGCTAATGTTCACACCTATTTTATTGAGTAGCTTATAAATAATATCCTTTGTAGACAAATGTAAGTTTTCCAGATGGTGACATTAAAGGGTCTAATTTTCAGATATTTAGATCTTATAAACCATACATATTATATAAAATTAATGCATTTTATATTAATATTGATTTTTAGGTATTTTTGCATATTGTATATTAAAATTTGGTAGCCACATTACATGGTATACTTTCACTTTTATCAAAAGTTATGGCCATAAATAATGAAACCCGAAAATAAGCATTTAATAAAAAACTACCTTTAACCAATCTAAAGAGGTCACAATTCAATTTACATTCACTGTTTCTGAGAGATAATATCAATATACTAATATTATGAAGTCAGAAATACTGAACTAATTTGCTTATGAGATGATGTATTTCCAAATGAACAATAATTAAATGGTGAACATGACTTTATTACAATTGTACCACAAATGTTAAGCATCCTGTGTAAAATAAAATTTTACCCATAACATATCTCCCCCTCCATTCTTCCATTTAAATCACACTAACCTTGTCCTAAAGTTTGTAGGATGAGGATGTCCATCATATAAGGATAAGTAGTCATATTCTTCTTCTAGAGCAAATGACTGAAAAACAATTTGTATTCTATTTCGTTCTTCTGCTATTATTACCCATGTACAGTTTGCACCATTTGGATATCCATATGGAAAACCAGGGCTTTCTATAGTGCCATTAAGTCCTTTTAAAGTTCCACCACATGTATAAATAAATCCTGCAACAAAAGATAAATAAACAATTATTAATATTATATAAAGCACAAACAATTCAGGAGACATATACTTTTGAAAAGGCCTTTTGTTTTTCCAAGGCCTATGTTACCATAATTTTGTAAATGGCAAGAGATAGATAATTGCCTAATTTTCTTTTTTAAAAATATAAGACATAACTAACAAAATACTAGAAAACTTGCCATTTATCATGAATCCTGTGGCTAGTAATTATAAACCAGTCAATGAGGTAAAATTCTCCACACATCATTAGCCATCTCATGATCCAACAGACCAGCAAAATCTTCAACATGATACCTTCCCTGAAGTAGTTTCCAATCTAATTGTGAACGATTATAAACAACCCTGAAAATTTAATGAATTTAGCACACATTTGGGGTCTTAAAAAATTAACTCCACTTTTTCTTGGGACAGCATGCTAACTTTTTAAAATGTTTCTTCATTTTTGAGAGAGAGAGAGACTGAGGAAAGGGCAGAGTAGTGGTGGTGGTGGGCAGAGGATCTGAAGCAGGTTTTGCACTAACATCAGAGAGTCTGATGTGGGGCTCGAACTTAGAAACCACGAGATCATGATTTGAGCCAAAGTTGGACACTTAACTGACTGAGCCACCCAGGTGCTCCAGCATGCTAACTTTTTTTGTGTCCATATCTCTACCATGTAGTCAGTGTGTTTTAGGGAAATCCTTCCCACCCTTATGCTACCAGAAGGATAAATGGTTCAGATTTTAAAAAACAATCTATGTAATCATTCAGTCTTTGACCAGAGTAGCTGGCCCAGTATAAACGGAATCCTTAGCTCACAGTATCCGAGTGAAACCTTATGTTGGGGAGAAAATATATTGAAAATTTGAATCCTAGACAACTGAAAGCAGCCATCTTAAAAACTTCTAAAATTCTATGGGAGTTTTAATTCTATGGAAGAGACAAATTTTTGACTCTTGGAGACACCTACAAAATTTATCATGTTTCTCAAGAAATTATGTATTAGTCTGTAGTCATATTGGGTAAGGTTAAACTCTAAAATTTATACAATGTTCAGGCAAGATGGCCCCAGCATGAATCTAGACTAGTCTTGAGGCAGTTAAAGCTTGGATGCATGGTTACAGAAGTTCTAATTAGAATTCTTTGTTTTGGTGTCATTTCCAAATACATGAAGCTTATATGCCATGAAGCTGTAAGTCCGAGATACTGAGCTAATTTGGAGGAGAGAACACTGTACTACATAAGGTATATGCATTTGGAACTAGATATAGAAATATAGGAAATCTGGGATTCATCTCTCTGAGAAGGAATGAGTATATGATATACAGGTATAGATATTTTTGAAAAACGTGAGGAACCATCCATGAAAGATGGGAAGCCAGAGTTGAAGATTGAGGCAGACAGGGACTAATTTGGGATGGTGTACATTCATTACTTTTTTTTTTTGAGTTTTCTTTTCTTTTAATATTTATTCATTTATTTTGAGAGAGAAAGAGTCTGCAGAGGAGGGGCAGAGAGCAGGTGATAGAGAATGCCAAGCAGGCTCTGTGCTGTCAGAGGAGAGCAACATGAGGCTCGAAACCACAAACCATGAGATCATGACATGAGCTGAAATCAAGATTTAGACATTCAACCGACTGAGCCACGCAGGCACCCCATTCCTCACTCTTTTCACAAAAGCACCTTGCTTTAGCTAGGGGATACACCTCTACGGATGACTGTAGGCTTTATTTATTTATTTATTTATTTATTTATTTATTTTGAGTCTTAAAATGAGATAACCCTGATGTGTCATTATACTTTTTTTTTTTTTTACAAATAGTTTATTGTCAAATTAGTTTCCACATAACACCCAGTGCTCATCCCCACAAGTGTCCTCCTCCATCCCCATCCCTCCTCCCCCCCACATCCATCAGTCCTCAGTTTTTGTCAGCATTCAAGAGTCTCTCATGGTTTGCCTCTCTCCCTTTCCCCCACCATTTCCCCCCTTCTTCTCCCCCTTGGTCCTCCGTCAAGTTCCTCCTAATCCTCCTATACGTGCAAACATACGATATTTGTCCTTCTCTGCCTGACTTATTTCGCTCAGCATAACACCCTCAAGGTCCATCCATGTTGCTACACATGGCCAGATTTCATTGTTTCTCATTGCCATGTAGTATTCCATGGTATAGATAAACCACATCTTCTTGATCCATTCATCTGTTGATGGACACTTAGGCTCTTTCCATGTTTTAGCTATTGTGGAGAGTGCTGCTATGAACATTGGGGTACATGTGCTCCTATGCATCAGCATTTCTGTATCCCTTGGGTAAATTCCTAGCAGTGCTATTGCTGTAGGCTTTAGACTAAGTAGCTGGTTATACTGACTCTAGTGGTGAGGCGGGTGGCTCAGGGAGGGCTTAATCAATATAACTCTATCCTTCTACCCATGTTTACTTCAGGAAGCTACTCTGATCATCTCATTCATGGCCGTGTCCTAAACATGGGATATTCAGTATTGACATAAAGCACAGTTCTTGTGATTTTTTTTTTCACTTTCAAAAAATTACCGAGAAGTTGGATAAGGTAGAGGTTTTTAAAAAATCAATATTTGTGTGTACACATATATTTTTGCTCATGCACCAAAATCAAATAGGGCATTTTATGATTTTTAAAACTAAGAAAAAGGAGAAAGGTCCCTTTTAATTGCTTCTTGCAGAGCAAATTACTTTGAAGCCGTAGGTTAATTAGCTATCACCCATTTCTATTAGTTTTCTACCTGAACAGATTCCAATTTGAACTTCATAACTAAATGCAAGCATGAATCCCTTCAGCTACAATCTGATCTATGGGCTGTTTTATATATTCTCAAGCCCCATAACCCTGATGGTTTTAGAAAAAGGACATATGTCCTAAAATAACATGCTCAGCTTTGTCCACTAATTCTGCAAGTGCTTGCTGATTCATACACTTCAGTTTCTGCCCCTTTTTTTTTCTCAAGGCAAATTAAGAATCACACCTATTTTTAAATCTTATCTGTATTCTTCAGTTTATTTTCATTTTTGTTTCTAAGTTTGATTAAACATCATGATTCAAAATAATAAAGTTCATTTTCTGACAATAGGTTTACAATTTCCACCACCCTCCCGAACTCAGCTTAGTGTGTATCTTTCTAGACCATTTCCAGGCAAATGCAGATATATGCATATTTCCATGCTTAATATATATTATATATGTATATAATATACATATTACAAATTGAGTCAGTCATATGCATAATTTTGTGAATCTTTTTGTTTATATCTATACAGTATCACTTATAATCTTCTGGAATATAAGTATACTTATTGTATACATATATACTTCTTCATTCTTTTTAATGATGATATAGCTGTATGGCATATGGTATGTCTATACTTTAATATATTTAGTGTATCTCTTATTGGCAGCTTTAGAATATGTGGTTTCAAAGAACAACTTTGGATGCATATCCTAGTGCACATGTGTGATATATACTTAAGATAGAATTCCAGAAATGGGAGTGCTGGATTTTAAATTTAAATAGATGCATCCAAACTATCCTCCATGAATGTGAAAATTTCTGCTATCCCCAGGTTATGAAGTGTTTTCAACCTCTAGGTTCAAAACACTAGATTTTTTACAGGGCAAAACAATGTTATCTTAGTATTTTATTTGCATTTCCTCTGGTAACTATTGGGATCACATATCTTGTTCTTTGCATCTCATTCATTCATAATTCTTTTATTACTTACTTTACCATATCCTTCATTTATTTTTAGTGGATATTTTACCGTTTTTTAGGTGTATTTTAGGATACAATTGCTTAGCTCTCTGGGTATTCATTGATAATCTATATTTGCCTTTCATATATACATTTCTCAGTGAAATGATTTTGATTATTCATTATAGCTCATTACTCTCATAATTTCACAACTTCTTATTGCTGTTTAAAGTATAATATGAAGCTTCATCTCCTTTTCCACTCATCTCCTTTGGTGATATTTCATCAATATTTGTTCATCTCTTCATCACATATGTCATGCCTTAGGGATAAAATGATTAGAAGGACAATATTCTAGCCTTTCTTCATGGAACTGACAAATTGCAACATGAGAAATCATGGAAATGCAGATCATGATTATTCTAGAATATGATAAATGCTATGATTGGGGTAAGAATTTACTGTTGTGAGAATATATGGAAACAAAACTTAATCTAGATAATTCAGTACATGTTTATAGAAAACCCATCTTAAAAATTGGCAACATTCCATAGATTCAATCTTCAACAGATTTTGAATGCCTTCTGTTGTGTTTTTCACACCTTAACTTTCCACTTAAAGAGTCAATTTACACTTGAAAAATAACTAAAATTTACATGATTTGGGTCACATAGCAAAAATTTGGTTAAGAATACAGATTTTTGAGCATCTTTTCATGTGTCCGTTGGCCATCTGGATGTCTTCTTTCAAAAAATGTCTATTCATGTATTCTACCATTTCTACACTGGATTATTTGTTTTTTGTTTGTTTTTTTATTTCTTGGGAGGTTTTGAGTTTGGTAAGTTCTTTATAGATTTTGGATACTAACCCTTTATCTGTTAAGTCATTTGCAAATATCTTTTCCCATTCCATTGGTTGCCTTTTAATTTTGTTGCCTTTTAGTTTGCAGTACAGAAACTTTTTATCTTGATAAGGTACCAGTAGTTCAAAGTACCTTGGCTATGGAGACATGTTGAGCAAGAAATTGCTGCTGCTGAGGTCAAAGAGGTTGTTGCCTGGTTTCTCCTCTAGGGTTTTGTGGTTTTCTGTCTCACATTTAGGTCTTACAACCATTTTGAATTTACTTGAGGGCATTTGTTGGGACGAGCACTGGGTGTTTAAGTGGTGACTCATGGGAATTTTTAGTTTACTTTCCTTGTGTTGTTTAGCTTAGGTAATTTATTTTCTACCTCAGTTCCTTGTTTTCTTGTTGTTGTTGTTTTGTTTGTTTTGTTTTCTCTTTTCCCTCCATTCTCTGTTGAACCTACTCGTTGATCTTTTCATTTCAGTTATTGTACTTTTGTGTGTGTAACATTTTTTATTTGACTCTTCTTTATATGTTCTATTTCTTTGTTGAGGTTTTTGATGTATTTACAGTTACTTAAATTTTTTATCAAAGTGTTTGCATTGTTGAGGAAATTTTTTATTGTGACTGCTTTATTTTTTTTTTTAAGTATTTACTTATTTTGAGAGAAACGGGGACAGCGCAAGGAGGGAGGGGCAGAGAGAGAGAATCCCAAGCAGTCTCTGCACTACCAGAGCAGAGCCTGAAGCAGAACTCGAACCAATGAGACTGTGAGACCATGACCCAGGCTGAAATAGAGTCAGACACTTAACTGACTGAGCCACCCAGATGCCACTTATTGTGGCTGTTTTAAGATATTTGTCAGATAATTCTAAAATCTCTGTCATGTGGTATTGGTATTCATTGATTGCTTTTTTTGATTTAGTTTGAGATCTTGATGGCTTTTGGAAAAAAAAAGATTATTTTTCTTGCAACCTGGATAATTTCATTTATATTGTGAGATTCTGGTTCTTATTTAAATCTTCTCTTTAACTGGCTTCTTCTGAGACTGTCTCAGGTAGGAAAGTGCTTGTGGATACTACCTCATTACGATCTGCTAGAAAGAGAAATCCATGTTTTCTAATCTGTCTATTAATAACTAAGGGAGTATTAGTAGTATAACTATGTGATCCTGAACTTCCTTACCTACCCTAGACCTCCCCTTTACCTACTCTTTACTTATACCACACCAGCAGGAAGCAGTGAAGAACCCTGTTCTTTGAGGTGGGTGTGGAAATCCACATCCTTTAATATCAATGTCAAGGCATTACAAACAGAGAGGATCCCTTTATGAAATTTTTTCTCTCTTTCTAAACCCTATAAATATCATTTTATTCTTCCATATGTACTTTCTTTTACTGTTTTCTTTTGGAGGGTGTGCAGTGTATGACACATGTTCAAATGAATTGAAAGATCTAAAAACACTACACTTTTTTAGATAAAGCAAAAGACAACAATAGATGTAACAAATATTAAAATGTGTTTAATTGGCAAGACTGCATTATTTTTTATGGCTGCATAATATTCCTGTGTGTGTGTGTGTGTGTGTGTGTGTGTGTGTGTGTGTGTATCTTCCTTTTCCATTCATCTAATTTTGGTGGACGTTTAGGTTGCTTCCATAACTTGGTTACTGCAGATAATGCTGTAATAAACATAAGGGTAGATAGGAATTAGCTTTTGAATTAGTGTTTTGGTTTTCTTGGAGTAAATTCGAGTTGTGGAATCACTGGATCCTATGGTATTTCTATTTGTATTTTTTTGAGAAACCTCCATCCTGTTTTCCACAGTGCCTGTACCTGTTTACATTCTCACTAACGGTGTATGAGGGTTTCCTTTTCTCCACCTCCTTACTAACACTTGTTATTTCTTGTCTTTCTTTTTTTAAGCCATTCTGCCAGGTGTAAGGTGATATCTCATTGTGGTTTTGATTTGCATTCCCCTGATGATGTTTGTTGGCCATCTCGATGTCTCCTTTGGAAAAATGTCTATTCAAGTTCTGTGCCTATTTTTAAATCAGAATATTTTTTGGTTCTAAGTTGATTAAGTCCTTTATATTTTTTGGATATTAATCCCTTATTGGATATATCATTTGCAAATATCTTATCCCACTCAGTACATTGCTTTTTTGTTTTGTTGATGGCTTCCTCTACTGTGCAGAAGATTTTTATATTGATGTAGTCCCAATAATTTATTTTCACTTTTGTTTCCCTTGCCTTAGGGACCATGTAGAAAAATGTTGCTATGGCTAATGTCAGAGAAATACTGTTTGTATTTCCTTCTAAGATTTTTGTAGTTTCAGTCTTACATTTAGGTGTTTAATTCATTTTGAGTTTATTTTTGTGAATGTGGTTAGAAAAAAGTGGTCCAGATTCTTTTTTTTTTTTGCTTTTCTGCATGTAGCTGCCCAGTTATCCTAGTATCCTTTATTGAAGAGACTGTATTTTCCCCATTGTATATTCTTGCCTCCTTTGTCATAAATTAATTGACAATATAAGTGTAGGTTTGTTGCTGGACACTCTATTCCATTGATCTATGTGTTTATTTTTGTGACAGTAACATAATAATTTTGATTAAAGCTTTGTAATGTATCCTGAAATCTGGAATTGTGAGAACTCTAGCTTTGTTTTTCTTTCTCAAGGTTGTTTTGGTTATTTGAGATCTTTTGTGGCTCCATACAAATTTTAGTATTATTTGTTCTAGTTCTATGAAAAAACGCTATCGGTATTTTGATATGGAATTCTGTGAATTGCTTTGGTTAGTATAGACATTTTAAAATACCATTCTTTCAATCTATGACCATGGAAGATCTTTTCTTTCATTTGTGTCACTCTCAGTTTCTTTCATTAATATTTTTAGCTTTCAGAGTAAAGGTCTTTCATCTCCCTGGATAAGTTTATTACTAGGTATTGCATTCTTTTTGATGCAATGGTAAATAAAATTTTTTTTTTAATTTATATTTGAGCTACTTTATTATTAGTTTATAGAAACACTACCTTTCTGGGTATGAATTTTGTGTCCTTCAATTTCACTGAAGTCATTTATTACTTTTATTAGTTTTTTGGTGGAGTCTTTAGGGTTTTCCATGTACATCATGTCGTCTACAAATAGTGACACCTAGAGGGTGTTATGCTAAGTGAAATAAGTCAGACTGAGAAAGACAAACACCATAGGATTTCACTCATGTGAAGAATCTAAAAACCAAAATAAATGAATAAGCAAACAAAAAGCAGAATCAGACCTGTAAATACAGAGAACAAACTGATGGTTGCCAGAACGAAGGGGCTTTAGGGAGGGGCAAAATGGGTGAAGGAGAATGGGAGATACAGGCTTCCAGTTATGGAGTGAATAACTAAATAATAACTAAACAACTTAATAATAATAAAGGTACTACATAGGGAATATAGTCAATGGTATTGTAATGGTGGTATAGGGTGACAAATGGTAGCTGCATTTGTGGTGAGATTAGTATAAGATATAGAGAAGTTAAATTATGTTGTACACATGAAACTAATGTAACACTGCATGTCAACTATACTCAAAAAATTAAAAATAAAGAAAATTTATATTATTAAAAAGTATACTTAACTATAGTAAAATAATATTTACTTTAAGTTATATGATTACCTGGATGCCTGTGTGGCTCAGTCCGTTAAGTGCCTGACTTCAGCTCAGGTCATGATCTCATGGTACATGGGTTTGAGCCCCGCATCAGGCTCTGTCCTGACAGCTCAGAGCCTTGGAGCCTGGTTCGGATTCTGTGTTTCCCTCTCTTTCTGCTCCTCCCCCACTTGTGCACACACACACTCTCTCTCTTAAAAATAAACATTAAAAAAATTTTTAAGTTACATGATTATAAACTATTGATACAACTTTTGGATTTGGGTAATGTTTATGCAATATTATTACAGTAAAGTTAAGAAAGTTTGAAAGAGTCATTAAAAAATTAAAAATTTGCAAATGGTTTTATTTCTCTACAATATCATTGTATTTTAATTATACATTCTCTAAAGTATCAATTTATTGATATTTTCATGTCTGCATCTCTCTCTTTAAACTTTAAAATGTAATTTATACTTTTATTGAAAATTCAAGTTTTTCAGTGAGTCTCAGATTCTGATTTCAAAATTTAGTTTCCCTTTTGTGCAAATTACTTAATCTTATTGTGTGTCAGTTTATAAAGTGAGATAATGAGAAATTGTCTTAAAGATTAAGCTTGTTAACAGCTCCAAATCTCTTTGAAACATTTTAAGCATAGTGAATATTATATAAATGAGCACTTTTTACTTCTTTTCTTCTTCCTCTTATTTATAACTACAATTAGCATTTTTAGCCATGATGCTCCATTACATAATTTAAGTATTCTTATTGTCTTTGAATTGGAACATGCAAATTTAAATAAACACACTAGAAAAGCCTATTAGCAGTTTGCCAGAGAATGAAAAATACTATTGCCCAAATGTATTACTTATGCTAGCAGATAATGCCTATGAAATATAATTCCATGGCTCTAATTTAGGTTATCAATAAAAACACATTAAAGTATTTTATTATTTTCAGAGTAGGAGGACAGCTCTTATCTCAGAATGTCAAATGTTAATGCTGAAATATCTGCCTCTCTTAGAGGAAGAAATAATAACCTGATATTGGTACATTTCTTTGTAGACTTGAGTCTACAAATGAGTATTCTTCATTTATTGGGTGAATGTATGCCAATTCCTTGAAATTTTTAATTGCTACTGAAATTGTTATTACTCTCATTAATTTTTTAAGTAATTTTGTTATTACTCTCTGTTTTAAGTCTGTATTTCATTTTTTTGTTCCATGTATTTGGCAGTAAATTATTAGGTGAATTAATTTATATATGTTTATAGTTAAAATGATAATGTGATCCTGGTGCATTTACTTGTCTACCATTATGAAATGATTTTCCCTGAACCCATCAATGGTCATGTCATGAAGTCTACATTATCTAACATTAGTAGAAATGCATTCAGTTATTTACACATGTGTGTCTATACTTCAGTTATTATAATATTACAATCTAAATGGATTTCTTATAAATAGCATTTAGGGTTTGATTTTTTTTAAACTTATGTGAGTCTTCTAAATTGGGGTCATTATTTTTTAACTTACTATAATTATTTTTATATTTGTTTTCTGTTTGTTCCATCTCTTATTATTTGTCCCTTTTATTCCCCCTTTTTGCTTTCTTTTATACTAATGAAGTATTTTTATTATTTTTTTCCTCTGTATAGTAGTAGTAACCCTGGAGAATATAATGCATATCCTTGATTATTAGAGTACATTATAAATTAGTACCCTTACTACTTTCTTATCACAATGCAAGGACAATAGAACATTAGAAGTCAACCCCATCCCTTGATATTTGCACTATTATTTTTGTAGACTTTAATTATGCATATATTATAAACACCCAAAAGGCACTTAGAGTCTCTTAATCAGTCAACATTCATTCATAGTTACTTACATATTTACTTTTTTCATCATTTCAGTCTTTTATTCTAGGTTTATTTTTCTTCTACATCAACAATTTTCTGCAGAATTTATTTATGTATGTATTTAAAAGTTAATTTATTTTTGAAAGAGAGAGAGAGAGCAAGGGTCATAGAGAGAGAGAGAATCCCAAGAAGGCCCCACGCTGTCAGTGTGGAACTTGATGCAGGACTTGAACCTGTGGATCCTGAGATCATGACCTGAGCTGAAACCAATAGTCAATTGCTTAACCTACTGAGCCACCAGATACCCCTCCAGTATTTAACTTAATTCTAGAAACAAATACTTTTTGTGTGCTTGATTTATTTTTGGATTTTATCTATTTTTTATAATTGTTTTTGATGAGATATTTGGTATAATATGAACTATTCCACCGGAGGTAGGAGTACAAGTTGCTTTGTGATGCTTTCTCATTAATTATCACTTATTCCTCCTTATTCTGTCACACAGCCACTCTGTCAGTATCCTTTCAAGCAACATAATTTTTCATTCTAAAATCCTATGTGTAGACAATATTACAATAGTTGACTGTTTTGTTTGGACAAAAACAAATTACAGTGTTGTTCAGACAGCATATCACAATTTTGTTTGGACAGAAACAAACTGTTTTGTTTGGACAAAACAATTGAGAGTGAAATCAATAGTTTAAGGTAATATCATTCATTGAGCATGGACTAGGTGCCAAACATTGTAGTGGACATGAGATTTTCACAAAATCTTTATAACAGTGTTTTTATCTCTTAGGTTTTAGAAGCTAATGGTAAAAATAGACATAAATGATTTACAAACATATATGGTAAGTACTATAAGAGGAGTACTTGAAAAGCTATCTAAAATTTAGAGAATAGGGAAAATGAAGAAGCATTCCAATCGAAGTCATTTTTTCAATGAACGAAACTTGTTATTTCACATTTCATTTTATTTTAGATTTTTGCTACTATCAGGTTATATATTTTAAGATTGAGGTAAAGTATGAGATTCTCTAAGGCATGGTTTCTTTTTTTTCTGTTTTCTTTTTTAAATGATTTTATTTATTTATGAGAGAGAGACAGCGTGAGTAGGGGAGGGTCAGAGAGAGAGGGAGACAGAGAATCCAAAGCAGATTCCAGGCTCTGAGCTGGCTGTCAGCATAGAGCCTGTTGTGGCGCTTGAACCCACGAACCGTGAGATCATGACATGAGCTGAAGTCGAGCGCTTAACCAACTGAGCCACCCTGGCGCCCCAAGGCATGGCTTCAAAATTGTATCACTCGCCAGCATGTTGTAGATTTCACTTACATTCCGAATTTTGCTACTCAAAATATTCAGTTATTCTACATATCCAAAATATCCATTCATTTGATTCTTGATGGTAAGAAAGAAATATGTAATTTTGCTTTCCTGTGTCCATTGGACTTTTATACTGTAAAATCCATGTGTTGGTTTGTCTAGTTAGTCTGAGATTACCTAAAATATTCACCATTTTCCATAATAATGGAACTATCAGACTTGTTGAGTAGCCAAAATATTTCCAGTAGTATTTGAAAGATTCTAAAGGAATAACAGCAAGAAGAAAAATGGGATAAATGAATCAGTGATGAAAGAACATTTAGAGACAGAATATGCCTCTTGAAATTAGATATAAGCAATGAAGAAAACTGTATTAATCAAGCAAATAAAATTGTCTTAGACAAATATGATCAGATTTCATGTAAACATTAGCCTGTACTATCAAAGTGAGAAAATCGATGGTCTCCTGTTGCTTCCTAGCTTTAATACATGACTCTCTGATGCATTTTCAAAAGCAAAGAATTATGACTGTAAGGGAATATTCCCACTGAAAATTATGAAAACTGAATTATTTCTAAATCATCATGTGGACTTCTAAAGAGACCATCAGGACTTAATTATAAAGTTAAGGTCAGGAAAATTTTTCAGTGAAATTGTAATATAAATGACTTTTAAATTGATCTGATTAGCACAAAATATTGAAGCACAAGGACAACTTATTTAGTTATCAAGCCCTGTAGTCAAATAACATATCATGTTAAGATTTTTAGTATTGTCAGTTTAAGCTTTCAGAAACTGTGAGTTTTATTAGACATTGACCACAGCTGTCCCATTCTACCTCTAATGGTATATGCATTATATCTTTTTTCTGTTGGACTGAAAGAAAGTTTTAAAAAATAGTTCATTAGTATGATGCTTTTCCTCATATTTTCCTGTTACAAATACTTTAGTTGTCTTATGAACTTTAGCCACTAAAATGGATATTAATTATAACTAATCATATCCTAGGAATCATATGTTCTCTCAACTTAATGCATTTTGAAACCATTCCAATGCTTTGAATAATCCAAAAACTTCATAAAGCCCCATTCTCTCCATATTGTTCCATAGATCTTCTGATTACATTTTAATATTGATTTTTAGTTTATATGATTCCTTTTCTCCATAAGTAAAATGTCTCTCACATCAGTCATCTCACTATCTTTATTACCCTTCACACTCAGTACTGTTAAGAAAGTAAACTTTTGATTTACATTTAATTGTCCTTTATCACTTAACAGCTATGTGATCCTGTGGAATTTAGTCTTTATGAGTCTCCGTGTCCTGTCCTATGAAGTAATAATGATAATAATACCCAGCTTAGAGAGTTCTTGTGAAGATTAACAATAGTACGTATTGTTATAGTAACCACCAGAAAATTAGAAAAAGATGAGTATTATTTCAACTTCTAAAAACTATACTAGCTATGCCTACTTAAACATAAATCTACATTACTTCAAAATCCTCATACTTATTCCAGCTCTAGAATATTTGTAAAATATATATAAATATTAGTTTATATTCTTTTCAATAGTATTAAGCCATGTTATTATATGTGTACATACATACACACATATATACACACATACATATACATATGTATATACACAATGCTATTGTTCAAGGTAATAAATTATGTAATTTTTTGTATAATTTTCACAGTGACTACATACACAATGATTACATGACTATGTGAATAACTCTGTTTTCATTATAAATTGAAATGATTTATTCTCCTGAATTTAGAAATATCTATAAGCATATAGATATTATTATTCTATGTAATGTATTTATGTATTAGATATGTAATTATCTAATGTATAGATACATTATTCTTTTCTACTCAAATATCTTTACATTTTCCCTATACCACTTTTTGTCTTAAGAGTCTGATCAGAGATTACATCACCAGCTCTTGCCCTCCAGCCCTCCTGCTTCCATTTGATTTTGACAATGTGCCAGGAGGAAATGACAGTCCAGAAGAAAAGACAGGTCATTGTAGTCATTACCTTTACATACTTGATAGTGAGTACTGGTAGTGGCTGCTTTTTATAGTTATATCTCCTTGGAAGGAGCTCTCTTTTTATATTAGTAAATTCCCTATATTACAAGAACAATGTGGGGTTTTGCTGTTGTTGTTGTTTGTGGTGGTGGTGGTGGTAGTGGCGGTGGTGTGTGTGTGGGTGTGTGTGTTTTCCTTTTGCACCTTAAGGCCTAAAGCCCAGCTCTCTACTGGGAACAATTTCCCCAGTATGGTAGAGACAATTGGAGTTTGTACAAAGTACTGTAAGGAGGCAGATTTCAGAGTTGGCAAACAGAGCAACTAGAATTTATGGAATGGAGCATAGAAAAGATAGAATTGTATAGAGAGGGGTGCCCAGGAGTCTATGTGTAAAGTCACTATAAATTTATGGTTGAGAGCAATGCTATAGAGTACATATAGAATAAGACCATTCAAAGATTGTTAGATAACAACCTCTCTGTGCTTTATTGCTGGAACGTAGAAAGTAGAGGTTGAACAGTATCAGGGAAAGGCAGTGCAGCAGATTATCAGAATACTTGTCTTTCTGTTGTAACAAGATCTGATCAACCTACTGTTAACATCTCTAACATCCAACTGAGACACCTGGAGTATTGGGAGTGTGAACTCATGTTATGAACTTTAGATATAGACATCTACCCTAGCCTTACCTCTGTAAAGCCTAAAGACAAACTCTGACAAGATTCGCTGGGAAATAAAGTCTGGAAGCAGCGTCCTGCCAAACTACAGGGTTAGCCAAACACTTTGAGCTTTCCATTGATCACAAAGTATAAAATCAAAACTACCCAAGTTTAGAGTGATAATGAAATAATTCAGATCCCTTCCAAATCAAGAATCCACTGTCTCTAAGACATAAATCTCTCCAATGTCCAAAATTAATCCAAATTTATTGGGGACTGAAATAAGCAGAAAATGCAATCCACAGCTGAAGAAGAAGAGAGAGGGGATAATGTGAGGTAGTCCTGAATTTTCTCAATTGTGAGTTGAGGAAACAGGTCTGGAAAGTATAAGTAGGAGTAATTGTCCAAAGATACCTCCATCAAATGACAGAATTGGGGTTTGAACTCATATATACATCTGGCTCCACAATTTAAGTTTCCATAACTATACTATTTGGTTGGTTTTTTTTAAACTTTTCATGTTTAGTAAAGTCCTCCCCTAACACGCTGGCCTGGCCATTGATCTTTCATTTCTATTCTAGGCATGTTCCACTCTCTTCTCAGTCCCCATTCTTATTCAGTTTCTGGGAATGATTTGTTTTAATTTTCTGTAATTTTTTCTTTGAAATTGTACAGAATTTAAATAATTATTTGACCTCGCTTGGGAGACTATTTCTGAGTTTCCAATCACCTTCTCCTTTTAGTTTCATCACTGATGAGAAACATAACAAACTTTTTTAGACCATAAATGTTAAGATGAATGGTCATGAAAATATTCTGGGGTGGCTTCTCAAAACCCAGTTAAAAATGAGGGAATCAGGGGCACCTGGGTGGCTCAGTCGGTTAAGAGCCCAACTTCAGCTCAGGTCATGATCTCACGGTTTGTGGGTTCAAGCCCCATGTCGGGCTCTGTGCTGACAGCCAGCTCAGAGCCTGGAGCCTGCTTCGGATTCTGTGTCTCCCTCCCTCTCTCACCCTCCCCTGCTCACACTGTCTCTCTCTTTCTCTCTCTCTCAAAAAATAAATAAATAAATAAATAAATAAAACATTTAAAAATTATTTTTTAAAAATGAGGGAATCAAAATGCTCTTCTCATTCTTATGTCACAGTTCAAATAAAGGTGTGCTTTTCTGGCTATGGAAAAGCTAGCTGACAAGTGCCAAGAAAACTAGACTTAAAATAAATGAGACTCTATATGTCTAACAACATACAGTTACTATACGCAGAGCAGCCTTTTCAGAATGTATCTGTGACTTCAGATTTCTATATTTTTAGCCTGCCTTGTTAGAGTAAACTTTACTCCACTCCATCTAGATGTAATTTCCTGTCTCCAGTCAAGTATTAAAGTAAGAAAATGACACACATACACACACACCCACAACTCACCACAAAGCATAGCAATTATAATTTATAGTTGAATATTGATTTGTTGATCTTAGGCTTTGCCATGGTTAAGAATACAAACAGGTGTTATTTTCTCTATTGTTTATAGAGAATTTACAGCTTTGGGGCACCAGTGGAGAAATAACTAAGACTCTGTAGTGTCTGACATTTGCTTGCTTTTCCATGATTTCTTTTTTATGACAAAATAAAGATACTCCAGGCAATGGAATTTTTACAGATTATTATATTTTGGGGTGCTAGGAATTCAATCACTTCATACTTTATGAAATCCAGAGGTGTCTTACAGTCCTCCAGACACGAGCTGCATGTCATGTTTATTGCCTGAACACTTCTATTAAAAAAAAAATCCCTGAAAAAAAGCACTGAGCTGGAAAGAGCGGAGAAAATATGTCTATATCAATAAAGTAACTGAAAGGCTTCCATGGTTGTATTTTCAAACGTATCTTCCTTTGACACTTAACTTTTCTTCACTGCAGCAGCAATAATATGATTTTCCTTTTTTCTTCTTCTTATTGTTCCCCTACGCATCTTAACCTAGTGCTAATAATAACTGTTCTGGTTATTATCTTCTTCCACACCTCTGTGGCTCTTCCTTTGGCCTGGAGTCACTATTTACTGTAGAAGGAATAGTACATTCAAAGGCATGTAAAGGTGAAAATCAGGCTTTCTGTGATTTCCAAGAGCAGTTATAGCCCTTAGCACAACAGCAAACAAATCACAAGAATTACTGAAATCCCTTGCAGGCTTTCTTTTTTGCACAGTTTGGAAAGCATAAGTGTGAGTGACAGGTAAGATGACATTACCATTTTGGGGTACACAGTTCTGAAAGTGATGTAGTGCAGAATAATAAAGGGAGGTAAAAGATAAGTTGTTGTTGAATTGGTTTTCACACCACTGAAAGTGTATTTTAGTTTAATGGTAGTGACAGTCCGGCTCCAACCTGCTGACAGATGGCTGCTAGCAAGAAGATATATTTGAGACTTACTGTCAAGATACAAGCTTTCATGTTAACTAAAGAACAGTTTTTTAAAAAGAATATTTCAAAGGATGATGAAAATAAAGAGAAATGATATTTAACACATACACTGAGAAAAGAATATCTGAGAACCCAAAGCAAGGCTTAATTTGGCAAAGGGAAGATAACTGAATTTCCTAGGTGTGAATGCCTCCAAGAGAAAAGTAAATCCTTATGAAAAAGGGTTGATGTTGGGCTTGGACATTGTGTGGATAAGAGAGTCCACTGAAAATAGCAAAGATTACCAGATAAGTACACTGAGAAAGACAGTTACCTCTGGTTCTCTAACCAGAAAATTAGAAAAGAGGAAGAGTGAGCTTAATTTTAATGTGCCATGACCAACATATTCATTTAGCATATTATTGATATCTATTCATTGGAACCGTGAATTGTCATTAATGAGCTTAAAGGTGTTATTAATTGAGGGGCACCTGGGTGGTTTAGTCGGTTAAGCATCTGAATCTTAATTTCGGCTCAGGTCATGATCTACTGATTGGAGAGTTGGAGCCCACATCAGGCTCTGTGCTCTCTCTCCCCCTCTGCTCCTCCCTTGCTGGTACTCTTATTCTCTCTAAATAAATAAATAAATAAGTTTTTAAAAAGCTATTATTAATTGATATGTTTGCTAGTTGCTCTTCTAAGGTGCTTAACGTACATGACCTTCACCTGTAGTTTTTATCATACCATTTTGAAATACCTACTAGTATTATCCTCATTTTATAGGAAAGGAAATTGAAGCACAGAGAGTTTACATAATTTCACAAGGTCACATATCTTTAATAAGTAGTAGACCCTTGTTTCAGAAGCAAAATGAACCCATGGCCCTTACTCTTACATACTTAGTGAAGTTTCTTATAAAATATATGAAGTTTTTCTAAATGTTAAGATGCCTCTCTTTACCAGAGTACCCAGCTTTGGGAAGCAAGGGTTAGCTTGAAAAGAGATACTTCAGGGGCGCCTCGGTGGCTTAGTCGGTTAAGCGTCCGACTTTCGCTTGGGTCATGATCTCGCGGTTTGTGGGTTCGAGCCCCGCGTCGGGCTCTGTGCTGACTGCCAGCTCAGAGCTTGGAGCCTGTTTCAGTCTGTGACTCCCTCTCTCTCTGACCCTCCCCTGCTCACGCTGTCTCTCTCTCTCCTAGAAATAAATAAAACATTAAAAAAAATTAAAAAAAAGAAAAGAAAAGAGATACTTCGATTATTAAGAGTAACAAAGTTGCGCTTAGAGATCAAGGGGGCAGGTGTGTCTAGCAGGAGGAAGGCAGGGCTCTGCATCCAGAGTGTCCTCATACTCACTTAAAAGAAGTTTTAGTCTTCCAAATAAATAACATGATTTAACCAAAAACCCAAAGAACTATTCATAAATGCTCAAGAACATAGTGCTTTTGGTTTGGTTTGGTTTTGCTTTGCTCTGGGGTGTGTGTGTGTGTATGTGTGTGTGTGTGTGATTTAAAATATGTACTTTTCAATATTAGGCTTACATGTGTCATACAGAATTGTCAGTGTATTTATAAGTTTAATAAATTCATTCATTTTTAGACCTTTAAACAATACATAATAGATTCCATATAATTCTTCCTTCTCCAAGTAGATACTTTTTGATACAATTGTAAAATATATTTATTAATTTCATATCCTAATAGTGTCACTAGTTTACTACTATTTGATTTTAACTTACGAAGCCAAGTTGGAATGACCATGAGAGAATAAGTGAGAGGGGAAGAATGACAGACTTCTCTAGTCCTTGTAAAATAAAATCCTAGTCAAAAACATAATGAAAGAGGTTTCTTTGAGCCTCACAATAAAAAATTTGGTCCGAGGTAGAGAACATTCCTTACTGTTCTTGCAAAATTAATGATCTTCATCTTCCATTGTTTATTTTATGGACTTCATCTACTAATATCTAACATTGACCAGCACATGCACCAAATGGACATGTATAAACCATTATTTTTAATGTTTCCAATTGAAAACTACTAGAATATAAGGAGATTTTTCTTCCTGTGTAGGATGGTTATAAAATATGTGTTGTATAGTGAAAGAATTGCTAGTTCATGAAATTTTATCATTTGGCATCATAAACATTTGGCATCCAATTGGATGCTGCTTCTCAATAAATTTAAGTGGCTTGTTTAATTTAAATAGTAACTGTTCACTCCCCACATAGAGTTATTCCTAATTTATACTAATACTTCTTATCGTATTGCCTTTGGAGAAATACCGTTATTTTAGGGTTTGGGATCCCTAAAGAAATTTTGAAGTTAATTCTCTAGGTTCATTGTAACTGAAAAAGGTACAGGGAACAGCATAGATGCTTAATACATTTGTAGAGATATCTAAGCCATATTTCTCAAGACTATCTGACAGATATAAGAAAAGGAAAAAATAAGTAATTTCTTTTTTTTTTCAAGATTTTTAAAAAAATGTCAAGTTTATTTAGAAAGGGAGAGCGCACACATGTGGGAAGGGTGGAGTGAGAGGGAGAGAGAGAGAATCCCAAGCAGACCTCACACTGTCAACGCAGAGCCCCATGCAGGACTTGAGCCCACGAACCATGAGATTATGACCTGAGCTGAAATCAAGAATGAGACACTTAACCAATTAAGCCACTCAGGCACTCTAAAATAAGTAATTTCTTATATACCATATTAAATTATCATTCTTAGGAATAACCTGTCCTATAAACATTTTCATGTTACCACATGACCTTAAATTGATGTTAACTATTTCAAAGAAGATAATAATTACAGAAAAGAGAATATCTACTTTCAGAGATTATCTGCAAAATTGGTCAGAACCTGTGATGTAATAAGGAATCAACTCTCCAAATGCTTCTTATCATCCCTGGTTTCCCATGCTACTCCTCTGATCAAGAAGTGAAGTCTATTTTGCCTCCTTGAATCCGTGTAGGCTGTGTGAATTCCTTTTTCCAACAGAGTGTAGCAGAAGTAAATCTTTGCCAGTTCTGGGCCTGGCCATTGAGAAACCCGACAATTTCCAGTTTTAGTCTTGGAGACCTTGGATACTATATCAGAAATCTGACTCTTTGCCAAAGAGAGACAGAACTAACCACAGTCAGAACTCCAGAACCTTTGTGTAAAGTCATTTTGAATGTTGTGGGCCTGGTTGGGGTTCTGGGTAAGAGAAGCCCAGACATCATTACAAAGAAGAGAAGAACCACCTAGCTGAGCCCAGACAGCACAGGGAATGATGACTCATCATCATTGTTTTAACCCACTAAATTTGGGGTATAATTCTTTTTTAGCAATAGATAACTGAAACATATGAGAAACTAAGAGATAATAATTGAACCTAGAGAATTAACTTCAAAATTTCTTTAGGGATCCCAAACCCTAAAATAACGGTATTTCTCCAAAGGCAATACGATAAGAAGTATTAGTATAAATTAGGAATAACTCTATGTGGGGAGTGAACAGTTACTATTTAAATTAAAAAAGCCACTTAAATTTATTGAGAAGCAGCATCCAATTGGATGCCAAATGTTTTCAACTTTGTTTATAGGGTAAAGATCAGACCCTTCTCAATTTCGTCAGTGATTACCGAAGAGCCCTATTCCCTGTACCTCGTGTGTAACTCTTCCTCAGTTTATTTCTAATTTCTAATTCACTGCTTTTTGAAATGTAGATGAAATAATGTCATACCATATCTAGTTCTTTAATGGCTTTCCATTATCTTAAGAATAAAGTCCGGGTTCAAGACATGACTTCCCAGCTCCCTTGGGCCTGACTCTTGTTTATCCCCACCCTCAATTCATGCCATGCCTCTGCTTCAAACCTAAAATACAGTCACAGGAAGCCTCCAAGCCTTTTCATTTGCTGTTCCCTCCTCATTTTCTCCTTTAGGCCTAATTTTTATGTACTCAAGAGGAAAAAAATACCCTTTTACCTGATACTACCTTGCACTTAAGTTCTAAAACATTTACCCTACCTTTAAACTACATAGTACTCAACATATGTACTCATCATAGCATTTACCACCCTCCATTAGTGTGCTTTCTAAGTAGTGGAAGATGGCTTTTAGTTGTTTATTCCAGCACCCAGCTTAGTGCCAAGAATGCTAATAAATGCAGCGCTTATTGAATGAGTGTGTGAATAACAGAGGAAATGGATAATGCATGTGAAAGTACTTTATAAAGTTAGAAGTGCACTGAAAATATTATTCTGATGATTTATCCATAACAGATTGTAAAAGTAGTTTCTATAAAAATAGAATGAAGTCCAAAATTATTCAGTGAATGTATCTGAGGAGAGGGGGACACAATTACATATATATATATATATACACATATATATATATACACACACACACACAATAGAAGTAAGCTTGAGGGTTGCTTATAAAATTAATATAAAAATAAAATACATTTATTTTTATAAACTTGCCTATGAAATGAAAAAATAATTTTACAGAGTTGTTTAAAAATAAGTTTACTGGGGCGCCTGGGTGGCTTAGTCGGTTAAGCGTCCGACTTTCGCTTAGGTCATGATCTCGCGGTTCGTGGGTTCGAGCCCGCGTCGGGCTCTGTGCTGACTGCCAGCTCAGAGCCTGGAGCCTGTTTCAGTCTGTGACTCCCTCTCTCTCTGACCCTCCCCTGCTCACGCTGTCTCTCTCTCCTGGAAATAAATAAAACATTAAAAAAAAAATTTTTTTTTAAATAAGTTTACAGTAGGAAATAATGAAAAGAAAACTAAATTTTAGGGACTGGAAAGTAATATTTCACCTTACATTGTATTTGTCAAAAATTTTGATTATTTACAATTTGATCATGATAGTTTTAAAATGATTTAAGAAAAATGGAGGTAAAGCAAAAATAAATTAGTCATATTAAATAGAATAAGAACCATGTATTTAAATTAAGCAATGTTTCATTTAGAGATAGAATTGAATTCTTCATCAGAATGAGAAAACCTTGAAATGCAATTGTTTGTTTCTTAAACACCAGGCGTTGTACTAAATGATTTGGAGACATTCTCTAGTTTAATTCTTAGAAAAACTATCAGAGGGGAAGTAGCATCCTCTTTTTAAACATGGAAATTAAATTTGCCCATGTTGATATAGTTTAATATATGGCCAGAGCCATTGACAGATTTCCGGTTTAAACCCATGCTTTTTTGTCATCAGTAAGAATGGAAGACAGAATAATACAACATTTCCTGCATACAAAAATCTTATAGAAAATTAAAAGAAAAACTGTTATTTCTCTTCAATTCCTTTACTGATTTTATTTAATAATGTAACCCTAATCCTGTTAGCACCATGTTTTTACTTAGCTCTTAATGTCTGTCACATCAAAAGTCACATTCCTAAGAAATAACAGATAAGCCTACCATAGTCCAGGGATTACTGCTTGCTCTTAAATTGCCACACAAAAGTACCTATGTAGAGGGTGAAATAGTGTCCCCTCAAAAAAAAAAAAATTCTACCTGGAGTCTTGGAAGGTGACCTTTGGGTATCTCCTTGATGGCTCAGTCGGTGAAGAGTTTGACTACCGCTCAGGTGAAGATCTCAAGGTTCTTTAGTTTGAGTCCAGCATCAGGCTTTGTGCTGACAGCTCAGAGCCTAGAGCCTGCTTCAGATTCTGTGTCTTTCTCTCTCTGTGCCCCCCCGCCCCCCGCTCACGCTCTGCCTCTGTATCTCTCAAAAATGAATAAGCCTTAGAAGGTGACCTTATTTACAGATATAATTAAGGTAAGGATCTCAAGATGAATTCATACCGCATTATGTTTGGCCCTAAACCCAATGATGGGTATCCTTACAAGAGAGAGAAAAGGAGAAAATAGAAAGAAGGCATGTGAAAATGGAGGCATAGATTAGTTTCACTCTCACAAGCAATGTAGTGCTTGGCATTACCAGAAGCTGAAAGAGACATGGCAACATTTTTCTCAAGAACTTTCTGAGTCAGTGCAGCCCTCGTAATACCTTAATTTCAGACTTCTTGCCTTCAAAACTGAGATAATTAATCTCTGTTGTTTAAACTGTCAAATATGTGGTCATTTGTTACCGCAACAGCACTAGGAAACTAATAGAGCATGTATCCACTTTCCATTTTTGCATACCTGCCAAGGGCAGTGAAAGAAAACAAGAATTCTTTAGTTGTTTAGATGCAGTAGTTAGTGAAGGCTTTCCTGAGTGTGCGGCATTCAAGATTATACCAGGAGTACTTACCATAGGAAGAAACAGACACTAAGAAGATTAAAGGGAATAGATAACACAAAGACTAGAAAGAATTTAAGAGCACGTTGCATGATGAAAAGGAGACCAATGTGGCTAACGTGTACTAAATTCTGGAACATAGGAATCAAGTGGTTCTTGAGGAAGTAAAAAGGAGCCATATCATGTATGTTTTTTCACAGTTTATCGAGGAATTTGGATTGATTTTCCAATTCAATGGAAACTTATAAAGTGATTTCATGTTTGGGATGGAAAGGTAGAGGAAAGACAGGCAGAAGAATACATGCTCTCAATTTGTGTTTTAGGAGGTGGTATTCATAATGCCACGTGGACAACAAACTAGAAACGAAAAGGGTGGAGGGAGCAAGACCTGGAAGTAGGCTTTAGCAGCTGTCGAGGAGAGGGAGCAGTGGTTTTTCCATTAGTGGTGATGATCATCGAAACTTGTCTTTATTAACAAATTTTGTGGAAGTACTTTTCAACTTACTGATAGATATGAAGAGGGAAGGACAGTGAAACATCAAATATCTGCAATTAGATACCAGAAGACATATGAGAAGTCTAAAAATCAAGTATGTTGGAGTGGAGAGAATTAGAAAATATTCCTCAGAGGAAGAGATTCTTGTACATATGAATAATAATGACCTACTCCTAATTACTTAAAAATAATTGCATATGAAATGTTAGAAACAAGAGGCTGTGGTAAGAAGGGTAGATAAAGGATTTGGTAATAAATGCTCTTCTAACAAGACCAGTTTGCAGTTGAGCTGTTTATATCCCTTTGACTATAAAGAGCAGTAATTATATACAACACCGAAACACTAAATTATTCAATTGCCTCACATTCATTAACCTTAAATTCTTTTACTGTGTGCCTGTTTTTGGTCCATCCTCTGCATCAAGACATTTTTAGATTTGTTTTAAATTTGGCATTATTTTATTTAAAGTGAATTTGTTCAAAACTATTTCTATTTGATTCTGGAAATGTTTTCGCTTTTCTCACCACTTCTTCACAATGACCTTACAAGGGTCCTGTTAAAGTGAATTCACCCCTTTAGACAAGGTTTCTTATCAATATTTCACACTACACAGGATATTTTTCCCCAAATCATGTAGTACTTCTCTCTATAAATAGTATTCTGTGATTTTGAGTCTTAAGTTATTCTATTAAAAAAAATCACTGGCTGGAGTATATCTTTTAAGAATTACTTCATTTTTTAAAAGATACTGCATATTTTCTGCTTGTCTCAGTGACCTACTTTACTTCTTAAAGCTCTCCACTCACATTTCCCCTATCTCTTAGCTTTCTCCTATTATCTCCTTTCCTTTTAGCAAAACAACTCTAGTTGTTGTTATCTTCAATAAGGAATACAAATTTATAAATATCCATAGGTTGTTCTTTGCATATATGTGAATCATCTATTTAAATTAACAAAAGACAACTGTATGTATATGAACTGAGATGGTTGGTAAAATAAGAACATATTGTGTCAAAAAGAGAAAATATCTCCTTGACTTCTGCTATTTTTTTCCCTTCTGTCTCATTCCCAGGGCATAAAATGGTTTCTGAAGGATACCTTTCAAAATTAGTATGCTTAGTTTTGCATACCTAAATTTGAATGCCTGAATGAGGAACTTGAAAAAAATATTTTTAAAATGAGTTAGAGGAAAGACAGAGTTTCAGCAAGAATTTATTCTATCTAGGGGAACTTTCTTGAAATTTAGAGAAAGATTGCCTAAAGCATATAAAAAAGGACAAGTCATAAGACTTATTTTCTGGAAACAGAAGTTTCGACTAGTAATGGAACTGAGGCCTTATATAAATTAATGAATGATACTTTGTGTATCCTGTAGGTAGTGTACAGGATAATACTGCAAAACGTGGGTGCTTTTAGAAGCATCTTTATTGTTTTCAGGGCAGGGAGGACTGTTTGCCAGTGTCAGTGGACATGTTACATAGTGCATACAAATCTTGATAGTTCTCATTAATTTACTCCCCAATCCCAGAATGTCTTTCAAATCTTTTCTACCTTAATAATGGGCAATACTATTCTTAGAGTTGCACAAGTCAAACTACAAATTCATGAAATTTGAGATTAGATTAAAAATTCAAAATTAATTAGTGTTTCAAAGTTATATATTGTGTGGTTGTAAATATATCTGTAATGTACATTATTGTATTTAATGTGATGATTTCATCTATATTCCTAAAAGTCAGTGTATGTGTATATATACATGTATACATATGTACATATATGCATATATATAGGCATTAATCTCAATAATAAAATACAAGAAAACTTCCAACTTTGTATATGTATACATATGTACATATATGCATATATATAGGCATTAATCTCAATAATAAAATACAAGAAAACTTCCAACTTTAAAAGAAAGTCAGAAAAAATGGTGGCATTCTCAGTTTCTTGGTCCTCCTCCAAGATTTTTTAAGAGAAAATAAACACTTGGGGCACCTGGGTGGCTCAGTCAGTTAAGCATCCAACTTCAGCTCAGGTCAGGATCTCACATGATCTCACAGTTTGTGACTTGGAGCCCTCCATCAGGCTTTCTGCTGTCAGCATAGAGCCAGCCAACTTGGATCCTCTGTCCCTCTCTCTCTCTGTCCCTACCCTGTTTCTCACTCTCTCTTAAAAATAAATATTTAATTTATTTTAAAAAGAGATTATAAATACTCAGTAAAAATCAGTAAGATAAAATATAAAAGCACTCAATAAAATTTATAGTATGGATTAAATGTGGCTGCTTGAAATGAATAAATGAATGAATAAATGAATCAAATTACATATGACACTGATTCTCACTAAGAATGCAACAAATGTCAGAAATGTAAAATGATAGTCAAAGTTAATATTTTCAGTAAAGCATACTAAGTTTGACTATAAATATGTATAACAGAACTGCTGGTAATATAATGTGGAACACTTCTAAGTCATTTCCAGCATCTACAACAAAAAACTAAGATTTGTAATAAAGCAGGAGTTATAAAGTTGGCTCTACAGCTAGTTTCTTTAAGTTTATTATTAATAAACATAAGCAAATATGAATATTGTTTAAACAATCTTCTGGAAATGAAAAATGTGTGTCTATGTGCATATATGTGTGTGTGTAAATGCATGGAAAAATTGTTTCAGTGGATGTGTACTGAAAAAAAAAAAAGTCAAAAGTCTGTGAAGTTGTTTTATGTTTTCATCAGTACCAAAAGAAAATTATTAGGTCATTTCATGTTTTGTTTTGTTATTTATATTTTAAAATTATTTATTTTTGAGAAAGAGAGAGAGTGCGAACAAGGGAGGGGCAGAGAAAGAGGGAGACACGGAATCCAAAGCAGGCTCCAGGCTCTGAGCTGTGAGCACAGAGCCAGATGGGGGACTTGAACTTGTGAACCAGGAGATCTAAACTGAACTAAAGTCAGATGCTTAACTGACTAGGCCACCCAGGTGCCCGTCATGTCACGTGTTTTATAACTAGAAGTTATTAAATAGCAAATGTAATTTTTAAAAATAATGTCTAATTCAAATCATGCTTGAACATATGTAATAAGCAGTTTCTTTGCATAACATTCCTCAAAAATTCCGTGAGATTGATGTTTTGTCCTTGTTTCCAGATGCAGAAAGAGATGCATTGATCAAATAAGTAAGTGGTAGAAGTAGACGTTAAATACAGACATGTCTAGACTATGGGTTCTCATTATGGTAGCCAGTAGCCATTTGTCTTTATTCACAGCTTGACATATGGTTAGTGTAAAGAGGAAATGAATGCTTAGTTGTATTTAATTTGGATCAGTCAATTTAGGTTTAAAAAAACAAGGAAGTGCAAATAATTTTCCATTAAGCACAACTTTGTTGTATTGGTAGGACTATATTTAACTTTAGGTATTGATTACTTAATATATTATTTTCTTTTTGAAGTTTGCACTTAAGTGCCTGAGTAGTTTCTAGTATTTCACAAACTCATGATTGATCTATCTAGTGAGTATCAATGGGTGGACAGTTTGATTGATATTTTAAGCACCAACATAACATTTTAATGTACATATTTGAATAGTTTTTCAGACAGCATAAATTATAGGTATGCCTATACTTTAAGTGATAATTAAATTAAAATCCTTATTAATTAAATCTGATATAATTAATTTACTTCTCTAGTTAAAAAATAAGCATGGGCAAGTTTTAAAATTTAAAACAATGAACTACTACTTATATAGAATTAAGTGGAAACGCAAAAGATAGTACTGCAAACAGAATAGGTAAAAAATAAGTACATAAATACACAGAAGAGTTGTGAGAATGTCAGAAAACGTAGCAAATTTCTCAGTGCCTGGCCATGGCAATTTTTGGCCATAGAGCAAAATGAAAAAGCTTACCCTCTTGACAAATAGATAATAAAATGGATTATATTAAGAGACAATGCATTATATAATTGAAATTTGCTAAGAGAGTAGCTCTTAATTATAGAGAATAGATCTTAATCACATAAATAAAATATGGTATCATAAGTGAGGCAATGGGGGCGCCTGGGTGGCTTAGTTGGTTAGGCGTCCGACTTTCGCTTAGGTCATGATCTCACGATTCGTGGGTTCAAGCCCCGCGTCGGGCTCTGTGCTGACTGCCAGCTCAGAGCCTGGAGTCTCTTTCAGAGTCTGTGTCTCCCTCTCTCTCTGACCCTCCCCTGCTCACGCTGTCTCTCTTTCTCTCCTAGAAATAAATAAAAATATTAAAAAAAAAAATAAGTGAGGCAATGGATATTTTAATTGCTTGATTGTGGTTGTCATGTCACAATGAATAGGTATATCAAGATATCATATGTCTTAAATATGTACACTTTTTATTTGTCATTTATAAGCCAATAAAGGTGGAAAAATATTGACAATATATATGATGGTAAAGTGGATTTTATTGAGACACATTTTAGCAAATGTGTGGTGATTTTGATTAACAATTTACTCTCAGTAGTCCAAAAAAAAAAAATCTATGAATGTAGTCATCTAAAATCAGAATTAAATATTAATAATTTTCCATAATTTTTAACAGGATCTGAACTTATAAGTTTGGCCAGCTATGATTCTTGGAATGGTATGTTAATTCAGATGTTACATTGCATTTTTACTTCTCACCTTAACTAAAGATTACATTTCCTTAATTAAGAAAACACTGGTCATGGATTTGTGCCTTGGTTCTCAGAGGTAGTCATTAGATCCCAAGTGGATTTCAAATCCTTCATCTGTAAAATACTCAAGATTCTCTAGAGACATTTCCAAAGTTGTAGGAAAGTTAAATGGGCGGTTTAATTGTCTAGTAAAAGAAGAATTAAGTATAACTTTTCTCTGGAGTGCTTGAAAACCTCCTAGATTTCTGAAGAGGAGATGAGTTCAGGGAGGTTGTGGGCACAGATCAGATAACACAGAAGATTTCCTCTGGGAGTGTGAGGCAGCTAAAGCCCAGCTCATATAGGACTGTAATCTAGAAGAGGGTTAGAAGGAGATAACAACAAATGGGTATCTAGCCATTGACAGTATCCAAATGAAAGAAAGCAGTTAGCCATCTTTCTAGGCTCTGGTTCTGAACAGCTGTTTCCCATAATGTGTAGTGATCGATGTAAAAAATGATATGCTCTAAATATAAATGTTTATATATTTGAAAAGAACTGAAAGCTTTTAGCCCCATATTCTATATTCTGTAGTAGACGAAGACTCAGATTTTATTTTAAATTGGGAAAAAATAAGAAAAGATACATCCTACTTATACATGAAAAGAATATTCAAACTTAAGGTTCGGAAATCAAACAGGTTTATCTTCAAAATGGGCTTGCTGAGATATATAGCCAACCACTCTTTGTATGGGAAATTACGTTCCAAAGTCCAGGCCAAAGATACAAAGGGGATGTATGTGCAAACTGTCAATAAAGAATTTTACTACAAGTGTTATAGGTGTGCCTAAACTTTATTCCTAGGGATCAATTCTTTGTTGATATTGCTTTTAACAATTTTGCTGTAAATTCTGAATGTTTTATTTTCATAATATATATAACATTTCTAAAGAAGGGTCTCTGGGAACTTCAGAATCATGTAAGAAGTGGTGAGATGGAGCAGAGAGAGCTATAGTTATAGAGGCAGTCTCATATGAATCCTAAGAGTATTAGTTCTGAACTCAGACCAAAGTTTTTACATTCCATTTCCCTTTGAGCTATATGACTGAGCTCATCCCTTAGTCGCTATAATTCCATATTTTCTCAAATGTAAAAATGATGGCTTAATAATAGTATTTATTTCATAATGACTTGCAGATAAATTCGGATACATCAAAAAATTTTCACAGTGCCTGCCCACATTCATTTATTTTGGCTATGACCACCATGGAATACTGTGTATATTTTGTGCTTGAAGTGATAGATCAGTAAACACTGGGATACGTGTAAAATTGACTACCTTATAAACATTTATTACCTAAATATCGAAGTACTGATATGTGACTTCAGTCCCAATAAAATTCCCTTGTATAACCAGAAATGTGATGCTTGATGGACTCACAGAAACTAAAACATGGATAATAAAATAATAAAGGTATTTCAATATTACTTCACTGAAAATAATCTACATTTTAAAAGTTGTGACTGAGTAGTTTTAATTAAAGATGGGTATTTGTGGAATTTCTAAATTTCTTATATTTTGTTAGATGGCAGCTTCGACTAAAGATTATATGACAGTAACTGAAAAACTCCATCTGCTGGCTTTGGATTTCAGTGAAAATTGTGATTATGTCCTTTTCTGATTTGATTCTCCTTCCCCTTCAGTTACTATGCATATAATTGCTTCTCCATTCATTAAAAATTTTCTACTATGGGGCGCCTGGGTGTCTTAGTCGGTTAAGCGTCCGACTTTCGCTTAGGTCATGATCTCGTGGTTTGTGGGTTCGAGCCCCGCTTCGGGCTCTGTGCTGACTGCCAGCTCAGAGCCTGGAGCCTGTTTCAGTCTGTGACTCCCTCTCTCTCTGACCCTCCCCTGCTCACACTCTCTCTCTCTCTCTCCTGGAAATAAATAAAACATTAAAAAAAAAATTTTCTACTATGTTACAGGTTTGTATTTCAAGTCAGTACTCATTTATTAATAAATAAAATAACAGAAAAGGCATGTATCTAAAAAAATAAAATATTTATTTTAATAAATAAAATAAACCTATATTTTAAACATTTAACATTTTTGTAACTAAGCAATAAAGCAGGCAAATTAATTATATCGTTGAAGAAGACCTTATGATTTCTAATACTAATTTTCTTATAATGTTCACTACCGCATTTATGTTGAAATAATTCAGCTATTCTTATGATAGAAATAAAAATACTTTGCTATACTGTATCATCTGGTAATTCTAATTTTAATTTTTTAAAGAACCTCTATACTATCTTCCATAGTGCCTGCTACCCAAAGAAAATGAAGACACTAATTCAAAAACACTGACCCCTGTGCTTATTGCAGAATTATTTACTATAGCTAATATATGGAAACAACCCAAATGCCCATTCATAAATGAATGGATAAAGAATATAGTACATATGTAGTGGAATATTATTCAGCAGTTAAAAAGAATGAGATCTTGCCATTTGCAACACAATGGACGGACCTACAGGGTATAATGCTAAGTGAAATAAGTCAAAGAGAGACAAATACCATATGATTTCATTTATATTCAGAATTTAAGAAACACACAAAAATTAATAAAGAAAAAAAGAAACAAACAGACTCTTAAATACAGAGAACAAAATGATGGGTGCCAGAGGGAGGGTGGGTGGCTGAGTGAAATTTATAAAGAGGATTAAGAGTACACTTATCATGATGAGTACTGAATTATATATAAGTTAAATTTTTTTTTTAATATTTTTATTATTTCTAGGAGAGAGAGGGGGGCAGCATGAGCAGGGGAAGGTCAGAGAGAGAGGGAGACACAGACTCTGAAACAGGCTCCAGGCTCTGAGCTGACTGTCAGCACAGAGCCCAACGCGGGGCCCGAACCCACGAACTGCGAGATCATGACCTAAGCGAAAGTCAGACGCTTAACCGACTAAGCCACCCAGGCGCCCCATAAGTTAAGTTTTTATTTAAATTCTAGTTAGTTAACATACTGTGTAATATTAGTTTCAGGTGTACAATACAGTGATTCAGCACTTCCATAAGTCACCTGGTACACATCACAACATAGAATTACTGAATCATTATATTGTACATTTGAAACTAATATAACATAGGTTTATTATACTTCAATTAAAAATAAATAAAAATAACAAAAAGAAAATATTGCTATGAAAAATCACTTTATTGAAATTCCTCGTTTTCAACAAGTTGTCATAAAAAGTAGATAAAACAGCCTGTTTTTCTTCTATCATATTATTAAAAATAATTCAAAACTAATGTACTTTTTGCACAATAGGTCATTTAAATTTGTATGTGTGAAATTATAATTTCAAGCAACTGGGCACTTATGACATTTATAAGAACTGCATCCATTTATAAGCTATGAAGCATAACTTAAATAGAAATCATACTGGCAGAAAAGATATTACTATTTCATTAATAGCAGCAAATGTAGTCCTCATACAAGCTAATCACAAAGCTTGATTGACCAATTTAAGCACTACTCAGTGTTATTTATAATTTTACATACATATGTGAATTAAACATTAGACTGATCTTAAAGAAAAATTTAGATTTTAATAAGTATATCCATAAGTTTGATTGGCCACAGTCTGTATAAATAAGTTCGCCAGAAAAATCTGTATCTCTCTAAAGCATTCAGGAAAATGGCATTTCCAGCTAAAAACTGAAAATAATGCTTGTGAAGTTAGACTAGAGTTAAGCATAGAAATCTAGCTGGTAGACTATTTTGATTCAAAAACAATTATTGAAAAAGAACTATAGGCTAGCAACTCTACTAGGTTTGGAACATACAAAGATAAATAAAGCCCAGTTCACAATCTTGACATCCTTATAGATCAGAAGGGAAAATATGATTTGATAAAGGTAGTAAAGAAGTAGTTATTGAGTTATATAGGGCACAGAGAAGAGGCTAAGCGTAAAATTGAAAATATTTCCCATTTGGTAACCTCCATGAAGAAAAGTAAGTATATTATGTTTGATCTTTAAATAATACTTTCTAGTGTACTTTTTAGTAATAAAAAATTGTGTAAAATTGACACAGTTTCCCCTGTAGTTATGAAGCCCATCCCTGGTGCTATGTGTAGTAGACTACTACAGTGTGAAATAATTTAATGAAAACTATTCATGACAAACTGTGTAGGTAGACAAAGCAGATATCTCTCTTTACTCAATATTTTTACCATTTCACTTTCTAAATGCGGTGGGAGTTACCTCTTCTGTACTCTTGACATTTGTTTCCTTGTGGTGTCCTTTTTTTACTAGTAGAGTAGTATACCTTCCTCTCTCAATGCTTTGCTGTCTAGTTCCTAAGAGAGGAAGTGACAACCTGATTGGTGTGTTTAGAAAGAGAAACTGGATATACGCAATAGCTCATGCTCCACTCCATCTTCCTCTTGGGATTTAGTTCTCTTCCTGACTGCCCACAAATTTTAAATATTTTAATGTTTTTATTTATTTCTAGGAGAAAGAGAGAGAGACAGTGTGAGCAGAGGAGGGTCAGAGAGAGAGGGAGTCACAGACTGAAACAGGCTCCAGGCTCTGAGCTGGCAGTCAGCACAGAGCCCGACGCGGGGCTCGAACCCACGAAACGTGAGATCATGACCTAAGCGAAAGTCGGACGCTTAACCGACTAAGCCACCCAGGCGCCCCAAATTTTAAATATTTTAAATGCAGCATTTGCTTCTATGAGCCAGGAAGCCTGAAGTTTTAATGATGTTAACTTGGGATTCTGACACTAAGGAGATACAGGTGTTCAGTCTTCTTCCTTGAAAATACTCCTCTACCCAATCGGTATTGACTTATGTCCCTCATCTTCCTGGCAGAGATTTTATCTCTTGTGTTTACTTTTTTAAAACTGGTTGTTATATTTATTAATTCCTTAAGTATTCTAAGGAGTTAATTGATTGAGAGTATAACAATTTGTTTTGCATATTTGGACCACATATTTAAAGAGATGAGTAATTTTATTAAATATTTAAAGTAATATTTTAATTAACAATTAATTGCATATGAAAATGCACAAACATGTTTAAAAGTATTGGAAAACATGTATGATGTCTTTTTTTTTTAATCATTGGAGGGTGGGAGGACCATATTCAGTCAGAAGACTCAGAACATAAAGAAGTTGGTTCAATATGCCTGTGTCTAAAGCATGTGCTACCACTTCCCATCTCCATGAAAATGCAAACGTTCCTTGTAATTATGATTTCCCACCTGGGAACTGTGGCTATTAATACAACTATGATCACTCTGATGATTAAATAACGTTTTAGTGTTGATCAGGTGAGATAATATAAGCACAAGATTTAAAGCCTTGACACTGTAATATATTTTAATGTTAAATATCAGAATTTATTGTGTACATTAATCAAATAAAATAGATAATCTGCATCAAGTTGGTTTTTCTTTTTTTTTAAGTTCTTTTTTAAATTCCAATTAGTTAACACTCAATGTAATATTAGTTTTAGGAGTATAATATATTGATTCAACATTTCCATGCAACACCTGGTGTTCATCACAAGTGCACTCCTTAATCCCCATCACCTACTTCACCTATCCCCCTCGCTTACCTCCCCTATGTTAACCATCATTTTGTTCTCTATAATTAAGAGTCTGTTTCTTCCGGGGCGATGGGTGGCTTAGTCGGTTAAGCGGCCGACTTTCGCTTAGGTCATGATCTCGCGGTTCGTGGGTTCGAGCCCCGCGTCGGCTCCGTGCTGACTGCCAGCTCAGAGCCTGGAGCCTGTTTCAGTCTGTGACTCCTCTCTCTCTGACCCTCCCCTGCTCACGCTGTCTCTCTCTCTGTCTCCTAGAAATAAGTAAATAAAAAAAAAAAAAAAAAAAGACTCTGTTTCTTGGTATGCCTCTCTTCTTTATTTTTACCCTTGCTCCACTGTTTTGTTTCTTAAATTCCACATATGAGTAAAATCATATAGTATTTGTCTTTCTCTGACATTTTTCCTTAGCATAATATTCTCTAGCTTCATCTATGTCATTGAACATAGCATAATTTCATTCTTTTTATTGGCTGAGTAATATTCCATTAGATGTTATATCTGTTTACATCTTCTTTATTTATCAGTTGATGGACACTTGGGCTGTTCCCATAGCTTGGCTATTGTAGAAAATGCTGCTATGAACATAGGGGTGCATGTATCCCTTCCAATTAATATTTTTGTATTCTTTGGATTAAAAAAATCCAGCAGTGCAATTGCTGGAATTCAATTTTTACTTTTTTGAGGAACATCCATACTGTTTTCCAGAATGGCTACACAAGTTTACATTCTCACCAACAGTACAAGAGGGTTCCTTTTTCTCCACATCTTTGCCAAAACTAGTTTTATGGGTTTTCATTTCAGTCTTTCTGACAGGTGTGAGGTGGTATCTTATTGTAGTTTTGACTTGTTCCTTGATGATGAACAATGTTGAGTATCTATGCACATGTCTGTTAGCCATCTGGATGTCTTATTTGGAAAAAATGTCTATTCATGTCCTCTGTCCATTTTGAACTGGATCATTTGTTTTTTTGGGTGTTGAGTTTTATAAATTCTTGGTATATTTTGGATACCAACCCTTTATCAGTTATGTCATGAAATATGTCCAAATATCTTTTCCATTCCATAAGTTGTCTTTTGGTGATTGTTTCCTACACTGTGCAGAAGTTTTTACTTGGGTGAAGTCCCAATAGCATTCCAACAAGTGCCCCCCTTAATGCCTATCAACCATTTTCCCCTCTTCCCTACACCCCATCAACCCTCAGATTGTTCTCTGTATTTAAGTGTCTCATATGGTTTGCCTCCCGCCCTCTCTGTTTGTATGACCATGAAGAAAAATATAAACTATAATGTAACCATGTACATAGTGGGAACCAATGCATCATGTTATAGTGAGGGAAATACATTTATATGTCTGACCTGGAAATTTTTAAGGGAAAAAAAAAAACTATAGACAAATTTTCAAAGCATAATCTTATTTAGTATATAAATCTAATAGTATTTACAAATAAATACTATTAACAATAAAAATGGTAAAAAGGGAGAGATTTTGCAGTGTGGATGCACCTATCATATGCAAGAAGCAGTGTGAAATGAGAAACCACTGGGCTGATTGCAGGTTGTGGCAGGATCTTTATGTGAAGTTTGTGGTGAAAACCTGGTAAAAGTGAGTCCATATGTGCTCAAATTTTTCATACTTTCTAGATTCCAAAATGTGAAAGAAATAATAATATTTACTCTGAAAATTTTTAAACGGTGAAAACTTGTAATATGGATAAATATAAAAATAAGCAATAAAAATTAGTGGAATATTTAAAAACAGAAGAATGTCATAAACCAACAGTCAATGGTGCGTGCCATTTTTGGTAATGGGAAGAAATAAAATCCCCTACTAAACATGCCATACTAGGCAGTCTCCCATCTTTTTTTTTTTTTTTTAAGTTTTATTTATTTTAGGAGAGAGAGAGAGAGAGACAGCGTGAGCAGGAGAGGGTCTGAGAGAGAGGGAGACACAGACTCCGAAACAGCCTCCAGGCTCTGAGCTGGCAGTCAGCACAGAGCCCGACGCGGGGCTCGAACCCACGAACTGCGCGAGATCATGACCTAAGCGAAAGTCGACGCTTAACCCACTAAGCCACCCAGGCGCCCCCCGGGTCTCCTATCTTAGCAGACTTCCAGTAAAGAATGGTCATTAACAACAGCAACAACAGCAAAAGATGGAGGTAGTGATTCCTAGAATATAAATAAATTACTTTAGAAAATGACTTTTAACCTCACAGCAAGTACTTCCTAGTTTGTCAGAGCCTTACAGATGGAAGGGAGGATTTCTTCTTATTTCAAGGAACCCACTGCCATAATTTCCAATGTGCTTGGCTAGGAAATATAATTCTTAAAATAGTGTCTCCAGCACCACACATCACATTCATTCCTCTCCCTACATAATTATGTCACTATGAAAGGACTTCACTTTAGGTGGATGTTTTTCAGATGATGTATATATGGCTTGAAGGAAGGACTCATTTACCAGATTTCTGTAGGATATGGATACTGGGTGACCTTAAATATGTCCCATTATTTGAGGAATGCCAACTTCCAGAGGCTCTACTGGCCAAAATACATGCAGCTTCTTGGGGCAAGTATGCTTCAATTGCATCTGCAAAGTGATTTCTATGTGATTATACCTGTCAAAAGTAAGTATACAAAAAGTGCAGGTGCAGTGGAGAAGATCCATCCCATTTTGCTTTCTGATTCTAACTTACCAGTAGAAGGACCCACATTAATGGAATCTAAACTGTTTTATGGCTCTAATGCACAACATATCTGTCTACATAGATGTAACATTTTTGATTCATGAGACAGTAATTCTGTTCAGTTTATATTCATGGGGGAAACGAATTAAACTTTTATTTTATTCCTAGTAGCAAAGTATAGGAATAAATATAACTGCAGTACTCATGCAAAAATTACCCACACCACTCAAGTTCCCTTTAGTGAAAGCCTTTAAGAACCTAACAGAAAGGTGTATTATTATTATTACTTTTCTCCCAACAAATCATGCTATTACAAAATAGTATCCTTAGAAAATCCAGTTTCTTTTCTAATCACAAAAGATTATTCTTTCAAGGTTTTCCAATTAAAGTTGGAATTTACATGTAACAATGTTTCCTGAATTCTGATTGACATTAAAAATATGTATGAAACCATAAAAGACTCTTAAATACAGAAAACAAACTGAAGGTGTTGAGTGGAAGAATGGGCTAAATGGGCATTAAAGAGGACAATTGTTGGGCTTAGCACCAAGTACTATTTATAAGTAATAAATCGCTAAATTCTATTCCTGAAATCATTATTATACTATATGTTAACTAAGTTGGATTTAAACAAAATATGTATGAATATTGTAGTATCAGTATCAACTATTTTCATTTTAAGATATAATGTTAATAGTATTGACAATCAATATGTGTTCAATTTCTTATATCCTTGATCCTATTCACTGGTTATAACAATCTCCTATTACAGATACTGTTCCATTTCACTCTTACCAATCTGAAAATCACAGTTTACAGAAGTTTTACAGTTTGTAAAAGGAGTCACAGTCAGTAGATGGTGTATCAAAAATTGGAACCAGATATGCCTAAATTTTAGGTCTGATTTTTTTTTTTTACCATTAAGTCACATTGAGTCTTGTAAAGTTAATCAATAAATTGTGACTCCATAGAGTCTTGGTCACAATTACTGCTTTTGAGGTTTACAGTCAAATTACACAATATAATTGTTAGATGTAATAACACACCAAAAGCTCCTTTTATTGCTTATCAATTATTCTTGTGTATCTTTGAAGATTTTTGGTACAAGTCTTTAATAGGTAAGGATTTTCCAAGTATTTTTTCTCAGTCCATGGCTCATTTTTTAAATTCTTTTAGGAGTATCTGTCAAGAGTATATTAGTTTTTGGTGACTACATAATTGATGATTGAATACATCAGAAATGAATTTTCTTCCAGTTTTGGAGACCAGAACTTTTACTGGATGGGACAAAGGTGTTAGTCAACTCCCTTTAGAATACTCCCTTAAGAACTTCTAGGGGAAAATGTTCTTTTAGCTTCTAAGTTCTGGTGTGTGGTGTGATCTGATTGCTCCATCACTACTTCTTTCTTTACTTTCATCTTTTCTTGTGTATAATCTCCCTCTGACTCTTTCTTCCAAACATTGGATTTAGGGACCATCTAGATGATCTAAGATAAAGTCCTCATGTCAAGATCTTAATCAGATCTACAATGACCCTTTTTCTTCTAAGATCACATTTACAGATTCCAAGGATCAGGGTCTGATATGCTTGTATGGGTATTATTCAGCCTGCTATACAGAGCAGAAGTGTTTAATTGAATAATGTCCTATATAGCAACACATTTCTTTCATGGATCATGCTTTTGATATTATATCAAGACACTCAACATCAAACTTAAGATGACACAGATTGACTATGTATTCTTCTAGAAGTTTTATGGTTTTGCATTTAACATTTGTTGAGATCTAAGGTTCATTTTGAGTTAATTTTTAAAAATCACTTCATTGAGATATGTTGACATGCCACAAACTGTATATATTTAATATGTACAACCTGGTAAGTTTGGAGATATGAACACAAACCATCATCAAAATCCTTGCCAAAAACATATCCATCACCATCAAAAATTTCCTCCCTCTCCCAATATTTGATGGGAAATTATTTGATGGTAATGAGGATAAATATCCTTAACATAAGAACCACCCTCTTATCAAACTTTTAAGCATATAAATACAGTATTGTTAACTATAGGTTCATGCTGTACAGTGAGTCCTAGGATTTATTCATCTGGTATAACTGAAACTTTATATCTTCTAACTAATACATTTTCATTTTCCTCTTCCACTTAGCCACTGGCAAAGACCTTCTACTCTCTACTTCTACGATTTAACTATTTCAAGTTCCTCAGATAAGTGAGATCATACAATATTTGTCTTTCTCTGTCTGGCTTATTTCACTAAACATATTATACTCTGGGTTCATCCTGGTTGTCACAAATAGCAGGATTTCCTTCCTTTTTAAAGATGAATAGTGTGTGTGTGTGTGTGTGTGTGTGTATGTGTGTGTGTGTAGTTAAGTTTTTAATTTAAATACCAGTTAACATACAGTGTAATATTAGTTTCATGTGTACAATATAGTGATTCAGCACTTCCATACAATACGCTGTGCTCCTTTATATATCAGATTTTCTTTATCCATTTATCCATCAATGGACATTTAGATTGCTCCCATCTCTTGGTTATTGTGAATAATGCTGCAATGAACATGGGTGTACAAGTACGTACATGAGTGAACAGCATCTATTTTGAATAAAACTTAGTATATAATGTACGATAATGAAAATAAGCAGTCCCATCCCTTACCCCCTTAATAATTTAAAATACAAGTTTTTTTCTTCTTATTGGCTCAGATCAAAATTGAAAACAGTGGTAATTTATATGCATATTTGCATATATTCCTTGACTTCAGAATTGGTTTTTGAGAAAACTAAATATTTGAGTGTCTGTGTTTACACATCTGACAAAATCTGTTTGCTGATTTACAAGCTTTACAATATAGAAATAAAGCTATACTTTTTATAACCTCTTCTAAACATAATCTGCTCTATCTTTTTTGTTGTTCTTATTAAGTTTTTAATTTTAATACCAATATAGTTAACATGCAGTGTTATATTAGTTTCAGGTGTACAATATAGTGATTCAACAATTCTATAGGTTACTCGGTGCTCATCATAATAAGTGCACTCTTAATTACCATCATCTGTTTTGCCCAGACCCCCACCATCTCCCCTGTGGTAAACCTCTGTTTGTTCTCTATAGTTAAGAGTCTGTTTGGGGGCGCCTGGATGGCTCAGTCGGTTAAGCATCTGACTTCGGCTCAGGTCATGATCTCACGGTTTGTGGTCTCTAGCCCTGTGTCAGGCTCTGTGCTGACAGCCAGCTCAGAGCCTGGAGCCTGCTTCAGATTCTGTATCTCCCTCTCTCTCTGACTGTCCCCTGCTCACACTGTCTCTCTCTGAATCTCAAAAATAAAAAAATAAAAAATAAAGAAGTGTCTGCTTTTTGGTCTCTTTTTTTTCCTTTGCTCGTTTGTTTTGTTTCCTAAGTTCCACATATGTGTGAAATCATGGTATTTGTCCTTCTCTGACTGACTTATTTCACTTAGCTTTTATATTCTCTAGGTCTATCCATGTTGTTGCAAATGGCAACACATAATCTACTATATCTTAATAGCTATTGTATCTTGGGATGATGTGTTAACCATGAAAAATTATGCTTACACAATGATACCAGGAAGAACCAGAGTTATGTAAATCATTGGTGTAAAAGCAAAGAAGCTCTCTTTTCTCTACAGTATTTAAATATACAACAAAACCTTATTTATTGAAATTAGGTTATTCCCTTGAAGGTAAGTTTTTAAAAATAGCTTTCCAAATATGTTGAAAGGAGATCTTCCTAAGGCTGAAGCTAAAATATTCAAGATCAATGTGTGATTGACTCATTTAAATCAGATTAACAATTCAGTTTCAGGAAAAAAATGAGTCTACTTAGTGTTTCCCTAAATTTAATGAATGCTTGCTAATTAGACAATAATAATTATTATAAAGTAAATTGCACTGTGAAATCAACACATATTCCTGTTTAGAAACGTCATTTGTGTTTTCTTTACTAGCTATTATTATCTCATTCATCACCAGTTTTGATATATTTTTTTGCAAATATTTAAGGTTTTCATGAAAATTTTGAGCTAATGGAGATTGTAAAATGAATCCCTACCTATCATGACTTTTCCACATTTACTTAATCTTCTAATAATTTTATTATTTATGTTACAAATTTCTTCATTTACATTCCCTCTAAGCCTAGACATTGCTTTACAAAGTTGCACACATGAATTTACCTATTATGACTTAAAACAGAATTATAATTACTCCAAGATTTTGAACCTCTCTTACTGAATTAAAATCTGAACTCTTTCCTATGGTCTGAACAGGCCATAATCTAGTTCTTACTTACCTTTGTAACTTCATTTTACATCAAGCACCCCTTTGTTTTCTATATTTCTTACGGTTGACTCTTAGTTCTCAAGTGAACCAAGGTCTTCTCATGTTTGGCCTTACACTTGTTATTTCCTATGTCTGGAACACTGTTTGCCTGGCCATTTCATAATTGTCTTCCTTTCACAATTCAAGCCTCAACCCAAAACATATCTTCATAAAATAGCCTTCCCTGGCCACCATCTCTAAAATGGTCTTTACCTTCTCACTATGTGTTCTATCACAGTTCCCTTTTATATTTTTCATGGTAATTGCAATCTAAATTATTTCATTTACCCAGTTACATATTTACTGTCAATATCCACTAGTTAAATGGAACATTACTGGGGTGATTTCTTGTTACAACCTGCTGATGTAATATTGCCTGGAAATATTAGGTTGTACATAGATATTTGTTGGGGAAAAATGACATTATTAATTATACTTCCTATGTGTCCTCTTTGGGATACAAGTCAAATAGAGATTGTCCTTTCTCAAATAATTTTGCCACCCAATAGCAAAACTTGGCTAATTGCCAGACTTCCAAACTTCTAAGGCAACAATTCCCTCTTGACTAATATCAACTTCATTCTACCCAGCTGTTACAATAGAAACTTCTCTTTTGGTTAATTCACCTTTGAGGTCAACCTCAGGAGAAATGTCTCTAGTCCAAAAAAAAGATTTCTGTTTACAAGAATAGAAAACATTTGCTAGATCTCGTCTTAAATAAGCTTGGATATCTAGGCTCACTACTGGCCTTTAAACCCAAAGTTTCACATTTATCAACATTGACTGGCATTATAACATAAATATCTGTGTGTCTGGATGTTTTCTAAATACCAGCAGTTTCCTTTGCAGTACATTTCCTAGCAGAAAGTAGTGAAAGTGGATAAATATGTCCCTTAATATTAATATCTTGATACATCACTTTTCTTTATATATCATAATATTTATCTGCCTACAGGGTAAAATTTAAAACACAATCTGAATTTTCAACATTTCAATTTTTTCATTTTATTTTGGATCATTTTTATTATTTTTAAAATTTTTTACTATTGAGGTATAGTCAACATGTAATTTTGAGTTAGTTTCAGGTGTACACCATCATGATTCAACAATTTTATCCCTTATGCATCACTCACCACAATAAGTGTAGTTACCATCTGTCACCATACAATGTTATTATAAGTCTGAGGAGGGGTAATCTTGGCAAAGGAAATGGTGACCTCACCACACATAGTCAATACTTTTAGCCTTTAAAACTGTATTATTAAGATCTGATTTCATGTTCTAATATCAGTTGATATTTACTTTAATGTTTTAAAATTTCTGTCAATGTACATGTTATCTAGGTAGCACCTAGTCCTACTTTGATTCTACTTTAATCTTTATTTAGCTGAGGTGTTCTTCAATGAAGGTAACATTTGCTGAGGAAATGAACAGTGAGATTGCTGGAATTGGTGGAGCACTATAGGAATCATGTATAGCGAATCACCAAGGAAGTATGGGTAGTTTTGCTGCCCTCTCATTTAATCCACTGGGGCAGACACATCCATTAAAGTATAATTTAATGGAAAATGTATAACAAAAATCATTCGTGCATAAAACTTAATCAGCTCAATGGTAGCAAATGAGGCAAACAAAAGAAGAAATTAATCATTTTAATTCTTCGGGCCAGTATTAGTGTTTTTATTATAGTTAAATCTCTATGCATTCATCACCATGTTTTACATAAGAATAATGATTCAGTTAGAAATAATTCTACTCTTATTTTAGTTACTTAGTGAATAGAAGTCCCAGAGAATCTGTATGCTAGTAATAATAAAGATCAGACTAGAGTTTTGAAAAGAGTGAAATGAATTTGGGGATCCAAATTCTTGGATGAATTCTTGTTATCTATATTTACCTTACATCTGTTTTAGTTCTCTTGAGAAAGAGAAGTTTCTCTGTGATAAACATAAAAATGGATTGTTGACAAGAGGGAAAAGACATTCTTAACTCAGAGAAAAGTCTTCTCAAATATAGAATAGTATAACAAACTAGAGTGGCAAGTATTTGAATATGACTGAAATATAAGCTTTGTGACTCACTTTCAGGCTTTGTGATTCTGCAAGGCCAAGTATAATTTTTTCCTGTATTTGGAAGGCAAATATATTCTCACATAAGTGAATGGGCTTGCAAGGTATTTTGCAATTTTAAAATTCTATGAATCACTATTACAATATTATTTTGCATATATTCACAGTTGCCCACAAATCGACAGTTAATATCCTTTGTTCTCTTAATACCCAAGTAGTTACCATATTAATTTGTTAACTTTTTGCCTCTTTGGCCATGTGTAGCTTAGAAACGTGAGGCTTCAGGGAATGAATCTGAGGATTACTCTGTTAATATCTGGGATCCCAATTTCTTAATACTTGACATGGGAGTCTGGGTTGGAAGATCTGTTTATCATTTTGCTAAATTTTAAATTTTTCATGAATGCTTTAAACTCTAATTTTGATGCAAATGAAACAGGCACATAGCCAGCAGAGGGAGTCCTGACCTTATTCCCCAAATCATAGAACCTCTTTTGGCACTCGGTTGCAAGAAATCTGGCTGATTTTTTTAATATGATCTTAAAAGTATGGGGAAAGTATATGCTCAGTTTTTAAAGAGTAAAAAATATAGAGGTGTAATATGCTGTAAAATTTCTCTAATGATACAACCGAGTTTTTTAACTGTGTAAAATTAGCATTTTCATTTGATCTTCATCAGGATTAGCCTCTAGTCCCAACAGCCACTGTGAAGCAGAATTAAATCCTCTAATCTTTCAATAACAGTGAAGGAAAAGATTTTGGCTGGAATTAAACACACACAGATGGTATTCCTATATTCTGTGCCTCTTGCAGAACACCTGCTACAAATCTCTACTCAAAACCATTAAGGAAACACACACATATATACGTGTGTGTGTACATTTATATACATATATGTATATATATATATGTTGGTTTTTATTTATTCAAAAATAATTTTCCTAATGATTTATTATGAACTAAAATACTTTGTGATGTTATCTTTTAATTTATGGATGGCATACAACTTTCTCATTTTGGAGCCTAGTTTAATCTATTGATACTATATACATACCTTCCTCAAATATTTTTCAATTTCAAATATAAATTTAAAGTTGATTAAACATGTACATGTGCTAATGCACATGGTCTAATGCTTTCAGTCTCTGCATATGTATATATTAATTGACAAAATATAAATTTTAATTAACTTCAGTATTACTTTAAAATATCATCAACATTTTTTTTCTTATTTTAAATCTTCCTTTAATGTTAAGAACATCATAAAACTTGTACTTCCCTTAAATTCCCACCCTTAATTCAGTTATTCACTTTTACTGAATGTTAACATGGAGTGAGGTTCACACCTTTGAATTATTCCATTGGCATTCAACTTTTCTTTTAGAATCTAAATCTTGAAGGAAATATAAAATAGTAATCTTAATATATTTAATGCTAATTTACTCACCAGAGGTGAAAAAAAACCCATCTAGTTAGGTGAAAAAGTGAAAGGATAATGAAATAAAAAAATACTATATTTAATAGGTAATGGGCCAGTTAAAAATCAGAGAAGTCAGACAGAATAGGTAGTGAAGGATGCAAGTTCAAATGTCTCTGTATCTCGGTGTTTCCTAAGTACCAGTCTTATCTCTAGGGAAAGCATTTGGGAGGCAGGAGGTAGAAATAGTGTTGTGTGAGTAGTAAATGAAAATAATTAAGATTTTTAAAACAAGCAAGGTATATATGGCAATATATTCTTTGTATAGATAGACTTATTTAAAATCTTATTTATGTTGCTACATATAACTTGCCTGTTCATAAGCTATTTATCAGACAATTTTTTCAAATTTATGTTGTTTATGCAAATATACTACATATGAGTGTGTTTATATATGCATTACTCTTCTGTGTTATATACTGTTTACTGCTTACATAATTACTTTTTATCTGAATATAAATATGGATACATGTTGATATTGATATGGACATTTACAGAGAAAAAAAAATCTTTGAGATAATATGTTGCTGTCAGTTGGTCAACAAATATAAATATATATATTAAACATCAACTATGTGCTAGTAGGGGCGCCTGGGTGGCTTAGTCGTTTAAGCGTCCGACTTTCGCTTAGGTCATGATCTCGCGGTTCGTGGGTTCGAGCCCCGCGTCGGGCTCTCTGCTGACTGCCAGTTCAGAGCCTGGAGCCTGTTTCAGAGTCTGTGACTCCCTCTCTCTTTCTGACCCTCCCCTGCTCACGCTCTCTCTCTCTCTCTCCTAGAAATAAATAAAAACATTAAAATAAATAAATAAAAATAAAATAAAGCAAAACATTATTAAAAAAAAAAACTATGTGCTAGTAGTTGTCAAGTATATATTCACAATTTGGAAAGTTAACATTAAACTTATAGTCTTATGTAAGCCATTCTTATCATCTTACATGGAAGTTGTCTGTCTCCTTGTGCCCATCATAGAAGGAAGCAGGCAAGGCTCAAAGGCAGCCAGTAGAAAACATTCCAAGGCAGACTAAAACCCAAACACGTCCTCACACATATAGACCCACACGTACACAGGAAAAAAAGAAGCTATCAATAAATACAAAGAGTAGCAGAAGAAACAAACCTCCTTATCTCTAAAGCCAATAGAAACCATTAAAAAACAAAAACAAAACAAACAAACAAAAAAACAAAAGAGGAAAAACTGTTCTTGGACTAAACTAAATAGTATATTTAGCAATTAGTATTAATGAGACAAATTAAAAAATCTGCCAACATGATATAATAATGTCTTATATAATAATAGAATATTATTAAAATGGCTTACATAAGAATTAGAAGAACTTGGAAATGAAACAAGGGCAAGCCACATTTAATCATAACTAAGGTAAGGGTCTTCATGAATTACTTAGGTTAAGGAAACTTAAGATTGGTAGAGTCACATATAATTAACTTTATTTTAATACAAAACATTTTTCCAAAATTTAGGGGTAAGGCAAAAGATGGTTGTATGCTCTTTTAATGCCATACTGGAACATTATCAAAGATGCATGCCCAAAGATTATCTATCTGTGTAAATGTAACTTTTATTGATTCAATTAGCAAACAGAAAATATAGTCTATGAAATCATCTGTTAAATTGTTGGTTTTTTCTGAATAAGAAACATTTATTTTCTGTCTAGCAGAAAAGATACTCTCAAAAGTGATAGTTTCTTGTGGGATATTATTAGCCAGTTCTATATCCAATCTTGCAATCTTATTTCAACATTTTTTCTTCAGTAACCATAAATTTTCAGCACTTCAAATGGTTTCTGAACCACCTTAACCATGTGATTGTTTCCTCATTAAAAGATAAAATTTTGACATGTGTATATTCTATATTTCAGTGTGTGTGTTGGCGTTTAACTTTTCAAAAATTATACTTCCATTATTTAGTAAGTTATGTATAGTGGGCTTTATTTAAGTTAGGGTGTCCAGTTATGTTTATCTGATCATTTGGTTGTCTTCATACAGCCAAACTTCAAAGATCCATAGATGTGCTTCTTATATTTGCCTTGACTACAGTCCTATATTGATTTAGGTGCAATTATTTTTACCATGATGAGAAGACATGTATGTAACACCTCATTAAGAATGTTATTTTGTTGGGTAGGTTGTAAATCTTACTTTTGTTTTAACATGTTCTTAATTATTTGGTTATTGGAGGTATTGTAACCTCATGTTAAAGTAAAAATGAATAAGATTTTGTAATTTATTGTATTGTACATATAATTATATAAGCTTATTTGAAAGTACTTTAAAATCAACATAATTTTAAAATATAAATAAGACATTTCGTGTAGTGATACATATTTTATTTAAGACTAACTCAATACCGTCTTTTTAGAAGATGATTCGATGCCTTTCATTATTATGGACATTTACAATTAAGTACATTTGAACAAAGAAGATGAAATTTATTTTTTAAAGGCAGGATATGAATGTCAATAAGTAGCTTCCCATAGTATTATAAAAACACTTTCAAATAGCCTTTGAGACATACAGTTTACTGGTAAAAATTTCTAATGCATAAATAAAATATTTTCTTTAATGTTAACTATTGACACTTAATATTTGAATATATTTTTCTTAGTGTAAGGGGAGTATTTGAAAACAAATGTATGTTGGGGTGCCTGGGTGGCCCAGACTGAATCTAACTCATGATTTCTTCTCCGGTCATGATCTCACTGTTCCTGATATCTAGCTCTACATTTGGATCTGTGCTGACAGTCTGGAACCTGCTTGGGATTCTCTCTCTCTCTCTGTTTCTCTCTCTCTCTCTCTATCTGTATCTCTCTCTGCCCTCCCCCACTTTCCCTCTCTCTAAACGAATAAACTTTCAAAGTAAATATGTGCTTTAAAATTACTTTCTTAGTTATTAATATTTTCATGACAGTGATATTCATAGCTAATAAATATATTTTGTTTCAAATTTACCACATTGAATATTCAACAAATGGGGGAAGTACAGTGTCTTTAATGGTAAGTGGCAAATTCTGCCTTCCCATGATATTATATTTGGCTTTGCTATATTAAATCAATTAATATATAAGAAAAAACATTTTGAAACAATCATTGATATCAATTTAAAGATATCTGCATTAAATGAAAGTCTACCTTCATTAACTTTGTATGTTTTTTAAAATACAGGAAAGAATAAATTATCTCAGTATATATACAAATAAGACATTATTTCCACCTATGAAATATCTGAAAAACTGATTTATTTATTTCTTACTGCTTTTTAGGCAATGTTGATAAATCAAAAGTAAAATTAGAAAACAAACATTGTAATTTGAACTGAAAGTTTTTGTGTGATTTTGCCTTATGTTCAGGTGTCAGAAACTGAATTTTTAGTTCATTTGGACTACATTTTTATTTCAAATAAATTTTTCTACTTTAATTTCTGTTATACAATTTTTATAAAACATGCAAAATATGTATTTTTACAAAGGAGAGGAACTCTGTTATTTGGAAAAGCACCAGACTTGGAGTGCAATCACTTACATATCAGCCGAAATCTGCTAACTAGCTGTGAGATCTATGCTGGGATTCAGTCTCTGTATACATGCAATAAAACTTTCAACACAAAATTATTATGGCAAATTGTTTTGAGTAATGATTTATCCACCAAAAGTTATTTGTTCAGTACTTTCAAAGGCTTTCTTAGTTGAAAAAATTCCAAAACAGGTATTTTGTAAAGAATAAACATGAGGAGCATGCGTGAAACCAAAATGTGCATGCTTTTGTGAAAGATTTCCTAAAACACTTTATCTTTAAAATGATCATCTAAATTGCAATTTAAACAAATAAATTACTCAGGGAATAAAACAAACAAATAAGCAAATAGGCGTGATACAAAACATGCCTCTAAATAACATAGAATTCTATGCTTTTCTGCCTCCTCTAGAATATCCAGTATGGAAATGATTATAGTCATAGTCACAGTCATAGTAATAATTAGTTGTGTGAAAATTGGTGTTCTCTGCTAAAGGCATAAAGCTTACATAGGCATTTATTCTTGAAATCACCAGTTTGCTAAGCACAATTAGCCTTTTAAAAACTTCCAACTATGGTGTAATGTGAAGGTCCCAATTTATGAGTAGAGAGATCAATCTCAATTTTCATCCAGGCATTTAAAATATATGTTTTTAGTGCCTCCTCTGTGTCAATCCTGTGTCCAGATCTAACTCTACAATAGTGAACCAAACTGGCATATTTTACCTTTGCTTGGAGCTATACTGTAGTTGAGGAAGCAGATGTTAAATAAATACATATCTAAATACATATTGTAATGTTGTATGAATGAAAGTATAGTGTTTAATCCTGAGAGTTAAAGGGTGGATAATACTTTTAGAGTTAATGGATAAGAAAAAAAAAAAAAAAAAGTACCAGAATAAGAAAAGTCAACTATGCATGAAACCTAAAGAGCCTTGCTTACAGAGGAAACTCATATGGGAATATCCAGGGGCAAGAAAGTTTGGTGCTTTAAAGCTATGGTTCCCAACCAGGGGAAATATTGCCCTCTGGGGCACATTTGGTTAACAAATGGCAGGAGACATTTTGTGTGTGCGTGCACACGTGCGTGTGTGTGTTAGTGATGCTGTTGTGTTGTAGATAGAGGCTAGTAATGCTATTAAAATCCCCGAGTGAACAAGACAACCGCTCATAAGGGGCCAAGCTTGAGAAATCCTGCTTTAAAAGAATCGAAAGAAGTGAAGTATGCCCCAAGTTGCAATGTAAAAAGATAAAAGGAATTTGTATTCCATTCTCTAAAGAACTATGTATTATCATTAGGTTTTAAGAAAGATAATAATATTTCATGTACATTTAAAAATCATTCTGAGCCAATGAAAAGGGGCCATTTTTTCCTACACAAGGAACATATAAGTATAATCATTAGAAGAAGAAGTAAATTATAATGAACATGAATCCATTCAGGTAAACAAACCAAGCTAATATTTTCTTTTGCCTAGGATGGAAAAAATATCAACCTGCTATTCCTCTTGGTAATAAAAGATTTTCTGAGAATTAGGAGTGTGCACACACATACACACACACACATTCTGAGTGTTTTGTGGATACAAGAATAGAGTTAGATCAAAGCAAATGCAAGAATGCCAGTAAGAAAGCTATTACAATACTCAAGATGAAATATAAATGATACAAGTTTGGTCTAGGTTAAAGGCAATAAAAATGGAGTGAACTGGTTGTGTTTAAACAGTGAAGGTAACGTACGAGTAGGTGATAGATTAGATGTGTAGCATAAGGAAGAAAACCAGACTAGGAATACTGTCCCAAGTATTTAGCGTCAGCTCCTAAATAGATAAGGTTCCAGAAATCAAGATGGAAAGGATGTGGTTATGAAAGAACTTTGCAGTAATTCCGTATCTTCAAATGTTCCACTTCCTCTGTAATTGAATAACATTTTAATTTAACTTAGAATCATTCTAATAATATAACCTTTGTGTATTTTATTCTATTGAACAAAGATTAGATTTATCTCATAGCTATAAAACAGAAAACAATGACTTTATACTTTAGTGGCCCTATACATGTAGAAAAATTTGTCCATCAATGGAAAATTATGCATTATTTGTACACTATGGTACATTCTTCCATTTTATCTGACTATGAGAAGCCTGAAATTAAGTCCTCCATTAGAAACAACGTCAGGCTGCACATAGTCCCAGTTCCAGGAAAAGCCTCAGCTGAAGCCACCTTCGGGACCGCCCTCAGATCTGCCAATCAAAAGAAATGTGTAACATTCCTGTAGTCTTGGAGACGAGTCAGGGCTGGTAACTGCAGGTAGTTACTTTGTACAAAATAGCCAATCATTCACCACTTGCATAAGCCCCACATAGATCCTCTGAGCCCACCTCATAATTGGTCATTTTCAAAAGATTCTCAAAGGTCATGATTGGGTCCTGCCAAAAGTAATGGATGCCTCGCAGATACTGAATGGTCAAAACTGTTACTACGGGTACTGTACAATTATGATTGGTGTTTATGTAATGATGCAAAACGTACAACGTGTGCACGGTAACACCCCCGCCCTTACCCCATAAAAACCCTGCTCGCCACTGTTCGGGGCTCCACTTTGCTTCCACTGCGCCAGGAGATGGGTGAGCCCCTGCTCAATCTTGTAATAAAGATGCTTTCGTACTTGCATGGGTGCCAGCTCCTTGGAAGTCTCTGGGGACTCGCGATTCGGACATAACAACTACTATTCTATGGAAAGTATTTTTCAACTCTACAAATTGTAGAAAACTAACAGCAATGCAAATTCAGCCCTTTCTAGTACATGTTCCATGGACTTTCCACTTTTCTCTTTATTTGCATATTCCATATTCATTTCAATATTCTTGATCTACAAGTGTATGTATTCTTTTTTTTTTTTAATTTTTTAATGTTTTATTTATTTTTAGGAGAGAGAGAGAGACAGCGTGAGCAGGGGAGGGTCAGAGAGAGAGGGAGTTACAGGCTGAAACAGGCTCCAGGCTCTGAGCTGGCAGTCAGCACATAGCCCGATGCGGGGCTCGAACCCACGAACCACGAGATCATGACCCAAGCGAAAGTCGGACGCTTAACTGACTAAGCCACCCAGGCGCCCCTACAAGTGTATGTATTCTTTGAGGGACTCTCTTTTTTTAATTTTTTAACATTTATTTATTATTAAGAAGCAAGGATAGACAGAGCATGAACAGGGGAGGGGCAGAGAGAGAGGAAGACACAGAATCTGAAGCAGGCTCCAGTCTCTGGGCTGTCAGCACAGAGCCCATTGTGGGGCTCAAACCCACAAACTGGGAGATCATGACCTGAGCTGAAGTCAGATGCTTAACTGACTGAGCCACCCAGGCACCCCTGAAGGCTTCTCTTTTTAATCAGTTATAGTATGTACTTGGTTCCCTCATTGATTAATTAGTAAAAAAAATATATATCTTTAACATGTATTCATTTTGGTATTTCTATGAAAGTTGTCATTTCACCTTTTTTTGAAAGGTATATTTTCATGGGTTTATTTTACTGCACTTTAATTTACCAAACATGTATTTTGCCAGTTCAGTTCTAGTTATCGCATTCTTAACTTTCTCAAACTAGATCATCGCTGAATCTATCTCTGAAATATATTTTCCTAAATGTATTGGAGTATTTACATATAAAAATGCTTGTATGTTTTCTCTCCTTCTTAACTTAGGAGGAGGAGAAATCATTAGAAAAAGGGGTACCACTGTAAATGCCTTTTACTGAACAGATCTTAATCTAAGCCTAATGTTCCTACAACTTGCTGATGAAGAATAACCTGCCAGTTTCCAACTGGCAATGAAAACCAACTACTATTTGCTAACACATCCAATTTCAAAACCAAAGTGCATGAACAGTAACCTTCCAAAAGATTTTGAAATTACTTGTGTAATATGTGAGTCAAACAAATTTATATTTGGAGCAATTACTTTTAACTTATAAATAAGTCACCAAATAAAAGTTCCATCTTGCCAAAGGAATGCTTTATATTTTCATGTTGCCTTTGATGTGTGCTGCTCAGAGACAAAATGCTTTGGAAAATATGTGATGTAGCAAGAAAACAGTGTCTTGAAGTCCTGCAATCTGAAGTCAAATAAATAAGCCAAAAAGGAAAAAGAAAAAAAGGCAAATCTCAGAAGATTACTTCTCCCTTCTTCCCTCAGGCCTTTTCCAGGCAGTCAGCTCTTTCAGCTAGAAATAGATCCAAATTTTGTCTCCATAGATAAATGCCAAGCTTGCACAATGTTTCTTGACTTCAGAAATAGATGTTTCTCTTCAATAAGTTGTCAAATTATTTTAGGAGATTTTCTCCTTATTTGGTACAACTGGTATGAATTTATCACTACAGGTAAACTAAAATGTTTTTCTAGATACTTGTGGAAAGAGAAATACAATTAAATAGTTGTCATAGAATAATCAAGCTGTAACTGCAAAAAATCCATTTATACAACATATTTAGGAATTACAGAGCATTGTATAAAATAAAATATTAAGATATATAAAAGTTTATGAGAATAAAAAACATTCAAGGAGCAGAGACAGATCTAGGCTTTTAAATCTTCAAGTTTATTCTTTTGGGGGAAATTCACTTTAAGAGAAAAAAATTATAAAAAAGAAAATTACTAAAGTCCCTTTTGGGGTTTTGAGAGACTTGAGCAAATCCAGGGCTATGAAGCTTAAGTTTCATTAGAATACATTCATCACTATTGAAGAGGGAAAACTCTTTTTAAAGTACTGTCTAATTATTCATTTATTAAACAAATATTTAACATACTAATAATGCCCCTCACATGGTAGTTTCTGGGGAATACAATGAAGAATGAAAAAGAAAATGCATGTTCCCTTGCAGTTTATAGTCTGGCAGGCTAAAAACAACAACAACAAAACAAACAAAAACATTAATTAAATAACCAAATGGCTACGTTGTTAAAGGAAGTAAGATAAATTTGTGAAGAAGATATATCTGAAAAATTTACAAAATGTATAAGCATAAAGAAAAAGGTATCCATACTCTCACCACCAAGAGGTAACTTGTCCTACTATTTTGTAATCATCTCTCCTATTTTATTTTTGCCCATTTACAAATAGATAACTTTAGTATTCTTATAACTGTTCTTGGTATTCAGATTTATATCTCTTTATTTTATTTGCATTAGTGTAGCCAAAAAGTATTTATTAATATATTTTAAATTTCTAATATAGTTCATTGTAACAGTGTGTTTAAACATCCCTTTATTACAGGGGAATATTTGTCTTCTATTTTTGCTGTCATAAATATTAGCATAACAAGCATCTCGGACTATATAGTTGAATGATCTCTTAGACTCCTATATGTGACAATACTTTTGCAAAATATTATTATATTTTTAGATAGGTATATATGGCTAAGTTACTCCCAAGAAATATTTTACTAATTTAAACTTACAGGAATGTTGAATTAAGACCATTTCAATTTCACACAGCCCTCATTAGCATTGATTGTTAGGGTTTACAAGAAATCATAACTTGATAGTCAAAATATTATTAAAGTTTTGCTTTACCTAACATTTATTTAATTCATGTTAATGATCAATCATTTTTTTTATTGTTAGCTTGTATTTCTTCAATGACTTGTTCACTTGACTCCTTCATCTTTTTTGGGCGGGGTGTTAGTGTTTTCCATTATTGTTTTTATGGTATTTTTTGTGTGAAAAAAATATTTTCTCCTTAACATTAGTGCCACATGCTGAAGTGTAGACAATTTAGGACTATCAGAGTCAGACAGTTATAATAAAGGGGAAATTCCTATGCATCTATATTACAGTTCTCATAAACCTAGTGATTCTATTCAGCAAACTTATTAGGGACACTAACACAAGAATAAAACAATTGCTAAACCTTATATTTTCACAAAGGATGTGATATTGATATGAGTTTTTGAGAGCAAATAAGTATGAGTTACGATAAGAACAATGAACAGACACTTTGCAGAGATGGAACAGCATGTAGATAGGTACGGAGGGACAAAAGTGAGGATACAAATACTAAGAAATTACAATAACTGCACATTGACAAAGAATAGATAATTTAGGAAAATTGATGCAGGGGTCAGTCGAATGACAAAAGTTTCTAAGCAAAGTAATCATCTGTCCAAATTTGTGCTATGGATTAAATTTCAAGGATCTAAGGAGAGGTTTTACAAGAAAAGTGAAGGAAATAGTTATATTACTAAAATGGTCCATACTTCATCTCTGAGGAGTGATTGACACAAGACCCCGATAGAAGTAGAGATGAAGGGCAGCCGATTTGAAGGAGAAAACTGAGGAACCTGGGTGAGTGGAATGAGGCAAAGAGAAGGTACCTGACCTTTAGAGATGGGAGCGTAATTCAACAGGATGAGGGTTCTGATAAAAACATATTTGAAGAGACACAATGAGTTTCATATTGATCATATTAATTTTCAGGTGCCTGTAAATCATAGGTAATAATGTCCTGTAAGTAGTAATTTGGGGAAAATTGGCACTTAGTAATGACTTTTGAATTATTAATTATATTTGAGAAAGTTTCCAGAAATTTAAATCAGGTGAACTAGATTGGAGATTCCTCACAGGCTGATTTGTCCTGTCTTATATTGTTAATAAGTCTGGGCTCTATCTCCCTCTCCCACTTTTAGCTGTCTCTCCTTTCATTCAACTGCTCATGGTGTCTTACTGGCTGGGCTGCCAAACCTCCCTAATTGGTCACTGAGGTTTCAGCTTCGCCTCCTTTCTAACCATTCTGCACTGTTGTCAAAGAGATTTTTCTAAGGGATACAATTAAGATTCACCACCATACTGTTTCTTATAGCCTTTAGAAAACTATTGGGAATACAAATATTTATGGGATGTGTTTCCTCTTACTTCTCAACACATATTCCTTATCCTAAACTCCCGCCAAACTTAGAAATATGTCCTGATATGTATCCAGTATCCATTATTGTAAACTAAAATATTAATTTATGGGCATATTCTATTTTAATGGCTTTTCTTTTCTCTTCTGCCAGACTGTTATATTCTATAGAAACTATTTTTACTTACCCTGGTACTTAAGTATCCCTAGCACTTAACTCTGTGATTAATGTTTGCACGGTGCTCAAAATATGCTTAATAAATGAATTCTGCTTCCTCTGAGGGAACACTGTTATTTATTTATGAAGAAGATTTTGGAAAGGAATCTGTGAATACAGTTTATCAGTCAGTATCCAGTTAGGAACAAACACAAAAACCACACTAGGTATTTCCACAGAAGGAACAAACAGAGCATTACTTAAACAGATGCGTAAGGCAGATAAAATGAAACACTGAATTGTCAGACAGGAAATAATTGCATCTCCCACCCATTCTGCTGGAGAAACAAAGAGAAGGATTTGGGTCTGTTAGAGCCCAGGGGCTCATTGAAGGGCTCCCAAAGATCTTGGAATCAGAGGTCTGTGGAGGAGGCATCACTCAGCTGGTTCTGGCACATCTAAGAAGGCAAAATGAGGTTGTTTTGGGAAGTGCTGCGTTGGAAGATTTGAGTGAATGGCAACTCCTGAAGAGAAAGTCCATACTGGAGCTTCACTGAGCAATAAAACACAAGGATGCAGCAAGTAGCCTCTCCTCTTCTCTGCCTTTCCATCTGCTCTCTAGTACCCTTATCTGTGGAACCTCATTGAAAGCCAGCTAACAGGGGCGCCTGGGTGGCTTAGTTGGTTAAGCGTCCGACTTTCGCTTAGGTCATGATCTCGCGGTTAGTGGGTTCCAGCCCCGCATCGGGCTCTGTGCTGACTGCCAGCTTAGAGCCTGGAGCCTGTTTCAGTCTGTGACTCCCTCTCTCTCTGACCCTCCCCTGCTCACGCTGTCTCTCTCTCTCTCTCCTAGAAATAAATAAAACATCAAAAAAAAAAATTACTTGAAAGCCAGCTAACAATGGATAAATTGAGTGTGTATAATCCCAGCCCAAGCATCCAACACAGAGTCTATATTTTGTTATACTCAAAGCAGATGGATACATTTGGAGTTTAGAGAATAGCCTAATAATCAGCATATGCATAAACCAGCATGGCCTTAAAATTTTATTTTAGAATCCTAATAAGTGGTGGTGGGGGGGGAAGAAAACCATATCCATTCAGAGAATAAATAGGAAAAGATGACTTACCAAAATGTCCTAAAACACTTAGGACAGATCTTGTGTATGCCTAGCTGTAATGATGTATTAAAAAAAAATAAGCTTATTGAATTCACGGATGCCCCTTGGACGATGTACCAGGTTAGAGGCCTGGTCAGAAGGACACTATTGAGAAGAGGTACTCAGTTAACTTTGTGCTGGCTTCACACCATGGCTTTATAACACTTTTTGGTCTTTACTTTCCTTGGGGGGACAACAGTGTTAAACATGAATCTGCACCTCAGAGAATATGCCAGGGCTGGGGATAAAATTTGTGGACTCTAACATTTACTTGCAACCATGAGTGAGAAAATAAAATCTCCCAAGGGAACTGTGTCGAAGAAGATAAAGTACCCAAGACCGTACTTAAGAAACAATAATAAAGTTTATGGCGGGGATGCGGAGAGCAAAGAAGGGACTAGAAAACACTAGAAGATGTAGTTTAGGAAAGATGGGTATTGCTATCATATTGCTGTTTTAATTTGCATTTTTATTAAAATCCAGTTGGATGTTTTCTCATACTTAGTGATAATTTGTTCTTTCATTGTATGAAGTTTGTTTATTTCTATTAAGTTTTGTTTTGGAGCTTTTATGATTTTCTTTTAGACATTTCTATGAACCTTTAAATATACAGTTAAATTGTCAGTAGGAAATATTTGAAGACACCATTCTAACTATTCCTCTGAAACAGTATTGAATTTTAGTAGCAGTTTAAGAAATGTTGAGTCAAGAGTACAAAATGTTTTAGAACACCACCAAAATATGAATATGCAGTTGAATATTGCCAATATTCGCCTCTCTTCTTCCCTCTCCTGCTTTTTTTTTTTTAAATAGGCAGATTCCACGTATAGTTGTTAAAGGTGAGGAGCAGATGTCTCTAAAGCAGAGTTCCTGGATTTCAATCTTGTTTTGAGCACAGACTCATGACTGAACTGTGTACCTTCTCTGTGATTCTTTTTCAATTCTATAAAATGAGAATAAAAGTAATTGTGATTATCTATCACTAGTAAAGTGATTGTAAATATGAATTGAATTGATACATGAATATGATTTAAAACACTACATGCACATAAGAAAATACCTAATAACAGCTTTTACATTTATTCATCTCTGTCCTCATTTTGACTAGCATAATTTAGCATATACTATTAAGATCTCTCTCTCTTTTCTTTCTAGCAAATGCTGTTAACATCTCTCTCTGTGTCTCTCTCAATGTGTGTATATATGTATAAAAACCTGTATTTCATAAATAAGTAAACTCAGGTCTAAATTATTTTACTATTATGAACACAGTAATACTTCCATATTACTTCCCCCACTTTATTCATGCCTTTAATAATCAACAAATAAAGGTAACTTATCATGTTTCAAAGATGACATGAGGAATTAAAGCAAAAAAGATAAACAATGAATTTCATGCCTTCAAGTTAATCACGGTCAATTTAAGAGTTTCCAAGACTAACAGCATAACTATAACCACAAGAGTATTAGACATAATGCATGTAGAGCAGGGGAAGGAGTATTTTCAATCTCCTTGAATACTGTTAAGGAAGATGAAGAAGACCCCACAATATGAATGTAATTGAAAGGGGAAACCGAGCAGAGGAGCAATAGCCCAGAGAAGACATCTGAGATCATAGCATATTCATAAGGCCAGTAGCTCTGCTGGGCTAGATGACCTGCTATTTGCAGGAAAGTCAAAGATGAGCCCAGGTAGCCCAGTAGGGAATAGATTCATTCTTTCACTGTTTTCATACATTAATTAATCCATGTTTGATTATATACTAGACCAAAACTATATAATTAATACAGAGATGAAATACAGGATTTTAAGCAGGCGACACCCCATAATCAGATGTATATGTTATGTTCAGGATTGAGATGAGGCCAGAGGCAAATAGAATTCTTCTTGTGGACAGTGATACCAGTATGAAGCAAAAGTGGCACTGAAATATAGTGGAGATAAAGAATGTTAATGAATTGTAAGTGGAGAATGAGGGAAAGAAACCAGGCTTCCAGTTTGGATGAATGAATGACTGAATTGTGGTACCATCACTGAGAAAACCATTTTGAACAGAAGATGATTATTTTGCTTGTGTACCTCCCAACCGTCTACTTGGCTTGTTATTCCCTTGAATTATAATTATCTTGTGCCTTTCTGAACCTTTTAACAGGGTCTGAATAGGAAACAGGAATCCTTAATTTTTTTTTTTTGGTAATTTTTAATTCACAGCACTTAAATCAGTGTCTAACACATAGTAGGTACACATGCATGGTTGCTGTATTGACCTGAATATGTGTACTATAGCCTTTGAAATAGACTACCAAACTAACAAAATTATCATCAAGGAAAAATTCAATCCGAAGAGAAACTTTTACATGATTATGGCTGCTAAACTTCTGAATTTACCAGCATGCATTCCTTTCAGAAAAGGAATCTTCAGCTCTCTGAATTACTCTTTTCACAACTTTAGCTTCATTGACTTCTATTTCAGAGTTATTTTTAGCACACAGGTATCAGCTACTGAGACATATTTGGTAATCAAATAAGATACCTGTTTATCATGAGCTCTAAAGCACTATGGGAATAATTACAGCTGAGTGGATGATACTGAAAGTTTTCTTTGAGTGACAGCTGCCTGTGAGGACATACTCATTCCTCTTTCTAATTTCTTTTTCTTCCTCTGCCTCATTATTGGGTTATATATATATATGTATACACATACATACATACATATATTGGGTAATATATATATTGGGTAATATATATATCATATATATATATATATATGAAAATAAGTCAATGTATAAAATGTCAACTTATCACACCAGTTGTCAACACAATAGCAAAAGTCCATTCGAATTAGTGTTAAGTTCCCATAACTCAGGATTATGAAAATTTGTCTACCTGCAGCTAATTCCTGCTGTTTACAGGCTGGAATAGACTAAGAATACAAATTGAGAACTTTGCACTTCAAATTCAGTATTTTAAGCACAAATCTTATTTTTTCCAAATAAATCTATTCCTTTAGTTCTTCCTAAATTAATAGCTACTATCTAGTCAGACTGTTAAGTTTCAAAGAGCAACAGTACACAACTCTCCACACAAAAATAAAACTGAACCCTTAGTTGACTGTCTCCATTCTGTCTATAGTACAGATATGAATAAAGTGGCTAACACGTGCTAAACACTTTTGATGTGCCACACAGTGGCCTAAGCATTCCTGTGGGTCACATAATTTTGTTTTCATCATTAAAACGTTCTTCGATGTTCTTATAAACTGATGTTATCTTCAATCTCCTCTTGTTTAAAATAAACCATAAAAAATTAAGTAGCTTGCCCAAAGATACACATGTTTCAAAGTCAGATTGCCTTAAATTTTAGCTTCCCTATATGCTAGTTCTTTGCTACTGGGTGAATTCAGCCTTGGTTTGCAATAGACTGGAGGACTCCCTGAAACACAGGATTTTTAAGGCTAACATTGATCCATATCTGGAATATTGGACCATCCATCCATATTTGAAATACAAGCATAGTAAAAGTTACCACCTTTAAGGATTTTTGAGTATTAAATGATAATCTGTAGAGTATTAGCGCAATGACTGACTCATAGTGAGTGTTCAATAGCTATTAATTCTTATCATTATTGCTGTAATTTTCACCCTTATCTTCCTTGTCCTAGACTCTCTTGCTCTATTCCATTGTGCATATTGCCACCCAAGTTATGATATAAAGCCTATATTGATAATGCCACTTGCATGCTAAAAAACAGGTCGACTCTGTATTGCCTACTTAATAAAGTATTTTGTAATATAAGATTCTTTGCAGTTCATTCTTTACACTCTTTAGCAAACTTTTTGAGGCAGTACAAGGGATAGAAACAGGGCAAGCTCTATGATCAAGTATTTCAGGCTTTGGATCCAGTTCTACAATTTAGCTTTGTAAACTTTGGAAATGTTAAACCTCTCTACATTTTCAATTTTTAATTTTTCAGTTTTTATTTTTTTTTTAGAGAGGGGGTGAGGAGAGTGGCAGAGGGAGAGACAGAATCTCAAGCTAGCTCCACCCTCAGGGCCAAGCCCAACACAGGGTTTAATCTCACAAACTTGAGATCATGACCTGAGCCAAAATTAGGAGTCAGACATTCAACCAAATGAGCCGTCCATGCATCTGGATTTTTCATTACATGAGGGGTCACAGTATTGACCCTGTATCTTTGTGCACATAAGATAAAATGATGATTATAAATTATCTTGCCAATAATTTGTCTACAGCAAAAGCTCCTTTATTTCTGTCCTCCATGTTTTTTACATCTGCCTTCCCATTCAAATCTGTCATTCTTCCACACCTATTCACCCAACACAACAATACCAACACACAAAATACATGCAGTATTTTCCTCATTCATGCTGTTTTCCTTCTGTATAATATCCCATCTCAATTTATAACTTGTAGAATGGTTATAGTTTAAGCCCCAGAAAAAAATTGTCACATCTTCTTTGGAAAATTTTCTAATTAAGTTTCAAATACTCTTACTGAACTTTCTGTTGTCTCCATTACAGAGCATTTAACATTTAATATTATTAATTTATTTAGTCAGTTACTTCCTTTGCCATGTTGTTAACTTCTAGAGACTCAGATGGCATTTTATAATTATGGAAAATAATACTCCTTTAAGGATCAGTAAAGTTAATGGATAAATGACTTGTCATACTTTCTTTTATATATAAACTTGGGTTCAACCAAGGATCTGAAACTTAAAAAGATGATCAGCCTTCTTAATTAATAAATAATTAAATGAAAGAGTGAATGATGATAGGCATTATCTTTTGGTTGTTCCTAAAGATACTTTATTTTTAAAAATATATTGCAGAACTTCTCTAGGATATATTTATAGATACTAAAGCTTGGGAATCTTGAAAGAAATCAGTCCCTATGACTACAAAATAACCTTTGTAAAAGAAGCTATATATTTGGAGAGATAAGGAAGATTCCTCATGTTGGCAACAAGACTACCTAGATTTCTCTAAAGTTGACAAGCTTTACACATTAAAGCAAACAGATTTTGAATGTATACCATATGACAGGAACAGTTCTTAAGCACTTTTCTTATATTAACTTATTTTCTTTTTTCAAAACTCGTACAAGATACACCCTACTATTATCCTCACGTTATTGATGAAGCACAGAGATTATCTTAACCAACATCAAGTCTAGGAAAGGAGGAGGACATTTAGCCTGAGATGCCACATCATTATTAACCAGAATAAGGTGCTAACTTCTAGGATAATGTGGATCACTAGATTCTGAACTATTAAAAGATAAGGGTAAATTAATTTGGGATATTATCCCTATAACAATTTATTTATTAACAATATTCAAGAAATGATTCACAGACCTATACATAATGATATTAATATTTTACATGTTTATAGAAGATTGCAGTTTGGGTAGCACTTTCATACATATATCAGATAGCCCTCACAAGAAACCTACAAGGTCACCAGCAAGGCATCAGCAACTAAGAAAGAAAATAATTTGTCTTTCATGAACTGATGATGACTTTCTATTCTTCCCAATGAACACTGAATATTCTCTTCTCTCTTTTCTTTTGCCTTCATTTTGACATGTTATCATGTATGCTATGTTTTCTAACATTGTACAATTAACTACTTTATTGTGGGAATGTATAATGCATGTACTTTATAGCTATGCTTTAAAAATGTGTATCTTAAAAAATGTACATCTTATCTTTCAGTCTAGATTGGGAACAAGACTTATGTCTTATACTTTATTTCTGTACACTGTAGAAACTGGAAAGCATATTGTACCTGATAAATACTGTTGCTAATTGAGATTTTTGTTAAGCGCTTTTTGAAAGCTTAGTAGACAGGCCTTTTGATCTCCCTTTCCATTGCACAACTTTCAAGAACCCATTAAGGCTCACAGACTTTACATTGAAAAAGGATTCACAGACATAAAAGTGACTTATTTGGCAAAAACAAAAACTTTTTAAAAATATATACTTATCTTTTATACTGACAGAGGTATTTAACTTGAAAAGGAACATGAAGCTGGAGAAATCCTTGTGAATATGTGCATGATAAGGTACCTACCATCTTCACTTCAATATACTGAGAAGAACTTGAAATGCAGTTTTCTCAAGGTTACAATGGGCAAATGATGCTACTTATAGATTACCAATTCTTGTTAAGTTATTAGGGAAGGAAAAAGAGACAGCTGCATGACACTTTCACAGTTGGTGCAATTTCATTTAGCTCCAAGGATAACAAACACAACTTGAAAGTATGAATACATTACACTAGATAACAAAAGCTGTTAGATTTATTTGTGCTAGCTTCCTACATATGGACAATGAAAAGAACTCATGGCTGAAGACTCTCTCAAGGTCAAGAAAGCTATCATTCTGTTCCTCAATCTTATTTTTTTATAAAAATCTCCCAAAATGAACATACAACTGTGGGTGGGCTTAGCCACTGCTATCTGAAGAAAGCGGATCACCCATAGCCATATTCATAGTATTATTGCAAACCATATAATCTTTTTATAAAATGCTTGTATGTTTTATAAAGAAATGTTTAGTATGAAAAAAGAGATCTTTGCAATTTTAAACTATACCTATAATATTATGGAAAATGTATTCTGGAGATGATTTTCCCTCCAGATAGCTTGCTGGCAGAAATAAATATACTCTAGCATTTTTATAAATAGATACTAAGGAATTCTAAAGTTTGTTGAATCACAAAAAATATGTCAAACATATTTGGGAAGTGCTGAGTTAAAGTTAAACAGGATTATTGTTTATAAAAATATTCAGAATCTAGTATACTAAGGTGTACTGTGAATTTTAAAAAAAATAAGGGTGCTACTGTTTTTAGTGTGTCTAAAACAGCTCTGTTCTTTGGAACTCCAATTAACACTGTTTATCCTAGAACAAAATTCAGAAAATGCTAAATTGCCCATTTAATCCATCCAGATGAGTTTATATTTCTAAAATGGAAAGGGGCTAGTGGAAAAATTTCTTTGAAATGCTAAATAATGCAGGATTTCAAGGTATCTTTCATAAAAATATTCTAATACTGTATTTTTCAACTCTATGAAATTTTTTAACTCTTTAAAAAGTGTTTTCTACATCAGTGTAGTAAAGAAATGTTGTAAGCCCAATTTTATAAAATTGTTCATTAAGCTATGATCTTAAGTGCCTTTATGCTCTTGAAGTTAACAAACATTTGTTTGCCCACCAAGTGAAAGAAATTTTGCTAGATGCTATCATTATGTAGATGGAAGGCATGAACTCTGTCTTTAGGAAATTGAGTATGTTAGAAGAAAGCAACTAAAACATAAGTAGATAGGTTAAGAGCGATTAGTTAAAATATTAGCAAGGTTCCAGGGGAACCAGAATAAAGAATTACCTGAAGAATTCTGGGAAGGTTTTGCATAAAATGTGGCTTTAAGTGTGGCCTTAAATGATGATATTGAATTGGAAGCTGAGAAAAGAAAGAGTGTGTATTACACAGAAAAAAACCCAAAGGCATGAAGATATGAAATAGCATGGTGGTATATGTCCAAGGAATGATAGAAATTACATAAGGACCATATGTATTTCCTTTGCATATATCCAGTGTAATACTGTTTCAGTGACATTTTCTGAAATGAATATGGCCTTGTAAATAACAAAATTTGACATCAAAAGCAAATATAATGAATAGTTGCTTTAGGAAGCTATCCATTTAGTTTTTACCATTCTTGTCTCTATATTCATAATGAATGACTCTAATGAAAGTGTGATGACTTATATCAATGCCTTAGAACAATTACTGCCTTATCTTAAAAATCAGAAATGAGAAAGAAATATAAAAGAAAGTATGTGATTGGTTTAACACCTATATTTATCTAGCCATGACAGACTTGCTAAAATTCTTGCATTTAACTTTCTCTACTAATGGAATCTCATGCCATCATTATCAGTCCCTGATCATGTATTTTTATTTTGTGTTGTTTTCTTCAAAAATACCTTTAATTAGTAATGCTTTCTTTTAGTAGTGTTCCTGTACTACAAAGGTCCTTTTTTCTACTCAAAATTCTACTCAGATTCAGTGGTAACTGGATCCTGGAAAAGGAAGCAGCTTGGATATCAGTTCCTTTCTGCCAACAATAACAATTGACTTTCTTCTTCCTAAATTGAAATCAGTGAAGAGAGGAACTCCGAATAATAATTGATGTCCACTCCACTAATCATGTCATAGTTAATTAAATAAAATATGTTTTATTTTCCTCTTTTAAACAACCCTCTAAGGGGTGAATTCAGAAGAGGATTTAATTATGCTTTAAATGCACCTCAGAGTGCTCAGACTTAGTAGTGAAAGAAGATTCCCATTGAGAATCAGAAGTGATTACTATACACAACACTGTGGAGCTCTTAGATGAACCAGAAGACTGTGTACTCTATATGTGAACTGTGGATTACATAAGTAAACTATGTGCTGGACTGTGTGTAATGTGGATATACTTAACGACTTCAGGCACAATTAGGGAGTATTTATGGCCAGTCTCAAAGTCTTAATAAAGCATTGTGTTGGATAACAAGACTATTCAGGGTATATTCAAGAGACTAAGTTACCAGTCCATTTGCATGTAGTATTGAGTTTAAAATCTTTCACAACTTTTTATTTCCATTCTAGTACACAGGAAGTTAATGTATATTCCATTTATTCAGCACATTTTCACCATTTGATCTGTAAATTGACTAGTAAATATATTCTCAAGTAGTTTTCATTTTTTCAAGTAGACTTGCAAGATTTTCAGGTGCTAAGATCTTTGTACGTCTTACAGCACATTACCTTCCTGAATATGTTAAGCAGTGGCAGATTGGTATCAAATTAGAATATTCAAAGGAATGGTCTCTCATTAAAGGAACACCACAGAAGTCTTCTGTAACTGTACCATAAATTGTCAAGTATATACAACATGAGTTCAGTTGCCTTCAGTCACATCATAGTATTTCTTTATAAGACTTATCTTATAAGATTAATTATAAGATTAATCTGATCACTATCAGATTAATTATTTCATTATTTATTGTTTATCTCTTCCATCTAAAATATAAAGTACATGAGTGGGATCTCGTCTTCTTCACTAACGTATTCCCAATACAAAAGACAGTGCCTAAAACATATAAAAGTACCCAATAAATATTAGTTGAAAGAACAAATAAATGAATATTGGAGGAAGATAATGCCTATTATAAATTTTCATAAAAATGAAAAAAATGCTGTCTAGTAAGGTAGTATCGATTTACACCTCTGCCGATTATATATTATATTACTGTATGCCTTACACCTTATCTCAATACTAGATTTTAACCAGTGTTAACCATCACTATCTATGGATCTGAGATTTCATATCTTGGTTTCCCTGAAACCCCAGGATTTTAAAATACTCTTCGGTTGGGGCGCCTGGGTGGCTTAGTCGGTTAGGCGTCCGACTTTCGCTTAGGTAATGATCTCGCGGTTCGTGGGTTCGAGCCCCGCGTCGGGCTCTGTGCTAACTGCCTGCTCAGAGCCTGGAGCCTGTTGCAGTCTGTGACTCCCTCTCTCTCTCTGACCCTCCCTTGCTCACGCTGTCTCTCTCTCTGTCTCCTAGAAATAATAAACATTTTTAAAAAAATACTCTTCGGTGTTTTCTCCTAGGAATTTCATTGTTTTATTCATTATATTTAGATTTTTAATCTATCTGGAATTTATTTTGCTTGAGGTGTGAGGTAGATAATATTAATTTCCCTCTCCCACCAAAAGGATAGGCTATGTTTCAAAGCCATTTAGTGAATACATTCTTTCTGTACTAATTTGAAATGCTACAACATGGGAATGTACTGGACTCTCTCTCTATTCTGTTTCACTGTTCTTTCCATTCTTATTGTACCAATACTACAGTTTAAGTACTGCATCTTTATAGTAGATGATCTGGTAAGTCAAGTCCCTACCTATGCTTATGTTTTCCCAATTTTCCTGTTTACATTTAAAAATTTATTCTCCCAGTTACATTTAGAATAATTGCTAGGTCAACACCTCCAAAGATCCAGGCAATATTTTGAGTGATATGGCATTAGAGTTACAGATGATTTGGGGAGAAATGGCATCTTTACAGCAATGGTTTTTCCCATTCAGGACACTATGTGTTTCTTCATTTGTTCTGGACCTACTTCACTATTCTTCTAATGTCTTTATAATTAGTATCTTTCAACATGGTAGATTTAATTTCATGCAGACCACCATCTGTCCCAGTAGTAATTATGTAGCAATAGAAATCTAATTATTTTCCAGTCATGACTCTGTACCAGGGTCAAATTTGGGTAAGTATGTTTTCTGATTCTAAAAGGATTGCATGATCTAAAACTTTAAGGAATGAAGTTTAAATGTGTTGATGGAATTGAGCATTTTTGAGGTCTGGAAGAAAGTTGATAGACAAAGAATGGGTTTGAAACTTAACTGTTTGAATGATTTCAAAACAGTTCAGTGCATATTCCTTTTCACTGCATGGAAATGACGAAGAAGGTCAATATCATTAGTAATTAGCAAAATGAAAATAAAAATACACTCATTCTTATGGCTATAATTATAAAGATACTAATTAGCATTGGTGAGAATGTGGAAAAACTAGAACTTTTATGCATTACTTGTGGGAATGTAAAATAGTATTACTCCTTTGGAAAAGTTATTTATTTATTTATTTATTTACTTTTTATTTTATTTTATTTTTATTTCTGAGAGAGAGAAACAGCATGAACAGTGGAGAGTCAGAGAGAGAGAGGGAGATACGGAATCTGAAACAGGTTCCAGGCTCTGAGCGAGCTGTCAGCACAGAGCCCGACGCGGGGCTCGAACCCACAAACCGTGACATCATGACCTGAGCCGAAGTCAGATGCTTAACTGACTTAGCCCCACTTCTTTGGAAAAGTTTAACAATTCCTCATAAAGTTCCTCATAAAGTTACTTTGTGATCCAACCATTCTACTCCTAAGTAAATATACAAGAGAAATGAAAGCATGTTTTTACAGAAAAACTTGTGTACCAATGTCATAGCAGCATTATTCCTAATATCCCCAAAGTAAAATAAATTAACTGTTCATTAGCCAATGAATAGATAAAGAAAATGTGATACAATGCAATGTTCTTTGTCACAAAAAAAGAAATAATGTATTAGTACATGATCCAACATGAATATACCTTAAAAATCTTACGCTAAGTTTAAGAAGCCAGTTACAAAAGACTATATATTTTATTACTCAATTTCTATGAAATATCCAGAACAGACAATGTATAGAGATAGAATTAGTATCTGCCTTGGGTTGGAGGAGTGTTGGAGGGAAGATTGGTGAGAATCTGCTAATAAGTGTAAGGTTTCTTGGATAGGGGACAAAGTGTTCAAAAATTTGATTTCGTAAGGTACTAAGACACATTGAATTGTACACTAATAAGGGGTGAACATTATAGTAAATGAACTGTATTTTATTTAAGCCATTTAAAAGAAAATGTAAGGATTTCATTTGTTCATAATAAGAAGTGATATATATATATATATATACCTTTCACATGCATTGTCAATTATATGGACTAGCTACAGTTATAGTTATCTCTGTACTGTAAAATACCTAACTTCTGATTGGATTCTAAGTACAACTTTTGATAATATTCCAAGAGAAAACCATAACGGAGCTTTGGCTGTGTTTAAAATGTAATTGGTATTTCTGTTTGGATCAGCCAAATTTGTATGCAATATTAACTTTGTAGATTTGAAAGTGCTCATTGATAAATAGAGTAAAAATAAAAGTTTTGCCCATTTTGAAAAATATTTTTATGTTTAGAAATGAATTTTAGGGAGTTCCTAGGTGGCTCAGTCAGTTAAGTGTCTGACTTCGGCTCAGGTCATGATCTCACGGTTTGTGGGATCGAGCCCTGTGACGGGCTCTGTGCTGAAGCTTGCTCAGAGCCTGGAGCCTGTTTCATATTCTGTATCTCCCTCCCTCTCTGACCCTCCTCAGCTCATGCTGTCTCTCTATCTCTCAGAAACAAATAAAACATTTAAAAAATTTAAAAAAAGAAATTATAGCTACAAAATTCACCTGGCTAAGAAATTATGATCCAGCCTCTTCACAATCAAGTAATTTTAAAGCTCAGGAAAATATAGGGGCACCTGGGTGGCTCAGTTGGATAAGTGTCCCACTCAGGTCATGATCTCGCATTTGTGAGTTCCAGCCCCGCATCAGGCTCTGTGCTGAAAGCTGAGTCTGGAGCCTGCTTTGGATTCTGTGTCTCCCTCTCAGTCTGCTCCTTCTCTGCAGGCACTTTGTCTCTCTCTGTCTCTCAAAAAATAAAATAAAACGTCAAAAATTTCTTTAAATAACAAAAAGAAATTGTAAAATTAACAAAAATAAATCCTGAGACTTAAGACCAACCTATTTTCCAGAATTCTAACACTCCCCTCGCTGCCACATAATGGCCAAATAATGAAAATGGGCACAAAATAAATATGCTGAACTGAAAGAAAAATATATCTCTTCCTCCATTTTTTCTTTTTTCAGCTCTCAGATTAAAAAAAAATAGAGTGACAATATAAAAATATGATGACACTCTTTACACCTTTTGGGCACTACTCTGAACCATTCAGAGTGCTACAAATAAACCTTCAATATTTCTAATGTATGCATTTGTAGACTTCAACTATGGGGGAAAATAATTAAAAAACCATGGGAAAGAGAATGGAGTGGATAGTAGTGGCACATTGCGTTCATGGCAATATTGCCTCTATAAGTTTGGCACTTAATATTGAAACAAACATGGGAATATTTCAAATTGAAGGAAACGGAGTTTTTAGAGCTTTACCATATGTTTAAACATAACAAAATCACAAATTAGAGTTTCAAAAAGATTAAAAGAGCTCCACCAAATGTATGTTTGTTGTATGCTTGTCATTTGGTTAACAGTGTCCCTATCAACTAAGTTTTTTATTTGTCCATTGGAGAGCATTTATAATCCTTAGTTAAATTTGATGGAATCTAATGTGATCCACATGACCTATCAGTTAACAGACCACGAGTCTTGATAGATTTCACGTAGTTAAAAAATAAAGAAACCAAAGCTAATGTGGGCTCTAGGAAAAGAGTAAGACTGTTGAAACTGAATGTTATCACAGATCCTGATATTTTCAGTGAGATAGAAGCTGAGGAAGAGGAATGCCTGGCTGGCTTATTTCAAAGAGCATGATAATCTCACGGGCTGTTGAGTTGGAGCCCCACGTTGGGTGTAGAGATTACTTTAATAAATGAAACTTTAAAGAATAGAAATGAAGCTGAAGAATAATGCAAGGAATATTAGCAAAGCTCTTCCTTCATTGGAGGAGAAATTGAAATAAATATCTGAAATATAAATGTTTTCATATATAAACAAATATCTGAAAATAAATATTTTCGATTTCTTGGAGCCTTGGTTCTATGAATGGTGTGATTTTTACAATATATGGTTAAAAATTTTGGTCAAGCAGATTCATTTTGTTTGAATCCTAAAGTTAGTCATCAATGCTAAAATTTATGCAAAAGGACATTTCACTTATGCTTTTAGAAAAAAAAAGATTTGCTATCAATTTACATATGTGGGTAATGGTAACCTGCCTGGATCTCACCTATCACTTTTTTAATGTTTATTTACTTATTTTGAGAGACAAAAAGAAGGGGGAAGGCAAACCCATGCAGGCTCCATGCTATCAATGCAGAGCCCCATAATGGGCTTAGTGTCACAAACTTTAAGATCATGACCTGGGGGGAAATCAAGAGTCAGAAGCTTAACTGACTGAGCCACCCAGGCACCCCTCGAATATCACTTTGTAAAGGGATTTATTGTTTATATATTTAAAGATGATATTTCAATAATAAATGAAGATAATTCACTTTTATGATTCCAATGTTCTATTAGGTCTCTTCTTAAAGAAAACATAGGAATAATTTCATGCTTGCTTTCTTTCATAATTCAAGGCAGCAGGGATAAGAATTAGTTGATACTCATTGCTTATTTATTTAGAGTATTTTAACACCTTACTGTGATGTGCCAATGAATAAAAGGTAAAAAAAAATAATAGACACCTACTGATAGTTTTTGGTTCTCAAGGGACAGTTTGCACTGCCAATGGCATGAAATATCTGTGCTTACAAAATTATAATTTCATGTTACTTTATAATTATCTACTTTTGTCAGATTCTTCCTTAATCATCTAGTTGAGTCAACACTTAGTATCATTATTCTTGTATAAAAGAGAGGCAGAAAGAGGAAATGTATATTATTTGAACCAAGCAGAATCAGAACTTGTAGATACACTTTGCTTGAAATAAATAAGACAAAGAACAGCAAAAATATATCTTTGTTATCTTCCTGGAAAAACACATATGTGAAATATCATCTAGTACTTGTTTTTATTGCCCACAATATATTACTCAATGTGCTTTATGATAAAATTACTTTATTTTACCACAACAGATTGTGCTTTACTTAACTAATATATAAAAACTATTATTTTGTTAGCCAATGAGAAGATGAATGGTTCCTGTGAATCATCGATGCTATAAATAATTAGAGTAAGAATTTTTGGCAATATAAGGGTTTTCTATAAAATAATATAATTTACTTTTAATTGTTTCAAGTAATGGATGAAACAAAAAGTGGTATAAATAATCCAAAGGTAACAAGTAATCAAAAGACTGTTTTATAATTCGTATATTTTATGCTTTTATTTTCATTATTTTTGTTTTCTTTTAGTCATGATCCAAGTGTACTCTGTAATTTCCATCATGTATTTCTACCACCCCCCACCCACCTCCCCTCTAATTGCCATCACTTTGTTCTCTATAGTTAAGAATCTGTTTCATGGTTTCTCTCTCTCTCTTACTTATTTGTTTTCTTTCTTAAATTCCACATATGCATGAAATCCTATGATATAGGCACAACACGTCTTCATTATCCATTCATCTGTTGGACTGCTACCATAGTTTGGCTATTGTAAATAATGCAGCAATAAACATAGGAGTGTGTGCATATCTTTGAATTGGTGATTTTGTATTTTGGGGGCAAATATCCACTAGTTAATTACTGGATTATAGGGTAATTCTATTTTTTTTTCCTTTTTTTTTAAATGGAAAAGTAGTTTTATTTATTTATTTTTTCCTTAGTTTATTGTCAGGTTGGTTTCCATATAACACCCAATGCTTATCCTAACAAGTGCCTTCCTCCGTGCCCATCACCCCCCTTCCCCTCTCTCCCACCCCCATCAGCCCTAAGTTTGTTCTTACCTTTGAAGAGACTCTCATGGTTTGCCTCCCTCCCTCTCTCCAACTATGTTTCCCCTTCTTCTCCCCCACGGTCCTCTATTAACTTCCTCCTAATCCACCTATATGTGCAAACATATGGTATCTGCTCTTCTTTGGTAATTCCATTTTAAATTTTTTGAGGAACCTCCGTACTATTTTCCAATTAGCATTCCCACCAAATGGGCAAAGGGTTCCTTTTATTCTCCACATCCTCACTATCATTTCTTGTTTCTTACGGTTTTTATTTTAGCCATTCTGACAGATATGAGGTGATATCTCATGTTAGTCTTGATTTCTGTTTCCCTGATGACTAGTGATTTTTTTCATGTGTCTGTTGGCCACCTGTATGTATTCTTTGGAGAAACATTTGCTCTGTCTTTTCTAATTGGGTTATATGTTTTTTGGTGTTGAGTTGTATCAGTTCTTTATATATTTTACATACTAACCCTTTATCAGATATGTCATTTGCCAGTACCTTCTCCTATTCAGTAGTAGCTTTTAGTTTTGTTGGCTGTTTCTTTGCTGTGCAGAGACTTTTAATTTGGATGTAGTTCCAATAGTTTATTTTTGCTTTTATTTCTCTTGCTTCAGGAGACATATCTAAAAAAATGTTGCTACAACCAATGTCAGAGAAGTTATTATCTCTGCTCGCTTCAAGTATTTTTTTTTTTTTTATGATTTCAGGTCTCACATTTAGGTCTTTAATCTATTTTGAGCTTATTTTTGTGTATGGCACAGGAAAGTGATCCAGTTTAATTCTTTTCAATGTAGCTGTCCAGTTTTGCCAACACTATATGTTGAAGAGATTATTTTTTCCTATTATATATTTATTCCTACTTTTTTGAAAATTAATTGACCATATAATTATGGGTTTATTTCTGGGTTTATATTCTATTGATCTATTTTTACGCCATTACCATTCTGTTTTAATTGCTACTACTTTGCAATATAACTTGAAGCCTGGAATTGGTAAAATCATAAAACAGACATTGTGTGAGAATATTCTAAACTAAAATTATACGTTATATACACTTTTATATCCTGCTTTTTTTTAATGTTTTATTTCTTTCTGAGAGAGACACACACACACACACACACACACACAGCATGAGTAGGAGAGGGTCAGAGAGAGAAGGAGATACAGAATCTGAATCAGGTTCCAGGCTCTGAGCTAGCTGTGAGCACAGAGCCCAACGTATGGCTCAAACCCACAAACCATGAGATCATGACCTGAGCTGAAGTCGGATGCTTAACTGACTTAGCCACCCAGGTGTCCCTATATCCTGCTTTTTAATAAAGTAAATTGACAAGTTGATTAAGGTTTGTATGATTATAACATTAAGATGATATATAAAATTTTGATGCTGTATTTTTTATTTGGCACTTTTTTTTTAAATTTAGAACTCTCATTAAAAATGTTCACATATGAATAGATTCTTTAAAACATAATTTTAAAATCTGCATAAGATATTTTAAATATCTTTATTTTAAATATCTTTAAAAGAGGAAATAATATTTTCATTTATTGAGCTATTACTATATTCCAGGCAATTTACATACTTAGCCCATACATTATTTTAATAAGTACTATTATTGTCCACAATTTGCAAACAAGAAATTTTAGGCTGAGCTAAAAGGAGATAGAGCTGATGTTTGAATATGACCTCAAAACCTACATTCCTAACCACTGAATTATACTGTTAACTTAGTGTCAAGAAGCATCATCTTACATATCACACAGTATTTCAGTAAGCTTGTATATCATGAATTCTTTATTCTATACTCTGTGCTTTTTTTGGCATTTAACTTAACTGTAAATTTGTTCCCATTTTAAATGATACCAGAATGTATTCTCCATAAGGGCAATAATTTTTATGTTTTATTCAATGTTGCAGTGGCAGTTTATAGCCACATAATAGGTGCTTAGTACATATTTTTCATTGAACAAATAAACGTTATGAGAAAACAACTTCATGAATATACGGTTTTTATATTATTAATTCTTATACCACTAGTGAGTAAAAACTACTAAAACGTCAGTATGGAAGAGAAATGTTTACCAGACAATTCTAACAAAAATTGCCTCTAGTGAGTAGGCAGAAATAAATCGATTGAGCTAAAGGTTAGGAAGTGAATTGGAACATTTTTTTTTTTCAGTTACAGTTTACAGAAGGGACAATATGGGTTGATTACAGTATGGAGATTATAAGAATTGGAAAAGGAACATGTTTATCAATTAATATAAAGTGGATTATATTATAATATACAGTCTCCAAATACCAGCAGCTTAAGATAGCAAAGGCATTTTTCTAAATGTCCCTATGTATCAAGACAAGATGTCTTTTGTCATTAGAGACACTTGGCAACCCAGTTACCATATTAATTAGTGCCAATAATTCTTCCAGAATGGGAACCGAAGTGTTTCTCTCTCTCCTTTACACACACACACGCACGCACACACACACATGAATTCATACTTATATCCTTTATTCAATTGCAAGGAGACCAGAAAGTATGATGTTACCACTACAAGGTGCCCCATTTCAGGGACAACAAGATTGATTTGGCAAACAGAATGGATGATTACAGATCAGGTCAGCATAATTAAGACTCATGAAGTAACTGCATATGAAGAACAAAAAAGTTGTAAAAATTAAATATGGGTTCAATCCTGAGTGACAAAGTGGGCAGTGGTACCTTTATTTAAAATGTGAGAAAAGTGTAGGGGTACTTGGATGGCTGAGTCAGTTAAGCATCTGACTCTTGATCTGAACTCACGTCAGGGTCTCACAGTTTGTGGGTTGGAGTTCTGCATCAGGCTCTGTGCTGATGGTGCAGAGCCTGCTTGGGATTCTGTCTCTCCTTCTCTCTGCCCCTCACTTTCATGTGCTCTCTCTCTCTCTCTTAAAATAAGTAAATTTGCTTTTTAAAAAATGTGAGAAAAGTGCAGACTTAGGAAAGGAGAATGCATTTGTATTTGCATACCTTGAGTTTGAGAAAGGAGCTAAAACTCCAGAAAACAGACTTTGGAAACATTAATGTAAGAAAAATGAGTTGAAAGGAGAGGCAGTAAATAAGAGGGGGAAGGAGACTGATCCGGACACGAGTGAGTCTGTATGAAGGGATATAATTAATAAAGGGATATCATTAATAAGTAATTAATAATTCATTAATATAATTAAAAATATTAAATTATTGACATAATTAATAATTAATAGTTAATTAATATAATTAAATTAGGAAGAGAAAAAGGCTAAAGAAGAAGAACCTGGAGGGGGATTTCGTTTATGTCGGCTAGCACAAGAAAGAACAGGAGCCTCCAAGGGCACCAGAGTATGCAAAGGAAGGAAGAATGTTGAGAATGAGCAGGTGCTATGAAATATTCAATACTGTCGACAAGGTGAGGAAGTTTAGGATCTTAGGATCTTCAGTACAACAGGAGAGAGAGAGAGAGAGCAGACTTACAGCAAGACAATAAGAAATGAGTTATGAGGAAACAGATTGGAAATTATTGGTGTCAGCTTTTCAAAAAGGTTGTCAGAGAAGAACAAGACTGATGTATTAGCCATTTAACACAGTGACGGAATGATGGGCATATATATTTGGGTGGGACCCTTGTTTATGTATGCATTCTAGGGGGGAGTAGTCATGAGTCATTTAAGACAGAAAAAAATAAAGAAAAGGGATATTATGAAAAAGATTGTATAAAACAGAACAAGGTGGTTAGGAGTTGTAATATTGAAAAAAAAATAATTGAGTTTTTACTAAGAAAAAATATTTTTCAGTGACAGAATTTAAATTTAAGGAAGAACACCAATGATAGGGAAGAAATTTGAAGTAGAACAAAATTACTAAAGTAGTTTTATTCCAGATATCTGTTTCTAAACAAATAAAAGTGAAATTATGGAGTGATAATTGCAGATGTGGAGACAGTGACAATATTTTTGGTGGCATATTGACACTTATTAGTCACTCAATACATGTTTGTTAAATAATATGAATGAAAATATTTGGGGGGTGCCTAGGTGGTTCAGGCAGTTGATATGAGCTGAGGTTTTGATCTCAGCCTTGTGAGTTCAAGCCCTGTGTTGGGCTCTGTGCTGGGCATGAAACATACTTAAAAATAATAAGTTAGTAAGTAAACAAACAAAATAATTTTAATAAGTTAGGCAATAATATGAAATATGAGAAGAATAATTGGAAAGATCATAATTATATTGTTCTTTATCATTGTTAATTATTTTGCTATTTTCACCATCACTTAATCTGGCACTCCCTGTCATAGTCAACCCCTCCCCTCTGTACCTGCGTCAGTTTTCTGTTTTAAAAATTCCATTCTGATAATTTCTCTGTTTCGTTTTGATGCCTATGCATGCTTCATCCTCAGTTAAAGACTTTATACATCTCATTTAAACAAATGTTAAATTATTTGTTTTCCTCACCTGCTTTATCATTGCTCCTTCAGTGCACTATTCTTACTGATACTATTATTCTCTCAACCAATGCATCTTCTTGACCAAATCAGTGTAGGACCTTCTTCAAAGAAAACAAATGTAAATTTCCTCCTTCCATAAGAATAAAATTAAAAATAACATCATGGAACTCTAACCTGCCATTTTCTGCTACAACTTACTTATCTTTCCAATCATACTAGAATGTTCCCTTGGTTACACACGTACTACACATTCACAGTAATGGGTGAATTTCTGCATTTCCCAAGACTTGAATGCCCTTCTTCCTGTCTCCATCTCTAAGGAATTTCTGCATTTCCCAAGACTTGAATGCCCTTCTTCCTGTCTCCATCTCTAAGATACCATTAATCTTCAGCATCATTTTCCAATAATATTCTTCTAGGTTATTTTCCCAGATTTCCATTGACAAAGCCATTCTCTACCCTTAGATTCTCGAATTACACTTTGTTTCAGTAACATGACTTCCTCCTTCTTTCACTGTGAGCCTTAGCCACAGGGTCTGACTTGTCTTATAATGCCCATAGATCATAGAATATTATAGGTCCTTGATTTATTAAATTGTCACATTAAACCCCAAGGCCCCCCAAAATTGCCTCAAGTTGAAAGTCATTTCCTGAACCTAAATGCATCCTTCAGCTTCATAAAGTGTAAATGATAAAAGGAATCAGATTTAGTAAAGGCAAAAATTTGAAAACCCTATCACGATCCATTGGTCTTTCTGTATTTTAAAGTCGATATTAATATTTTACTTTTGTATTATAGTCATAAGATGAAGGCATATAGTTCTTCTTCAACTATTTTCCCTCCTTGGTACAAGCATTATATAATTAAATGTACTATGCTACTTGCTCAAAAAACCTAAATATACCAAACTAGTACACTCCTTAAATTTGCTTAAATGCAAAACTTAGGGTAAAATTAACATATCCAATAATAAATATATACAATAAACTTAATATAGACTAAAGTTTAAGAGGAATTTTGCTGACATGCTAGGACTGCTAAAAAATAACCAGTGTTCTCTTATAATTTATAATCATAAGTAATTTAATACTGAAAAAATTCAAAGGTCATACAGTTATAAATTTAGCTGAAGTAATCATTTTGTTTTTCATAGCCTGATCAAAATTTTATTCTTTATAGTACTGTCTTTTCAGATAGCAAAATGTTTTTATAGTTTGGATTTCACTAGGAAGTGCCTTCCTTTTTTATATTTTTCTAGCATCTACAAAAAAGTTCTACTGATAGGAAAAGTGACCTCTTCATTTTATTATCTCTATTCAGCAGGTTCATTAACTTCACAATTAGATGAATATAATTTAATTTTTAAAAATTTTGCCCAAGTAAATACATGGAAACAGATTTTACGTATTTCATATTACTTTAATGACAATTCCTTTATATGAAAGTTACCTATTACAGAGTATAGATAGCACTTAAAAGAATTTGAACAGTATTCAGTTTTATTGAAAATAATTATTAAATCATTTGCATCCTTTGCCACCTATCTAATAGGCTAATCTATTATTTTTAAACAAAGTAAAAGACTAAGGCAAGGGCAGCTATTTTTTTTTTGAAAATGTAAATATTTAAAAATATTTATCAAACTAAGGATAATAATGTGTTTTTCTAATTTATAAATGTTTATTTGTTTTTGAGAAAGAGACAGACTGTGCACGAGAGGGGTAGGGGGCAGAGAGAGAGACACAGAATCTGAAGCAGGCAGCAGGCTCTGAGCTCTGAAACACTTAACCAACTGAGCCACCCAGGCACCCCCAATAATGTGGTTTTTAAACTGCATCATATTCAACATTAAAAATAATTTGAGAACATGAAAATCTTTTTGAAAATAATATAAAGATAGCAATTAAAAATTGGGGGAAAATTTTCCATTTAAACCAATATACAAAGAAATGCAAATTAAACAAGTTACTATGATTAGTTCTTCAAATTAGCATACATACATTTTAATACTAATAGCTTTAATACTAATGTCTGCTCTTAGGAAAAGAATATCAAGACCCGTAAGCCTTGCCATTTCATCTAGAAAGGAAAATCTGCAGAAACAATGACAAAACAAGTAATAATATGGCACTAACTACATGTGTATGAATAATCACTCTTAATGCAAATGGGAAAAATGTTCCAATCAAAAGACATAGGTGTCAGAATGGATAAAAAAAATAATAAGTCCCATCTATACGCTGCCTACAAGAAACTCATTTTAGATCTAAAAACACCTGCAGAGAGAAAGTGAAGGAATGGAGAAATATTTGTCATGCAAATGGATGTCAAAGGAAAGCTGGAATAGCAATACTTATATCAAACACACTAGACTTTAAAACAAAGACCTTAATAAGAGATGTGAAGGGCACTATATCATAATAAAGGGAAAACACAACAAGAAGATCTAACAACTGTAAATTAAGAACCCAACATGCAAGCACTCAAATATATAAAACATAAAGGACTAATTGATAATAACACAATAATAGTACAGAACTTTAAAATCTCACTTACAGCAATGGATCATTTAAACTGAAAATCAACAAGGAAGCAATGGTTTTGAATGGCAGACTGCATCTAATAACTTACAGATATATTCATAACATTTCATCCTAAAGCAACAAAATTCACATTCTTGTCAAGTGCCCATGGGAGAGTCTCCAAAATAAAGCACATAGTAGGTCACAAATCAGGTCTCAACAGGTTCAAAAACAGTGCGATCATACCACGCATATATTCTGAGCACAATACTGTAAAACCTGAAGTCAACCACAAGAAAAAATTTGGAAAGAACACATATACATGGAGGTGAAACAACTAGCTATTTAAAAATGAATGGGTCAACCAGGAAATAAAAGAATAAATAAAAATATATACATAGAAACAAATTAAAATGAAAACAAAACAGTACAAAACCTTTGGGATGCAACAAAAGTGATCCTAAGAGGGAAGTAGGTAGCAATAGGCTTACATCAATAAGCAGAAACAATCTCAAATAAACTACCTAACCTTACACCTAAGGGGCTAGAAAAAAGAACAATAAACAAAGCTTAAAGCCAGCAGAAGGAAGGAAATAATAAAAATTAGAGCAGAAATAAATGACATAAAATATAAAAACAACAACTTATCAATTAAACAAGGAGCTGGTTCTTTGAAAAAATTAATAAGAGTGATAGAACCCTAGCAAGATTTATCAAAAAGAAAAGAGAAAGGACCAAAATAAATAAAATCACAAATGAAAGATGAGAAATAACAACCATACCATGGAAAAACAATTATAAGAGAATATTATGAAAAACTATATGCCAACAAATTGGATAACCTAGAAGAGATGGATAAACTCCTAGAAACATATACACTACCAAAACTGAAACAGGAAAAAACAGAAAACTTGAGCAGACCAACAACCAGCAGGTAAATGAATCAGTAATCAAAGAACTCCCAACAAACAAAAGTCCAGGGGCAGATGGCTTCACAAGTGAATTCTACCAAACATTTAAAGAAGAGTTAATACCTTTTCTTTTCATACTATTCCAAAAAATAGAAATGGAAGGAAAACTTCCAAATTCATTTTATGAAGCCAGTATTACCCTGATTCTAAAACCAGATAATGACTTCACTAAAAAAGAAAACTACTTGGGACCCCGGGAAGGCTAAGTCAGTTAAGCATCCAACTCTTGATTTCAGCTGAGATCATGATCTCAGGAGCCCTGCACTGGGCTCTGTGCTGGCAGCTCTGAACCTGCTTGGGATTCTCTGTCTTCCTCTCTCGGTGTCCCTCTCCAGTCCATGTGTACAAGTGCATGCACACACGCCTCTCTCTCTCTCTCTCTCTCTCAAAATCAATAAATAGATATTTTAATTTTTAAATGTTTACTTCTGAGAGAGAGAGAGAAACAGAGCATGGGAGGGGAAGGGGCAGAGAAAAAGGGAGACACAGAATCTAAGCAGGCTCCAGGTTCAAAGCTGTCAGCCACCCAGGTTCCCCTCATAAGTACACATTAAAAAAAAAAAAAAAACAGTACTCCAGGCCAGTATACTGGATGAACATGGATGCAAAAGTTCTGAATAAAATAATCCTATCAAACTGAATCCAATAGTACATTAAAAGAATCACTCACCATGATCTAGTGGAATATATTTCCAAGATGCAAGGGTGGTTCAATATTCATTATTCAATCAATATGATACACCACGTTAATATAAGAAAGGATAGGAACAATATGATCCCTTCAATAGATACAGAAAAAGCACTTGACCAAGTAAAATGTCCATTCAAGTTAAAAAAAAAAAAAAGCCCTCAACAAATCAGAGTTAGAGTTAGAAAAAACATACCTCAACATTATAAACGCCATATACTAAAAACCCACAGCTTATATGAACTTCAGTGAGGAAAAATTGAGAGTTTTTCCTCTTTGTTCAGAAAACAAGACTCTCAGCACTAACATTTAACAGTACTGGAAGTGCTAGCCTCAGCATTCAGAAAACAAAAAGAAATAAAAAGCATCCAAATTAATCACGAAGAAGCCAAACTTTCATTATTTGCAGATGACATGATATGCTCTGTATAAAAACAGAAAGATTCCAGCAAAAAAAATTGCTAGAACTCATACATAAATTCAGTAAAGTAGGATACAAAATCAACCTACAGAAATCTTTTGCATTTCTAGAAGCAGAAAGAGAAAACACCAAAAATATTAAGATTCCTAAGAATAAACCTAATCAAACCAAACCAAAGATCTCTACTCTACTCTGATAAAAGCATGGATACTACCCAAAGCAATATACACATTTAATGCAATCCCTATTAAAATAGCACCATCATGTTTCATAGAGCTAGGACAAACAATCCTAAAATTTTTATGGAGCCACAATAGACCCTGAATGGCCAAAGCAACCTTGAAAAAGAAAAGAAAAGCTGGAGGCATCACAATTCTGGATTTCAAGCTATATTAGGAAGCTGTCGTGATCAAGACAGTATGGTACTGGAACAAAAACAGACACATAGATCAATGAAATAGAATAGAGAACCCAGAAATGGACCCACAACTATATAAATGATTGTTGATATACCCTGACAAAGCAGGAAAGAATATCCAGTTAGAAAAATGCAGTCTTTTTAACAAATGGTGTTGGGAAAACTGGACAGCTACATTCAAAAGAATGAAATTGAACCACTTTCTTACACCATAAACAAAAATAAATTCATAATAGATTAAAGAACTAAAGGTGAAACCTGAAACTATAGAAATCCCAGAGGAGAACACAGGCAGTAATTTATCTGACATTGGCTATAGCATTTTCCTTCTGGATATGTCTCATGAGGCAAGTGAAACAAAAGCAAATATGAGCTATTAGGACTTCATCAAAATTAAAACTTCTACACACCAAAGGAAACAATCAACAAAAATAAAAGCTAACCTTCAGAATGGGAGAAGGTATCTTCAAATGACATATCTGTAAAGGTTAGTATCCAAAATATGTAAAGAATTTATAAAATTCAACACTCTCCCCCAAAGAATCTGGTTTAAAAAAATAGGCAGAAGACATAAATAGACATTTTTCCAAAGAAGACATACAGATGGCAAACAGACACATGAAAAGATTCTGAAAATCGCTCATCATTAGGGAAATACAAATCAGAACTACAATAAGATACCACCTCACAGCTGTCAGAATGGTTAAAAACGACACAAGAAGCGACAAGTGTTGGTGAGGATGTAGAAAAAGGGGAACCGTCTTGCACTATTGGTGGAAAATAAAACTAGTGCAGTCACTCTGGAAAACAGTTTAGAAGTGCCTCACAAAGTTAGAAATAGCACTACCCTACAATCCAACAATTGCATTACTAGGTGTTTACCCCCCCAAAATACAATAATAGTAACTGTAAGCAATACATGCACCCTGATGTTTATAGCAGCATTATTTATAATAGCTACACTGTGGAAGCAACCCAAATGTCCACCATCAACTGATGAATGAATAAAGAAATCATGGTATTATATATATATATATATATACACACACACATACTTCAGAATATTACTCAGCCATAAAAAGGAATGAAATCTTGCCATTTGCAGGGACAAGGATTAAGTTAGAGACTATATTGCTATTCAAAATAAATCAGAGAAAGGCAAACACCATAGGATTTCATTCATATGTGGAATTTAAAAAACAAAAGAAAGGAGCATAGGGGAAAGAAGAGAGAAAGGGGCAAACCAAAAAACAGACTCTTAACTATAGAGCATAAACTGATGGTTACCAGGGGAGGTGGATAGGTGGATGGCTGAAATAGATGATGAGGATCAATAAAAGGGCACTTGTGATAAGCATTGAGGATGTATGGAAATGTTGAATCACTGTTGTATACCTGATATACATGTTAACTGATTGGAATTTAAATCAAAATGAAAAAAAAAAACAAAAACCTGGACATTTCATGTGTCTCAATCATTTCTCATTGAGATTTTTTTCTAAGTAAATAATCAGAAATGTGCCTAAGAGTTTATGTTCAAATTGTTCTTTGAAATTATACTATAATAGCACAAAGAACAACCTAAATATTTACAGTAGAAAACTGTTATTAGTAGAGATGCAGAAATAGATACAGATATAAACAGATACAGAAATGTTATGGTCCTTATAGTGGGGTTGTCAAAGGACATTTATTCCCAATGAAAAATGTTTGGATTATGTTGTCAAAGAAAAGATAGTTACTACAAAAGCACAGAGTGTGATACCTATTTTGTAGAAAAATATGCATGTGTGTGCATGGACTGTGAAGAAATCATTAGGAAGATAATTGAAGTTCTAGTTTTTATTCCATATATTTATTGTATTTATTTATAGAATATGAGTTTGTAGGTGTGTTTCTTCTTTTCACGTACATAAAATTTATCAAGTTTCCAAAATTAGTAATGTTCTATTATCAAATAAGTATTTTTGCACATATATTGTTTATGTGTGTGCATGCATTTTCCCTTTTTGAAATGTTCTTCCTAAGCACTCTTCATTTATTTATTTTTCTTTTTTATTTCTGTTCTCATCTTTATTTTTATTATTTTCATATTGAAATATAAATAGCATATAATGTTATATTAGTTTCTGGTGTGCAACATATTGATGTGACAAGTCTATTATTTCATTTGGAAAACAATTCACCATCTTCCATTTTTAAGTTCAAATGCTCCTTTCTGAGATTGGCTTTGCTAAGTTATTTTGCTTGTCATAGATATTATTTTACCTGTCATTTTTCTGTTATATCGTATCCTACATAACATTTATTGACATTTTAACCTTATCTGTTTAATATCTGACTGCCCCATGAGAACAAGGATCACATCTATTGTGTAAAAATTGTCTGAGATTTAGTAAATGCTCAAACAATATTTGCAGAATGAAAGACTTCTGAATTTACATCATCTTACACAGTTTTCTACTGGTTGTATTTACTGATTCCTGAAGAAGTTTTGTTCTTCACCTCATTAGTTAAAAAATCAGACATCCACTTCTTTTAGGTGAGATATTTTTCCATATGGAATATTTGTTTAGTAGTCAAAATTATCTCTTAGTAGAACTAAAATTTATGGATATTTACAGTTGTGAGCAGACTGATAAATAATTCAGTCAACATTTCTCAGTTTGAAAATTAAAATGTTAATATTAAATTGTCTTCATTTTTTCACTTACATTTTGACATTTATTTGACACCTTGAAAGCATAATGAAGCTCCACTCTAACACATCAACAGGCAAATAAAGCATTTTCATTTTCTCTAATACAAGTGACATATAGTAATTAATGCCAAGGGAGGAATGGCTTATATATTCATGCCTTTCAAATATCCATTTGAATATTTTTTCATAACGTGACAAAAGTGAATTTGCACAATGTATTTCAGAAATGCTACAAGTTCAATAGTTAGAATTTAATTTTGAATACAAATGCATAGATATTACATAATATACACAATAAGTTTTCTTTAAAAATTAATTTTCGAAAATGTCACCAGCTAGATTGAGTTACTGTAAAATGACAGAGAAAAAAGAACATTGATACAATGAAGGATTATGGAGCTCAAATTTCGAAGAAATGATTAATGGTCTACTTAAAATAAACTGCAACATGGCAGTTAAAATAGAAACATGTGACATTATCAGGGACTGATGTGTACTTAAAGGTAATGCACAAAAGTTAGGTTGCTAAAAATCAAGGGAGATATGCAAAATAAGGCATTAAAATCTTTGACTCATAAAGTCAGATTTTAAAACTATGTAACTTTGAGAAAATTAAAAAAGAGCATTCAACAAGTAGTAGAAGTGTATTATTTAATATAACATTGAATCTCTATTGAGCTAAAGAATAAAAGCCATTTCCCGTGTACTTACAAAATGTAAAATGCATATCAATCGAATTATTGAAGATTGATTACATTAATGGCTCTAGTTCTTAATCCCTCCTGTATCTGTCTCCTTTGCTTTGTGACTTTACAGCTCCTCTCACTAAAGGGGCTAGGTTTATTTCCTTGACTCTCAGTTCTGAATTTGGCAACATGAATTGCTTTGGCCGGTGGAGTGTTAACAGATGTGGTGTATGTAGAGCCTTAACAAAGCATTTGCACATTTTGTCTTCAGCTCCTGTGACTTAACCATCACGATGAATATGTGCTCAGATTTGCTTTGCTGGTAGTTAAAACAGATAGACCATAACAAATCACCCCACTTGTATCAGCCATGGTCAACATAGTTCCACTGACAGACAACAAATACCTGATTGTGAATAAGCCCCATGAAGGCCAGTAGAAAATTCCAAGTTACCTTCAGACTTTTGAGCGAAATCAATGCTTTTGTGTTAAGCCACTGGTACTTGATTTGTTGCACGTCATTTTGAACAATAGATACTATTGCATGTGGACATGGTGTTTACTAAATTTCAGACTATTTGTCTGAATAGGTCAAAAATATAAATTAGGAGTTTCCTTACTAGGGACACTGCAGCCATAATTCATTAAAGGGGATCTTTATGGAATGTAGTTAATAAACGTACTTCATCAGCTACTTACTCTATGTAGAAAACTGTGTCATTAAATATGGCTATGTTGACTAAAAATCCTGAATATTCTAGGACTTTTCAGATATGTGTTTGCACAATAAAGCCTTGGTAGTTATGGGACATTTAAACTATTCAAACTAGGACAGTGGTCAAGTGACCGAAAATCTACGTGGAAAGAAAAAACATATTCAAAGAAAAACCTAACTAGGGCACTGTCGAAATTCCTGCTTAACTCTTCTGAAGGAAACATCATGTTCAAGTTTAGTTAACGTTTCTTGAAAAGGCTTCTGACTGAAGAAGAAGGAGAAAGAGAAGAAAAAGGAGAAGGAAGAAAAGGAGAAGAAGGAGGAGGAAGAGGAAGAGAAGGAGAAGAAAAGAGGAGATAAAAAAGAAGATGGAGAGAGAGAGGAGGAGGAAGGAAAAGAAAAAGAAGAGGAGGAAGAAGTTCCTATCAGCAAGGAGACAGTTATTGAAATAAAAGCAAAGTTTTCAGTAATATGGGCAGAGCTTGTTTTCTCTAAGGAAAATTTTGAGGAAAGAAAATTAAAATCCCTAGGAACCATTCCCCAAAAGAGGAGATACTCAACATATATTTCATAGCAAAATAATTGAGCAAGACGTAATGGGAGTACTAAGGGCAGAGTGATCCACCCTACTAGGGGAATAAGGTTAGGAACAATTTGTAGAAAAATGATATTTTCAGTCCCAAAAACTCCAGTAGATAGACACACACACACACACACACACACACACACACACACACCCCAAAGCAAGTAAAACCAAAATAAACAAATAAGGACGTATAGATGATTAGGTAGAGACACAATGGTAAGAAATGATAATGGAGAAAAACCTAGGTCTCATTCTCATATAAGGAATCCACTAAAAGTAATTGACCTAGAAATCTTGTCAGCTTTTGCAATATGATCAAAAAAAAATATTTTTTTCACAAAAGGAAAAAAATTTTGATTTTTAATGTTTATTTATTTTTGAGAAAGAGAGCATGAATATGGGAGGAGCAGAGAGAAACCGAGACAGAGAATGTTAAGCGGGTTCCAGGCTTTGAGCTGTCAGCACAGAGCCCCATGCGGGGCTTGAACTCATGAAATATGAGATCATGACCTGCGCAGAAGTTGGACACTTAACCAACTGAGCCACCCAGGAATCCAAGGAAAATTTTTAAAAATTATACATCTCATTTGGTGAAACATTTGCACTACTACCTTCTCATTTAATCCTCTTAGAAACTGTTATCGTATCCTTTCAAAAACAGGGAGATTGGCTTTCAGGAACCTTAGAAAATTGGCCTCAAAGTACAGCAGAGAAAACATTTGCAGCCACTTCAACCTCCAGTGGAAGAAGTGAAACAGTTGGCACATGAATCATAGATTGAGATAAATAGCTCATGGGGAGAAATAGAAGCACTATAGTACACAGGTTACAAGCAAAATTTTTGATATCAGAAGCTAATTTGAAAATTGTTTTGCACTGACAGTACTTAGAAAAATTAAATTCTCTAATTCCCAATCCCAATTTTGTTAAGTAAAGAAAGGAAAATGATAATAGAATCTATTTCATAAGGGCATTTAGCACAGACATATTATCGGGATTCAGAGCCAGCTCTTGTGGTTTGGGTGGTTGTTATGAAATAGAGAACTTGAGTGCTCAGTGACAGGAAGGAAAGAACCCATGCTTTGGAACTATGGAACTTGATTTGCAAACAGGCTCCAACATCAACTGTCTGGGACTCTTAGAATAAGATGTAACAGCTCTACTTTTCATTACTGTTTCTTCAGATGGCTCTAATGTTTTCAAAATTAGAGAGGGATGTTGTGCTTGAGAAAAAAAATGAAAAAGCTCCTCGTCCAGTGCCTGAAACATAGGATGTATCTGGAAAGGTAGCCATTAGTGCCATTTCAATTCTTTATGTTTAATAGTTAACATGTATTAAATTACTTTAGTAATATTTAAAAGAAGTTATATTATTTTTGGCAAACAGAAAGAAGAGGGAATATTGCTTGAGTGTTCTCTATTGCTAGCTCAGAATTATAAGCATATGTCCCTAATATTCTACAGTGAGATGGCCTATTAAATTTTAAACTGTAAAACTCAAAGAAAAATTATTAAAATATGTTTTACATTTGGATAGTTAAAGATTCATTATTAGGCAAGGCCATTTAAATAACAATGATATGGCATAGATAATAATTGGGTGTTACAATATTTGTTTCAGTGGAAAACAGTCAATTTCAGAACCCATCATCCAAGAAGCTGAAATATGAGCTACAACCCCAAAACATGATAAATATGAATGAGTAAACAAGAAGGGAAGAATTACAGGGTGAGCTAAGTAAACAAAGCAAAGTGCACAGCTAACTTTAGATGAGTTATTCACTATCTCTGAAAAGGAGTTTCCCTATAGAGCACTAGACAGGATTGGTGAAAATACAAGTTCAAGGCCTTATAGAGAGTCGTGAATGCCTGGATTATGTGGACATTGTCCTATAGTTAAGGACAAGTCATTGGATGCAATAATAAAATTGACTTTCTGAAGTATTTAAGGACACTTATGACCAGATGGAAGGGCTAGTGAAAAGAAGAAAGCACTAATACATTTTTTTTTTCTTAAACGTAATTGAAAGTAGCAAGCAGTACACAGAAATGCAACATAGAAGAAAATGTATATAGTGTATAAGGAGGTACACAGAAAAGGAACAAAGTCCTACAAATAATTGTATTTTCTAGTGAATTAATAATTAGAAGATATATTAAAGAGTTTTAAGTAGATTTTTAAGGCATCATTAAGAAAAACTCCCATATATAAATAACTTTACAGACACGATGTTTCACTAAACACAAGCATACCATTAGTTAAAAAAAAAAAAAAAGATTAACTTTGCTTCAGGAAAATAGCTATTTGTGGCTTTGATTATCATTTCATAATATCTTTTGAGTGGCAACCACCCTTTTACCTTAATTTTTTGATTTGACAGTTTTCTTCATGGCAAAAGCTTATTAGTTCTTATCACAAAAGTTAACACATAAAATTAACCATGTCATTAAAAAGGCATTAATTTCCATTTGACTATTTTGGAAATTGAGAGAACACTCACCAAAGCAACAGGAATTCCTTGTCAAAATATCAATAAATTATACTTCAAGTTTAAACACAGCACACACATATATGCATCTTATTTTCTTTGCACCGTGGATTGCTGTAAGAACAGGGTTTCAGTAGCAGGAGAAGTTGCTCAGAACTAGTCAAAAGTATATCTGTACTTTCTGTGACTATTGCAGTTAGAAGATGAGGCTTTATGTCCCAGGATTTAATAATCTAGGGAGATTACAAATGAAAATAACAAGTGAAATAACTAATACAAGTGAAAATAACTGGCCTTATCTTACATTTACAATCATCTTCCTCATTCTTTCTGAAAATGGAGCTTGAAGGAAATTGTAGTAGTGTTCTTCAAAGCCCAAGTTTTTTATATTAACTCTGAAAAGCTTTGACAACTCCTAAAAGCATATCTATTACTGATATTAAAATATACATAAATAAGTATTGACAGAAGAATTGTGAGATATTAGTACAAAGAGTTAAACATTTTATTTTACTAGTATATGATTTTGACAAATAAGAGTGTGCCATAGTAAAGTATATCTTTCAAGTAGCTGATTTTTTTTTTATAGCTTACATTTTTTCAGAAACATGTTCTGGTTCTGAACATTAAGTTATAAACCAGGTGCACTATTGACTTCAAGACAGAATAGAATAACTATCCAAGCATTAAATACAATTGCACCCTCTGAATATAAAGACCAATTTTTTAGTCCTTACTCAGTCAAAACTATCTTTAGAATCAGTGGGAGTGCTTACTAAATTAGGAATGAATTGGATTTAATAAACCCGCAGCTGTGTCCATTTTAGCAATGCTTTTTCTCTAGGATTCATCGTATTTTTTTTTATAATTTTAACTAATGAAAAACTGTTTTGTATTACAAATATGATGAATAATTAAACAACCAGAAACTAATTTTGACAGCTCTATTTCTAAAAGCCTTCTAGAAAAGATAGCAGCATTAGAGTAACATAGAACACTCATTAAAAACAAGGGATTAAGGCAAAAATCTGATACTTTATATTGTATTTACTTTCTGTTTCTATGGTACCATGTTAATGGGTGTGTTTTGGATCCAAATAAAAAGAGTCTCTGGGCTAAATGAATTATTTCAAATAAATACAGAATCTGGGGGGTGGGGGTGGGAGTAGAAAACCATATATAGAAATTTGGCAAAAGCACGAGGCTGAGGTTTGGAATCTTCCCATTCTCCCCTCTTCTTCTTTTCAGAGGACATAGAAAGGGGAAAAAAAGCAATAATAAAACATGATTGCTTCCTATGATTATAGCATTCTAAAGGGAAAGCAATTTTTGCATTAATATTGTGAAAAGTCTTTCTGAAACACCCAGAAAAGCTGTTTTAAATTCATCCATAGCAAATGTAAAAGTAAATACTCTTGAAATTACGATGACAAAAGGTTCATCTCAGAAATCAAACTATAGTTCCCCTCTGAAAACATTTGTATGTGGTTGAAATTAGCTTTTCCACTCCTGAGTGATAGAAAGCCACACTAGCTCCCATAGAGCAATGTGAACCAGGGTGGTTCATCTTGCGGTTGTGGGTGTGTTATGCACAACCAAGTCATGAAATAATTTTATCAGTTTAAAATATTAATAACCACTTTCTTGAAATGTTACTTTCAAATAATTCCTTAATTTAAAAATGTATCCTGTACAATTTCTGAAGTAAATCTTACAACACAATTTCTTCAAAAACTTAAAAGGATAGGTTAAAAATATGTAATATGATATAAAATAACCTGTATTATTACCATGGTTTGAACCATAGCCACTACAGATATATTAGACATGTTCAACATTGCCTACAACTGAGTAACATGCAATGAACAAGTTTATAATCATAAGCATAAACATCCATGAATAAACATAAGTTTGTTCTTATTGATAGATTATAAAAGCTTCATCCAAAGGCAAAAAAAGTTAGCTTTAAATTGCTTTAAACTAGGATATATGTCTTTTTATATCTTTATTAGATTCTAATTCAGTGACTGATTTATGCATTCAATACATTTTTTTATGTATTGAGAAATTGCATGTAGTAAGAGGGAAACATAATTCTAAAGTAATATCCTGTTATCTGTCAGAATGGGATATTTGTTCATTCACTCTCTTGTTCAGCAAACATTCCATCCACATATTATTCACTCACTCCTACAAATGTGTGTCATTTATGCTCTATGTACAGGGGCACACACTTGTGTGTACCAGAGAATAGAAACATGGCATAGCTATCTTGGGGAAAAATAGCAACGAGACACAAAGTGGAATAGTATGGCAGGATACTTGTTGCCAGAATTAAGAAAGTATTTTCCTATTTCAGATGAAAACCAAGGAAACAAGTTGACAATCATTTGCTCCCTAAAAAGAGAATAAAAAATCAGAGTCTGGGTGTGTTATGAAAGTGTAATGTGCGAGACATGAATTTAGATCCTTAAATATAAAAGAAAATAAATTCCTGCCCTAGTGCAGTTTATGTTGCTACTGGTAAATATTAATTGTCTACACATGCTGGGATTTTCAATCTGATCATGAAGATCACTTGATACTTTGCTGAAAATACACTCCTTAAAAATCTCATAAAGCATCAAGAGAAGTTTTCCTTTGATTTAATCCCATGAAAGGAATGTGGACTATTGTTAGTGTCAATTGTCATGTAATGTCCATCGGACTCAAGGGTATATGAAAGTACTTATAAACTACAAAATGATGTGTAATATATTAATGGAAAATATGAAAAAAGAGGGATATAGTCTAGAAAAAATTTAAGTCTAGAAATTATGTAATAAATCATAATGATTAGGAAAAAGAAAACTAATTCAATTTCAAAGCAAGTTTCACATAAAAGTGTAGTGAAAATAGGGGAATAAGAGCATTCCATGAGAAACACAAAGGAAGGCAGGAAAAGGCTGTATGATCACCATCAGCCAGACAAAAATTTAGGGTATTTTAAGTATTGTAAAACCTGTAAGTGCAAGGGCAAAAACAAGATAAAAATTAAAGATTACCTTCAAAATTGATAAATGAGAAAGTGCACTATCAGCTTAGTATCTAGAGTACATAGGATAAAGTGCCTGCATGCTTTTTTTAATTAGAGAGAGTATAGAATAATCATGATTAAGAAGGCCTTAACGCTCAGCGTTAGTGAGAGGATTATTGAGAGGATATCAAGCTGAGTTGCATTGAATTATGTCCTTGGATAATGTAACAACCTGCAAATTTGATCTTAACAACCATTGTTACCACCTTATAAATCACAAGGATAATAAATATTGTCAGAAGTTTTATGTAGTTATGCAAAAGAATGAGACTAGATCATTTTCTCACACCATACTAAAAAATTAACTCAAACTGGATAAAGGACCTGAATGTGAGACAGGAAACCATCAAATCCCTAGAGGAGAAAGCAGGAAACAACCTCCTTGACCTCAACTGCAGCGGTTTCTTACTTGACATATCCCCAACAGCAAGGGAATCAAGAGTAAAAATGAACTATTGGGACCTCATCAAGATTAAAAGCTTCTTCACGGCAAAGGAAACAACCAATAAAACAAATAGGCAACTGACTGAATGGGAAAAGATAGTTGCAAATGACATATCAGATAAAGGGTTAATATCCAAAATCTATAAGGAACTCACCAAACTCCACATCTGACAAACAAATAATCTAGTGAAGAAATGAGCAGAAGATATGAACAGACACTTCTCCAAAGAGGACATCCAGATGGCCAACAGACACATGAAACGATGCTCAGCATCCCTCCTCATCAGGGAAATACAAATCAAAACCATACTGAGATACCACTTCACACTGGTCAGAGTGGCTAAAATGAACAAATCAGGAGACTATAGATGCTGGCAAAGGTGTGGAGAAACTGGCAGCCTCCTACACAGTTGGTGGGAATGTAATCTGGTGCAGCCCCTCTGGAAAACAGTGTGGAGGTTCTTCAAGAAAGTAACACGAGAACTCCCCTATGACCCAGCAATAGCACTGGTAGGAATTTACCCAAGGGATACAGGAGTGCTGATGCATAGGGGCACATGTACCCCAATGTTCATAGCAGCACTGTCAACAATAGCCAAAACATGGAAAGAGCCTAAGTGTTCATCAGCTGACAAATGGATCAAGAAGATGTGGTTTACCTACGCGGTGGAATACTACATGACAATGAGAAAGAATGAAATCTGGCCATGTGTAGCAACATGGATGGGCCTTGAGGGTGTTATGCTGAACGAAATAAGTCAGGCAATGAAGGACAGATACCATGTGTTTGCACGTATAGGTGGATTAAGAAGAATTTAACGGAGGACCATGGGGGAGGAGAAGGGGAAAAATAGTTGGGGAGAGGGAGGGAGGCAAACCATGAAAGACTCTTGAATGTTGAGAACAAACTGAGGGCCGATGGGGGTGGGGGAGAGAGGGTGGGGGTAATGGGAATGGAGGGGGGCACTTGTTGGAATGAGCACTAGGTGTTATATGGAAACCAACTTGACAATAAACTATTTAAGAAAAAAAAAGATGTATGTGGTTAAAAAATGTCAAATTTCAAAGTAACAGAAAGAGCAAATTCTAGAAATACAAGAAGTTTGACACGTAACAGTGGCAAAAGTATACAACAGAACTATCATTCTAGTTTGAAAATATTTATGAGACACATCTACCATTTTAAAGAATTGTATTCGGGGTGCCTGGGTGGCTCAGTCGGTTGGGCAACCGACTTCGGCTCAGGTCATGATCTCACAGTTCGTGAGTTTGAGCCCCATATAGGGTTCTGTGCTGACAGCTAGCTCAGAGCCTGGAGCCAGTTTCGGATTCTGTGTCTCCCTCTCTCTCTGACCCTCCCCTGCTCGTGCTGTCTCTCTGTCTCTCTCTCTCTCTGTCGCTCTCTCTCTCTCTCTCTCTCTCTGTCTCTCTCTCTCTCTCAGAAATAAATAAAACATTAAAAAATTTAAAAAAAGAATTGTATTCAATTCTGATACTTAAAGATTAACGTAACTTGAAATGTACACTCTTGCTATAATCAGGATCTTGGATAAATAGATGTGTGATAAGGGTGGTGATAAGATTTGCATACAGGTGGTCTGAAGCATGAAGAGGTTAACACCAATATTATCTAGGGAAGAGACAATAGACTTTATACAGGAGATAATTTTTAATCTGGATACAATAGACTTTATACAGGAGATAATTTTTAATCTGGATGCTAAGAAAGCAAATTACAATTTTACAGACAGAGTCACAAATCCTTTGGTGCATTTGACAAGGAAGTAAGGTGTCAATAATTTACTAAGAACAAATAATATAAAGCATGGCATAGTGAACAAAATAATAAACCAAGAGTCAGAGGGTATGGTCTGTGGTCTAATACAAAACTACATGAGCTTAGTCAAGGTACTTAGGTACATATATATATATATATATATATAATTTAGCTTATGTTGTTAATATAAATGCATAATATTTAGTTAATACTTTATTAATAAATTAATTTAAAATTATTATGTCTAAATCTATATTAATTAATTTCTATTAACAAATCTGTTTTATATACTAATATATTTTTCCAGGCTCTAGTTTCCTTATATATAAAGCAAACATTATGCAACAGTTTTTTTTTTTCTCATCTATTATAATCTACACAAAGAGGAGAATTTCACAGTGTATGTCTTGACTTAAACAACAAATTTATTAAATATGACTATTAGAAACAGTGATCAAAACTGCCATTCATTAAGTGCTTATATTAACTGTCATGTTTTATCACTTATGACACATATGTGGATAATTTATTGACCTATGAACTGCACAGTGATAATTGCAGATATACCAATCACTGTATCTACAATGGTCTATTAATTTTTTTGGTAACCTGAATAAAGTTCCCTAATGACAATGCTCTGTTTTGGCCTATAGTAATATTGAATATATTTAGCAAATTTGTCCACAGCAGCGCACAAGTTGTGTTTACCAAATTAGTAGATGACAGACATTAGAACAGGTAGCTCCATTAGAACTTAATAAGCATTATGCATGCTGGAGCAATCAACTAGGTGTAAAAACTAAATTTGAAAAGAAAATAAAGATAAAATCTTCCACCCAAGAGCTGTAATCAATGTTTCATATGAGTAGACTATAGACGTTTCATATGATCACAAAAATTTTGGTTAAATTCATTGAGGGTACAATATATTTCACTTTTGTTCTCTGTTTAGAACCTAGTTCAGTAATTGTGATATAATAAGTCTTTAGTACATCATTTAAACTGCCTTTCCTGGAATTTAAGTGAGTCAACATGTGTGATAACTTTAAAACATTGCAATTACAACCTGCTTCAACTAAAGTATAATGTGCAGGATGAGAATAGGTGAAGTCCAGATGACTTTGCACTGTATGGATCCAAAGTGAGATATCAAGGTAGGATTCAAGGAGCTATACTTAAGGGATTCATTGAAAATGACTTTAACATTGCACATTTTAAACTTTATCATAATTATCCATGTAAATATCTGCCTCAGATACGCTTTGAATTCTGTATGGGAAATACTGTGTGTTAACATGTGGTATGATGGAATCCAGGGGCATATATGGTATTTGCCAATGATGTGGCTATATATTAAAAAGACAAAACAACAACAACAACAACAACAACAACAAACATCCCTTGATTTGTAGCATTTGCCAATTTTAACAGTGTAGATAGATAGGTGGTCCCACCAGGGTCAATGTCCAGAATGGACTTTCCAATGCAGGGTTCCAGTACCCCATCGGCACAGAGTGCACTGGGTTATGATGGCACAGAGGAGATGTTCAACAAATGCTCATTTAATTAATACATGTGAGGTTGTGAGGCATAATTATATTGGCAGCTAGCCACACAAGAAGTAACATATAAGCAATTTCTAAATTGTTGCAATGTTCTCACATAGACAAAGGATTAAACTTATTCTAAATCACTCTTTGAAGTACACATATACCTACAACCCAAGTTTAAAGTTTCAGGGAAAAAAATCTGTTTTAAACAATAAGCTAGACTCGTTTATAATATAGTAAAAAATATATATATCATACAAAATGAAATTAACCACCAGTTTCAGAATCTCCAAAGGTACGAAATTAGTGATGTAACTCAGCAGTATTCAAATCAAAATATATCAGAATATGGGCAGCTGATTTTTTTTTATTTCATCGATTGATTTTAATATATAGGAATGTAAAAGCTATTAATCAACTGATGAAGTGATTCTGATTCTATGTACATGGCAGGTACAATGCTACAGTTACAATTAGGCATGATTATTTTTATTTAAAAATTTTTAATGTTTATTTTTGAGAGAGAGAGACACAGACAGACAGACAGAATGCAAGCAGGGGAAAGGCAGAGAGAGAGAGGGAAACACAGTATGCAAAGCAGGCTTCAGGCTCCAAGCTGTCAGCACAAAGCCCAATGCGAGTCTTGAACCCATGAACTGGTAGATCATGACCTGAGCTGAAGTGGGATGCTTAAGGGTGGGTGATTGAGGCACCCAGGAGCCCCTAGGCATACTTTTTTTTTTTTAAATCTACAAACATGAAATTGTTTTTAATACTTAAAGGTCATAGTAAAACTTTCCTCATGAGCTTGAAAATTAAAGAAATGAAGCTGCTATCATTCAGCAACAGAAGTTGGCTGACCCAGCAGGGTTAGCAGAAGGCTAAATATATAAAAATTTCAATAATTTCTTTAAATGAGGCAATACAGATGTAATTCTAAACAAGTGGAACTGTATTCTGTAGCTTTTGCATAAATACGGACATTGATCTGAACAGAAAACAAAGGTACTGAACAAAATAGAAATAATAAAAGTGAGCAAGGAAGCAGGCATTCACACAGTTACAATGTCAACATTTCTGCATGATGTAGAGAGAATTTTTGCAAGAAAATTTCAAATGTTTCTAGGTCCAGAGCAGTCATTCCTGATAAACATTTCCCAAATGAGACATTTTGTTACATTTACTAGTTTTCTTTAGTTCCTCTCTATTTCCACAGGAGCAAATCTTGGTTTGCCATGTAGCTAGACTGCAAAGAGATACACTGTGTACCTCACAAAAGTGTACCTTGGTCAGCATTCTATATTTATGCCTAGCACAGCTCCTGGCAATTAACAAAAACTTACTTTTATATAATATATTTTAATCAATGAGTGATCACAGGTACAGGAGCATTTTTTGATCCTTGACTCCTCATTCTCCATGGGAATTAATAGATTGGAATTCTTTTGTCAGTCTTAATTGTGATGGCACTTAGTTATTCAAAGCCATTTGATCTCTGCATGCTAAAAAAAGGAAATCTCTAGATCTGCAAGTGGATGACCAGATACAGCCTGCTTTATCCCCAGGCAAACACATTCAGTTCTTTTATTTAACATAACCATAATGTTTCATTTCCACATAGACAAATAATTTTTACATGGTTTGGCTTTTCCTTAGTTCCTCATATGCCTTAAACCATCGTCATGGATGCTAATATAGTCTCCATATTCAATACATAGTAAGTAAATTCTCAAATAATTATAGACACTAGTACTTGTGGCTTTCTTATTGCTTACTTGTTTTTGTCTTCTATTTTGTAATGGATAGTATGTACTGAAGATAAATTCTGACTACTAGGGCTCCAGCAAATCTTGCCTTATATACCCCTCTGACAGCCCACATTATAGGCTTATTAGAAAAACTGTGTATGTGTATCTACATTTTCTTATCACCTACTATCTCCTCAGTGCCTTGCAAATTGATTTATGCCTCTACTACTCTACTGAGACAGCTCATTAAAAGGTTATTTATCAGTGGCTAAACACAATAATCCTTCACTAGCATTTTTTGTTCTCTTTGATCTTTAATATCTTCAGTTTTGTGCATCTTCCCATCCTTCTGAATACCCTTCTATTCCCCACCAGTGAACCCTCATAGCTTTCTTCCAGTCTCTATCAATTGTTCTTTTTCTGCCTCTTTCATTAGGTCACCATCCATTTTCTATGTTTAGAAAAGAATGATCTCCAGTGTTCAATCATTTACATTTTATTATTTCTATACTTTACATTTCCCACTATTCAGGTGTATTACAAAAATAATGACCATACAGTAAGTCTCCCAAATGCTGGATTGCTTTGAGGATCAAATGAAGCATATAATACATATTTAGGTATATGGCTTCTATCATCATATTTTCCTAAAAGTCTAACACACTTTAATTTTATTGTTCACTGGATACCAGTGTAAAAAATATCTTACTGGCATCTCAAAGCCAGTCCCTAAAACTCTATTCAAGTCCTTCTTCTCTCCAGTAACCAGCTCCTTCTTCTGATTATCCTATACTTGCTATTATTATCATAATTCTTTTAAGTTAAAAGCTCTTCCCCCAAAAAGCCTTAACTGTGGAGTGCAAATGGTTTAGTTAAGTCAAGGTAAGTATATAGAATATATCCAATACATCTAATATGCTTGTATATACATAACAATGCAGTCTAACATCTTGATTTTATAACGAAGGCAGATGTGGCCCAGAGAGTTCAAGTTCCAGATAGAATCAGATTTGCAACTACTATCTTATGTTCTTTAGAATTTCTTGTGGGAAATGTTATTTTGAATATATAAAATGTAAAAATAAAATGCTGTACAGGAGAAGGTGAGCCATTGTCAAATAAATCATGTCAGGATAAATCATTGTAGCTTGTGAGAGATTGCTGCTTGTCAAGCATGGAATCCTGCTCTCTGCCTGTCTCACCAAATACCTGGAGTCAATTATTATCCTACTAAAGCCTCACCTACCAGAGACACAGAAGCCAAAATAACTTTATTTAGGAAACTATGAAGTTAGCTTTGGGTTGACACCGCCAAACCCTCTGTGTTGTTCATTCCTTTTTTTCCCACCTGTGACTAAGGTGAATTTTATTTAAAATTTACTTTCTATGAATTGAGGACTTTTTGTTTGTTTTGCATGTGCTGTTCATTCTTTTCTTACCTGTGCTTCAGGTCAAATAGCAGTGTTTAAAACTCAAACAGTTCATGAGAAAAGAACACCTTATATTTCTTGAACTCAATAAATAAAAATATACATCATTATAATATATTATTTCTAGATTGTGAAGAGATTGTTTAAAGCCCGAAACTTAAGTAGTTTGGTTTGTGAGATGGAATCAATTGAGCTCGCTTTTCTCAAACTTAGGATTCAGTGCTCTTAAAATATGTAAAAACGTAAATTTAGTTATTCATTCACGGTGCTTATAGACTTTATAGCACTCAACACCAAAGTAAACACAAAACCCATATTTCCAAATTAACCATATTAATTTGAATATGACAGATGATGTTGACTTGCTGAACTAATCCTTCGCTGGTACCAAGAATATGGTACTAAGCTTCAGGGCAAGATCCTTTCTGTGTGTTATGTCAGTTTTATTGATGGAAAAATCCTCTTCTTTTAAAAATCTAAAACATGCAAAATTTCTTCAGTATTGTCTTCAGCATAATAGTTAAGACTGGACTTTAAAAGCCAAAAAGAATGGGTTAAAATTCTGTTTTTACCATATACTTGTGGACTTAGGCAAATTATGTAAAATTATCAGCATGAAAAACTTGGTGTCTCTGGTCTTACCATAGACACAATGAAGGATTAGAGATCAGTGCTCAAAGTGGAAGCAGAAAAGTTTTATTAAAGCAACAATACACTCTCTAGAGGAAACCCAGCAATTTCCCTGAGGTAGAACCAGCCCCTAGGTTGTTTTGGTATTGAATTTTTATTGGGTCTTTTTGGGCTGGAAGGCCCTGTGTGTGATGTACGGGGGGTGGCGGTCTCAATGGAAGCTGCTTCTAGTCATTTGGGGGACCCCTCCCACAGGCCGGGAGGGAGAGTTTTTGACCCTAGGAGGTTTGTACTAGAACCATCATGGCAGTCTTTCTCCATGGGTGTCTGTGAGGGGGGCATAACCGCAATGCAAATGTGTTATAATAAGCCTAAGGTTTACCCTAAGAAGAGAGCTCATGCTCTTCACCTATAGGTCTTGGTCCCTTAAACCCACAGCCCTGGAAACTACAGGTCACAGTGGTTCACCCCCAGGTTTCTACCTATTTATCACTGTCCTTGTCTCCAGCTCATGTCTAAATGCCTATTCTGTCATTTCCCACTCATGGACTTGAGACTCTGAAATCTTTCAGGTTGGGGGAAGAAATTCCTCGGGGTTCTCTTTCATTGCTGATATATAGCTTCTACCTAATAATATCACTATGCCCCAGTTTCCTTATTTATATATATGGGATGATGACACATCACAGTGTTGCTAGTGTGATTAAAATAGCTTACAGAAGGCTATAGAGTGTTTGATGTTAATATTATTATTGTACATGAAAAGAGGCATATATTGACACGAACGTTTTATTAAGTCTGTCTATATGATTTTCATTAGCCTAGACCAGTTAAAGAAATATAACTTTGTGCCATATTGATCTTTATGCAAGCATAAATTCAGACATTAAAATTTTATGACAGTACCCATAGATGAGATGGGCTTATCTCCCATGGGGTCTTGTGTCTGGAATTCTGTCTTGTTTTCACTAGGTGGAGCTACTATTAGTTGACTGGGTAGACAGATGAAGAATCAAAAGTTGAGAAATCTCAGCTAAAGTTAATTGAATTTTTCAAAGAACAACCCCAAAGCAAATATCTTCCTATGCAATGAAATAAACCTATCACTTGAAACTTCCTTAATCTCTGGCTGATCTGGACTCACTTGCTATTTTATAAACCGAAACATCCAAGCTCAAGGGGAAGCCAATTGATGATGAAAGATCATGTGTTATCTTCCATATTTAAATCTTGTGCTAGGAGGAGATCGTTCTTTCTAATAGAAATCACTGCTTTTCTAGTTCACTTAAAACTACAGTATAAAAGTATTTCATATTATTGTACCTATCTCCTTACCCCCCCCATCTTCCTTTTTCACACTCTGTTATCAAACATTTTTGCCTGACATGAATTATTGTATTTAATCCTCACCCCAAACTAGGAGACAACTTTACAGATGTAACACCAAAGCATAGGGGCATTAATTATCTTACAAATTCAGGGAAACTGAAGTAAGGTCTGCATGCTCAGCCAGTTCATCTCTCACATATGCACATAATCACACACTTGGAGACCAGAGTCATTGAAAATAAAAGTGAAGAAGTAGCAATTCCTTTCAAATTATATATAACTAATAGGACATGATAAGTTAGCCACTTAGTATAAATCATCCTAGGTACCTTGAAACCATATTTGTTCTTTTCAATTGCTAGCAAATTTTGGATTAATTAAAAAATGGATATTTGGTTGATTTTAGATTTAGAAATTATATCAGTATTACTGAAATAACTTTCCATTATTTAGCTAGGTCATTAACTTAAAAATATAATTTCAAATATTGCTTAGTAAAGATATGTGACCTTTCTGATTATTTTTTAGAGATGAACAGAATCTAAATCAATTCTATTTTATTAGATTCCATTTTAAACTTATTTCACTTAACATTATAACTCACAGAAATTTACAGCATTCTATATAAATGATTTTTAAAAACACACTGGTTTTAAAGTCTACTATCATGGAATGCCTTCCTTTATTTTATTCTGACTACTGCAAATTATTATCATCTATAGCATGAAAAAGTTTGGGTATTTAAAATCCATAGCACAGTCAACAAATACTTGGAGATATTAGTCACTTGAAATAAGAATTAAATGTTTAACAAAATTTTAAAAAATAATTTCAACAAGACGTGCACTCTTTTTTTTTTTTTTTTTGCCAGGAATAAAATGGACTCGATACTTGCACACACGCATGCACACACACACACACACACACACACACAGAAAACCAATTTTAGATGAAAGATGATAAAATTATTATCATTATTATTTTAGCTGTAACAAATTTGTTAGAGAATCATGAAGGAAAGGCTTAAACCAATAATTTACAAAAAAGTGGAAGATCTTCAACTAAGCAATTATTAAGCATAAGAATTTCTAAGATCAAATTTTAATTGATACAAAATCACAAAATTAGAAAGTATTTTTAATCTTTAAATGAGTCATGCAGCATAAGAACACTGCTCAAATGAATATTCCAGCATGTTTTGCTGAAAGGACTTCCAAATTTATGAAGAAATGGCCATTTACAGTCTAAGTAATTGAACTTATGACATAGATATTTTAAGAAAATTTACATCTGACAGATATTTTAGTTAGATGTGATTTAATTTGTTTCTATCATGACAGATGGATTGCTTCATCATTCCAAAGTGTCATGGTTACACTTGTTAAAAATAAGTCAGTATACTGGGCCGCCTGGGTGGTTCAGTCAGTTAAGCGTACGACTTCAGTTAAGGTCATGATCTCATGGTTTGTTGGTTCGAGCCCCACATTGGGCTCTGTGCTAACAGCCAGCTCAGAGCCTGGGGCCTGTTTCAGATACTGTGTCTCTCTCTCTCTCTCTGACCCTCCCCTGCTCATGCTGTCTCTCTCTCCCTCTCTCGGAAATAAATAAAACATTAAAAAAAAATTTAAAAATAAGTCTGTACACACACACACACACACACACACACACACACACACACACACACATGAACAAGCCATGAATCATCACTAGTTTGTGAAACTGTTGAAAGAGAAGACAATGAATTAAAACATCTGTCTTTTCCAGTGTTTGTTGATTGAGTTGTGAATGAATTTTACAAATATTTACCATTCTGTTACTTCCAACTCAAGATTCCCTTGAAACAAAAGGATTCTTTCCAAATCTTCAATAATCAAAAACCAAAATCACCAGTGTGATTTATGTTTCCTCACTGATATCCTAGTGAATATGCATGAGCTTAAGTTTAAGCTTCAATAAAAAAAAATACTAACTTGTTAGCAGATACTTAGGCTGAAAATAAACATTTTATAATGTAAGGCAATAATAATGACTTCACGTATTCCAAGATGAGTCAGATAAATTGTTTCAAAACAGTATAAGAAAATTTGAACAATATTGTTGATATAGATAAAACTGAAATTACTTAAATATATATAATATACCCTCTCAATTTGATGTTAATAAAACTGAGATGACACAAAGTTAGCAAATTTACTTCTTTTGGACAGAATTAGTTGTGAGATTAATATGCTTTTTCTTTTGTGTCAAATCAAGTCTTTCAAAATTGATGGACAGGTTTGTCAATGTGAATGAGAATATTTAAAAAATATTTTTTTTTCACAATGTATTCAGTTCTTGGAATTTTTTCAAGTTCTCTGGAGTAACTTTCTAATATGGATCCACTATTTCAATTGCAAATTTTATTATATCTAAATATACATCAAGTATTTGTTTTAAAAATTTAGTACCTAGATTTTTATATGCTGAAAAAATAAAACACACCCTGGATTATAAATGCTTTGTAGGGATAAATAGAAAGTAAAATAAAAGATTTCATTAATTATTTTACATTTACTAAAATGATAAAATTTTGAAATACTGAGTTAAATAAATACAAAAACAAAATTATGATAATTCACCCTATTTCTTTTTCTGTTTTAAATGGATAGTAGAGAATTTAAGACCCCATAGATAGCTCTCATTATACTTCTATGGGATAATGGAAGGAAAAGGAGATTGAGAATCTCCATTTTCTGGATTGGACAAATTGGAGCATAATGAAATTATTTAGCATAGAAAAAAAGAGCAGTTCCTGGATCTAGGCAGGTGGAAATCATATTACCTTTTGTATTTAATGAGTTTCAAATGTCCTAATGACAGTCTGTTGAGCAGTGAAATATATGTGTATAAAGTTCAAAAGAAATATCTGAAATGAAGATAAAAGTTTGGTCCTTCCCAGTGAATAGGGATTGTGTGATGAGAAAAGAGAATAATGCCATACTGGAATTCAGAATAATCCACAATATTTAAAGACAAGGCCTATAGAAAAAGGCCATGATGAATACTTTAAAAGACTGAGCATCAATATAGGAAGAAAACAGAAGCAGTTTTCTTTATGGCAATTACAACCTTCCAAGCCTATTCACAATATATAATTTTTATTTAGAATTAAGTTTTTCAAATGATATGCAAATAAATTAATGAATTGTCCAAAATACTCTATAGATGATAGTCACTTTGTTGATACTGATACCAATTCCATAATAAATTTTTTACCTCAACAGGGCAGGCAGATTAGAAATCTGACATACTTCTATTTAAAAAGAAATGCATTATTTTGAAAAAACAGAATTATACAAAATGATTCACAATTCTTTACACAATATTTTCAATTCGGCTTAGGGTTGTCATATGCAGCAACTACCTCTTATGAACAAAGTGTTTCTCCACTATTTTAATATATAACATTGAATGTATAGTGAGAAATTTACTGAAAATTATTGTATACTTCTCTGTAAACTGTGAAATAACATAATCAAAGTCAGCTTTCAATATTAAAGCAAAGGATAATGACCTATTAATGTTCACATTAACTACTGTTTGTTGTAGACATTTAACATTCTCCAGTGTCTACATGTATCTTCCAACAGCAGCTATAAGTCTCTATGACATTTCACAAGATACACAAAACAAATACATAATCATATAGAATATGTTCAAATGCTTAATTTTTTGACTATATCATAAGGTAGTTTTTGTAATACTGGGTGTGTTACATAAATTGAATCACCACAATATTTCACTTTTAAGGATTTAAGTAAATCTTGCCACAATTAATTTTTACTAGATAAAACAGAGAGGTTATCAAATTTTAAAAGTGGAAAAAAATCCAATGGAAACCCTACTACATGAAATGTTCCGTATATATTTTATTGTTGGTGGTGGTTGTGGTATAGTGGGATACAGAATTTTGCTACGTACATGACATATTTTTTTTTTACAGCTATTTTATCCTGCTTGCCAATAACATAACAATGTAACAGCAGTTGCCACTAGGTAGTCCTATACAATCTAATAAATTTTTAAAGTCAAAATCTTGGCATTGGAAATTATTGCATCTCTAAAACAAAAATGTCAGAATCATTCATGCTGTAGAAAACTGTTATAATTCAATTTCTATTCTATGTCAGCCTTGCAAATAACCACTCACCTGTTACATGCCCAAGCACTGAAAACTGGTCTCAGAATCCTAACGCCCCATGTGCTTTTGAAGCAGCAGGAATAGAATAAAGTTCCTGGAATAAACCACTTTCATCACTTTCTGCTTCCTTCTCAGTTAACCAAGAAGTAAGTTAAAATAAGAACAAGTTAAATGCAAAACCCCCAAATGAATATCTAAATATTTTTCAACTATGTCTTTGGCATATTGTAAACCATTTATCTGATAGAGTCCCTATTACGTTTTAAAGATATTTTTTATAGCAAAATGACTCAGGTTAAGGGAAAATTTGACATAACATGCTGGCTGAATTAATTTCCTCTTTATTACTTCTCAAATTAAGAGAAAAGCTAACAATCATATATTGGCATAAAGTATCAAATAGGCAAAATTTATAGTCAGGAACACAATAAGGTATATTTTTTAATGATTAGTTCTTTAGAAATTCCGCCTTCACATGTTGATATAAAACATATTATGGAATGATAAACAACATTGATCATTATAATAATATAATTCGCTCCAAAAGACAAAAAGAAAATAAAAATAATTATCTGAGAAGCAACTTCAGGCAGCTACCACTGTAGAGTAATAGGCAATGGTGCCTCTCAGAGCAAAGCATGTCACATCACTTTTATTTCTCAAAAAATATCTCATGCTCAATTAAAAAAAAGATTCAAACATGAAATATTAAAAATATATTTCAATGTTTAAAATTGAGGAAAATAATTTATGAGGTAAAAATCGCACCAACCAAAGAAAGGAACAATTTGGTGAGTGAAACAGTAATATAGAGGTGCAAAGTTTTCAAAATGCATGGGATTTTAAATATTTTCTCCAACTTTTACAACTTAAATATAATAGATATATAGATACAGGAGAAAACAAAAGCAATTAGGAAATCATAGTTGGAAGAAATTGTCTGTTTTATGATCTGGTATATAATGTCAGCAGATACTAGGATGTTGCACAGAGAGTGTTTTAGCAGCAAACTTCAAGATGTCTAGAACACTATCACTATTTCATACCTCAAAAAAAAAATAGGTCAAAAGATAGGAGTTTATGAATTAATTGAGATAACATATTTTGAAGAAGTGTAAATATCTAAGAGAAATCATTATAATGCAATTGAGAGTCTATTTTTTCCTTTATAAAAGTAAGAAACCTGAGACAATGTGCCCATACATTTTGATATAAGTAATGCTTCAAGAGAAATATCAATTCTAAAACAGATTAAAAAGACGAGCAAAAGAAAACTGAGACTTTAAGAAAGGGCAGGTTTCATGGCACAAATCAAATGGCAAATTAGAAAACTCATAATGGGAAAATGAAAGCCTAATATATTATATCAAAGCATTACAGGAGGCAGAGAAAAAGTATAAATAAAATACAGTAATAATAAACTAGATATATGTAAAATAATATTTTATATGGTAGAAAATGGTAAGTCATTATTCTGTTGTATTTCAGTATTATTTAAAGCAACTAATATTTATTACACTTTAGAGCAGTCTACAAGATTCTTTGGAGATGTAAGATTGCCAAATACACAGCCATTGACCTCTCATATTTCTCTGTTACATGATGGAGATAGACTGTGCATAAATTACTGATTACATGGTAGATTGTGGGAAGACCTATAATTCTGATACAAATGAAATTTAAGGTTGATGTGAGGAAAGAAGAATTTAATTTAACTAAAGAGCATCCAGAGAAACATATCTGAGAAGGAGAGATAACATTTCAACAAGTTGAAGAGGTAAGGGTATATATTTTAAACTGGGTAGCAGGCTTGTTTTGTTTCAAACGAAAGAACTGAAAATCCACTCTAGAAACACCAGATATAGAATAAGGAAACAAAATAAACATGCCTACCAAAAACAAACAAACAATGACAACAACACAAAACCCTCCTAAATGCCAAACTATGGTCACCTGTGGTGGATAAAGAATATTAAATTCTATTGTTATACTATTAAGTGTGAATTGATTGAATTCTGTTTTATTCAGAATCACTGGCCTCTCCTCATGCTCCTCCTACTTCTGAACCACTAGATAGTCTAAGATCATATAGGAATCAATTTTCTCTACATACTATGGCCAACCTCAACAGCTTATTATCAGATGTATACTTGGTTCAAGAACAATATCAAGAAATCAAACAGAAGTCAGAAGTGTATCAATGGTCAAAGAAGAATGGTGATAATTTAAGTTAGAATTTCATTGCTAGTATAGTTGGAGCTTTCCAATAGGGGATATGCTTTCTTAAAAAAATTGACCAGGAACAACCATTTTGAGAATTATAGAGAAATACATTAGCACCAGAGCTATTGCATCTGCTAGATATTTGGAGCCATCTCAACAAATATTGGATTGGTTAGGGAGGCAAAATAGAATTTCCCTTATTAAAAAGTAGGCAAAACTGGGGCGCCTGGGTGGCTGAGTTGGTTAAGTGTCTAACTTCGGCTCAAGTAATGATCTCACAGTTTATGTGTTCGATCCCCACACTGGGCTCTGTGCTGACAGCTCAGAGCCTGGGGCCTACTTTGGTTTCTTTGTCTTCTTCTCTTTCTGTCCTTCCCCTGCTTATTCTCTCTCTATCAAAAATAAACATTAAAAAAATAAAAATAAATAAAAAGTAGACAATGACCAAAATCTGTTCTACGTGTACAGTCACACACAGACAAAACCCAAAACTTGTCATCCATTTATTTTTAAATAAATACTAGAGTAGTCATTGTTGTTGCAATACCCATTATATGTGGCAATATATACTTAATAAAGTGCTTTTTTTAAAATTTTTTTTAATGTTTTATTTATTTCTAGGAGAGAGAGAGAGAGAGACAGCGTGAGCAGGGGAGGGTCAGAGAGAGAGGGAGTCACAGAATCTGAAACAGGCTCCTGGCTCTGAGCTGGCAGTCAGCACAGAGCCTGACGTGGTGCTCGAACCCACGAACCGCGAGATCATGACCTAAGTGAAAGTCAGACGCTCAACTGACTAAGCCACCCAGGCGCCCCAATAAAGCGCTTTTTCATACTGATCCACTTGGTATCAAGATTATATGAAGTTTACAGAGAATGTAAGAGATAAGTAAATTGAGCCTAAAGAAACATGGCACCTAATCACCTGGCCAGTAAGGATGTAGCTAGAATTAGAATCCACTTCTATTCTATCAAATTGGAGACTGAGAATTATAATAAATGTTTCCAACTTCATTTGTTCCCCAGTATATTGAGCATTATTTGAAAATCTGTTCTGAAGGGCCCTCACAATGAACAATCATTTCTGATAGCAAGTGTAATTTATCAGATCTCAGTACATTCCTTGGATTCTTACTCAAATAATAATGGAGGTAGTGATATTCATATTTTGAGGAAAGAACTTTAATGCACATTGTTCAAGTCAAAGAAACAATTATATATTCAAAAGTAAAAGTAGCAAAGGTTACTCATACTTTTACCACTGAATAGCTATATATTTTTTAAACAAATTATCTTATTTCCTAGGTATCTGTAACCACCATTAACAGAATGAGAAACATGCGAAGTATATAACTGAAAGATTTGGGCAATATAGATTGATTTTTGTGAGTACAGATTGGACCTAAACTAAGTTAATGAATTCAATTAACTATAATCCAATTCAAGTCCCCAAATGTTTATTGAGTGTTACTCTGTTTCTAAGGAACTAAGTTAGGTGTGGAGATTCTATGGTGGGTAATTTAAGATTTTTGAAGTATTTCTTTTAATACAGTAAGAGTCATGACTTAAAGAAACATGAGTTATTTATTTTACATTTCTAAGAAATAAATTCACAGGAAGTTTTCCATGAGGTCTGAGTTACTCAATACAAAGAATATAAGTAAATATGAAATGAGACCTTATACACACACTACAGTTAAGGCCCCCTTTCTACTTTAACTGGTAAAAAGAAAAGCAAAAAGAAACCACACCCAATTATCAAGCAGCATTAAATACAATACCTAACTATGATATAACACCTAAGTTTTTTCTCCAGTAAGTATTTTTTCATTCTAACAACAAACTATAACTTAATAAAGGATTCAACAAAGCATCTCCAAATGCTAACATGAGCACTGTCACTCTGGCAACATAACCAGCCTGACCTTTCTAAATTGTTACCCCTAACTTCTCCTGTTTCTATTGCTTTCCCTTCATCTTGAAGCATGTAAAATAAATTGTTCTATGTTCAGAAATACTCACTCCCAAAAAAGAATAACCTTATCCATGCAAAAGAATTCAAAATTCATCTCAATCTCAGAATTTTTCCTTATCCTCAAAATTGATGAAGTCCTGTTGGATGTGAAACAAAAAGCAGGCAAAGTATTGAGTTGAGCAGGCAGGGTTTGGACCCAATTTTCTCCACAAGCTAGCTAATTTCCTCTTTCTAAATTGTTTCCTCAAATTTAAAAAAGGAGCTAAGTCTATCAGACACTCCAAATAGAGATGCTTAAATGAGAGGCACTCACAGTCCACAGTAGTGGAACATCAGTTTCTTTTCCTGCCCTGAAGATGAGAAAGGAAATGAAGAATCAGATAAAATAGAAACACCTAGGAGTGCCTGATTGGCTCAGTCAGTTAAGCATCCAACTCTTTATCTCCACTCAGGTCATGATCTCACCTTTGGTGAGTTCTAACCCCACATCAGGCTCTGTGTTGACAGAGCAGGGCAGAGCCTGCTTGGGATTTGCTCTCTATCTCTCTCTTCCTGTCCCTCCTCCCTTCTCTCAAAATAAATAAACTTAAAAAAAAAAGGATACAAACATTCCTTAAAAAATAGAAACACCTAATGACTTACCTTACAGAGGGAAGTGTTTTCACATGTAAAATGAACTATCATAAAAATTGAAATGAAAATACAGGAGACATAATTCATAAGTTGTAAATATTTGTGCTTAAAGATGTAATCACTAAAAATGCATATAGTTCTTATTCTACCCTGTGTTTATTCACTATTAACACAATTTTGTTGATTGTGTTTAATTTGGGGTTTAGAGAACACTTGAAGTGTGTGTAATGGTTGCATCTTTGAACCAAACCGCCTTCTCAGAACTAGCTGAATTAGCAAAGATACTTGTTTCAAACTCTGACCTCAACTAACTTTACCCATTTTCATAGTTTTCATGAAGGCTTGGTATATATCTTAGAGGTGGCTTTTCAGATATCTTGGTGTACTGACAGTAAACAAGCCAGCTTGAAGTCCCCCACCCCCAGCCCCATTGCATTCTGAACAAACAGTCCGTGTTATCACACAGTTGTTATATGTAAATTATCATTAATACTTTGAAAGAAAAAAAAATGAGAGTTGGAACTTAAGATGGAAAAACAAAATGAATAGAAAGGCAGTGCAGGGTCCTTTGTATAATACAGCTTTGTGAAATCTAAAAAGACTGCTTTCTTCTTTGTTATATCAAAGAAAGAAGGAGGTTACATGTGGGTTTTGAGATGTTGGTGGAACCAGATCAGCACATCCTGCAAATTAACTCCCATGAATTAGTATGAGATCTTAATAAATGGAGCTAATGCTATGTATTGTGGAGCATGTTAGAAATTCAATGTGGTTTACATCATTCCCTCTTTTAGTTGTACCAAGTTAAATAAAACAATTCATTGTCACCCAAAGCTGTTTTATCTCAAGCTTCTAGATTTACTTTTTTTCACGGAAGTAATCTAAGCAAGCGTAGTAGACAGCAATTTACATACTTAATGGAAATGTTTGGTTTTGATCTTTCATTAATAGTCAAGATTTTGAAGCGTAGAAATAGAGAAAACCCTTTATATGTGTTGTATTAATAACATTAAATCTGGTTTCATACACATTGAAACACATTAGATCATCAAAAGCAAGGTTTCTGGAATGTGAAAATGGAGAGGGGGATGGCAATCGTGAAGCACAATGTTTGTACAAACATTAGAATAATATGGCTCATCAAAGTTTGAATGTGGGGGGTGGTGTGAGAAAAATGTAAAATACGAGATCATATTTAGAGAATGTTCTATGTAGCAAAATTGGTATTTTCCACTGTCAGAATTTCTTACTAAACTATCCATACATCCTTCTATTGCTCTTTTAATCACAAATTAAAAACAAAGCAATGCAAAAAAGCAATCTACTTACATAGGTCTCCAATGAAGACAAAAAATAAGGAATGGAAAACTATGATAGAATCTTATATTTATTTCTAATTATTTTTCCCTTTGCATGTATTGACCTTGGCTGAAGGCTTATTTTTGTGAATCACTAAATGAAGGACCAGAGATTTGAATTTAAAGTTGAAAGCAAGGGATGCTTGGGTGGTTCAGTCCTTTAAGCTTCTGACTTCAACTCAGGTCGTGGTCTCATGGTTCTTGAGTTCAAGCCCCACAATGGGCTCTGTGCTGACAGCTCAGAGCCTGGAACCTGGAGCCTACTTTGGATTTTATGTCTCCCTCTCTCTCTGTCCCTCTCCTGCTCACACTCCATTTCTCTCTCTCTCTCTCAAGAATAAATAAAACATTTTTTTTTTTTAATTTGAAAGCATTAACATGCCAGTGAGGAGTTCAGAGGCAAGAACTAACAGGGAAAAATGGGTAAGAAGCACAATTTGCTGATCACAAAATAGCTCTACAAATACTAATATAGAAATACATGTGAGACCTTCATTAGTACTGGATAAGCTAGTTAATATCAGTTGGCTGAACAGATAGGAGTCAATAAACATTTTAAATTGAAATTTACCGGGGAAAATTACATTAGATTAGATCAGATCACAGAATGATACATTCCATTAGAAAGTTTCAATGTCTATAGTATGTTAATAATTACCTGTGATAGGGTAAAGATTTAACATGTAGGATATGTAAATAAAGGTGGTGTGAATATGTTGATAATTTATGATAAGAGATAATTTATGATAATTTATGATAATTTATCCCACTGAGGAACTAAACAATTTTACAATATCCAGATTGTTTTGCTATTATGTTCACAGGAAACCTACTTTAACATAAAGCTTGTCTTATTTTAAGGTAGTGACTAGATCTTCATTTCTGTATCCTAAATATATTGATGCATTTTATACCTCAATAAATGATTGATAAATGAAGGAATGTATTAATGAATCCCAGAAGTGATAAATACACTACTGATTATTTCTGTGAATATAAAATCTACTGACCTCAGTCTCTCTCATAACTCATAAATTAAACTGTGTCAAGACTACAGTATTGAATTCAAAATAATACTGTTATAACAAAAGGCTTACTAAACCAAACTGAACTTTAGACCAAGAAAATGATGCAAACACTTCAGGTAATATTTACATGAAATAGCACAATATATAACCTAATATACCTGACATCTTCCAATTTCTTTTGAGGCCTTTGAGAATTTTGCTTTTGAAGGAATTGCATAATTAGAATGTAGTTTTTCTAAAATAGGGAGATTTTAATAATCTATGTGACAACAGATAAAATAACTAGTAATCTTCAAATTATTGAAAAATGGTTAATTTCTAAGGACTTACACATTAGTAATATTTAAAAATTAAGTTCAAAATGTCACTTCTTATTTTCATCTATTAATATATTAATGAGCACCGCCAAACTAACATAGATATTAAAGATTTCCTGGAACGTTGCTAGAAAATTGATTTTAAGAATTTCTTTTTGACCTCCTCTGAAAAGATTTAACAGATAAAAAAGCAGTCAAGTACTAGCTGGATTTATAGATGATAATTTTTCTTTGAAAGCCATGAGCCATGAAAAAACCACTGGACATGAACTCAAAACAGGTACCATAGTCTTGTCAACATTTCTGTTGCAAACTTTATTTAAGAGGGTTTATCATCTCCATCATCTTAGAAATTACGAAGCTGGAAGTTGGCACACAAATTAGCAGCATGGATGCAAATTTGTTTACACAAAACATTTGAATCAGTTCAGCTGTTTTGATTTAGGCATCAGCCAAAAAACCTTAACTCAGAGTTTCTCCATGTGAACACTGAGTAAATATTTTGTCTAGACTACATAGTTCAGTCAGTCAGAACACGGAGCCAATAAACCAAGGTAGTATGTTTCATTCATCTCCAGGAGATTTAGTTGTATTCATTCTGCCTGGTCTCCTAACTTTGATCCATTATCTTGCAAATGGAGCTTTTAAAATACAGAGTTCAATATTAAAACATGCGGACAGATAAAGCAAAAATTCATTACCAGCATTTGGGGAAAAATTCAAATTACACCTCCACTAACAGATTCAAAAGAGTCATTTCTATATATGAAAATATACCTTCTATATTAAAACTAAAATAATTTCTAAAAATTACAAATTACCTGAATGAAGTTGAAGTCTTTTAACAGTCTCTTATTACGTTTTAGTAGAATAACAACAGGCTAGATTCATATTAACTTCTCTATATTAACACACTTATAGTAAAATACAGCTTAAATTTATATTTTTAAATTATTGACTCAGTTGGTAAATCTCAGGTTGCCATTAGGTGGTATTGTAAGAGAAAATGAAATTAACATTTTTTCTACATATTTCTTTTAAGTCAGACAATACTCATAGTGTAAATAAGCAAAACAAAACAAAAAATAAAATAGTATATCCCTGTAGAAATAAGCAAAACAAAACAAAAAAATAAAATAATATATCCCTGTAGAAAACTAATAGATATTTGACAAATTAGAATAATATAAAACAATAAAACAGTTGATAATTTTATTAAGTAACTGTGAATGAGAAACAAGTGGCTAATGGGAATGTGAACAATCCTGAGAAAAGGCATTTTAATTATCAGTTTCCCCTTCCCATCACCAAAATCAAGAAAAAGTATGTCAGTTTGTAATTTAAAATTTAAATAAACTAAACTGAATTATTATAATAGAATCAATTTTAAAATGGAGAATTTGGCTGATAGTCAATTTCCAACATTAATTAAATTCTGGAATGCATAATTTTAGGAAAGAGAGTAGGAGACAGATTTTAGGTGTACTTTTATCCCTAACTTTGGCCAATTTTGGAGAAATCTACACCTCGCTGTTTTAAGATACAAAATTACTTAAAATAAGGATGTTCCATTAAAAAATGTTCAATGTAATAAGTTTACTCTATGAATAATCCATATGAAAGTATTTTAAGGATACCTGAGCATTAAAAGTAAAAACATGGATTAAATGAGGTCTAAAAATATATCCACAAAGAAAATTTTAATAAAGCAAGTAAGAAAAAGCCTAGTTTATATTGGAAGAGTCAGAGTTCAGAAAGGATAAAAATACTTTTGTTACATATGAAAATACATTTTATCACCATCACAAGAAAAGGTAACATTAATTTTGAGTATTTTAGTGTACTAGACGCATAGGTGTATTTTTTTCTTTTGTAGATGATGGTGTATATCTCAATTTCTCTATTTAATTTTTAGGTTAATCTTTAAATTGAATGCTGTTTCTCATTTATTTCCTTTGTTTATATGTATCTATTTTCATGAATACTTCAGGAAGTACTGTTTTGCATCTGGTCATGATTTCAGTTAGACAGTGGTCTTTCTTCTCAAGGAGCTTTATTCTCATAAACTAATTAGGACTATGTAAAAAACTCATAAAGCAGTACTCAGTAAAGAGAAACAAGTACTGGACAGGGAATTTTATTTATTTATTTATTTACTCATTCATTCATTCATTCATTCATTTAATATATTTCTTTATTTAGAGAAAGAGAGCGAGCACATGAGCATACACAAGGGAGGGCAGAGAGAGAGAGAGAGAGAGACAGAGACAGAGAAAGAGAGAGAGAGAATCCCAAGCAGGCTCCACACTTTCAGCACAGAGCCTGAAGCAAGCCGCAATCTCACCACCTGGAGATTAAGACTTGGGCCGATGTCATGAGGTGGGTGCTTAACTGCTTGAGCCACCCGGGATCCTCTGGATAGGAAATTTAAATACTGTTTTGTGCAACCTAAATCTTTGCAAGTCACTTCATTGCTGTGACTTGCCTCTTCTTTATATACCTATACTCATTAAAGTATATGCCAACAAATAAATCTAATTCATATTCCCTGACAATTAGACAATAGACTAGTTATAAGAAATGTCATATCATTAAAATTCCATAGAACTGAATGCAAGATTAAGGTACCAAATGGAACAAATTGATTTGCCAATGTTTATGATACAATTGGTAAACAATTTTATATCCAAATATTATTTTATTTGTGAAGTTCATAAAATTATCTACATTCATAAATTTTGTATTTTACTCAAGAGTATTGGGTTAGGATCTAAGGATCATAAATTTTTTTGTGTGTGCTTAATGCACTAAATAGGTTTATTTCTTACAGTGACATGCTTGTGTATTGTGCATACTTCACTTACTATTGCTTATAAAACTAAAAATCACATCTTTCATACAAGATTATTAAAAAAATAACATTAGGCAACTTACGGAAAAATGTTGAAGATTGTAAAACAGAATTTATGTATTACTGTAACTGAGATTATAAATATATGTATGTGTAAATATACTGAATATTAATTTAGCCTTTCTTTTAAATTAAATTCTCAAGGTCTCAGGTTTTTTATTAAAAATGAAGTTTAATTAGTAACTTAGTCACTTATAGTTTTAACTTTTAATAAGCCAATTAGTTTCTGAATGTATTGTCATTTCAGATTTCACTCAACGACTAACTAACCTTATGCTCATGGAAAGTCATTGTACATCTCTGGCCTCAGGAAATGTGGATAATTTGTAAATGGAGATAATAATCTGTACATAGGAGATAACAGCCATCTAACAAGATGCTTGTTAGAATTCAAAGCAGAAAAATGAAGCAGAGAACCACTGTTTAAAATGTAAACAATATGCTTTATAGAAACGGCTTAGCACAGAGATTTCTACTTAAAAAAAAAAAAAAAAAAGACATAACAAAGAATTCTATCCTGGTAGTATTTAGTATTTCCCCAAACATAGCAATGTCTTTTATCTTCTCTGAGCACCTCTGAGCATTCTGGAGTCAACCTAATGGACTTAATTAATGGAAAACTATAGCATAGTTCTAGATATTTCATGTTATTTGAGATTTAATAAATCTGTTTCTGCAGAATATTTCCCTTTATAAATTTCCTTTCAAAGTGGTATCCAGCCATATTTTAAAACATGTCATCATTAAAAAAAACTACCTCATCATTTTAAACTATATAATCATAAATACTCCTTTCAAACCTGCTAGCACAAAACAAAGGAAGGTATAATTTTGAACATTATAAACTCAGTTTTTAAGAGAATCACTCATTACTTTTTATATGTTTCAATCACTTTCTGAACATTTAGTAGTATTCAATATTTTGGAAATTTTACTCTATTTTAAAGAGACTTTAAAATGTTTCACATATCACTAAAATTGAAGATAATCTCTAACATTATCAATTGTTCTTATACTATTAATATTTATAAAATGTGCTATTATTTATATGGTACTGTTTTGAATGACACCATTTCTTAAATAGATCACATGAAAGAAATCAGCAGATGTAAATGCAGATGAGAGGGACTGCATATATTTTATGTTAATATGGCTTAAACATAATTAAAACATGAAGAAAATAAATTTAGAACAGGTTTTCTATATTGAAAAGCTTATAAATAAGAAGTTGTGTCTAGATTATAAGAAATAAGAATTTGTTTTTAAATACTATTCCTTAAAGTTCTTTATGAGACTTAAAAAATTCACTCAATACACTCAATTTATTTTTATTTTTATAGACTTGTAAGACTGGTATAGACTTTATTGAAGATATGACTAGTTATTTTTTTGATGTACATATTATATCAGCCTTAGAAAATATTTCCATTCAATAATTGTTTCTTTTTCTCTTCTAAAAAACTAGTGGTTAACAATTTTTAAAAGTTACAGCAAAACATATAATCACTAATATTTTTATATGGTACTAATTGATACATAGTACTTAAGTATTAACTTTTATGATCATCTTTATTGGTGTCATCTGAGCAAACTCTAATAAAATTGAGAAGGTAGAATAGGAAGAGAGTTGGACATGAACTTGAATGCCAGGTGATCTTGTTTCAGTTCTAGAGCTCATGAAATTTATAACCTAGTAAAAATCACTTATCCTTTTTAGGCATGTGCATTTCCTGTATAAAGTAAGAGAAGTTAACTAGTTAATATTTAAGAACTTGTCCAGCCCTGTAAATATAACAATTTGTGAAAAGATGAATGACCAAATTCCATACATATATTAATCAATTGATATTAAATTAAAGTTGGTATGTAGGGGATAAAAATAGCTCAAGAGTAGGGGTAACCTTTTTAAGCTATGGGTCTGCCCCTGTTACATGGCACTAGCACCTGAAGTAACTGTAGTAAGTATGATAAGCAGAAATTTCAGAGTATTTCTCCAATGTGTAATAGACTGGGAATGTGGCCAAAGTTAAATACTAGCTAGTAAGAAGATGCTACTCTTTTTATTTACTGCTATGTACAAGTTAGGGCTGCAAGTTAGGGTTGAAGTATGTGGGAATTCATACTGGCTTTGCATGTGGACATGCATTTGAATAATACTAATGATAGCTACCATATGTGTTAGGGACCATATGTGTTAAAAGTGTAATTGCCCTTTCTCTACAGGCCTGCTGATATTCTACTAGCTCCTCCTTTTTTTTTTTTTTTTTTTTTTTTTTTTGGAGATAATGGAATTGAGTTTAGGAAAGTTTAGTCGCTAGTGCAAACATAACTGCCTGACACAATTTGACTTAGGTCTCAGTAGCTCCAGAACTCTTGCTCTTTATTGTAGTGGTTCTCAAACTTTAGAGCATATCAGAATTACCTGGATGACTTGTTAGAAACAATAATGTCTGTGCCCAGCTACCAGGGCATCTGTTTCAGTAGGCCTAGGGTGGGCACCTGAGAATTCATATTCCTAACAAGTTTCCAGATAATGTTGGTGCTATTTATTCAGGAACACTTTGCAAATCACTGTAGTGCAAGTATTTAAAAGCTGACAGAATAACATTGTGATATCTACTACCACGTGATTACCACTGATATTATTATCCTATTATAAGGTGTGTGATGCCAATGAATGTTGTGGACTTTTTTAGAGGAGATTTCAGATACGGTTGTGGTCAGTAGGCCATGATTATGCAGAAAATATTAATCGTTTGGAATCTTCAACCAGAACCAAGCGGTAGCCTTAGCAAAGGGCTTGATGACATGGAATATATGTGATGGCTACAAGATTGGAAGTTTGAGAAACCGAAGGATGACCATCAGCACTGAGACCCTGAATACTGGAAGGTATTCAACAAATTAATTTTTTTCAATGACATTTTAAAAAGTGATATTCCTGATGAGAATGAGAGCCTTATAAAATGTCTAATTCTAAGAAAATCTTGTAGACATGAAAATTGATATCTTCAGAAAATATCATGCATCACCCACCCGCACACTCTAAGAGACCAGATGAATTTGGTTAAAAGCATATCTGTCCTAACATCCTTAATAGACCCCATCCAGAATTCAAATCAGAACAACCACTGTGTCCATAAACTACACACTCCTTTGTCCTATGAGTAAAGGCAAGAGAAGAAAGGTACAAAGGGAGGCCATGTTTAAATAGATCTATAGACAAATAAAATGGCCTTAAGTTTTATTTGTATCTTACACATTTTCTTAATCCTACATAGTTTTTCTAATCTCTTTATTTGCAATCATTTTACTTCTAATCTTTCAAACACTGGACTTTAAAGCACAAAGTGGCATATTTTCTCAAATAGTCATGTTGCCTAAAGTAACTGAAGTAACAGGTTCCTTAATAGACATATTGTTGGGTGCCTTCCAGTAATTTTTCAAACTGGACAAAACATTGAAGCAGTTTCTGGAGACCCTGAGGTTAAGTAGAAGAAAGTCATCTTTTGGTACCCAAGGAGCACTCTTGCAGACAAGTGATGTTTAGTTTAGTATCTTTCAGGTATTTGTATTTGAGATCATAGGCAAGTATTTTGCATTGGAAGGTTCCCACCTGAGTACAAAAACATTATTAATTGCTCTACCTCTTCTATATCCCACTTGTGATTTAGTTTTACTAAATTTAGAATCATGTATAGATGCCATTTGCTATTGCCTTATCATTTCATGTTTCCTTAGACACTAAACTATGTGTTCAAGGAAAAGACATGTATACCCAAAATTCTATTTAGCTATCCCACAAATAGTAAGGCTTATTAATATCATGAAGAGTAATAACAACTCCTGCAACTAAGTCTGTGCTCCTAGAGTACTCACTTTATGGAGTAATTCCATACTGTTTATTCCTTGAAGGACCTCAAAGGAACTGGCATTAAGTTTTCAAGGGACTGAAACCTCTCCTGAATTATTCTTGCTCACACACATTTCTTACACTGGCTTGATTCAGCCTTCCTCCCACCACCTCACCAATCCCACAACACCAGAGGATTCAGAAAACACGGTGCTGCAACATGACATTTCAGAACAATTTCTACAAGGTAACTGTCCAGGGGAAGTTCACCCCAGAATTCTGGGAGCTGCTCAACACTTTTCTGGGCGTTAAATTGGGTTGGATTAGCAACTAGGTGGTGTAAAGTCTCCGCAAAGGCGACGTGTTCCGGGAAAAGGGAATTCGCCTGATGCCTGAGCCCATCATTCTTTCTTCAGTCGTCCTGCTTCATTATTATTCTGCAATGTGCTGCAATCCCGGCGGGTCCGGCTTTCAGCCCAGAGCTGGCCACTCCAGCCGGGCGGGGAGAAGACCACACGGTGGCTGGGATGACCCCATGCTGTTTCATTTCTTCTGCCTTAACCCCTATGGTCCAACTAAGCCCTGTGGCTCTTGAACCCTGGGACTACCTCCTGTTTCTTCCCCCCACCCCCCGCCCCCCAAGCGACAGAGCTGGGGTGGGGATGAAGGGGTCCTAAAAGGGCAGCAAGCCTATTCCTTGTTTCCAGTGAGTTTTTCGAACTCCCTTGGTGCCTATCACTGGAGAAGTTGAGTGAGGGGAGCACTGCGGTCAGCTTGGGGAAAGGGAGTTTTCTCGGTGCCCCCCTCCCCCCGAGAGCGCGACAGCGCTGTCCACAGCACCACCATCTAGAGTTCGGAGAATATAAACGCACTGTTACCTGCCACGCATTTCCGCCTCGGACACCTACAGCCACGCGCACACGCACCCCGAGGCTTCCCAAAGGCCCCTCGGTGTCGGTGGTCTCCTCCTCCCAACAATACACACCCACGCGCCCAGGCCAAGTCAGGTGCCCAGTTTCAACCTCTGATGGTTCTTTGAAATTTCATGGAGTCCACCCTTCCAGGAGAAATTAAGAGGTATTTCCAAAGAAAAAAAGACTGAAGGGTACCTGGCCAAACTGCGGCGGGACGCCTGACCCAAACACAACATATTTCCTCCCAGCAGATAACTCAAACGTGCCAACCTAAAGGGAAGGGTTTTGATGGCTTGGATGGAGGGGATGGTTTTGTTTGTGTTTTTGTCCTTATTACTGTTTGGTGAGGTCTTTAACGCACTCCATCCCCTTTTGAAAAGCCCCCTCTAGGTATCACATTCTCTGTCAGGTCAGACGGTCGCCTTGAGGGTGAGCAGTGAGGGCGTCACTTCCCGAAGACACGAAGACACACAACGGTCTGAGCCCTCCCTCCGCGCAGCCACCCTGGTTTCCGCGGAAGGTTCCCCGGCAGCACTCTTCCCGAAAGGCCACCTGCGACCTTTTTTTTTTTTTTTTTAACTGTGGAATAGGGTGTGAAACCCACTCTTCCAGAAAGAGCTCTGTGACAGGAGTAATATCTCTTTGGAATCCCCCGGCCACGCAGAAACGTGGGTCCTTCTTAAAGTCCAGGGTCCTGCCTGTGGCCCTGAAGTATGCCCTGGCGCAGGGTGTGGAACGCAGCACACTGGCTCGAGCCCACCTGTCGTCCGAGGTCAATGCTTTCGCTACCTTCGCATGGATCCTGCATCTTTGCTCAGTACCTTCTGCTCTAGCTGTGTGATCCCCGGAGACGGAGCGTGGGAAAGTAGCCCCGAGTGTCTGTTTACGTGGGCGGGACGTTTAAGCACGACTAGGAGATTCACAGTTTCTATCCGAGTGAAACCTCAACAGACACGCTGCAGCTGCAGCTGCGTTTCAGAAACCTCTGTCTGCTTGCGCGCGCGCGCGTGTACGTGTGTGTGCGTGTGTGTGTGTGTGCATGTGTGTGTTACAGCTTCAAATCTGCTTGCACCAAGTCCAAGCAGCTCCCCGCCCTAATTTGGTGTCCTCCGTAGGCCACCTTTCATTTGAGATGATGACAGTGGAGATAAAATGGCCAGATAAGGTTGGCTGTCGTTTCAACCCCAGAGGGGCGGTCGGGCCTACCACTGAAGGCCACTTTGTCTTCTACTCTGAGGCGTTTCCTCCCACTGATCCTCTTTGTCGCTGTTTCCTGGCAGAGGTGACATGGGGTAGTGATGAAAAGTATGGGCAGAAGGTGGAATTCTTGTGGCATGAGCTTTTCGTGTGGAAAACCGCGCACCTTGGACTTCCTGAACACCTCTGCTATCCTGGAATAGGACCTGCAAAGCCCTTAAAACGACTCCCCAGTCTGAGCTCTCCCTTGGGCCTTTGAAGTTCAGAAGAAACGGTGTAGAAAATAAACTGGGGCATAGACATTGGGAGGAACACCATTTAAGCCATGTCAGCAATCACAGTTTTAGGAAAGCCTTGAGACCGAGGTGAAATTAGAATAAAATAAGGAGGGGAAAGTAGAGAATAATCAACTGTTAAGATTGCCACCACCTGCCACTAGGGAACAGGTCTAAAGCATACAGCCCACGTAAGTTTGTCTTTCAGAATTTGAGGACAGTGTTTTGAGTTGTAAAATATATGGGGAACCTTCCAAGTGGCAGATAAGTGACAAAGAAGAATCTTATTACCATTAAATGTTTAAGTTCCGAAAAAAAAAAAATTGGTTTTGAACGGGACCAAAGCAGAGTGTGACACACTCCTTCTCAGAGTCCCTCAAGCTGGAATATGCTCAATGGAGACCAGTTCAGGAGCTGTGAGGAGAGGAGAGGGGTCCCATTTAAACCAAATTAACGCGTCCTTCCTTTCAGTGGCTCGTCTTATTCGGAAAATACGGTAGGTGCGGGCAGCCGGGCTGTAATTGCAGGCTGCGAGGTTCGGGGTCTGCCGGGCTGGCCTGCTCGCCCTCCTTCGGAGACTCCCTCCCCCGCCGTCTGCCCCTCGAATGTGTTTTGGCTCAACAGGTATCACAAGAACACTCGCACTTAACCCCGTCATCGTCTAGCAGGAGCCACCCCAGCATTTTTTCGTGCCTGGAGCTGTTGCTGCCTCCCTGCGCCACCCCCACGCGGAGCGCGTCTAGCAGTCAGCCCCAGGGCCATCCGTGAACCGCCGACTCCCGTGGCTGACGAACTAAGCGTAAATGCGAGGCTCCTCGCCGTCCAGCCGGCTACGAAAACGACCCTGTTGTAAGCAACCCGAGACATGTTTTGTGCACTAGGGAGTGCAGTTATAACGTTTAGAACAAGCGTTTTGCCTTAGAGCTGCGCTGGAGGCTCCAGGAAAGAAAGAAAGAAAAAAAAAAAATCAAGCTTTAAGGAGCAGGTTGGGATTACAATACATACAGTTGCTGCCACAGACACCGGAGGCGACTTCCTGGCATGTAGGGATGTAAATTAAAATTCGAGACAGGCCACCCAGGGTTGCTCCTAATAGGAGAGGTAACCCCTCCAGCTCCCTCCACCCAAAACATGAATTATCATTTCCACTGAATGCAAATGGGCTGCCTTCTGTGGAGGGACAGCCAGCTGCAAGCTGGACAATAAACTGTTTCATAGAGACGCGGCCCGATTGCGGTTCAGAGAGGCACTCCTTTACAAAGGAAGAAGCGTCCAGTTTGTGTTGACAGCCGTGGCGCGCCTGGGCCAAAACACCCCCCAGCCCCCACCCACCACCCCCAGCCCTGACACACAGACACCCAAGATTTGGAACTAGCTTCACTAAAACCAACATCCATCGCATCTATTCGAGCTGCCATGAGTATGGGGAGGGGATTTTTCAAAAACGCTGGCATGAGTCATAAACATCTCCTGAGTATTCTTTGCAGCAATTAATGGGCAGAGGGTGCAGGAGAAGTTGTGGAACAGAGCTGGGGGTCTGTTTTCTCCCCGAGGACAGCTTTTCTTCCAATGATTCTGACTGTCCCTTGCTTTCCTGCTTAGGAATACATTTTACATCCCACCCACCCCCTCCCCTTGTCTGTGCATGTGATACTCACTCTACCTGTCTGAACGCTGAGACTTGCTGGGGATTTTCTTTTTGGTCGTCAGCTAATGACTTTCCTCCTACCTTCATTCATCCCCAAAGGTGGATCGTTACACTTCGTGGCACCTCAGACCCTTTTAAAGCCTCATTTTAAGCTAAACCTCAACTACAGGAGCCAGGGAAGCTCCCCCACCATGTATCAATGCATAAGAGCCCACGTAGTAATAATTCACATATGCATTCAGACATTCATGTTAGTAGGGGGATGCTTGGAAGACCCCTGTCCCCTAATGCATTTAACAGCACATTCCTAGCATGTCAGTAACTTTGCTCCCTGAAAAGGTTAAAAAGCGTTTACACGAGTGTATTTAATAGAAATATCCTAGCCAAGGCATCAAACCCCACTGGTTTCAGTAGAAATCAAGGTAATCCTCACAACCAAGTAAAGTCTTGCAGAGGAATTCTGCCTGAATACCCACTAGTTAGAAGCTATACGAACCAACTCACGTATTCGTTTGAGCATACTGCAAGAATATTTATTGAGCACAAGCTCAATCACTGCATTGAACGCCAAATCTGGCAAGCAAAATGCATTTCCTATGGGGGGTGGGAGCTGTGAATCAACTCCTTCAGTATTATTATCATTATTTTATCGGTGCAAATTGCAAAGTAAGCTACCAGCCTTTTTCCGGCGACAAGTCAGCTCACCAACATCCAAAGCATGGGGGACCCCGAAAGCAGACCTACCTTTCACACAAGACACCGTCAATAAAAAGACGAGATTCCAAAACGTAAATCCACTTTTAATCCCCATTTTCTTCATCAGGATGAAGTCCAGGCGGCCACATTTAGCGCATCTTCTGGTGCCAGGCTCCCGGGGTTTGGATTCCTTTGCTCGGCTTTCCCCTTTGCGGACCCCTTTCATATTATTCGCGAGCTCCTAATTCCTGCTCCTCAGCCCGGCGCAGTGGAGTTGCTGCTGTTGTGGGTGCGCGGTCACAGCTCGGAGTGAATGGTGTTTCTGGGATACCACAGCAACCTTGACGAGGACTCAACCATCTCTCCAACGGGGGCACAAAGTCTCTGCTACTCTGGATTCTGTCTTTTCCTGTGCTTTTTTTCCCCCCTCCACCAAAACCTACCTCAATTCTAGCTCGTTTTAGCAACCACCAGAAACCACTAGTGAGCTGCTTTTTCAAGCCGAGCTCCGCTCTCTGACAAACTCCCCACAATATTTGAAATTAAGAGGCTTGGTTTCTTTTTTCCCCCCGAATAGATCAATTCTGCCTGTAAAAGCTGCCCGAGATATATGATGTTAGTGAGCTCCCCATTGCAGCTTGTGAATACAGAAACATGTTAGAGGAATATTTTAATCGGAGGATCTGTGTTGCTTTTGGGGAAACCATGCTGATAATGAATCGGGCTCCATCGATGCCCACGTCCTTATAATGGGACATGTGTTACTACTGTAGTTGCAGTATATTTCAGGCAGGCGTCTCGCGTTTATTATCCCGTGATTTAATTGAAAAAGAAGATCACAGAGAAGAATTTGTTTGCACATAGGCATTTACATATGCAAATGCCTACGTGCAAAACCGTAATCAGGTTTCTACGATTCGGTAAACCGACTTCCTCCGTGACTAGGGCGGGGGTGAGGTGGAGAGGGAGACAGTCATTTCCCCAAATAGTTCGCCCTTTCATCCTCCCCAGCCGCTTTTGGGCTAATGTGTGCTGCAGTTAAACCACTTTATCTGCGGTAGTTATCGAGAACAGACCCATTTATCTTAATTCTGAATCAGTCCCAAATATGTAAATGGAAGGTTTCTTTCAAAACGTAAAATGTATGTACCTATACATCTGGATGTGGCAGCTCCGTAGGGCATCAAGGGTTAACACTGCACAAAGAAAGAGTGCTTGCGCCATCTACTGGCCATCGCTCAGTCACCGGCTCCTTTTTCCCAGCTGTAAGGGATCCTGTTTTCCTCATTCCAGGGTGTAGGGGAGCTGTGTTCTGAGACAAGCGCGTTTAGCCCCCTGTGTGCCGATTTCTTAGTCGTTTTTGTCTGATCTTGGCCCAGATCTAACAAACCCCAAGTTCTTTAGACTAGGCGCCGGCCTGGTAATCTGACTTTTCTGGAATCTGATCCCATCTCAGGAGGGGGTAGGGCTGCCACACTGGTTCTGAAATAGATCATTGCAGAGGTTCCTGGCTCCATTTGCTTGCTGAAGGCTCTCGGGGGATTAGCGCCTATCTGCAAGGCTTTGTCAAGAGGACTGACCAATTTGAGTTTGCATCTCTCCACATTGTCCACAAATGATGGCTCCCGTCCCATACACTCCAAGATCTCCCTGATCAGCTTTTGTCCCTGGGCTCAACGGGAAACTGCCGGCTCAGGGGAGCAGGGTTGTTGCATCTGGAGGGAATTCCGCTCTGGGAAGTGGGCACACGGCGAGTATCTATAGGGGTGCGTGTTGAGTGGGCTCATTCTCCAGGCGTAGGAAGGATTCTAAGCTCTCCGGGTACGTGGCATTTTGTGTGGGTCTGTGATTCTCCCAGGAGTATGCGCTGTGTACAGTTGTGAAGGGTAAGAGTGTGTGTTTATGGGAGATGAGGGAAGGTGTGATTTTTTTTTTTTTAATGCGTGGGTGTTTTCACAAATGTGTTTGTGTAGTGTGTATGCGTGTGCATGCATGTGTTTGCGCCCGCGAGTGCGCGCGCGTGTGTGTACTAGAGTGGGATTTCTCTTCGGAGTAAAGAGCCTTAACAAGAGGCAGAAGCTGTAGACGCCCAATTGACCTCATTAAGTTCGGAGAGGTAGATTAAGGGCCCTGTGGCAGAATATTGTTCCTCCCCACACCAGTGCTTTCCTTTCTTGTCCAAATATGCTGATTTTGAAGGGGGGTGGGCCACAAGGTTGAGACTCAACCGCGGCTGGGAAGATCAACGCTAAAAAACGTCACTAGCTTGCTCAGACACCTTGGTGGCAGCGCTGGCACTGATTTTAGTCAAGATGTCAGGGTTGTTGCTGTCGTTGTTGCCTTTGCTGGACTGAACAAGGGGTTAGATGCAAACAAGTTCTTGGACTTCATTGAAACACTTGACAAAACCCTTCTTACTAAGTGTGCAGAGGTTAATCACCTCCACTGAGTACACTTTGTATTAAAAGAAAACAAAAATCTTGGCTGTGTGCAATCTATTTGAACACATGACTATATATACAGAGAGAACTTTAAAACAAACAAAAAACTTTTTATTTTTCAAAAGTCAGAAGTATTTTAACAGGAAGTATTTTGCAAAAATAAACTTTGACCCTCATGACTGCTACTAAGATACCAGTTTCCAATATTTACTTTCAAGCATGCTACTCCAATAATTCAATTATCTTTTCCTAAATGAGTCTTGTCTATCATTTCAATGTGAAGTTGTTAAAAGATTTATCTGGTAGCTCATAATATTGAATGATGGTATAGTTCTTAGGTTTTATGGCTCATAACAAATAATGAACCCTTTTTTTTACCGACATCTTCCAGATTTCCAGACATGGAAAATCATATTTTACATGATGAGCAAAGTTAATATAATATCAATTCAATACATTTAGTGTTGGATCACACTCTTGTCTTTCATGCTAAGCAGATTCCTCCACAAGAGAGCATTTCCAAATGTATTCCAGAAACATAATATCATCAGCTAAAATTCTGGAGGAGGAATTCCTCAATTTCTCCAGAAGGAAAAACACAGTGTCTACAGTTGGGAGGAAAAAGTCATCTATCTCACCTAACCTGTAGAAAAGCAGCACAGTTATACATAGATTTGATCAAGATTGCTACGAAAAAGATTTTAAAAATAGCTAGCATCATCACAAATATTAAGTGCTTTCTGTATGTCCAACACTGTGGTATGTTTACACGGCATATCTTATTCAATCTCGTTACAACTTGGTGAGGCAAATCCTACAAATATCCCCAGTTTTCTAGGTAAAGAAACTAGTACACAAAGTTAATTAGCTTGACTTGCCAGAAGTTATAACTAAAAGGATATATGAACCTATATGTCCAATTTCTGAATCAATGTTTGCCCACTGTATTGTCTTATGCTAGCATTCAAAGATACTTGTTTTAAAATATTCTAATAACAAAAATATTTTTATATAAATGTACATGTATAATCATAGAAAAGTAAAGATTTATAAAGTAATTTAAAGAATCAATTTTTAAAACATATGTAGACATATAAAAATCTTATTTTTTTCTTTTTTTACTTGTCAGTTAATTACTACCCCCATCCCTTCCCCTTCATATGTATGTGTTCTATATATATATAGTTTTTTGGGTTTCTTTTGTTTTTTTTTTACTTCTTGCAGCCTATTGATCGTCTCACATATGAGTTAAGGAAGAAAGTGAGTTGGCAAGGATCATCAAGCAATCACAATGATTAAGTACCCTTGAGAGCTTTTAGAAAGAGTTTAGATCAGAAATAGACAGGTTCTTTACACTGGAAGTGCCAGACTTCCATTCCTTTTCAATTCCCTCCAAATTCATATGGAATAGGGTGCGGTTGATCTTAAAACAGAGTGTAGTTGTCACTTAAAAGGCAGGAAATGTGCACCTTTTCAAAAATTGCTTCATATGAAGTCAGGTGCTTGTTTTAGCATCACAGGGGCAATATCACACAAAATGATCAAAACATAGTAAGTACACTGAGAGAAATCAACAAAGAACTGGTAAGAGATTGCCTTTAACTTGGAAAAGAAATATTTATACCTATGACAAAGTTAGGAATTTAGAAAGTTTTTTTTTGATTTATATCACAGATATGCAGGTTTACATGAGTATTCTTGTCTAAATGCAGCATTTATTTTGTTATACAAGCATTCCTGCGTATTAGACTTGAATGTCCTCTGACTATAGAGATACAATTTTTAATGAAAAGGCTCAAGTTCAAATTGTGGTTTTGTAGGGGAAAAAAAGCAAACCAGGTAGAGTAAAATAAAACCGTTAATGATTTACAAATAATCAAGCAGGACTTTTCCTGTTTTTTTTTTTGTTGTTGTTGTTGTTGTTTGTTTTTTGTTTTTTGTAGTTTTTATATAGAATTCATTACCAGGAGAGTAGGAGAAAAGTAAGAACTCACTTTCTCATCTTTTTCTATAAATGTCCATTCTTGGATTCATCCTGTCTGACCTCCCCAACACCTGGAAAATAAAACATTTGAATTTAAATGTTGAAACTAGAATAATGAGGGAATTCTAATTCAAGTGTATATACTTCCTCTATTTGCAATAGTCCCTATTTGGTTGAGGAGAAAAGAAAGAGATCTAATGTTCATGATAACATAACTTGTCTTTAAACAATCATATTTAAGAATATAGATTATCAGGTAGATAAAATTATCTGTTCTGCTATTAATCAGGAGGTATTCCTGAGAGGCAGAGATGAGCCTCTGGGAAGTGTTACTAAGTGTGCCTTCCTAGGCGTTCATTCCTCTTATGTCCTGGCTCCTCTTTCAGTTTCATTAAGAGTGAGACTTAACAGGTATTTTAGTCAGTATTTTAAGCTTTAGACATATTAAGAATGTCACAGACTGAAGTTTCTAAGGGTAATAATTTTAATGAGTGGGAGAAGGAAAAACCTTAAAACTGAAGGCAGTATCTATTGGTGTATCCATACAATGATACACTTTTATTTCTTAAAAAACCTTATGTTTAACACGAGTCACATATGTAATAAGTTTAGTACATTAAATATTCAAATTTTCTTAACTGGTGTTTACTAACTAAAGGCAATGTAATGTATAGTATAGAAGTATTTAATTATAAGCTATATGAGCCCATTTTCCTGAAAGTAAAAAATCCATGGTGAATAGCTGTGGGATATGTGGTCCTAAAAGAAAAATGATAAGAACGGAGAGAATTTTTAAAGATCTTTCTGTTTGTCTTGGGGTATATTTCACTCTCCTGCTAACCTTAGGCCTTCTATCACTTAAACTTGTCTCTGCATAAAAGGATAGAAATTGAAAGTTAAGCAAAAAGTGGCTTTGCTGAACAATTAGGATAATCCAGTCTCTTCTTTCTATAAGTAATAAAGTTGTTTTGCTGATTTGAATAAATGACTTGAATAAATCTCAACTCTCAGTGTAGCTGATCTTTTTAATCATAATTTCTTTATCTCTAATAGTTACATGATATCAGTCTCAAATGCACCTGAGAATAAATAAATACTTAGAGAACATAAAAGTGTATATTTTAAAAAATACCAAATCTATCAAAATTACTATAAAAATGCAATGCATATTTTATTTCATACCCTGAAGTTATCTGCCAATTAACTCATTATAATCTCTTTTTTAAATTTTCTTAATGCTTTTTAAAAATTATTTCTGAGAGAGACACACAGAGAGAGAGAGGCAGCATGAGCATGGGAGGGCCAGAGAGAGGGGGATACCCAGAACCCGAAGCAGGCTCCAGGCTCTGAGCTGTCAGCACAGAGCCAGACACGGGGCTTGAACCCACGAACTGTGAGATCATGACCTGAGTCGAAGTCATACGCTTAACCAACTGAGCCACCCAGGAGCCCCAACTCATTATTATCTCAAAAATGTAGTAATCTAACTTTATTATCATCAACAAATTCTCCACTGATCTTCAAAACTGATTATAATTTCTTGAGATAAATGTGTATTTTCAAATCTTACGAGTGCAATAAAACCAGTAATGTCTGTATTTTGCAGCTTTTTAAGCTATCATGGAGTAGGTATCATGTATGAGACCTTCTTTATTTTGTTTCATTTATTTACTTAAACATTAGTTTTATGGAACTTAAACATTAATTTTGTGGAATTTTACAGAGAAATCTAAACACTATCAGTAAAGAATTTTACAACTGAGGGGCGCCTGGGTGGCTTAGTCGGTTAAGCGTCCGACTTTTGCTTCGGTCATGATCTCGCGGTTCGTGGGTTCGAGCCCCGCGTCGGGCTCTGTGCTGACAGCTCAGAGCCTGGAGCCTATTTCAGAGTCTGTGTCTCCCTCTCTCTCTGACCCTCCCCTACTACGCTGTCTCTCTCTCTCTCCTAGAAATAAATAAAAATATTAAAAAAAAAAAAAAAGAATTTTACAACTGAAAGTTAATTCTGGGAAAGGTTCATGTATTTGTTTTTACATTATATTTAATCATTATGTTAGAAACCCCAGCTAAGAAAAAAACAGCCCACACATAGAAGGCAAGTACATGTCACCGGTGTCTGAAATTTCCTTTCACAAGACAGAGGAGTGGTTTGGTTAGTATTAAAAAAGAATTCATTAACTTTTTGAAATATAATTTTGAGGTAATTTTCTTCTAAATATTTATAATGTCTTAAACTAGAAGAACCATTAATAACAATAGTGGTGGAGGTCTCACAAATTTTAAGTCTGTAATCCATATATATATGTACATGTGCTTGTGTCTGAACCATGTTAAGAGCATGAATATTCATTATTGCATAATTTGATCCAAAGTTTAAAATTCCCAAATGATTACTAACAGCTCTTATTTCATTGTTTTTTTTTTTTTCAAATTTATCTAAAATTAACAAATGTTGAAATATTTCCCAGAATAAGAGTGCAGGAAGCCAAATATAAGCATCCTTTCTTCAGAGGAAGATAACAGTGACCTTGACTTAAAACGATCATTTTGGCCACTACAGGAAAGAAAATCAATGAAGCTGATTTTGGTTTGGCTACAAAGAATCCAATTTGGATTGTAAGTGCAAGTATCTGTCCTATCTGGAAGACGATCAATTTCATCTTTGCTCTCTGTGTATCATTATCATCTGCGTATTCACTCATTTATGTAAGAAATCATTTTGAGCTCCTATTGCAAGGAAACAAACAAACAAAACAAGAATTACGTATAATTTCCAACGAGCTTAGAGTGTAACCTAAGGGGTAGAATATATTCTCAAGTAACAATGGTCAGTATCAATGTACTAGAACCATTTTAAGAGGGATGCCTATAAGATGACAAGATGGTGGGAGATTATTTATAACTGGGAGAATTGGAGAAAACCTCAAGTAAGGGAGATACATTTAAGCCATTCTAGAATAATTAGGAATGTTTGACAGGAAAATATTTTGGTGGAGCTGTTATTTTCCAGAAACATTACAAGTTAGAGAATATATAAGCATATTTAGGATTTAGTCAATTGAATTACCTGATACGTTTGGAAAAGACATGGCAGATGAGATCAGAAAGGTGAAATTAGCAGGGAGAAGTGGGAATTGGTAGACAGTAAGAATCTTTGCTGATATTTTCTTTATTTTCTTCTTTAGTTGGTCGTAATGATTGTTCAGTTCAAACAAACCTCTAGTGGCACTTTTTAAAAAATGTTTTATTTGGGGCGCCTGGGTGGCTTAGTCAGTTAAGCGTCCGACTTTCACTTAGGTCATGATCTCGCAGTTCGTGGGTTCAAGCCCCGCGTCGGGCTCTGTGCTGACTGCCAGCTCAGAGCCTGGAGCCTGTTTCAGCCTGTGACTCCCTCTCTCTCTGACCCTCCCCTGCTCACGCTGTCTCTCTCTCTCTCTCCTAAAAATAAATTAAAAACATTAAAAAAGGTTTTATTTATTTCTGATACAGAGAGAGAAACAGCGTGAGCAGGGGAGGGTCAGAGAGAGAGGGGACACAGAATCTGAAACAGGCTCCAGGCTCTGAGCTGTCAGCACAGACCCCAACGTGGGACTCGAACCCACGGACCGTGAGATCATGACCTGAGCTCAAGTCAGACGTTTTACCGACTGAGCCACCCAGGCACCCCCAGTGGCACAATTTTAAACAATTTAATCAATGGATTGTTTCATTGAATAAAGCAAATCAACTAGTTTTGTTATTTTGTATGCAGTGGTTTATAAAAAGAATCAATTTAACCTTTCACATTGAAGTCATCAGACATTTATTATAAACATACTAAATACAGTTTAATAATTATCAAAAGATATAATTAATAATAATATATAATAGTGACAAAATATATAATATATTAATTAATAGATATTAATTAACAGATAATATACATCTGTGGTTAAATCTATAATATTTTTATCTCTGGTTGTATTTCATTACATTTTGAGGAAGTGCTATGTTTGCAAATGCATAAAGAATTTACCTCATTATCTAATATATGAATACCAATCTGAACTTTGGGAGATTTCACATATCTGGAGTAAGCTTGAATGAACCCTGAATCTATTGCATGACATAAAACTTCATTATGGATACAATAGCATCAGTATCTGTTAGGAGGCTAAGCCATCCAATAATTGCAATGTGATCATCACTCAGTTTATTCATTTCCATTTTTTAGAGTGTGCTTCCCTAGAGAGTTAAAGAGTATTGATCCTTATTGTTTCCAATCAGCTTTTCCCTTTTCTAAATTAAAAAAAAAGAACAATCAAAACACAACCGAAGCTAACAATAATAATGACAAAAGAAACAACAAACAAATAATAACAATAACAACAAATAAGTCTTTCTGGTTAGAAATCTTGTACTCTTGGTGATTAGTAGAGAGTAGGGAGAAGGAATATGATGAATGAATACAAACTCTTTCTTTCCAAAGGGAAAACAATTAAATAAATGCTTTACTAAGTCTGGATCAGCATGTAGTAAGTACACTGTTAAGATAAACAAGCTAGGACTGAAAATGCCTGAAAAGAAAGCTATAATTTTTTAATAAGGGAATAAGCCTTAATTTTTCATCTATAAAATTACCTCATCTATTTCATCTGTAAAAATACCTCACAGAGTCTTTAACTCCCTCAAGAGTGTGATGGTATAAGAAGTTACCTTTTACACTTATTACTCCAGTGGTGAACTCCCACCAAAAATATTTCCAAGTGCTAACCGCTGGAATCTATGAATGTGATCTTTATTTTTAAAACAGACAAACATAAACAAACAAGACTTTGCATGTGTAGCTAAGATAAAGATCTTGAGACGAGTTCATCCTGGATATAGGGTTGACCCTAAATTCATGGCAAGTGCCTTATAAAAGAAAGAGAGAGACCTAAGGCAGAAGGACACAGAGGTGGAAACAGATATGATGAATGTACAAGGACAGAATGCTAGAGTGCTGGCAATTACCAGAAATTAAGAGACAGGCATTGAATGAACTCTCTCAGAGCATCCAGAAGGAACCCATCGTCTTGACATCTTGATTTCAAACTGTGAAAGAATAAATTTGTATTGTTTTAAGACAAGTTTCCAGTACTTTGTTATGGCAACACTTGAAACTAATACAGTATCCAGAACTGCCGACGACATTTGTCTTATGAACATGACTACAAGATTTCAATTTGATCTCTGATTCCTGTTATCTCTTTTCCTCCTCTGACCCCCACATGGGCTCTTCTTCCTATCCCCATTCTAGAATGGGAGCATTCCTCACTGGAAAATTTTGAGATCTCTATAAGATTTCATTAATATTCCTTTATCTCAAAATACTTATATATTTTTCTGACTATCGCCTCTTTTGGGATGAGTTTTATATAAATTTGCTCTGATCTAAAGCTCTCAAGCCCCAGCTTGAGCCCTAGCCACATACATTTTGTTCTCTTAATATTCCAGACTCAATGTGCACTCATTCTCTGCCATTACTCTTCCCTCCCCAAATTTGCTTCTTCAGATTGAACTTCTCTGTAATCACGGGCTTTTTCATCCCAGCTACTCAATCAAAACCTCATTTTTACACCTCTTTCTTTCTTATGCTTGTGGTAGAGTCAAATGCTAGAGTCAAATGCTAGTATCTGAAAATGTATCCTTTCTATTAGACTCCACTATGACCCTGCCAATCTCTTCTCCTGCCATCATCTGAGCTAGGGAGTAGTTATCTCATGTATGTGTTATTATAGGGATCCCCCAGTTACCCTGACTGTCT